>CAOLHI010001008.1:0-600000 GCA_948474755.1 Ctenosaura bakeri
CCAGGGAGGGGGAGAGGATGCAGAAGAATGATCTCCCTTTGGGCTGTGAAAGCTCCTAGCAGAATTTAATTCTGTTTTCTAAAACTTCCATGTGCAATATTCTGAATATATTGTTTTCATAAAGGAATATTTTATTTTCAGAGTTGGTAAAAGAGGACCTCCTATGATATTGTCCTTCATGTTTAACTTGTATCCCTGCTTGTCTCCAAACATTTGGATGGTAAGCCTCATGCATCTGCCAAGAGGGGAATTCCCAAACTAAAAATGACATTGCATCTTAATCTAATGCCATAAAATTAGGGGAAGAACAAAAGATATTAAAGGAAGGACAGACCAATATGAAGGAGCTTCAGCATTTATGTACTGATGGGGAACGGAAGCTGGGAGAGGTATAGATTTCTTATCTACTATGGCTTCACTGGATATTCATGTTTGTTTTTTTTCTCTTGTTCTTGAAATCATCCAGTTTGGGCAGGGACAAAATTTAATTTGAAAACACTTTGGTTGGGCAATTGACTGCTGAAATTTCAATACAAGGCTAAGAATTCTTTGGTTGTTTTATTTTTCTTTTTGTTTCAACACCATCTATCTTTCCCTTCTCTGTTGGTGTGAGCAGTGAAGTTTCTTGCTGGATTGTGACTTAGGTGATCCTACCCAAGTCAAAGGTGTTCACAGTCAACATGGTAAGAATGGGATGCCAATCTACTGTAACATCACTAGGCATAGATGAAATCACAGTGGATAAATGCTGGCTATAGCTGAAGACAAGATAAATGAATAAAGATTTTTCTTGCGGGGAGATGATCAAGAAATCACAGAAAGAGGAAGCAGAATTCGTGATCCTTTCAAAAAGGTTAAACGAGAGGGTATTTTATCTTTAATTTACTGCCCAGTGAATTCATTGTTCCATTTAAAGCTAAGCCTACTCCTCTAAGATGTTAGCCAATAAACAAACTAGGGCTGCACTCCAACATGCCTTCTGGGTAAATATTGGCATATGGAGGTATGGAATGTAAGCACTATACAATTCCCTGCAGAATAGCAACGTTGTGCAATACATGTCAATGACTAGGCATGACTGTGCAATACACAATACATACCACATATCCACAATGCAAAGTACTGGAGGTACAACTGCAAGGCACAAAATAGGATGCACAACCACAAGGCACAGTGCACCATAACTCATAATGTACAATACTCACCTTGCAAAGACAGGGCACAGGTGAACATACTGCCTGTACAACTCCAATTCTGCTGCTATCACCAGAATTTGTTCATTGCTCAGGGGTGACTTTTTGGTCCCATGTGCATAGCCTCATGTATCTATGTATGTGTCCTTAAAAGGATGCTGGCCTAGATGTGTGAAAATACATGTTTTTAAAAAATGACTACATTCACCTCCTTCCATAACTACTTGCCCTATGATGCTCTACCGCTTGCATCATTTTAACTGCCATGTTATTTGGTACTATTTGCTAGTGGCTTTCCCAACACCTTCCAAATGCATTAGGTACATGACAGAACTGAATGTTTCCTATTAGATTTCTTCCTTCTTCCAATGCCCCACAATCTCTCTACCAGAGTACTTAATGAGCCCAGTCCAGGATAGAAAAAAAAAACCTAGAACTAGCTGTATGCTACAGCACAGAATGCAAAGGCAACATATTCAGGGAGAGCTTATGTATTCTGACAAAGGGAAGTACCTCCTGGGTGTTCATTCCTGCAAATGAGATATAAAATAGTTTCATATTTCCCTGGGGTACTGTACCATTCACTCCATCAGACTGCTGTGGACTGGGATCCATTAAAAGTTTTAAAACTAATCATCTGCTCAGCTATGATATCCTTTAACCTGCTTGGCAAGGTATTGTCAGGATTCCATCACACTGTCAACACTGCTAGCTTGAGATGGTTTAAGGTATTGCAATTTTTGCAGCTAATAACAATCTAATTCCACCAGATTCGCTTCCTACCTGCCAGCTGACAAGATGTGTTTGAGCAGGATTGGTAGCAAATGCATTTCCCAGAAGAAGAAGAAAATGTTCAAAATGTCTATATATATTCGTATTTTCAGGCAAGAAAACTCTGTGCATTTGTGTTTAAGGAAAAGATGTTAGCAGCAGAATTTTTAAAAAGGCTGAGGTGAAAACTCATATTTGATATAATGAGAGAAGACATTCCTGGTGGCTGCTCCCGAACTCTGAAACCCCGTCTTGTGGGAAGCTAAATTCACTCCTTTGATTGCCTTCCATGATCAAGCAAAAATATTTTAATTCAGGCAAGCCACATATGAGGCAGTCTGTTGCTGAAGAGGATTTTAATTGGCTGAGAACTGCTAATTTCTTTTATTGTTCTATTTTTAATTGTATTTTAATTAGTCTTTCTGTTATGTTTTTAAACTGAATTTTATTACTCTTAGCTTCCTGGAGTGCCTTTTTTTGGGAGAAAAACAAGGCATTAATTAATTGCATGCATACATATATATATATATTACCATATTTGCCGGTGTATAAGATACACTGGCTTATAAGATGCACCTCATTTTTATACTGGACAGTACTATTTGCCAGCATATAAGAGGCACCCCATTTCAAGCAAAATTTTTTGGGAAAAAGTGAGTCTTATATGCCTGCCAATACAGTACTTAGAGGGCTTATAAATTGATATTTGGCACAGGCAGGTGGGTGATAATCCAAATAAATACATAAAAATGGTTATTGTTATGATGCTGAAAAAATGTGCCCATCACTGCTTTGCTCAGTGTTCATAGAATCATAGAGTTGGAAGAGACCCCAGGGGCCATCGAGTCCAACCCCCTGCTATGCAGGAACACCCATCAAAACATTCTCAACAGATGACCATCCAGCCTCTCCTTAAAAACCTGCAAAGAAGGAGACTCCACCCCACACACTCCATTGAGGTAGCATATTCCACTGCTGGACAGCTCTGACTGTCAGGAAGTTCTTCCTGAGGTTCAAGTGGAATCTCCTTTCCTGCAGCTTGAATCCATTGCTCCTTGTCCTAGTCTCTGGAGTGGCAGAGATCAAGTCCGCTCCCTCCTCAACATGACATCCCTTCAAATATTTAAACATGGCTATCATGTCCCCTCTTAACCTTCTTTTCTGCAGACTAAACATACCCAGCTCCCTAAGGTGTTCTTCATCGGGCATGCCTTCCAGACCCTTCAACATTTTGGTTGTGTTTCTTTGATGAGCGATAGATAAGCAGAATGTGTTACTGCCTGAAGAGACTGTTTGCTTCTGCAGAACAGGAATATGGGTATATATTAGAAAAAGAATGTTGTCCAATTCATATGTGTTATTACAAAATGGGCTATGGGGAATACTTGTTTTCTGTTTGGTGCAATGGAGAACATTGTCAATGGAGAAAGAAAGAGAAAAGAGACCAGCTGTGAAATTCTTAGCCCTTTTAGCACTATGGTCTTCCTGCACAGCAAACTTTTTTTCAGTTAGAAAACATTTAGTTTGTGCAAAATATAACTGCATCAAAATGATTTTTGCACAGAAAACACATGCAGCAAAATTAGTATATGGTTTTCTGCTCAGGACTCTGTATATTTTCTGCAGTGCATTAATTTTACACTGTTTGTGCACACAAACATATTTTTTAACTAATAAACTGTAGATAGTTCTTCTCCTTGAAAAAATATGTGCAGCCCGCATTTTTGCATAGGGTCCCATGTATTTTATGCAAAATGCACATTTTTCTGTTTGTTGTTGAGTGCCTTCAAGTTGTTTCCAACTTAGTATTTTCTTGTCAAGATTGTTCGAAGGAGACTTGCCTTTTCATTCCTCTGTGACTGAGAGGGTGTGATTTGCTGAAGATCACCGATTGCGTTTCCATGACCAACCCTGATTTTCAGCATCGTAGTCCAGTGCTCAAAACAGTACACCATGCTAGCTCTCCACATTTTCTGTACCAAAATATATTTTCTTCATGGGAAAAAAACATATCCCCCCCTTTTTTTTTTCCAAATTTGTACTTCACCACAAGTCTTAATGTACAAATAGTGCTCTAAAATTATATTGAAACCTTCCTACTCTCACAAAGCAAGAAGAAAATTACTAAAATGTTTGTTCTTGCATGTGGGAACACAAAATCACAAAGGAAGAAAATGAAATTGACAAAACAAAACAAAAGTAGACCCTTTTGCCATCCCATCTCAGGATGTTCATAATTGGGTGAAGATCTTGCAGCCTGCAAAATGTTGTTGATCTTGAGTATTCATCAACCTAGTCAGCTTAGTCAATAGTGGACCAAAAGTTGCCTATTCTATGTACCCTATTAAGAAGAATATCCTTGCTTTCTGGGAGGGAGAGAGAGAGAGAGAGAGAAGTTCCATTGCCAAAGAATATAATTCCATGTGAGGCAGACCAAATCAATCCATCAATCATTCCATCAATCAACCAATCAGAATTCCAGACTGCCATCCATTTCTGATCCAACTCTCTGTATATTAATCACTGAAGTGATTGTGCAACAGTATGGATAAGAATAGCACAACATTTTGAGAAGATGAACCGTGATATTTTAAGATACAGTATTTATAAGACTTAAGAAGAAGATTGGGTTTTTGTTGTTTTTGGAGCTGTTTGTAGCAATGTGTTTGCATGTGGCAAATTCTACATATGTACAGAATACTTTCTGTGAAGTATTTTCTGTCTCTGGAGCCACTGAAGATGGCGAGCTTGTGTATTTGGAGTAAAGGGTCAACATCCTGAATTGGTGACCAGCAGCCACACGGGGAGAATGGGGCAATTCCTGCCAGGCGGCAAGACTGTGACCAAACAAAAGCCAGATCCCTGCCTTGTCACAGCCTCACTATGGTTGGCAGGAGGGACATGTAGACCTCATCCACCCATACCTTGATCTCTAGCGGAATGTTTCCCCTTCTCTCCATTTAGCTACTGCCCAGTAAAACATATTTGGAGAACATTCACAATTGTGACAATAGTGCCACAATCACAAAAACACAAGGAACATGAATATGGATTTGCTACTGATGTGTAACTCTAGGTTATGCCTCCAGAAATCTGATCTGAAATTCTGTCAAAGAATAATTATTTTGTTCAACAGTTTGGTGATTTGTTTATGTGTTTTCCCATGTTCTGGACAGCCTGTCTTCAAAAATCCCCTACAGTGCATTGTGCAATCAGAAAGCTAATAAATTAAATAATAACAGAAGACAAAAATTATTATCAGCCAGGATCCTGTGAGTTACCTGTTCTTAAGAGGACTTGCTTATGAATTGGCCAGTTTGGTAACATCTGTCTCCAGTGGAGGACTACAGTTATTGCCACACAGCAGAGTTGACAAAGTGCCCAATTCACATTGTACTCTGATTCCATCAGTCCCAATATACACTGGGCACTCTTACCTGTGTCCTAATACACATTTTTGCAATTCACTAAGAGAGTTTCTTAGCACCACTGCTAGTTAGCTAAATAGAAGTAAGGTTATGTTAAGTAAAATAAAGGATTGTGGCCAATATATTTTGCCCAGTGATGTCTTTACCCCTGTGGATCCCAAAGCATTTTGGAGCCTATAATGGGGGGAAAAAAGCCCCATGCACTATTGATTTTTTTTGCAGGATGAATCAGCCATTTTAAGTCAAGTACCATTTTAAAAAAATGCAAAGCCCAGAGAAGGTAAGGTGGGAGAACAGATTCTTTAATGCATACTAGTAATGGTTCTATACTGTGATGAGAGATGAGAACTTGAGTAAATGTGTTTCTGCATCCACTGTATCTATCTATATGAAATTTATTTTTCAGTTGGACAGGAAAAGGTACATTAAGGGACACAGGTGAGATACTATTCTTGTTCTATGTATAACGAAGATCAAATGGGATCTGAATGTTTCCCCAGTGTTTGAATTTATATTGTGCTTGGTGGCACTGAATACTACATCCAGCTATAAAGAACTAAAACATTGCAGCCATGATTTATAAATCTGTTAGAAAAATGTGTTTGATTCCCAGCTGGTGCTATGGCAACAGGAAATTCAAAATTGTGGCAAGGTATACTAGGCAAGATATTGTTGTCCCTCCCACCATTTTTGCCCCTTTGAACTTGCTTAGTAGAAATCAGACTAATTACCCAAGATGGGGTTCATATACTATGGAATATGCCATTGCAATGATGTTCAGGACTTGTTTTCATGGAACAGTCTTAAATAGAACTAGCAGAAGTGCCCAGTTTCACATGAATTTGCTGGTACTATTACTACTACTGTTGTTTTATGCCTTCAGGTCATTTCTAACTTATGGTCATCCTAAGGTTGACCTATCAGTGTGCTTTCTGGAGCCGAGAGTGGGAAATGGTCCCAAGGTCACCCAATGGGTTTCCATGGCTGAAGAGTGAATTGAAGCCTAGGCCACTTCCACACTGCACTATTATAGTGCCATTATTCTAATTTCAACCTCCTATGGAATCCTGGGGTTTGCAGTTTAGGGAGGGGCCTTTAGTATTCTCAGCCAGAGACCTCTTTGGCCTCAGTAAACTGCAAACCCCAGAATTCCACAGGATGTTGAAAATGGAATGATGGCACTATAAAAGTGTAATGCGGAAATGGCCATGGACTCCATCATCATAGTACAATGCTCAAACTACTACCCCACAGTGGCTCTGTCACATGAATGAGGAACCCCTATGTTTCACTCCATTCCCATTTCCCTCCTCGCCTAGTTCATCTTACAATAACAATGATGAAAATGATAGTGATGATGCTCCATCAGTGTCCATGACACTTTACCAAGGGGAAAAAAAAGCCCTGCTAAAGGCATGCAAGTTAATACACACACAAACATAGGAGGAGGATGGAAAAATACTAATATAAAACCAATTCATTACAATGTGTTTTTCCAGATAGAAGAACACAAAAAATGCAATATAATATGAATCAAACTGACAAGTACTTACAAAAAATATGCGATATTATGAAAAGAATATTAAACTAAAATTCCAAGGCAGTCTTTTTTTTTAACCTCTCAAAGGGATTATATAGTTCTATTTCAAATCTTTGCAGTTCTATTTTTTTTTGTTCTAATTCTTTTGCTTTTATCTAAATAACTATTGTTCCAAATAGTAAAATTATTAATTTTGTTTTAAAAAAGCAGTGCCACTTTTTGGTTGTGACAACTATAAATCTGGAAAAAAATGCTTACCCTTCGTCACTGACAATGTTAAATAGGTAGATCGTAAACAGACAATCAGGTTGTACCTGTCTGCCAAGTAGCTGTTACAGATGAAAACCATGCCAGTAAAAGAGATACCAACCCTAACTCAGCACAGCAAACATGTCAGAATACACAGAGGTTCAACATCAGACTTTCAAAATCTAAGTTGTCAATGCCCACTTGTATGTGTGAACCTGTCCATTTTGTAGAGATGGAAAGAAATTTAGTTGGACTCAACACTCTCTGTTCATTTTTGCACCTCCTGGTGCTTCTTGCAAGGAAATGCTCATGTCACTTGGAACATTCATGTATTTATTAGGCTTAGAGGTCATTTCTGAGAAATAAAATGCATCCAAAATCAGTCCACATATTTTAAAGTATGAACAGGCCAAGATGTAACCAGCCTTAAAAATATGCATCAACACACTTCAGTCATTGGGGACACATTGCATTGATTAGACTAACTGCAGAAACAAATGTACCAATTAGGGGTAAAATACATTAAAATGTGTGGGGTTTAAGTGGAGGAAGAGAACACAAATTCTCACAACGCATTATGAAATGAGAGTGAAAAAAAGGCTGGAACGATTTAGCAAAACAAAGAAAACTCTAAAATAGAGAGAACACATTTTTCACAGCATTTTGTTTTCACCCACTTGAGAATAATTTATAGATATATATGTTTTGTACTCTCATGCATAAGAAGCAGCTTCAAAATTTTGTTAAGACAGGAAGAAAAACATACTTTTCATGTGATCCTATTATAATCCTACACTCAGAAGGTGGTAAGGACTATAAGACCGAAGAATCCCAACTACCTGATTGTCATTTTTTTTTAAAAAAAAACAACCTGATGCATGTAAAGAACTCTGGATTCCATGCCTCTATTATAGGAAAATGTTTGGATGTGAACAGACTGTATATTTCCCACAGATGGATGTTTTATTTAACTCCAGTGTAAACACATAAAACACATCTTAAACATTGATTCACTTTGATTGTTTGTATGCATTTTTTTTTTGAAAAAAAATCTTCTGTTTGTCTGTTGTTGTTTTTGTTGTTTGGAAGAACTTACAAGAGTTGTTTGAATTCCCTACTGAGGTTTGCAATTGAAAAACAAAACAGAATGTAAAAATTGTGAACATGCCCCTGTTTGAAATCCCGCTCACAAAAAGAAACAATGTAAAACTGTGCCACCTTATTTTTTTTTCCCTCTTATTAATTTTCTGACATGGTACAAAATGGAATTAGAACACTCTTAACAAGAATTGATCTGCAGTATGGCTTTGCCTTGCCGTTACTCAGAATGTCTTGTCTGCAGCTGCCAGGAACATCATTACCAGTGGTACAACAGTTGCAAATTACAGAGAAAACAAAATTGCTGTTGTATGCACAAATAATGAAGCAGTACCCACAGAAGCCTTTGAAATCTATTACGCTAGGCACTGGGTCCTTATTTGGACCACTTTCAAGACTGTCCTCCTTATCATAATTCCTTCTTTCATTACAATTCCACACTGACTTTGATTAAGCGTCTTTATAGTCCAGGCTCTCGAGGTAAGAGAGTTTTCTTTTCTTGCAAATAACAATGAGAAGCCATAAATCAAGTCAACTTTATCCTCCACTCTAGTTCACAAACAACTTTAGACATTAGTTGAGAGAAATGAGTGTTTTTGTTAGCTTTCCTTTTCTGACAATTGAGATGGAAAAACTGAAAGCAGAGCAAATATCAACAAATGTTTGCTAGTTTGCATTTGGTTGTTGGCATGAAGGCAAGAGTACTAGTTCCACCATTGAGTCAAAAGAGGAGCTTCCTTAAAACATTAGTGAATATCCATAGATAAAGCAACCATAAGCTTTATTTATCAACATTGTTTTAATAAAATAATGAGGAAATGGCAGATATCATATCTTGTTTTTCTTGTCCCATTTGCTATCAGCATTTCTGCAGTATTTAAAGAGGATGAAAAGACAAAATTAAGTGAAAAGACAAGGGGAAAAAGGGAGGGAGATGATCAGCAAAGGGAAATGCAGCAATGGGGCAGAAGGGGTCGAACATTTCAGTAGCTGTTGAAATGACAGAAGCTAAAACTTTCAAAACCTGACCCACAGTGTACTTAACATTAAGTGACAATGGCGGCTTGTAAATTTATTTTCCCCACCAGAGTTGTATGTAATGGAACACCCAACAATGATAGACCTGAGCCAGGCTTAAGGATGTAATTCTTCATTAATTTTTGTCTTGAAGGAACCAATGAGTAATTTTAGCAATTTTCTTCCCTCTGTGGAAAAACAAAAAAATCAAAAATCATGCAGTTCTCAAAACCATGCAGAACTCAAAGCCATGCCTTAGGTTTGTCTACTTAAAGTCACACAGCAACACAACAACATTATTTTCTGAATAGAAATATTGCTTTCCGAGCTGAACATGCTGTTTTCTGCACAAAATAACCATGTGTTATTTTGTGCAGAAAACAGCATGTTCAGCTCGGAAAGCAATATTTCTATTCAGAAAATAATGTTGTTGTGTTGCTGTGTGACTTTAAGTAGACAAACCTAAGGCAGACCTAGCATGGCGTTTGCTGTGAGCTGGAGGTGTGTGAGGTTCCCATGGCCATGTGGAGAATCAAACCCTGGTCTCCTGGGTTGTAGTCCAACACGCACATCATTAAACCATTCTGGCACTTTCAGAAAATAATACTTTTGCACAAACCAACCGTCTACAAATTTGGTGCACATTTCCAAGGTCCCTCCCTAAACTGCAATCCCTAGCATTCCATAGGATGTTGAAAGTGGAATAATAGCACTATAATAGTCTAGTGCAGAAATGTCATAAGTCGTAGACTGTGAAGATTCTCATCAGATCATGATTTTTCTCATCAGTGTTTCTCCATACTTGAAAAACATGTTTTTCATCCATTTTTTTAAAAAAATTAAAACATCTTTCCATCTCTAGTCATCTTTTTCCACCCCCATCCCTGCCCTAAAACTCTGGAATGACCCCACATCATGGGACCATAACATTCCTATGCGGACTGTGGGAAAGAAAACCTGTCTCTGCAAACATTTACCTCAACACTTGCTAGACTGTCACATATGAAAATTTTGTCCCTGCATAGCGAGATCCTTTTTGTAAAACAAAGCAGACTACACAAAATAGAAGAATGGTTTCCAAAGAATGGAATGAGACCAGGACTGCCAACCTTCCCCAAATTTAAAATCTTAATTAAATCCTTTCAGGGAGCGCTCTGCATTGTATCAGATGAGTGAGAGCCAAGCAAGGAGCAGTCTTAGTGGTACCATCCATCTCAGTCAGTAGGAGGATTTTTTATCATTCAGGAGACAAGGGAGAAAATAAATCTACTTATTTACTCTGGGACTCTTGAAACATCACAATTCCAATGTTTGTGTAATTTTATGGTATTACTGCTACTGTTTTTAATTTTAATGGTTTTTAAAGTCACTTTTTTAAATAAAAGTGTCCATCTTTATTATTATTTCTTATTTTATTACTTCATTATTGACCTACAGCAGAACTGAAGTGTGGAAAAGGCTTCACCTGGACATACAGAAGATTCTCAGCTAGAAGTGAACATGCATGTTCTTTCTTCTGTTGTTCAAATGAAAAGAATAGGTTGAAAGCGAAACCTGCTATTATGGTGCTGGTCTCCTGTGTACCTTCCTTTTACCCTTCCTGAATATTTGTATGGGGTGAGGTCTGTATGCCTAGATGCATGCCAATGGAAAGAAAAGGTTATAGTGAACCGATCATATGTACACTGAAACCAGCAGCCACTGTAATATTTGCTGCTGCCAGTTGTATAAACTGACACTACAGGACATTCTAGTATGGAACAAACAAACTTTATTGCAGCTCTTACTCCAACTGCTATCAGAATAGCTGCAATCCTACATTTCAGTTCTCTGCTAGTGTTCCCCAAAACTGCTTCCCTTCATGCATTTACTCACCAAACCATTTGGTTCCTACTGACATTACAGTCATTTTAACGATTACAGCTGAAGATTTTGCAGCAGCTGTGACCATAGAAATGGCTGCCATCATATAAAACTAATCAAAACCTTTGCAGGAGCTGAAATCTATGTCTGTTGACTTAGTTCAACTCCCATTTCACCAACCAGGAACAATTTGGGTAGGTAACCATAGTTCCAGGACCTCCCAACCAGGATCTCCCATTGAATTAATATTGATCTGCAGCTGGCTATTCAATGGCCATCCAAGCTCATTCTGGAAATATAGAGAAACAATGCACCCATAAACCTCAATAAACCTAAATAAGAAACCTCAGTAAGAACTGTGATGGGCCACAGCTGCAGAACAACCGCAAAGAACACTGCTAGGGACTCTATGGTGAAATACCAGGGTTACTGCTGAGAGCATTCCTTGTCAGCTGCACCTTTATCACCAAGCAAAGTTAGGCAGTTCCTTCAAAGGCAGATGGCAGAAAGTATTGGTAAGATGCTAAAAGAGAGCCATCTATCCTATAAGGCCCACTTTGAATTCCCTTAAGGAGCTTTTTGCCTTCAGGTAGGCTAGAGGATGCTTGCCATCGTTAGTGATAATGAAAGACATATAGCCTACTCCCTTCAGTTTTTTTTCTTTGTGCATGGAATGGGAGACAGCACCATCGTCTTTGTCTCAAAACTAGGAAGGAAATCATGTTTCTTGGACATTGAAAGCTTATTTGACTCCCCTCTGCTTATTCATGCAAGTTGTTGGCGCCACCTGGCATGGAATACAAATCTTTGCTTATTTCATTCTTCCATGCAACAGTGAGTTGTTATTGTTGCTGTCATTTTCCTTGTTATTTTTAACCTTTCCCTTGAAATTCGCAGTCGCTTACTTTTTGCAACAAGAACAATACAGCTAAAAACATACAGAAAGTGAACAATAAAATTGAATTAAATTGTTCAGAATATTAAAACAAGCACTTAAAAGGATAAAAAAGCAATTAAGAAGCATTTTAAAACAGTTCAGTTTAAAACAACACAGCACTCTCTTAAAAGCTTGTTCTGAATGTTTTTTTTTTTTTAAGATCTAAAAATCCGGTTGGAATAAAATGGTCTTTGTCTACTGAAGGAAGACAGCAAAGAAGGTGCTATTCTGGGCTTCCTGGGAGGGGAGTTCCAAAATCTAGGTGCAGCCACCAAAAAGGCCCCTTTCTTATGGTCCCCACCAACTGTGCTGTGAGAATGATGGGACTAAGAGTATGTCCCTAGGATCCCAGGTCCTAAGCAGACTCATATGGGGAAATATGGTCTTTTGGATAGTTTAGACCTAACCTAAGCTAAGCGATTTAGAGATCATAACTTGTACTTTCCCCAGAAACAGACCATCAGCAGTGCAGCTGTTGCAGCATGGTAGTTTCATGTCCCTGTAACTGCCACAGTTTGGCATTCTGTCTCTAGCTCTTTGCTCAAAACCTGTCTTTCTACTTCCCAACTGGGCAAGATTACCAGATTTTCTCCTAACTTTCTTCATATATATATATAGATTAACAACAAATTACAAACATCTTAACAAATTACAATATTTACATTATCAATAACCTTAAATTCTTCACACAAACAATAGAAAGAAATATTCCCCGTTTCTCATTATCTCTTTCACTTCCTACTTTCTTTGACTCAGTTTTTTACATTACCTTAGAATCATTCTCGTCAAACATTTATCTTCCCCATTAACCATATTTTAAATGTACCTTTCGCTCTCCCGTCTTTACTACCCTATACCTTACCCTAGTTCTTTCATTACTCATTACAGATCTTTTCCCAGTTTTCTTCAATATATATATATTTATATAGAACAATATATTTTCTCCTAACTTTTAAGTGATCTTCTAGACTTGTGTGTGTGTATGTGTATGGAAAAATAGTGAAAACATGAAAGAGATTTTTTTTTGTATAAAATACATTTTCCCAATGAAACGAAATTTTACACATAAAGTTCCAAAACGGGAGGAAAAAAAAAAACTTGGGGTGGTTTGACCATTCTTTGAACAAGGTGTTTCAGTGTGTCCGGACATCATTCCTCAGCAAAGATGTGAGTATTCTTTACATTCCTACATCTGACAAAGAAGGGTTATAATGTGTTATAACACCATCAGGAACAAGAGTGGTCTACTGGTTTGAGTGTTGGACCAGTACTTTGGGAGATCGCTGTTCAGCTATGGAATCCCACTAGCTGACCTGGGACAAGCACATTCTCCCAGCCTTAAAAGAAGGCAGTGCCAAATCTCTTGTGAATAAATCATGCCAAGAAAAACCAATGATAGGGTTGCAGAAAGTCAGAGTTGACTTTATTTAACAACAAAAGCAATGACTTCTGGGTGAGGTTAGCACTTTCCCTGTGCAACATTGGCCTTCTTTACAGCTCAGTGCTGACACTGCTTGCCTTTGCCATTTTAACATCAGTGCATGGGTGGTAAAGAAAGGTAAGTGTCCTTAATTGAGCTTAATGTCCGTAATGGCATCTTTTAAATCAAGGTTGAACAGTCTCCACAGGACAAGGGCCATTTCCTCAGATTGGGGAAGTGCTTTAAGGGCTTCATTCCAAAGGAGTATGGCCTAAGGGGAAGAGCCTAGCAGTTTTACATGAAAAGAAAAGCCAAAAAAGGATAAAAATAGACTGCTTTCCACTTTACATTTTTTTATATTTAAATTTCAGTCTTAAGAAAAAACTTTCACTATGAACACCCACTCATTCATGAATAAAATCCTTCCTTTACTCACGCATCATTCAGAAAGATTTTCATAATTAACAAATGAAATCTCCCAATTCATACGTATTATTAAATGTATATGTTTATATTAATGCATCTTAAATATACATACATTGGCTATAATATGAAATGCACTATTGATAATTATATTGGCTACAGTCAGTGGGCCTTTCTGCACTACACTGTTATAGTGCAATTATTCCACTTTCAACCTCCTATGGAATCTTGGGGTTCGCAGTTTAGGGAGGAGCCTTTAGAATTCTCAGCCAGAGAGCTCTTTGGCCTCAGGAAACTACAAACCCAATAATTCCATGGGACGTTGAAAATGGAATAACAGCACTATAACGGTGTACTAAAGAAAGGCACATGGGAATGCCATAATGAACAAGAGCTTATCAAACAGGGTGAGGAAAATCATTGCTTTGCCTTGGTGTTTCAGGCAGGACTTTGAGGGGAGGCTCAGAGTGCTGTGAAACTGCTTATGTAGCTTGACTGAATATGAGAACAGAGGGTAAGCTGCAGCATCTGTGCACATCTGATGCTGTGGGGACCTATAGTTGCAGCAAGTGCAATCTGGTTGCACTGGTGATACAACAGCTTGAGGTCCCTGTGTCTATACTCATACTTTTTAGTGTGAGTCTTTTTGGGCAGAGCAGAGCAGACTGTCCTGCAGAACAGTAAAATAAAGATGATGACTCTAGGAAGGAGAACATTTCCAAATACAGGAGCTAGACATTTGGAAGAATAACCTATAAAGAGGCCAATCAGACCCCTGCCAGAAGGTTTCAGTGGGTTCAGCTGATCATTGTTTGTGTGGAAGCAAATAAACCATTGTGATGGCTTGGACCACTGAAGATGCAAAGAGTGGCCTACAGAGGTCCAGGGCTGAGTAAAAATTGTCCCCTGATCCATTTGGGTTGTGCATCCCTGCCTTAGACAAATTCCCGTTCAAAACACAAACACCAAGTGAACTGGCAGCTGAATTTGGTTTTAGCACAGGTGATAGGAAGGTTATCCTCCGTTGTACCTGAAGGTACAGGACAATTTAAGACATCCAGTATGAGCTCTATAAGAGACACACCTCTCTGCTCCAACATTTTACTTCTTCTCCCTATCCCCGACTCTCTCTGTCTGGCCAAGTATTACAAACCTTCCTGTGTATTATCTCATAAATTTGTGTCGCTAGTTTCAATGTTGGTATCACCCTCTTTATTTCTGGGTGTTGACACAATTAGATTCCTCATAATAAATGAGGATAGGCAACCGTCCAGTTTTTTTTTTAAAAAAAAAAACAGACTAACAATTTGCATAAAAACAAGATGGTTAGCATTTTGAGCATGGAACTGTGCTTGCTTGCATTCAGAGTAGCCAGGAGCACTAACCATTTCCACAGTCTTATCTTTCAGCAATTTTCATATGACTGTTTGGCAGACAAGTATGTTTGACATGTGATAAATGCAAATAGATTTGCATCCTGGCTTGGGTTGTGCCCAAAATTCTCCTCATCTGTATTTCTTCCTAGATTTTGCCATTCCAAATTAGTTGTTCTTCCAGGGAGGATTTGATATATCCCAAATCCTTCATGGACCTACTGTTGTTCCAGAATTTCATACTATGCATTGCATATGTGCAAACTAATCTAGCTTCAACTACTCCTAGGTTTCTTTACCTTGCTGCCCTCGAAGCAACAATGTTCATATACACATTGATAAAACTGCAAAACTACAACTTTGATGAGATCATAAGATGGTCTTAGCATGATCCTTTTTAATTTGCAGGTGTAGTTCTGTGTATTGACAGAAATATAACCAGAAGAGAGAAAGTCAATCAGATCTTACATTTTCTGTAATGTTTTATTACCAATATACAGGAACACATGTGTACATCCATAAAACACTACAGCTGAAGGCAAACCAAAGCTGAGACATCATTGCTTCACTTTCATTAGTACCTTACCACTATGTACAAGCACATATCTAACATAGAACAGAGAGGAGATTGCAATGAGTTGAAGGAAGTAGAAGATGTAGGAATCATAACATCTCTAGATTTTGTATTCCGTGCTAGTGATCTTTTAAACAAAACGATAAAGGAATACAAATGTAGATCCTAGAAAATTTTGTCATTGCATTAGAGTATGAATAATTAAAGTAATTTTCTTCATGCTGCAGGAAGAAAGCAAATATTCCTCTACAGTGTTCTCCCCGTGTTTTAACATCCCAAAGTGATGTGCAGGAATTGTTCTGCAGAGAAAAGTACATGCTTTCTTGTGCAAAAACTCTGCTTTCATAGAATCATAGAGTTGGAAGAGACCCCAGGGGCCATCGAGTCCAATCCTCTGCTATGCAGGAACACACATCAAATCATTCCCAACAGATGGCCATCCAGCCTCTCCTTGAAAACCTCCAAAGAAGGAGACTCCATCCTGCTCCGAGGCAGCATATTCCACTGCTAGACAGCTCTGACCGCCAGGAAGTTATTCCTGAGGTTCAGGTGGAATCTTCTTTCCTGCAGCTTGAATCCATCGCTCCTTGTCCTAGTCTATGGAGTGGCAGAGAACAAGTCCTCTCCCTCCTCAACATGACATCCTATCAAATATTTAAACATGGCTATCATGTCCCCTCTTAACCTTCTCTTCTGCAGACTAAACATACCCAACTCCCTAAGCCGTTCCTCATAGGACATGGCTTCCAGACCCTTCACCATTTTGGTCGCCCTCCTCTGGACACGTTCCAGCTTGTCGACATCCTTCTTGAATTGAGGTGCCCAGAACTGGACACAGTATTCCAAATGAGGCCTAACCAATGCAGAATAGAGTGGTACAGTTACCTCCCTTGATCTAGACACCATACTCCTATTCATGCAACCAAGAATCACGTTGGCTTTCTTGGCTGCCGCAGCACACTCCTGACTCATGTTCAGCTTGTGATCTACCAAGACTCCTAGATCCCTTTCACATGTACTGCTATCCAGCCACGTGTCCCCCATCCTATATTTGTGCCTTCCATTTTTTCTGCCTAAGTGCAGGACCTTACACTTCTCTCTGTTGAAAATCATTTTGTTAGCTTTGGCCCAGCTCTCCAATCTGGCAAGGTCATTTTGAAATTTGATCCTGTCCTTTGGTGTATTAGCAACTCCTCCCAATTTGGTATCCTCTGCAAATTTGATGAGCATGCCCTCCACTCCTTCACCCAACTCATTGATGAAGATGTTGAATAGCACTGGGCCCAGGACAGAACCCTGTGGCACTACACTAAACACAATTCCAGGATGAAAAGCAGCCATTGATGATCATCCTTTGGGTTTGGTCGATCAACCAATTACAAATCCAACTAACAATAGCTATGCCCAGCCTGCATTTTACTAGCTTCTTTACAAGAATGTCATGTGGAACTTTCTCAAAGGCCTTACTGAAGTCAAGATATGCTATGTCTACAGCGTTCCCTTCACCTATCAAGCCTGTAATTCTATTATAAAAAGAGATAAGATTAGTCTGGCATGACTTATTTCTGAGAAATCCATGCTGGCTTTTAGTGATTACGGCATTGCTTTCTAGGATCTTTCCTGGAATTGATGTCAGGCTGACCGGGCGATAATTATTAGGGTCCTCTTTCTCCCCTTCTTGAAGATGGGGACAACATTTGCCCTCCTCCAGTCTGCTGGGACTTCTCCTGTTCTCCAAGAGTTGTGAAAGATTATTGCAAGTGGTTCAGAAATGACTTCTGCCAACTCTTTTAATATCCTTGAATGTAATTCATCTGGCCCTGGGGACTTGAATTCATCTAATTTAGCCAAATATTCCTGTACTACTTCTCTACTTATTCTGTGCTGCATTTCCCCACCCCACCCTTCCTCACCTGCTTCCCAAGCCCCAGGTTGGGTACTTCTATCCTTCTGGGAGAAAACTGAGGTGAAGAAGGTATTGAGTAGTAGTAGTAGTAATAATAATAATAATAATAATAATAATAATAATAATAATAATAATATTTATATCCCGCCTCTCCCAATGGATCAAGGCGGCACCCCAACAATACATCAATGCATTAAAAACAATTAAAATATAACCCATCCTCCCCACCCACCAACCCATCTAAAAACCCCTAAAACACATTAACTATTAAGAACAAGAGGACAGTTGGTGGAAGGCGGTGGAGCACTAGTCTGGGAAGACCTGTCGGAAGAGAACAGTCTTGACTGCTTTTTTAAAGCAGTCAAGACTGGTAATATGCCGGGTCTCCTCTGGCAGGCCATTCCATAACTTGAGAGCAATAGAAGAGAAGGTCCTCTGGGTAACCACAGCCAACCTAGTTTTGACTGGCTGCAGTAAGTTCCTCCAGAGGACCTTAATGTGCGGGGCGAATTATATGGGACAAGGCGATCCCGCAGGTAGGCTGGCCCCAAGCCATGAAGGGCTTTAAAGGTAAGAACCAACACCTTGTACTGTGCCCGGAAACTAATAGGCAGCCAATGTAAAGACTTCAGAATTGGTGTTATATGGTCAGTTTTAGATCTTCCGGTGACCAACCTGGCTGCCATATTCTGAACTAATTGAAGTTTCCGGACTAAGCACATGGGTAGCCCTATGTACAGCACATTGTAGAAGTCAAGCTGTGAAGTTACCAGTGCATGCACCACTGTTTTTAGGTGTTCCAGGTCCAGGAAGGGGCACAGCTGGAGTAGTTCTGCCTTCTCTCTTCTCCCCGTTATTAATTGGTCACCTTCTCCATGCAGTGATCCTATCATTTCCTTGTTTTTTTCTCATGCTATGGACATATTTTTAAAAAGCCCTTTTTATTCTTTTTGATGTCTCTGGCAAGCCTGAATTTGTTCTGCGCTTTAACTTTTTTGACCTTCTCCCTACATTTCCTGGCTATTTGCTTGAATCCCTCTTTGATGCTTTCACCATTTTTCCATTTCCTGTACATGTTTCTTTTAACACTTAGCTCAGCTGAGAGTTCTTCAGTCAACCATTCCGGTTTCTTTAGACACCTGCCATTTTTCCTCCTTATTGGCACAGTTTTCAATGTGCCTTCGGTATCTCACTTTTAAGAAATTCCCATCCGTCATGAACTCCTTTCTCTTTTAGTATTCTTGACCATGGGATTTCAGCATGTAACTCCCTAAGTTCAGAGAAATCAGCTTTCTTAAAGTTTAGGATGCATGTCTGACTACACTCGGCTTCTCCTTCCCACTGAATGACAAACTCCAAAAGAGCATGGTCACTCCCTCCTAAGGATCCCACCACCTCCACCTCATCAACTAGGTCATCCCTGTTGGTCAAGATCAGATCTAAAATAGCCAATCCCCTTGTCACCTCTTCCACTTTCTGGACCATGAAATTGTCTGCAGGGCAAATGAGGAACCTGTTGGACCTCACAGTCTTTGCAGAATTTGACTGCCAAAAAATATCAGGATAATTGAAATCTCCCATTACTACTGCATCTCTCCTTTTTGAATGTGTGGCCATCTGCTCCAGGATGGCCTCATCCATGTCCTCAGGCTGGCCCGGAGGCCTGTAGCAAACCCCCACAATCACATCCCTATTGTTTCTCACTCCCTTAATTCTTACCCAGATGCTCTCAACTTGGCTTCCTGGATTTAAGTCCTGGATCTCTTCACAAGTGAAAACATCCTTGACATATAAGGCTACTCCTTCTCCTTTCTTTTTTGGTCTATTTCTGTGTAGAAAACCCATGGATTTTTTTCCTCTGCAGGATAATTTTCGATAAACACTTTGGGACATTGAAATATCAGGAGATATGTTCTATGTCCTACCTTTCCAAGCTTTTGGTGACAGTCATTAGGGAGAGGGATTTCAAAACTGTGAACCCATAGTTATGAAATTAGCTGCAGCAGATAATCTGACATCTCCCTTCTCTACTTCAGAACAAAGGCTGAAATCTTGTGCTCACAGATTTTTTTTTTTAAAAAAAATGCATACCAACCATCCTGCATTGCAGTAGCAGATTTATAACCTAGATTTATGGATTTATAACTGCTCCATATTCAGCAATACTATGTATTCACAATCATGACACCATTGCCACAATAAAAACTGCCCATCCCAAGCCTACTTTAACAATCAGCAGCTGCATCAAGTGATCATAAAATCATAGAATCATAAAGTTGGAAGACACCCCAGGGGCCATCCAGCCCAACCCCCTGCTATGCTAGGAACCCACATCAAAGCACTCCCGACAGATGACCATCCAGCCTCTGCTTAAAGACCTCCAAAGAAGGAGACTCCACCACACTCTGAGGCAGCAGATTCCACTGCCAGACACCTCAGACCGCCAGGAAGTTCTTCCTGAGGTTCAGATGGAATCTCCTTGTCGGGAGTCCTCCATGTTTTATTGTTTTAGGATAGCAGTAGACTGAGGAAATAGTGATAGTAGGCTGTTAGCTATTCCCAGGCGCCAACCATTCCTTCTGGCTGGAATTTCAAAGGAACCATTTGGCATGATGACGTTCGTTCTTTTACAACTATCTTAGGAGAAACTGTCTGTTAAAGTGTAAGGTGGGGGAAAACGTTCCATTCTCGAGCTTTAACGTCTGAAGACAGCATCCCTTACTATGTTACAATAAATCTTCTATTAAGTTTGTTGATCCGTGTAAGAGTGAATCTGTTCCTGACAGAAAGCTCGAGAATCCTTTCAAAAAATGCACCAATTGATGGACCAGTCGATTACTGAAGAAGAGCAAGGATCTGCAGAATCTGATGGAGCTACAGAAACTGAAGTGCCCCTGGATACCAAGACAAAATTGCGCCTGACCGAGGCTATGGAAACCCCCACAAGCGGCCAAACCTGGGTCTGGGGAGAAAAGCCACATACGTCGTTGAGACAACGCAGAAGGGCTGCTCGATGGGATACATCAGCAAAAGACCTATCCCTTTTGGAGGAGATAAAGCAAATGGAAACCGAACTGGAAAGAAAAGATGAGGAGATACTCGAACTCAAGACCATGCTACGCGAGATGCGCATCCGTCCCTCGCAGACAGGGAGATCACCAGGAGGAGAACCACGAGCGGCTGTCTCGGCGGCAGGCACCCCTGGTCCGCCCCAGCAACCAACAGGGCACACGCCAGCGCCACTGTTACTCAGAAATGTGGGAGACCTGAAAGCGACCTTCAACGGGAAGGGGGAGAAACTCTCCTTTTTTTTGACTATGGCAAACAATTTCATGATTGATCACGGCCATCTATTTCGGGATGATGCGGCCCGAATTCGATACCTAAGCCAGAGGATGAAAGGACTGGCAGCAGACTGGGTAGCGAACCTATATGACTCCCGCGCCCCCGAAACTGAAAATCTGCAGCTCTTCATGAACCATCTGCGGGAACGCTTTGAAGACCCCCATTTATTGGAAAACACCAAATATCAACTGAAACGAATGAAACAAGGCAGGAACGATGTGGGGACGTATTCCCGTGAATTTAGAAACCTGGCCACCAAAGTCCCGTGGAGTGATGAAATTCTAATTGAGTTATACAAAGATGGACTAAATCCTGATATTCTACACGGGTGCTTAATGCAGGCCAATCCACAGACCCTGCTAGGTTGGGTCAGACTAGCTACTGAAATGGAAGGCATAACCCAGACTGTTCAGCTGAACCGACAAAGACAAGACGTGCCAAAACGACAACCTCGCGGTCCCACCGTCCTCAATGCTGAGGAACGGAACAAACGTCTCCGTTTGGGCATGTGCTTTAACTGTGGAAAACCGGGCCACCTCGCCAACACCTGCCGCGGAAACCAAGCTCCGACTGGGACTAAGGGAGCACGAGCAGACCCAAAGGATATAGAATTCACACATCAGACAGCGGCCGCCAAACAACCACTTAGACGCACTTCTAAGGACCCTGCAGCGGCGACAGGAGACTCCGATCCCGATGATGAAACCACCTCTTCGTCCTCATCTGACATAGATGGAGATTCTAAACCTGACTGCGATGACTGGCAAGCGGCGGGAACATCTGTAAGTACTCCTAAAATTCCCCATTTCTACGCCACGGTTGCGATTAGTGGCAGCGATGGGACTTTGCATGTACATAGGGCATTAATTGACTCTGGCTGCTCCAGAAGTTTGTTACACCCCAAATTGGCCAAACAATTGAAAACTCTTTATGAGCCCTTGGAATGCCCCATCAAATTAACGCAAATGGATGGGACCTCAATGACTGGGGGAGTAATTAGTAAAATCACTAAGCCCATCTCATTTCAAATGGACAAAAACAATTACAGCATGCGATTTCTAGTTCCCAAGGCGATGCAGTTCAAATTGGTCTTGGGAATCGATTGGCTTCGTGAATATAACCCCCAGATAAACTGGACTGCTGGCACTATGTCCTCTTCAGATGAAAACTTTTCTATTCCCCATGAAGAATTGCAACAAATTCCTTCACACTACCGAGACTTCCAAAAGGCTTTCCACGAAAGGGAGGCTGACAAATTGCCTCCCCACACGGACTTTGACTGTAAACTGGAATTAGTTGACGGGGCCACCCTGCCTAAACCGAAAATTTATCCCATGAGCCAAAAAGAACTCCTTGCTCTCAAGAAGTTCCTAAATAAAAACTTGGCTCACGGCTTTATCAAGCCCTCTACAGCCCCCACGGCGAGTCCTGTCTTCTTCCGAAAGAGAAAAGATCCCAGCGCGGATCCGAGACTGATAGTTAACTACTCTGCTATTAACCAGGTTATTTCCTCCAATTGTTATCCCATACCTCTGATACGGACTGTTTTGGACCATCTTGTTCAAGGAAAATATTTCACCAAACTTGATCTTAAAGAGGCTTTTCATAGGATTAGAATGGACCCGGACTCTGAGTGGCTCACCACCTTTGCAACTCCTCTAGGTAACTTTAAATGGACGGTTCTTCCCTTTGGCTTACAATCGGGGCCATCTGTGTTCCAAATGCTTTTGAACACCATTTTCCATGACTTGTTGTATCAGGGGGTTCTGATTTATCTGGATGACATTTTAATTTACGCAGATTCCATGGAATCTCATGTGTCATTGGTTCGTGAAGTGTTACGAAGGCTTATAGATAACAACCTCGTGGTTAATCTATCTAAATGCCAATTTGACACCCAAACTTTTGATTACTTGGGATATAGGATTCAAGATTGTTCACTTAAAATGGACCCTTCGAAGATTAACTCCATTTTGCAATGGCCCGTCCCTAAAACTGTGAAGCAACTGCAGCAATTTCTTGGTTTTGCGAACTTCTACCGGAACTTTATTGAGGATTTTGCTGCCATAACGCTTCCACTCACCAACCTTCTACGGAAACCTAAAGGATCCACTGCGGGCAAGGCGCATAGACTTTGTTGGTCGCCTGAGTGTCAATCGGCGTTTGACCATTTGAAATCTAAATTTACGTCTGAGCCCTTACTCCTTTTTCCTGACAGTACGAAGCAATTCATTGTGCAAACGGATGCTTCGGACTTTGCCATGGCAGCCGTTCTTTTACAACATGACACCACAGGAGCACTCAGGCCTTGTGCTTTCATTTCAAAGAAATTTTCCCCTCAACAAGCTAATTGGCCTATTTGGGAGAAAGAAGCCAAGGCTATCCATTTTGCGCTGTCCTCTTGGCGTCATTTGCTTGAAGGGGCTCGACTCCCCTTTGAAGTTTGGACTGATCATAGGAATTTGCAAGCCTTACAGTCTGCTAAGAAACTCTCCCCTAAGCAGGCGAGATGGGCTGAATTTTCCAGAGATTCCGATTTAAAATTGTTTTCAAACCTGGCCGAACTAACCAACTGGCGGACCCTCTCTCTCGACTTCCCTGTTTTGCGGAATCCCCTGCTACGTCCTCCCACTCCAATACCTTGTTTCCTGCCTCCTCTCTGGCTTCTCAAGTGACTACTCGTGCATTAGCAAAGACAAGGCTTTCTGCCTCCTCTCTTTGTGACTCCGCTCTCCGCGATGCTATCATTCATGCAGCGCATGCAGACTCCTGGCTACCGGCAAACAAGGATAAAATAGAATGGGTTGACAATCTCCCCTTTTATGGCACCAAGGTCTACGTTCCCCCTGCTGCCCGCGAGCAGGTACTTCATCGTTATCATGATTCCAAACCCGCTGGACATTTTGGGTTTTTGAAGACATTGCACGCGATTCGCCGCCTTTTTTGGTGGCCTGGATTAAACCCCTCCGTGCAAACTTACATTAAGCAGTGTGCCACTTGCAACGTTTCTAAGTCGCCCACATCTAAACCTCAAGGGCTCCTGCAACCTCTGCCTGCGCCTGCTAGCCCCTGGTCGGTCATCGCATGGGATTTTATCGTGTCTCTTCCCTCTTCACACGGCTTTCATGTTATTTGGGTTGTTACTGATCACTTTTCCAAGCAATGTCATTTTGTGCCTCTAAAGAAACTACCCCGTGCTGACCAGCTGGCTGACCTGTTCGTTAATCATGTATGGAAACTTCACGGACTACCTTCGGTGATCATTTCGGACAGGGATCCAATTTTCACTTCCAAGTTTTGGACTTGTCTACTGAAAACCCTGGGAGTCACTCAGAAACTCAGCAGTGCTTATCACCCTCAAACAGATGGCCAATCTGAGCGTGTTAACAAATCTCTTGAACAATTTCTTAGGTGTTTTGTTTCTGAGAACCAGAATGATTGGGCTCCGCTCCTTCCGTTCGCTGAGTTTGCCATCAATTCTGCGGTTCATACCTCTACTGGGAAACCCCCCTTTGAAATAGTTTACGGCTTCCTTCCTTCTCCTTTCCCCCCTCTCCCTCTCTTCCTCCGCTCCTCCTTCTGTTTCTGCTTGGGTCTCTAAATTTTCTGGCATTTGGCAATCCGTCTCAGATGCTATAGCATCCGCTAAAGCTTCCCACAAACGTTTCGCTGACCGTAAACGGCAGCCTAATCCCCTTTACCAGCCCGGGGATTTGGTTTTCCTTTCTTCTAAGAACATTTCCTCTCCTTCTCCGTCTAAAAAACTTTCCCCTCGTTTTCTCGGACCTTTTCCTGTGAAAAGGGCTATTAATGATGTCTCTTTTGAACTAGATCTCCCTTCTTCCCTCAAGGCTATTCATCCTGTTTTTCATTCCAGTTTGCTGAAGAGGGCACCTTCGCTGACTTCTTCGCCGGCTGATGTTCCTCAACGCCCCGACTGACTTGCTACTGCATTCATATTACTATTTAGTTTTCTTGTCTTTCTACTGTTCCGTGATATTTTCTATATTTTGTGTATCTTTATGTATATATTTTTTTAAAAAAGTGGGGCAGGATGTCGGGAGTCCTCCATGTTTTATTGTTTTAGGATAGCAGTAGACTGAGGAAATAGTGATAGTAGGCTGTTAGCTATTCCCAGGCGCCAACCATTCCTTCTGGCTGGAATTTCAAAGGAACCATTTGGCATGATGACATTCGTTCTTTTACAACTATCTTAGGAGAAACTGTCTGTTAAAGTGTAAGGTGGGGGGAAAACGTTCCATTCTCGAGCTTTAACGTCTGAAGACAGCATCCCTTACTATGTTACAATAAATCTTCTATTAAGTTTGTTGATCCGTGTAAGAGTGAATCTGTTCCTGACACTCCTTTCCTGCAGCTTGAATCCATTGCTCCTTGTCCTAGTCTCTGGAACAGTGAAAAACAAGCCTGTCTGTTCAACTGGTGAGTGGGGCACCAGAGAATGGAGGACCAGCAAATGAAGCTGAAAATCAGAAAAAGGACCTCTATCACAATTCTTCATTAAACTCTCACTTGCTGCTGGAAGGGGCCTGAAAAGCTCATTTTCTTACACTCAGTGTGGTTACTGGCTGTTAAGGTAGATTTGGAGGGAATAGTTCAGGAGATCTTAGTTATGCATTTATAACTGAGAAGGTGATGTAGGATATCTGTGCATGCTTTTTGAGTATTTATACTTCTCTAGTTTTCTTCAGAAATCCTTCAGTAGTAAGTAGTTACAAATAATCAGTCTGCAATTTCTAAGATCTTTGTCCAGAAACAAAATTTCAACTAAGTTGTATTATGACTGTGACTTAAGGGTGTTTTTTCCCCACTCCTCCATGTTTGTGTGTGTGTGTGTATCTGCATGCATAAAAGTAATATTTATAGTTAGAGAAGAGCAGCCTTGATAAACGATGAAGGGAAAACATTATACGATTCAAGTGCTGGCTTGTGATTCATTGTGCTTGGTTGGTTACTGAGCTAACCAAAAAGTGGAAAGGATTAAAGTGTGCTTTGGGTTACCCTTGGTCTCATTTTCAGGACAATGATTTAATCGTATATTCCCTGCAAGTCAGATAATGGAAATATTTAAACAATTGTATCTATTGTTTGCACTAAGACTATTTATGTTCACATCTCACAGGTTTCTGAGTATTTTCTACTTTTTAAGCTTCCTTTCTCTTTCTTCCACTTGAATGTAATAAACCATAAAGAATTCTGCATTAGAAAGCATTGTTTACCATTTGGGTTATTGGTCTGAAAGAGGTAGGCATACTGCAACGGTATCCAGAAAGAAAGTCTCTGTTTTATTCTGTACTATCGTAAAATCTCTTTTCAAAGTCTGTCTTTTCTATCCCCTGGAATTTATTAATGGGCTGTACCTTTCCCCTCTTGTAAATCATATTAACAATAGTTTGATTTATGTGTGCTTGGAGTGAGAATATTTTCACAATGTTGTTAGTTATTTTGTTTCTGGGAAACAAAAATCACATTGGAAGAAGAGGAAAGTAGCAAAGCAAAACAGGATGGTTTCCCCACTCCTGAGGAAGGGAAAGAGAATGTTTAACAACTAACTTGAACCTTTGCAGTTGAATTAATAAAAAGCATCATCATTGTAGTCACCACCATTGTCGCCATCATTTTTACCATCATTATTTTTTTCCTATAAAATTGTAGTATACAGAAATAGGTCCTTGGTCAACAAGCCAAGTCTTTTCTTCTCTGACTAATAGGAATTTTTCCAGAAGTCATCATCTCCCCATTTGTTGGAAAGATCATGGAAAAGATCCATCAGGGTTTTCCTTATATTCTAACAAAGACATACAAATTGATACATACGTATTGATCTAATATCAATACAGGCTATTGGTACATCTAGTTCTCTACAATCTACATTGACGAGTGGGAAGTTTTTGCCCATCTCTATCTAGAGATGCAAACAACCTGGGATTTTCTAAGAAGGAAGAGAAAAAGGAAAGTTTCTTTCTGTGAAAAATGCTGTTGACTTGTGATATTTTCCCATTTCAAGAAAAAAAAAAGATTTTGAACTCTGGATGGGTTGAGACAGACATTGAGTTCCCATGTGTGAAAGTACTTAAATTTAGGTCCATTGAAGAAGTACTTGTGGCCCTACGTCCATTACACATTTGCAGCACAAAATGTTGCTACTTGCAAAAAAACTGTGTGTATTTGGTGTCACAGGAGAATTCCAACATCCATTGAATGGAAAACTACATAAAAACATTGGCCAGAATCCTCTGTCACAGTGGAATTTACATAATGGAATGTATGCTTTCCTAAATAGCAGAGGTGCTTAAAAAGTCCTATAGTGAATCATGAATCAGACACTGGCAAGAGTGTCACAATGCATGTTGGTATTCCATAGCTGGTGCCCCATTGAGCAAAGCAATTGTGTATCAATCCCAATGAGCATCAGTCCCACTGAGCATCAGTCACTTTACTGCCTTCTCTATTTAGTAAAGTAACAGCAACCTGTTACTAGATACAGACACTATGGAATGCCCAATTCTAATTCCTGCAGACGTAAGTCCACTAATGAAGATGTAAGCCTCCAACAAGATTTTGGCCATCATATATAACAAGGTATGCAAGTAGGTAGAGCCAGAGGGAAAAAAAACCATTGCCCCCAGAGCTCAAGATGGGCAAAATTTGCAGCACTGATTCTTTCTCATGTCCTTCTAGTAGGATTCCCATAAGTATTTGTTTGGACAACAGGGGAATAGAATGTAGGTCTTTGATATGAATCATTAGAATTCTTCGTACATTCTCAAAACAGTACAAAATTGAGCTAAGGGCCACTATTTCTAAATCCCAGTTAAATATTTTCTCTTGGATATATATTTATATATATGTGAGTGTGTGTGTGTGTATGTATGTATACACACACACACACACACACACACACATAGACAGACAAAATTGTGCCAAAACTGCCACATACAACACTGACATTTCACCAAGCCAGTAGACAAATAAAGTGCTGAAACATTCTGTATACTGTGGGAAATGCATGAATGGAATAGATATATATGTTAAAGATGGTTGGGGAAATCGAAATGGTGTTATTTTTTTTCCCATCTGTATTTGGTGAGCAATGAAATGTTATTGAGGAGATCCTTTACAAAAGAAAAAAAAATGCTCATTCCACGCAGAGAAAATTGTGACAATGAGCATGCTCTTTTCTTTTCTTTTCTTTTTGTTGGGATGGGGAAGGAAGGAATAATGTCCAACACAATTAGAAATAGGCATGTCTGTGATCACATGGTCTGATTTTTATAAGTTCAAATTGATTTGTTTGCCTCCTAGTTATGCACCTTCCAGTTGCTTTCCTGGTGCTTTAATTAGCCTTTCATGATTATAAGGTCAATGACTTGCTGATTCGGTACATATCTCTTTATGGCTCTTAACACTGACCTCTAATATTACACAAAGATAAGCAGCAGTCCTCAAACAGCTTTTGCGATAATGTGTTCACTTAAAGCCAGCTTAGACCTATTGATTTCATACAATTTAGTACTCCGTGCAGTCAGAAGCTGTGGCTGTTTTGCGTAGAAAACATCATTTTCTACACAGGAAACAGCCTTTTCTGTGCAGAAAATAATATTCCTGCATAGAAGTATCATTTTCTGCACAGAAAAGGCTGTTTCACATGCAGAAAATGCTGTTTTTCATGCAAATCACCAAATGTGAATTTTGCACAGAATAAGTCCATTATTTCCCACAGAAGAAAGTCCAACATGTTCTGCTCAGTAAGAGAACAATTTCTTCCATGCAGAAAGAAAAAAAGTGCAAATTTGTGTGAAGAATAATTCCTGAACTGCAAAGATTCTCATCAGTTCAGGATTCTTCTCATCAGGGTTTATCAACATTGAAAAAACATCTCTTTCACCCATTTTTCAAATATTTTCAAATATTCTTGTCCTCCCTATTCAAAAAGTTCAAGTGAGCAGGCAAGTTCTTTATTTTTGCATGATGGCAGCAGCAACATGGGATTCTAAGCCACTAAGATTTTGGAACATTTGCTCCAGTTGCACCACTGAGAATCCAGCCTTATGTTAAAATGTTGCCAGAAATGTTGCATGAAATTTTGATCTCCAGCATCAGTCCACAGGAATCGAGAGAATACTCCAAATCCTTTGGCATTTCACTACATATGAGAAAGATGGATGATGGTGGCAGATACTTTATCTGTCAGGAAAGCTTCGCTGCCATCGCTAAGGCCAACGTGACAGATACCTGCATGAATCTTTCAAGCAGAGATTGTGTTTTGTACTGTGCCTAACAAAGGTTTGAGTGTATCTGGAAGGCTTTAAAACAATCCCCAGAGGACATTCAGACAGAATAATAGTGTGCCAGCCATGCATGATATATGAATATACATCTAATCCTTGTCATTTCTCTTCTTTCACCTGCTGTGATAGAAGCATCTGTGCAGTGGATGCTATCGTAGGGATATGATGATCAGTAATCTGCTTTCTAATGCTTTGATGCATTTCTGTACAACTTTATGCTAGAGAACCTGGGGTTAGGAAAGTGTTTGCAGCTGCATTAAGGTACACTTTATTAGTGCACCCATCATGCTTTTAAAGTTATAGTATTGCTCACCGATCATACAGTATTTCATACTGTGTAAAGGTGATAAGGGCCATGGAGAGCAGCTTTGGTTGATCATGGTTTATGACATTGTATTTGAGAGATCCCTATAATGCTGGAATTCCTGCAGAGAAAAAAATAAGTGTTTTCCATTAGGTCACTTTGTCCTATGCTTTGTTTACAAACCTAAGTCTCTGCAGAAATGATATCAGCTACTTGAGAAAATCAGTGATTATTTGTCAGTGCTGGGCCACCACAAGCTAGCCACAACAAAGGTCAAACCTAACCTGTCAGTTTGTATAGTCCTTCCAAATGAATTGGAGATGGTAGGTAGCTGGAATAAAGGCCATACCAGCTATCAGTGCAAAACTTGTGCATTCCTGATTTTCAACCCAGCAGCTCTAGGATAGAGCCTGAAAAGTTACTTTTAAATATTACTTCACAAAAAATAAATAAAAAAAAAACCAGAATGCAGCAGCACAAGGCAGATGTGAATCATATATTTCTTCTCAACCATTAGTGAACCCAAATTGACATAATTACGAAAGCAGCTAAATGTAACATCTACACTGCAAAAGGAATAGTTTCCCTTGTTGAGTTACAATAATAATTTAATGTACATGTGGTTTTCGTAGCTTACTTTTAAGAGGAGCATATGACATGCAGTTTACTTTATATAGGTGGTAAACAAACACCTTTAAAAATGTAATATATGAAATAGTACAAAATAACATTGATAATAAGCAGAACCCACAATTCAGAATACTATAAGACATGGTTTGGTTCTCTCTCTTCCCTTAGAAACACACCCAGCTTTCTGACTATGTGAAATTGTGCAGTGCTCTCTGGCCAATGGGTTGGGTTGGTCTGACATACTCTTCTTCACAGATGGAACAAGACAGTCATAATTCTCATGCCCCAGTCAGAGTATCGAGCATCTGTTTTGTGGGAGCACTCCAAGTTCTGAGCATACATATTCTAATAGTATTCTGTCCTTTTTGTTGCTGCTTATTTGTGGAGCTACATAATTTGGAACTACAAGCACCGTTATTCTCTCCACAAACCATTGGTTCTGATTGCTAGGAAGCCTTTCATTTTTTACTGCAGCATCCACAACCTTAGTTTAACGCCCACACTCACCACAATAAGGCTAATTCTAACGTTTAACCTCTCAGATTTCAACTCAACAGAATATAAGACTGCTTTCTGTGTCCTTAAAAGAGATTTGTCTGAAGTGAGAGGGCAAGTGACTAAAGCACTAACCACTGTGCAGGAGAAACTAATTTTATCTTCAAGTCACACGTTTAAGAACAACTTTCTATCTGTTTAGTTTTAATAACATGAGAGTGAGGATTTTGGTGGTAAACCAACCATTACAGGTCAGACCCCACAGACAGAATGTTCATGTCACTTGTCATCATCTCAAATGGTTCTTTCCAACAGAAGTAATCTATGTGCTTTCATTCCATAAACACCTGGCTATTAACTGGAAGGATTATATTTTAACCATTCAAGGACAGTTCTGGAAGATGAAAGCGACATCATGCTGTTGTAACCAGGCAAAATAGATTACTTCTTCATACAGTGAATAAATTAATCTATGAAATCAACCGCAAGAAGTGATGGCTACTTAACCTAGGTGGTTTTGGCAGACAGAGGGCTAGAAAAATGCATGGACTCTAGATTTTTCAGTGGCAATTGGCTTTTTTTTCCAGGCTCAAATGTAGTATGCCCAGAACACTGTCGTCATCACATCCTGCTTACTGGTTGCCCGGAGGCAATGGTTTGTCACTGTAGGAAACACAATGGCCAGAATTTTGTTGGTGCTCCTCAGAACATTTGCATTCAGTTCAAGGCTTCAGAAGCAGAGTTGGGCATGTAGTCCCACTGTACATGGAGGTATATTGCAAATTTGGTTAACTGTCCATTTTATTCCATATCTGGTGTTTTGGTACAGTTGCACAATGCAACTCAATGCAATTCAAGATAAGAGATGCATAGCACAATTCTAATGTGGAAATCTCTGCTACTCAACCCTGAGTAGGGTTCTTTCTTTGAAAAATTCCTAAAAAAATATATTTTCTAATTTCATCTCAATATTCTTATCTTCTCCCAGCAAGGTTCCTCATATGATCTGAACTCTTTATTTCATGACTTGCACATTAATGTGAATGAGATATCGGATTGTGTGCATGCATGCTTGAATGACCCTTTCCCACACTTTCTATTTCTGGATACAAAAGAGACCTTCTCTGATTAAAAAGAGCAAGTCTTAAGACTTCTAAGCTCACCTGCATATTGTCCTCTCATTAATAATAATATGATGGTCTTTTCATGTCTCACGTAAAGTGGAAGACTGGATGCTATGACAAATAATTCTGAAGCTGGCACATGACATGACAGTGTATTCCTTGCAAATACAGTCATCATTATAGCTGCGGTTTATGACTTTGACAAGTCATCTTCAAGGAGCCTTGTTTAACATTAATAGTGAAGTCATCCTTCATCTTCTACTACCTTTATTTAAACAACAAAATAGGAATATTGAAAACTGTGTGGCATCAATGAGCTTCGATTTTCTAGGTTAAACCAAACTCTGGATTAATCTCATGAGGCTTGGCTACCTTGCAGTTGTTGGGGCTGAGGCCCTCTGGGTAGGCCCTGTGTTACACACTCACACATTTCAGGTCAGCCTGCTTTCACACTAACGAACATATTTTGGGGGTTAGTTTATGCTGTTGCATTGCTAGGTCAGGCTGCCCTGTATGCTGCAGTCCTGTGAGAATAGCCAAGGAATGTTAAAGATGGGTGCTTCACTCTCTGTGCCATCTGGTACAGTGGGGGAGAGCAAAGCCCTATTAGAAACTGTCCGCTGCCGTTTTGGGCAGGTAATGAGATTTGGCCACGAGCCTATCATGCACCTGGCCCATGAGTGCCTCCATAATTGGTGTCCGAGGTGGGATAACCCCACTTCTGCCCATTTCGGCATGGTGGGTTGGTGGATTGGCAGCCTGTTTTGCAACTTGCATACAAAAAAACATATATAATCTGTTGAAACAGAGAGAACCCTGCTCCGTTACCTGCTTTGCCTTTCCAATGGAGTCAGAGTGTATGTATGCTTGTGTGCCTTTCATTTTTCTTTTCGCTTCTTTGCTTAATAAACGGCATCCTCAAAGACCAGAACTGGCTTGGTTCTTGCCTCCCAGCATCTCATACTTCGAACCTTGCATGGCCATCCAATCCAGGGAGTGTCATGTGTGCTACAGCGATCATCTCTAAGGCTGGGTGAAGCTGTATTTTGCTGTATAGAAAGATGATTTATTTAAAAAATTACAAGTATTAAATGAAGAAGGCTACGTAACTGATTGGCTACCATCCTCACACGAAAATATTTGTAACAGTAAGATGAAAAAGATGGCACTATGGCAACCAGCATCAGTACTAGTACCAGGGGGTTATGGCACACCTGTTTCAGTCCAAGTACTCATGCTGCACTGTCCCATTTCAGTCCTATTTTTTTCCACTACTCCTATGATCTTATACTTTATATGTATTCATGTTTTGGAACTATGGGCCAACCTGAGCTCCACCACTAGACAATTCAGTCCAAGTCTGACCAATATCCCTTTTCTGTGTTACATCTGTTCTGTCTCATTGCCACGTTAATCTGAAATTTAAAAGTTCTCAGCATGAAAATAAAACATGGATTGCTTATTATAATTACATTTTCTCCTCCAACATGCTTTTAAAAACATATTGTTTTCAAAATAGGTCTGAAGCTTTCTTTCTTGGAACATTTGAGAAATGCTAAAGCTGATGGATGATGGAATTTCCAATTCACAGCATAGTCCAGAAGGTTACCGTCAAAGGTCTTGTTGCATTGTTGTGATAAACACTTGACTGGAACGTACCACTTCAGAAAGCAGTTGGAGGCTTATGTGATTGAAGGGGCCATCATCAAAACAAACCAACAAGTGAAGCTCCCATGGAGAAAGCAAGCATTCCAGAAATAAAGTAGTACAGAATCCTTCCCCCCCCCATAAATGCATACCATTTCCTAGAAATCCAGTCCTATGCATTTTCTTTTACTTAAAAATAAGTCCAATTTAAATCAGTATGACTTACTCTCAAACAAGTATTAATGAGTTCACAGTTCTAGTTTTGGGTACAAACAGACCTTGTTTTGTTACATAATGTACTCAATAATATGGTCTTCCTCCCTTCACAGTGGACCAGCCATGTAGTGAAGCAGATGCCTTGGGACACAACTTTGAGGTTGTATTTTTACTGTAAAGAATGGACAGAATTACTTGGGAGATTTTGTTTTGTTTTGTTTCCTCCAGGTACCACAATACCTGTAGGTTCTGCAGTTGCTGTTTTTTCTCTTTTGCTTGAGGTAGCAAAATGCCTTGGCCCAGTCTGAAAGGGTATATCTATTGCACAGGTTTATCAATCTAGGGGGAATTAAGATAAAACCATTCAAATGAGAACCATTGCAAGGACTTTTGCTTCATATAAATCAGTCAGTTTTGCATGTGAAACAAGATGTCAGAATAATTCTGGGTAAGCACTGTACAGAGTACAGGAATTTCGCTAAGATACTGGCTTGCCAATAATTTCACTTCATAGGTTTTTATTGATGTGAAGATGCTCTCCATTCTGGACTTACTAGGTTAATTAAACAGGGAGGAAATGGCTGACTTGGCAAGATGGGAAGTAGCCAATGCCTTATGGGGTAGAATTTATTGGAGAGCAGCAGCTTGTAAATAATGACACTCTATGCATACAGACATGGCATTGAAAATTTTAGTTTTTTAAAAAAGCCAGATTCACAATTAAAATACCCATTCCTGCATGAAATGATTCTAATTTAAAATTCCAAATGTATCTAGAATCTAGATTCTCAGTCTAGACTTTTGGATGCCATGTTGTGAGAGTGACCTTCCTCTATAATCCTAAAGAGCCACTATCTGTCAGAGTGGAGAATGCAGAGATAGCTGGGCAGCTATTTACATTCCTATGGTTCATAAGTGATATGGCAGCCTGCCATTTGATGCATTTTAAAACACACACAAATAGACAGAGAGATATTCAAACCAAACTCAAGCAGCATAGACAAGACTTCATATCTTTGGGGAAAAACATGTGGCTCTTTGCAACCCCCATGGAGAAACAGCAACACTGTATAACATATGCCAGTGAATGGATGCCATTTCACAATGTGAACCTGTAATGTGAAATGACAATCACAATTGTAATGTGCAGTACACAATTGCAATGTGCAACTTTACTGGACGCATCTCACTAATGGAATGCCACCATATATCTGACACCTGCATAGCTTTCAGATATTTTATTTGCTCAGCAAGAAATGTGCAAGCTTCTGAGTTCATCAGAACTCTCCATCAAGCTCAGTGGGAAAATAAAAGTGAAGAAGAGAAAAAATATGTGTGTCTAGAATTTTATTTTGACCATCTTGGCTTTAAGCTATTGAAGCTGGCAGTTAAAATCACTCCCAAGATGGACAGTGGAGGCTTGGTGAATCAAAAAGTTGTGCAGGTATCACAGAACTTCAAGCAAACCCCACAGAGAAGAAGGCAGTGTGATGGTTCCCCTTCTCTGGAAATACAAAGCCAGCAGCAAGTCAGATATCTGCATCTAGTCCTAGGCAAAACACATAGGAATTTAGAATAGGAATATGGATATTCATTTGGGTTTTACCACAAACAAAGGACAGAAAGAGTCATTTTTGCATATTGCACATAATCTGAGGATTGCCTTTTAAAAACTTTCTCTGTATGTTTGTTTCTTAAGATAAGAGCCTCTCCAACTATCTAGAAAGCATGAAGGCCATTGCAACCAATGCTGCTGCATTCACATTCAGAACAAAATCAGAAATTCCCTTCGGACGGACAGGATGATAATATACCATCCCTCTCAAGGATATTGCATGAGGGGGGAGATGACCCATTTTGTGCTGCGATTCTTTTAATTTGCTAATTAGAGTAGAAATGGGACAGAATGATAGTGGTTTGAGAACTGCACTGACTTCACATTGATTTTTGAGACATAAATCATCTTATTTCCAGGTCAATCCATAAGAAATTTCGACCTCTCTCACATACCTGCTCCATTTGCTACACCTAGGACATGATGGTGTGTCTTGTGTGGAACATCGAATCATTCCATTTTTCCATACCTGTGTTCTGTAATATAGGGATGTGCAACTTCCCACACTTGGGGGCTTCATTGTATTCTTCAGATTTCAGTGCAGGCTGCCTCACCACCAGGTTGACTGCCAGGTCATAGCAATTGCTACTTTTCTCTATGATTCAGAAGGATGTTCAGATGTCCTCATGGACCATCAGGTTCTACAAGACTGCAGAATAAAATGGTTGTTCCCCCTTCCTGATGTGACCCAAAGGGAAGGAAAGAGAATACTATGGCCATTTCTGCACGAGGGGAGGGAATCGCTCCATCCCGTTACTTACTGGATCTTCTGGGCATGGACCAACACGGACAGTGCAAGGTCTTAGATCCGCACTGCTCTGGCTTCTAAAATGGTGGCTTCCAGTTGTTCGTGGGTCCCAACCAACCACTGAAGCTTGCCACTCCTAAAGCCTGCCCTCCGCAGATCACAGGCTTGCATTGGTGTGAGCCTGCAAATCTGCACAAGGGAGCAAGAACCCAATGGCGCGCTCCAAAAATTAAAGAACAGTTTTCTACCGTTCTTTAAAAAGCACACTTGAGGACCAGTTGGGGACGTTTCAGAGCAGACTGAGGTGTGCATCTCAGGTAAGTAGTCTGAAACTAGTCCGCTCCAAGGTGCAGACGACCTCCATGAGAGGACGCACTGGACCATTTTAATTCCCTCATGCAGAAATGGCCTATGACACCAAAGCAAGAGGGAACGAGCATTGTCAGGAACAGATTCACTCTTACACGGATCAACAAACTTAATAGAAGATTTATTGTAACATAGTAAGGGATGCTGTCTTCAGACGTTAAAGCTCGAAATGGTACTTTTTCCCCACCTTACACTTTAACAGACAGTTTCTCCTAAGATAGTTGTAAAAGAACGAACGTCATCATGCCAAACGGTTCCTTTGAAATTCCAGCCAGAAGGAATGGTTGGCGCCTGGGAATAGCTAACAGCCTACTATCACTATTTCCTCAGTCTACTGCTATCCTAAAACAATAAAACATGGAGGACTCCCAACATCCTGCCCCACTTTTTTAAAAAAATATATACATAAAGATACACAAAATATAGAAAATATCACGGAACAGTAGAAAGACAAGAAAACTAAATAGTAATATGAATGCAGTAGCAAGTCAGTCGGGGCGTTGAGGAACATCAGCCGGCGAAGAAGTCAGCGAAGGTGCCCTCTTCAGCAAACTGGAATGAAAAACAGGATGAATAGCCTTGAGGGAAGAAGGGAGATCTAGTTCAAAAGAGACATCATTAATAGCCCTTTTCACAGGAAAAGGTCCGAGAAAACGAGGGGAAAGTTTTTTAGACGGAGAAGGAGAGGAAATGTTCTTAGAAGAAAGGAAAACCAAATCCCCGGGCTGGTAAAGGGGATTAGGCTGCCGTTTACGGTCAGCGAAACGTTTGTGGGAAGCTTTAGCGGATGCTATAGCATCTGAGACGGATTGCCAAATGCCAGAAAATTTAGAGACCCAAGCAGAAACAGAAGGAGGAGCGGAGGAAGAGAGGGAGAGGGGGGGAAAGGAGAAGGAAGGAAGCCGTAAACTATTTCAAAGGGGGGTTTCCCAGTAGAGGTATGAACCGCAGAATTGATGGCAAACTCAGCGAACGGAAGGAGCGGAGCCCAATCATTCTGGTTCTCAGAAACAAAACACCTAAGAAATTGTTCAAGAGATTTGTTAACACGCTCAGATTGGCCATCTGTTTGAGGGTGATAAGCACTGCTGAGTTTCTGAGTGACTCCCAGGGTTTTCAGTAGACAAGTCCAAAACTTGGAAGTGAAAATTGGATCCCTGTCCGAAATGATCACCGAAGGTAGTCCGTGAAGTTTCCATACATGATTAACGAACAGGTCAGCCAGCTGGTCAGCACGGGGTAGTTTCTTTAGAGGCACAAAATGACATTGCTTGGAAAAGTGATCAGTAACAACCCAAATAACATGAAAGCCGTGTGAAGAGGGAAGAGACACGATAAATCCTGATGCGATGACCGACCAGGGGCTAGCAGGCGCAGGAGAGGTTGCAGGAGCCCTTGAGGTTTAGATGTGGGCGACTTAGAAACGTTGCAAGTGGCACACTGCTTAATGTAAGTTTGCACGGAGGGGTTTAATCCAGGCCACCAAAAAAGGCGGCGAATCGCATGCAATGTCTTCAAAAACCCAAAATGTCCAGCGGGTTTGGAATCATGATAACGATGAAGTACCTGCTCGCGGGCAGCAGGGGGAACGTAGACCTTGGTGCCAAAAAAGGGGAGATTGTCAACCCATTCTATTTTATCCTTGTTTGCCGGTAGCCAGGAGTCTGCATGCGCTGCATGAATGATAGCATCGCGGAGAGCGGAGTCACAAAGAGAGGAGGCAGAAAGCCTTGTCTTTGCTAATGCACGAGTAGTCACTTGAGAAGCCAGAGAGGAGGCAGGAAACAAGGTATTGGAGTGGGAGGACGTAGCAGGGGATTCCGCAAAACAGGGAAAAGTCGAGAGAGAGGGCCCCCAAGGGTTTAGTTTCGGCCGGGTTTTAAAACAATTTTAAATCGGAATCTCGGGGAAAAATTCAGCCCATCTCGCCTGCTTGGGGGGAGAGTTTCTTAGCAGACTGTAAGGCTTGCAAATTCCTATGATCAGTCCAAACTTCAAAGGGGAGCCCAGCCCCTTCAAGCAAATGACGCCAAGAGGACAGCGAAAAAAAGGATAGCCTTGGCTTCTTTCTCCCAAATAGGCCAATTAGCTTTTTGGGGGGGGAAAATTTTTCCCAAATGAAAGCACAAGGCCTGAGTCCCTCCTGTGGTGTCATGTTGTAAAAGAACGGCTGCCATGGCAAAGTCCGAAGCATCCGTTTGCACAATGAATTGCTTCGTACTGTCGGGAAAAAAGGAGTAAGGGCTCAGACGTAAATTTAGATTTCAAATGGTAAAACCCGGATTACACTCAGGCGACCAAAAAGTCATGCGCCTTGCCCGCAGTGGATCCTTTAGGTTTCCGAGAAGGTTGGTGAGTGGAAGCGTTAGGGCAGCAAAATCCTCAAAAAGTTCCGGTAGAAGTTCGCAAAAAAGAAATTGCTGCAGTTGCTTCACAGTTTTAGGGACGGGCCTTTAAAAAAATGGAGTTAATCTTCGAAGGGTCCATTTTAAGTGAACAATCTTGAATCCTATATCCCAATTTAAAAGTTTGGGTGTCAAATTGGCATTTAGATAGATTAACCACGAGGTTGTTATCTAAAATTTTTTCGAACACTTCACGAACCAATACACATGAGATTCCATGGAACCCTGCGTAAATTAAAATGTCATCCAGATAAATCAAAACCCCCATACAACAAGTCAGGGGAAAATGGTGTTCAAAAGCATTTGGCAACATGGCTCCTTTTTAAGCCAAAGGGAAGAACCGTCCATTTAAAGTTACCTAGAGGAGTTGCAAAGGTGGTGAGCCACTCAGAGTCCGGGGGCCATTCTAATCCTATGAAAAGCCTCTTTAAGATCAAGTTTGGTGAAATATTTTCCTTGAACAAGATGGTCCAAAAAAGTCCGTATCAGAGGTATGGGATAACAATTGGAGGAAATAACCTGGTTAAAAGAAGTAGTTAACTATCAATCTCGGAAACCCCCGCTGGGATCTTTTCTCTTTCGGAAGAAGACAGGACTCGCCGTGGGCCCGAGAGGGCTTGATAAAGCCGCGAGCCAAGTTTTTATTTAGGAACTTCTTGAGAGCAAGGAGTTCTTTTTGGCTCATGGGGTAAATTTTCGGTTTAGGCAGGGTGGCCCCGTCAACTAATTCCAGTTTACAGTCAAAGTCCGTGTGGGGAGGCAATTTGTCAGCCTTCCCTTTTTGTGGAAAGCCTTTTGGAAGTCTCGGTAGTGTGAAGGAATTTGTTGCAATTCTTCATGGGGAATAGAAAAGTTTTCATCTGAAGAGGACATAGTGCCAGCAGTCCAGTTTATCTGGGGGTTAAATTTACGAAGCCAATCATTCCCAAGACCAATTTGAACTGCATCGCCTTGGGAACTAAAAAATTCCATGCTGTAATTGTTTTTGTCCTTTTTAAAATGAAATGGGTTAGTGATTTTACTAATTACTCCCCCAGTCATTGAGGTCCCATCCATTTGCGTTAATTTGAGGGGGCATTCCAAGGGCTCATAAAGAGTTTTCAATTGTTTGGCCAATTTGGGGTGTAACAAACTTCTGGAGCAGCCAGAGTCAATTAATGCCCTATGTACATGCAAAGTCCCATCGCTGCCACTAATCGCAACCGTGGCGTAGAAATGGGGAATTTTAGGAGTACTTAAATTTTTCCTGCTGCTTGCCAGTCATCGCAGTCAGGTTTAGAATCTCCATCTATGTCAGATGAGGACAAAGAGGTTTTCATCATCGGGATCGGAGTCTCCTGTCGCCGCTGCAGGGTCCTTAGAAGTGCGTCTAAGTGGTTGTTTGGCGGCCGCTGTTGATGTGTAAATTCTATATCCTTTGGGCCCTGCCGTGCCCCTTAGTCCCAGTCGGAGCTTGGTTTCCGCGGCAGGTGTTGGCGAGGTGGCCCGGTTTTCCACAGTTAAAGCACATGCCCAAACGGAGACGTTTGTTCCGTTCCTCAGCATTGAGGACGGTGGGACCGCGAGGTTGTCGTTTTGGCACGTCTTGTCTTTGTCGGTTCAGCTGAACAGTCTGGGTTATCCCTTTCCATTTCAGTAGCAATCTGACCCAACCAAGCGGGGGTCTGGGTTTGGGCCCTTGCAAAGCACCCGTGTAGAATATCAGGATTTAGTCCATCTTTGTATAACTCAATTAGAATTTCATCACTCCACGGGACTTTGGGGGCCCCAGGTTTCTTTTTACAAAATTTTGGTCCCTCAATCTTTCCTGCCTTTTTTTATTCGTTTCAGTTGATATTTGGTGTTTTCCAATAAATGGGGGTCTTAAAGGTTTTCCCGCAGATGGTTCATGAAGAGCTGCAGATTTTCAGTTTCGGGGGGGCGGGGGTCATATAGGTTTGGACCCCGTTGCTGCCAGTCCTTTCATCCTCTGGCTTAGGTATCGAATTCGGGCCGCATCATCCCGAAATAGATGGCCGTGATCAATCATGAAATTGTTTGCCATAGTCAAAAAAAAAGGGAAATTTCTCCCCCTTCCCGTTGAAGGTCGTTTCCCCGGTCTCCCACATTTCTGAGTAACAGTGGCGCTGGCGTGTGCCCTGTTGGTTGCCCGGGGGGGACCAGGGGGCCTGCCGCCGAGACAGCCGCTCGTGGTTCTCCTCCTGGTGATCTCCCTGTCTGCGAGGGACGGATGCGCATCTCGCGTAGCATGGTCTTGAGTTCGAGTATCTCCTCATCTTTTCTTTCCAGTTCGGTTTCCATTTGCTTTATCTCCCCAAAAGGGAAAGGGCTTTTGCCCGAAGATCCCATCTAGCAGCCCTTCTGCGTTGTCTCAACGACGTATGTGGCTTTTCTCCCCCGACCCAGGTTTGGCCGCTTGTGGGGGTTTCCATAGCCTCGGTCAGGCGCAATTTTGTCTTGGTATCCAGGGGCACTTCAGTTTCTGTAGCTCCATCAGATTTTGCAGATCCTTGCTCTTCTTCAGTAATCGACTGGTCCATCAATTGGTGCATTTTTTGAAAGGATTCTCGAGCTTTCTGTCAGGAAAAGATTCACTCTTACACGGATCAACAAACTTAATAGAAGATTTATTGTAACATAGTAAGGGATGCTGTCTTCAGACGTTAAAGCTCGAGAATGGAACGTTTTCCCCCCACCTTACACTTTAACAGACAGTTTCTCCTAAGATAGTTGTAAAAGAACGAACGTCATCATGCCAAACGGTTCCTTTGAAATTCCAGCCAGAAGGAATGGTTGGCGCCTGGGAATAGCTAACAGCCTACTATCACTATTTCCTCAGTCTACTGCTATCCTAAAACAATAAAACATGGAGGACTCCCGACAAGCATGGTGTAGTGGTTTGAGTGTCAAACTACCAATCTCGATATCAGGGCTTAAATCCCTGCTCAGCTTTGAAAACCCAGTGAGTAACCTAAGGGAACTCACACTCTCTCAGCCTCAGAGGGAGGCAAAGGCAAACCTGCTTCTGAACAAAGCTAGCCAAGAAGACTCTATGATAGGCTCATATTAGGGTCACTATAAGTCAGAAACAACTTAAAGACACACAGCAATGCAACAACAAAGCATGCTATGTTGCTAAGCCATTCAGATATCCCCAGAATCTCCACTCAATCAGATTTAGTTCAAGATGGGTATTTACATCAAATTCTTGCTAACTTGTACTTTATGATTTCCTAGAACAACTACCTTTTCCTCTATACTTGCTGCATAACTTGAGAAAGAAATTCTTCATACCATTTACTGTCTTAAGTAGCTGAGCTTACTTTTCTTTCTTTGCCACATATTTTGTGAGAAGCTAGTCATTTCTAAGGATATTTGCAGCGATAGCAAAGTGAGTAGGCTCTAAATACTGTTATATCAAAATGACATGCAAAATGATATCTATATAGTAGATATAATATTTTCTGATCAAAACCCATTGACATGCTAATTTTCCTGTATAAAAATAACTTTTGATAGATTATTCTAGGTTCTTCTCTGTGAACTTTGCACTGGGAGCGCACAAAGAAGTCTGACAATGTAGAAATTGTACTTTCAGAAGAAATATTTTACTCCCCAAAAAGCTATTAGTCCTATCTGTCTACTCGGAATTTAGTCCATTAAGTCCTGCATACCCTTCTATTGTCCCAGTTTAGCAGAGACAGTCCTGATTAATCCTTTCTGATCCCACTTTTCCACCTGCTTTTAATATGTCCCAGTTTTAATTTCCTCTTCCACTTTCTCGATTTGTCCTGAGCTTAAATAATTTCCTAGAAACCTAGACCATTTCCACACTACACGATTATAATGCTATTATTCCCCTTTCAACATCCTGTGGAATCCTGGGATTGGCAGTTTAGGTAGAGGCAGTTAGAATTCTCAGCCAGAGAGCAAAAATACAAAACCCACAATTCCACAAGATGTTGAAAGTGGAATATTAGCAGTATAACAGTGTAGTGCAGAAATGGCCCAAGTTCAAAATGCAAAGGTATTCTGCAATCAGTTAACCCAATAAAGAGAGAGGATGGGAGAGAGCAGAGTCTTTTCTTCTCGGTAAGCTCAGGCAAAAAAACTTCTGGAGCTTCTCCTAGTGTGTGTGTGTCCCCCTTATCAATAATTTTTTTGTCTTGACCACACTCTGATGTTGCTTGGCAAAACTTCTCCCAGACTTCATCTGCAAAATATTGAGGTTGTTGTTGTTGTGTGCCTTCCTTTCCCCCCTGACTTATAGCAGTGCTAAGATGAACCTATCACAGGGTTTTGTGGGGCTGAGAATGTGTGAGGCAGCCTAGGTGATCCAGTGGGTTTCCATGGTTGAGTAGGAAATCAAATGCTGGCCTTCACGGTCATAGTCTAATGCTCGAACCACTGCGCAATGCTGGCTTTCACTATTTGAAATTACTGCCAGTTACTTGCTGGACCCAACCCATATGTTAACAAAAGCTGCTTTATTTCAGTCTAGACTATTGGTTTATCAAACACAGTAATGTATATTATGAGTGCCAGCGTAGATTTCCCTGTAGGTTGGAGTTTGTTTTTTGTTTGTTTTTTCCAGCCAATCTTGGATGAGATCTTGCTAACAGATAATAGCAGGGGTTGTGTTGCACTCTGGGATCTTTGTGTATATGTTTTGCCACTGAAATACACTCACACCTGGCAGAGCAACATATGGAGACAAAAACCTGATTTGAGAGTGTCGGCCCTGAGAATATAAAGCTGCATATGTTCCTACATCCAACTCCAAGGGGTATCCTAGCAGAAGCCCTTGTATCTGATCAAAACTTGAACACACATCAATGTGATAGTTAGCTTTTAAAGAACGTATAGAATTGGACCCTGACTGAGACAACTATCATATACCTACTATATCATGTTCCCAAAAAGTAAGCACTATCATCTTAATGAAATTCATTCCTGAATAGATGTTAATGGCATTATGTTAATTTGTTGAATTTAGGCTGCTCTGCAAACAATTCTTCATGAATTTATCAAGCTGATGATAAATTAATTATCCTGGGTTTTGTGGAGCCTAAATGCAACTACTTTAACTTGGTATCAAGCTACCATATGTATTAAAACAAGGATATACAAAGTGCACATGTATTAAAACAAGGATATACAAAGTGCAATACAAAGTGCTATTATGGTTGATATCAGATTTACATATATTTAACCATAAGTCTACTCTGAAATTTTTTTGCATGGGTCTCCAGTTTTTGTTTTTGTTTTTTTAATAAGACTGTATGAAAATATGCATTTCCTTTTGCAGGTAGCATTACACAATATGCACATTATGTACACATCTTTCCTTAAAATAAATGTAATTGTGTATTACTTTATGCATATTTTATTTTGATCTATGCACGTAAAGAAATAACTGAATGCACATTTTTGTATACATCTCAATACACACTTTAGAATTGAATCTCAAAAGTTGGAGCGATGAAGAATCTGTCAGTACAAAAAAAGTAAATTTCACTTTTCTGGGGGAAGAAAATACAAACCATTATTTTTTTTCTTTCCAGCATCCATAGATATTATATCAAACACATTAGCCAGAGAGCTGGGATTTTCAGAATTCACATTCAGTGACAACTGTGGATGATGTTGTTCCTGCTGAAATGTCTGAAATTTATGCACAGATAGTTGTAAGGCAGAAAACCAGCAAGGTGTAGTGGTTTGAACGACCCTGGCGACCAGGGTTGAGTTCACCACTCAGCCATGGAAATCTTTTGGGTGACCTTGAATGTGTCACACTCTCAAATCCCAGAAAAACCCTGTGATAGGTTTGCCTTAGGGTCATCATAAGGTGGAAATTACTTGAAGGCAGACAACAATAATAGCTATAGAGCAAGAGTGAGCAATTCCTCTAGTAGCCAATTCCTGCCTCTGGGACCCTTTGAGAGCATGCACATATTGCCAAAAAATACAATCAATCAATCAATCAATGCCAGAAAGTGTGTATACTGCCGAAAGAAAGAAAGAAAGAAAGAAAGAAAGAAAGAAAGAAAGAAAGCCAAAACAAACAAACAAACAAAACCACAGAAGTTACTAGAAACACTGGTATATTACGATATTATGACATTGAAAGGCAAGGTAATGTAGTTAGAAAGTGAATTGCTGCTCTGGAGACTTTCTAGGAGAAACCTTTTTTTTACCCATATAAAGGGCTGTCCTGAATGTTTGAAAGAGTCAAGGGCTGAAAAAAACAGCTATGGGAGAGCCACGTGTCCCTAGTATCTGCCCATCTCAACTGTACGATATGATTTTTCTACATGCATCTCAAAAACAGAAAACTGGGCAGAAATAAAGACCCTGAAATAATATGTGGAAGTGTGTGAAGATCAGAAGATGTGCACAAGCTAATGATGACTCATTTTAAATAAATCAATAACAAACTTTTGTGTTAAATAATCACAGTTACCTTTAACCACAGCTTATTGGTTCAGATGACAGCACTGTTTTATATGCTTGTTACTGGTGAGACACAGTTTTTAAAATATAACCTTTATGTTCTGCCAAAAGGAAAGATCTTTGGCATGGACCTTCTAGAGTGTTAAGTGGAAGTGGAAGCAAAAGCAAAAGTTTTTAAGCTCCTTTTCAAAGCTCTGCTGGAAGGGGAGAATGAAGGGGAGAATCTGCAAGCCTGAAGCTCATGTAGTCACTTCCTTGTCATCTTAAACCAAGGGTTAGCATGATTCAGTGGTTGGAGTGTCTTGTTGGCTCTTTTGGATCTTGTGGATGAGACCAGTGATGACCAGAATTGACATTTTGGGCAAGGGGAGGAGCCTTTGGGGCTCTGACCAAGGGGCTGCTGTGTTCAACAGACCTTCTATAGTCTATATTTAGCCATTTTTTCCAGGCATTTTCTTTAAATAGCAGATTTCTGGGGTGTCTGGGAACATAGCAGAGGGATGCATGTAGCTAATATATTGCACAAATTCCCACCCTTGTATTTCATGTGATATCATAGTCACTTTCTTAATAATTTTAATATTCCTTGAATAATTTATTGGTTTAATAACATGCCCACCAACTTTTCACAGATGAGTTGGCTAGCGCATTCAACCACAGTCACTTACCTAGGAGCAATCTCAAACAGGACAATGCCCTCTAGCATTTCTCAGATGAAATCTGGGAAATGTGTGACCAAGAAACATCAGAGTGTTGTTAAGATGGCAAAAGTTATTAATAAGGGAGAATGCACAAGCTAGAAGAGACTACAATGGCTTGCCTGAGTCTACCAGGAATGGCAAGATTCCACCTCTTCCTCCCCTCTTCCCCCTGCTGAATAAATTGAGTGCAAACTATTTCTGCATTTTAAACTCAGTTTGCCACCTCTGAAGAAAGTAGAGGACGAAGGAGGAAAGTGGGATGGAAAACTGGGACCTTTTAAAAGCAACTGAAACAAAATGGGATGACAGAGAATTAATTGGAAAACTGGGGCCAGTTGGAGAATAAGTAATAATTATGTTTTGATGCTAAGTCTTAAATTAATGACAATGATCCTACAGGTTTTATTGGACGATAACCCTCCTGAGTGTGGTCCATGCCAGATCAGAACAATGGCAGTTAGAATCCAACAACATAAGTTCCCCACACTTGCTTTAACTGAATTTTGGTTACTCACGTTTCATTTCGTTCTGGCCCATCACATCTTTTTGTGATATCTATGATGATTTTTTCTATTGACAATTTTCACACCACAAGTGAAATATTATTATCTATGATATGGGGCAAAATGTTGCACAGTCCAGGGAAGCAGCCCAAGCTCAGGAGTCCCTCCCAGGTCCTTTCAGATCTCCAAACTTTGACATTGGATTTGAAACTTGATCATTGTGATGATCTTTGAACCTTGACCTCATCCTTTTTTTTTCTTCTTTCATCACAATGAGGATTAGTTATTTGGTCTTTCCTGAAACAGAAATTGGGGTTCCCAGGAAGCATCTGGAATATAAGTATTCTTCTGCATTTTATAGCAGATTTGTCAGCCTCCTACCCTGGCAGCAAGTCTGTTTTTTAATTAATGGGGAGACAGACAAGTATTCCATCAAGCCTTTTGTTGCTGTGATTTTTCAGAGCCTGTGGAAACTAATAATCTTGCCGAATTGGACAGGCACTGACACAACGAAAGTACTTTTACAAGGCTTTGGTGAAGTCATGTCATTCTTTGTAGCCTTTTCCTGCTGTCTCTCAGACATGCCTGGAAGCATAATGAAATGATGCATACACTACAATAAAGAGAGTAGATGAGTTTTCTGCTGAGTTATTGATGGCCAGATCTCATCATCTTCCACTCTGCTCCACTGTACAGCCCTATTAATTTCGATAGGGATTTGCAGTGTATGGACAGAACTTGATCCTCTGCCTTCAGTGTACTAAATTTTTAAGTGCAGCTCAGGCCCAGGAAGAAGGTCATTGGCATTATATTTTTTTCATTAGCAGTAAACGTCCATGCCAAAGACCTTTCCTGTGAGCAGAACATAAAGGTTTTATTTTAAACGCTGAGTCTTAGCATTAACAAGCACATAAACAATTCAGATGTTCCACTCCCTTGCTGCAAATTAATGTTTGAAAGCAATGTTGGAACCGATGCCCCTTCTGATGGCTTAGTCTTGCTTCCCTTTCAACACACGCACTTGCCCATACACACACACACACATACACAAAATAACAAGTAGGTGCTCTTATTTTACCATGTTTTTTTAAAAAACAGCAGACTCTCAAGATGATGCCTGAAATTTGTTCCCATCAGTCTGCAGATGTGAATTGAGAGATCATTTTGGCTTGTTTATCTGTGCAGAGAAAATGCAGAGGAAAGAAAGGAAATCAAATGACTACGACGCTGAGCTTTGCATCAGAAATCTCCAGTTCAAATAATTTGATGCAATTAGACAATCCGAGACTGTGGATATAACAAGGAGGTCTTTGGGTAGTAGTTTGAATTACTTAACTTCAGATGCATTACAGTGTGATAGCAAAGTCTCAGGTTATTAAGCATATTTATACAGCTGTGAGAATGCTGTGATAGAATGTAATAGGGCAGAATGTAATGGGATCCAAAAATGCAAATCTTAACCATTTCTGAATCCTATTACATTCTGTCTCTCTGAAGAAGAGGATTGATATCCATAAAAGCTCATACTTAAATAAAAATCAGGCCATTTCCGCACTATAGTGTTATAGTCCTATTATTCCACTTTCAACATCCTATGGAATTCTGGGGTTTCCTGTTTAGGGAGAGGCCTTTAAAATTCTCAGCCAGAGAGCTCTTTGTCCTCAGTAAACTACAAACCCCAGGATTCCACATGAGGTTGAAAGTGGAATAATAGCAATATAACAGTGTAGGGAGGAAATGGCCTAAGTTAGTCTTAAAGATATTGCTAGGTTTCCTTATTTTTTCCCTCCGTCTCCCTTCCCCCCCCCTTTTTTTTAATGTTGCAACAGACGGCAAAAGCTACTTCTTTGAAAATTACTTTATAAAGTGTTAGGAAAGCAAGTCTAGATTTTAGAATCTTCCTTTTCATTCTGCTGAACCTCAGTTGAATGAAGATGAACAAAATGCAATTCTGATCCATTCCTAGCTGACTCTCCTATCATAGTTTATTGTGATGTCTGAGTTGGTCAAACTGAAGTTGGCATTAGCTTCCAAGTCATGATTTGAAAACATAGTTTGTAGTTGCAAACCATGAGTGAATCTACTACTAAGCAGAAATTGCATATGATTACTCTCTTGCATGATCAGATGAAAAGTTAATCTAGAACAGGATCCTTTTACTCATTGTGGCCAGCCAGACATATTCAGACAATCCACTCCTAGTTGAGCATGATGCAGGAGTTCTCCCTTCTGGGGTTGTTTTGAGTGTTGGCTGATTGCTTGGTTTTTTGGAGATATGCATCAGGATGATGACGACTACTACTACTACTACTACTACTACTACTACTTCTTCTTCTTCTTCTTCTTCTCCTCCTCCTCCTCCTCCTCCTCCTCCTCCTTCTCCTTCTTGGTCTCTGTACAACATCTGAGCACAAGCTAAGGGACCAGATTTCTGACTTGATGGAGACAGAGCAAATAGCCACATAGCTCTACATTACTGCTCCCTTGCTTGGTGAAGCTTGGTGAAAAGGACAAGCAGCAAGTATTTTGTGTGGAAGTTTTATGGGGGAGTTTGAGAGGAAGACTCAGAGTGCCTGTATGAGTAAGGAATTTCAAAGGGGTCTATTGCAGCTCATCGTAAACCATATTCTGTATTACACAATAGAAATCAATCCGGGTTATCATCAGTGAAGGAAATTAAGGAAGAGAATAGAGTCCCTTCCCTCAGAAAGTGTCTACAGAGTTTCATTTCATGTAGGTCCACGGGAGATGGGTCTTGAAAGGCCTTTCCGACAGGGTACAAAGATGCAGGCCAATCTCAATTTGTGTTTCTCCAAATTTTCAACATTTCATATTTAGAGCATTTCTCTAGAAATAAATAATTAAAGTCTTGTCCACAGCGCATTAGGGAAGAAAGCAACTACAGTTTAGGGATTGCAGGAAGTAAGGGATTTCCTTTGTCTACTAAGAAGGATGTGTGTGAGAAAGAAACTTGGATCTTGCCACCCTTTGGAGGTAGAGATTGCCTTTGCTTGCTTAAAAGGAGGCTTGAAGGGGATGAAGACACTGGAATCTTGTTGTCTTTGTGTGGCTGTAGGGGAGTTCCTCCACTCATTTGTGAGCAAATAGAGCCTTATTGTCTGGAATGGGAGGAGTTTGTCTAGCTGGGGAAAGATAAGCATGAATGTTTTGTGCTTCCAACTTCTTTAAAATTTGTGGCAGGTTGAAGAAAATTATAATCTTTGCAAATGTTTCAGCTCTGGCCATTTCTGCACCTTACCTCCTTCCAGCGATGTGTAATAGTTTATAGTTTGTGAGAAGCTAACAGGTACTTCGTCAGCCTTTTCTTTTTTCCTTCAGATGTTCACAGCATTGCATGTGCAGTTCTGGGCTCTTCCAGTCTTTTGTGAGCAGTTTATTATAGTGCCCAGAGCCTTTGTTTTATGAATCTGTTTGTACAAATAAAATGACAGTCCTAAACTCTGTGCTAAAACAAATTAGATTTATTTGGAAGAGTTCAATGAGCAGCATTTTGAATGGGATCCATAATGGGCTTTTTAATTAAATGATATAGTCATTTCATACAGGCAGTTCTCATTAGTGCAGCAATATTGAGATGACCATTTCCTTCTAATTGTGTTGTATATTTATGTAAGTGGTTGTATTTTAGGGTTGGTTTGAACAGATTTATATGTAATCATCTCTTGACATCTCACATGCATTTAAAGGCAATATAGTTTTGCTTTCCAAAGAAAGATACCAGATTTAAGGGATGGGAAAAGATAGTTAGTATTTGTCAACACCTGAGTAGATATAAACCCACCTTGCACTGCTTTGGCACATTGGTCTATATAGCCCGGTAGTGACCATCCTAGGTGTTGCTGGCTCTCTTGGGTTTACAGTAAAGGTCTTAGCAACCCAACAACCTGAGACCTTTTCATCAAGAGATGCAAGAGAATGAAATTTTGATTTTTTTTTTAAATGCAAACAACATGCTCTGATTAAACTATACTGAGAACCCCACTTTACATACTGTTTAAGTGGCCCCATAACAATTCCAAAAAGTGTACTGTTTTTGTTGTTTACTGCTCTTTATGAGGCAAGTCCTGAAGGTACTTGTGGACCATGCTAGCTTTCTGTTTTGAATAGGCATTGGTATGAGTAGTTGGAGCCAGTGTTGCCTCCTCAAAGTCCTGTTCAGTTTAATATTCTGAAATTTCTTTAAAGTCGATCCCTTAGTTTTAAGAAACTGGTGTTGGCTGAAGATATCTCTGTGTCGTGTTCTTTCCCATGGATCCAGTAACAATGTTAAACTCACAGTGTAATAAAATCAAGCTTTATTCAGAGGATTGTCCCAATATCAGGCCCGAAACTTTTGTATACAAGAGCCCTGGTGGCACGGTGGTTAAATGCCGGTACTGCAGCCACAAGTTTGTGAGTTTGATCCTTCCAGGCTCCAGGTTGACTCAGCCTTCCATCCTTCTGTAGATCAGTAAAATGAGTATCCAGCTTGTTGGGGGCAATTAGCTAACACATTGTAAACTGCTTAGAGAACACTTAGCCGATAAGCAGAATAGAAATATATATGATATCATATACAAATCTGAATATACTCTATTTCTGAACTACAACTCTTTTCCCTGACCTAAAATGAGAAAGTGATGTGAACAGTCATGGGTTCTTCCTAGTCCCTACTACCTGAAGATTTTTCAACATAGGGACAGAGCTTTGTACAATAAGGTACATGTTGCTGTTGTTATTGTTCCTGTTGTTATCATTATTAAGTTGGCCATCACACAATAAGTTGTTAGCCATCACTAGGTTATATATTGATTGTAATTCAAACAGAAATAACTTCACTCCTTTTGTGATGTCACCAGAACTGTTTTAGTTAGTTTTACAATCAGAGGGGATAGCCTCACTGCCTAGATGTGATGTGTTTGATATCACAGCTTAGAGTGCCAGAACGGGTTGGAAAAATAAACTAAAATATGGTGGAATAGAGGCCGTGGCTGACTGGCTCACTGACACAATGAATAGAAGAAGAACACAGTGGAACATCCTGTAGATTTTCCTGCTTTCGTTTAAAACAGGGATGTGAAAATCTTTCAGTTTCAATTTCATTTCATTCTTTCTGAATTATGTCAGCATTTTATTCCTGCCCTTCTTTTATTTTGGGGTTGTTTGGTTGTACAGGGTTCATTTGATTTGTATGGAATGGCATGCATATTTTTAAGCATTTTTTCCTTGAAGTGCACATTTTACACATTGTCTTCAATGACTAAATCATGCTTTTTCATTTCCCCACAGTTTTATGTATTTTTAGTCATGTCAGTCAGTTTTGTGAGCATTCTATTTTTCCAAAAAGGCCCCTTAGAATCACCAGTTTGAAAATTCTCAAATTAAGTTTTGTTTTAACATGAGTCTCAATAGGTGGTGGTGGGGAAACTACCCTTTTCAAGACTGTCAAATCCAGTTACATTCTTTTGCATCCCTAATTTAACCCATGCTACATATCAAGCATACCCAGTAACAACGATTGCATGTTAGTGAAGTTACAGAAAATCTAATGCTAAACTGGGATACAGGTCATGTCACTAATAAATGTCATAGATTTGCTCTGGAAGAAAGATCCTTTGCTCTTATTTGGCTTTCCCAAGAAGGTTCATGGCTGTCTAAGATTCAAACAAGTTCAATTTGCATTTGAAGTGTTCTTCTTTTCTTAGGGAAAAAAATCTATTTCCTGTAGTTTAAATATGTGAAGTATGAATGTTGTCAGTTTTAACACCAGAGGCTGCCCAAATGGTTTTACAGGGAGTGGTAAAAATGTCAAAGCATGGTTCTAAAATGTTAATTAAGTTTCAGTCTCTGTGGACAATACTTGCATTCTCTGCCACTGAGTCAATCAGCAACCCCTAGTGTACTCCATGTCATATCTCATTTAGAGAACAATTCATTTTTTCTTTTAAGTATCTCTTCACTTCTCTCTGTGCAGTCCTTTATTGTGTGCTGGGGCAGAAGAAGTGATGTCCTATGATGCTGATCTAATGGTTACAAATACAGAAAATTCTTGCTTGGGAGACAACCACATTTTATCCTTTTTTGGACAGATGCCATGTCTTTGTTCTTCCTGGTTTTTTATTCTACTGATGAAACTGAGCTTGGGTCATCACTTGGATCCAGTATTTCACTTGAGGCACGATTGGCTTCTACAGTATGGTGCTTCTTCTAATAGTTCCAGCTGGGGATCCAGCTGGGATCCACATCCTTCTCTGTACAGGCATAATGTAGCCTCAGTGTAACCTTCATTGTTAGATACATGTAGTGTGCTTTATGTAGGTCTGTCTCTGAAGTAGTTTCATAAATGCTACTACGTCATGGTTGGGTAACATGATAGGCCTGGAGGACAATTGAGTTTCTGTAAATGTGTGATGGCCATAAGTTACTGCATGCCCACCGGCTCCACGTATTGTTTCTACTGTCGCTGTTGACATGGACCACTGAACATCACGGTGTTTGGCACCTGATGGTGACCCATCTGTCTATTGATGCTGGTCTTAGGCCTCAGAGCTCCAGCCATCCATGAGGGAAGCCTCCATACTGCATCATCTGGTGGTTGGATGGTAGTGTCCTTAGAACATGCTGCCCATGCTGTGGAGGGCCCTGCATCCCATTCATCCCTGTTAGCCCTGTAGCCTGTTGGTTCATTGGCATCATCATGTGAGCAGCCGTCACAACCTAAGCACCCAGAATGTATTGATCAAAAGGGAAAACTCCAGAACTTGACAACTGCCCAGCTATGGGAGTGAACAGGTGAGAATAAATCCATTTGGCACCAAAAAAGCTGCAGGCGTGGTGGCTTCTTTTTGTCCTGCATGCTGGACTTCCATGGCAGCTTACTCCCACTGGTAAGCCAGCCAGCCTGCCTGCCTGCTGCTTGCAAAATCATCCCTAAGTGAATCACATTCAAATCCCGGAGTGCTTCCCCTTCCTTACCCATAGGTGCTCCTTGTGTCTCCTTCCGTGTATCTCATGGAGAGGAATCCCCCCCCCGCGTGGCATCTTCAAGGAACTGCATGGATTGCTGAAAACCCCAAAAACAAAAAAGTGAGAGTTAGATCAGCACCGGAGGCCTTCCACTGAGTTCCTCTTCTAAGAGACACTCTGGATGGTTGTTAGGAAGAATTCTACCTCCCTTTCCCCTCCTCTATTCTTATAGGATGTTCTTCCTTTTGAGACTTGCATGACTTAGCTAGGACAGTTCATGTCTTTCAGGCATTTGATGGCATGGGGCGGGCTGATTTTTAAATATCAGTCAATTGATTATCCATGCAATTTGTTACTGTTGTTAATGTTGTATATTATATATTGTTTCCATTGTTTTAGCTTTTATGTATTTTAATTGAAAGGCTACTTGAGTCTGTTACAAAAAGGTATGCAGAAGAACTAAATCATCATCATTATCATTACCTTACAAGGGTCCTTGAGGGGAAAGAAACAAACCTTGCAATCTGTTACAGATGTGAGTAGGAGTAGGCTTCAGCATGGTAATCAGAAATCCTTGAGGAGCTGAAGTTTTACAAATGTTATATTCCTAGTTCAAAAGAGCTAGTTCTAGTTCTCAACAGAGCTCTTTGTTGGTCTGATCATACTCTCAGGATCCAGTCTTTTCCTGAGAAGCAGAACTTTAAACTATTCTAGTCTGCAATCTTAACTATCTCCTTTCCTCTTGATGAATACATTGCCTTCATGGGCAAGCAACCTAAAAGGAGGATGGAGTCAAAGACAGTGACAATCACATTCCTTCCTTTGAATCAGGTGTAGTGGGACTCTGGGAGTCCAGGTTTGAGGTTTCTGGGACCAGGCTTACTGGGTTTATATTGTATTTATCCGTGTCACTGGCCTCTCTTCCTCAAGTCTATGACTGGATTGTTTCTTGATGTAACACCCTCCAAGGATGAAACTCGTGCCAATTCTGTGATATGCTGTGAAAATCTAAAAGAAGAGGCAAAATTGCTTTCTGTGTAGAATGGAAGGAAAATCTTCAATAATGGGGATCATTTAAATTGTTCAGGAGCTAATTTTAAAAAGACTCTTAATGTCTTTATAAACTACTGTGAAGGTCGGGACCATGTTTTTGTATATGGTACAAATACTCCCTAAGGATATGAAATGTCAAACTTGTTAAATGAAGTGAATGTTTAAGGAGTATTTTTTTTTTGTCATAAAATATGCTGAAGGCTTCTATGTGCTAGGAAACATTTTTGAGAAAAAAATACATATTGCCAGATACCTCTTGGAACTTAACTACTATTGTCTATGGCCATTTCCACACTAGCCTGTTATAGCGCTATTCTTCCACTTTCAACATCCTATAGAATCCTGGTGTTTGCAGTTTAGGGAGGGCCTCAAAGGACCCTCCCTAAACTGCAAACCCCAGGATTCCATGGGATGTTGAAAGTGGAAGAATAGTGCTATAACAGGCTAGTGCAGAAATGGCCTATGTTATAATCTCACCTTCCTAAAAAATGTACAAATAAGTCTATTTCCAGTCTCTACTGTTTTTTTTTTTTTTGGTTTTTTTAAGGGGGGTATTCAGTCATAAATTAATGCCATCCAGTTCTGAAGCATTCTGTGATTTTTTTCAAAAAATAAAACAAAAATGCAAAAGTCTACATTTATATTCTTTCACCACACACATGCATATTTTCTATGCATTTTCCCTTAAGATATAGATTTTTGTACATAATTTTTGAGCCAAGAAGTGTTCCACAAAATTTGGAGAAAGTTTATGTAGTACAGAGTAGTTCAGTTTTTCTAAAGATGGAGCCATTATTTTTTTTTCTCTAGCACCTGAGTTTTCTTTCCTTAATACCATGCTTCCTGTCCTGTTCTACTCATTCAAGCATGAATGGAGAGGAGAAAGTTCCTGCAATGCATGTCAGTTCTTACTGCAGTCTAAAAGCTTGTTTTCCAATTGTCATTGAGACCCTGCCCCTGTGCAAATTCCAAAAAGTGAACGAAGAGAGGATGTAACTGTGGCATAGACATTAGATAGTGCTCTCCTTTCTTTCTAATCTCAGGACTATTTTTGTGCTATGTAATCATAGTTTGCATGACGCTATTTTGTTTCTGCAACATGCAGAAAGGGTGGTAGGGATGGAAAACATAATAGAGATGGAACTATTTCAAAAAGGATACAGCTACTTGAACCCATATCATGTCCTGCATTTTAAAATGTAAGTCCCAGTGAATTCAATTATGCTTAATTCCAAGTAATTTGGTGTCTCAATTTCTCATGCAACCATTTTTTTCCAGTTGGCAAAGAGTGGGAGAGGTTGGGCCTTGGCTATATTTTCTTAATTGACATGGTGTGTTCAAAGAGACTGTTTTAGTCTACAGAGATCTAGACAAGCTGTCAGAGTAGATGCTCTCAATCTGCTTTAAATACAGTGTATTCACTAGTCCAGGGCAAGCTGCATTCCTTCCTGAAAGTTTACTGCAAACATTTCATATGTCATGTCAAATAGAAACAGACAAGAAGATGAAGGAAACCAAACATCACTTGACTTCATTAGCTTCATAGTACAAAGTAAAGAGACCTAATAAGTATCAAAAGTAGATGGATCCAGAGAATAATGGGCTCCTTGGCCTCTGCACATAAAACGTGTGTGCTGTTGCAGATCCTTTGGGATCATTGTGAGTGGGAAGGCAGAGAGCACAAAAATGTTCTGGATGTGGCCAGAAGCCCTCAAAATGTTTCTGAATAAGAAGTTTCTGTCTTGTTTCTCTGACCACTTATTGCTTTGCTTGCAATGAACCATCGTCCACCAACTGAAATGAACCTCATTCATTTAATCTTTGACTCCTCTCCTTATTAAACTTTAACAAACATGGAGTATGAAGGATAAGTGTACATGTTGGCAAGGGTGAGCTGGTGTAGAAGAGAGATGTCCCCTCCGCAACAAAACTGAGTTGATCAAGTTGTAAGAGGAGCTTCCACAGTAGACTCTCTTTTCCCAACCTGACATTTTCCAGATATATTATCCTCCTATCATTTTCAGTAAATAATCATACTATGGGGATGGTAGCCTATCTAGAAAAAAGTTTAGAGAAGTCCACAATAAACAGCAAAGGAGAATTTCTAAAGGAACCAATAACTTCTCTTCCACCAAAAATCAACAGTAATAATCCATATGTCAATTTCTGTTAACCCCATGATTTACTTTGAAATAAATTTATCTGAAATAGATTTGTTTTGAAATACATTACTTGTTACTCAGGTAAACAAATTAATCAATATAATTTAGTGAAATAAATGATTTTACTCACTTACACTAACAAATTAATCTCCCCATTTCTAATGCCTGGCATTAGCAAATGAATCTTCCAAGCCTCACATTCCAAGCTCTGTACACAAGAATTGTTACAATATTTGGAAATAAATAAATGGAGACAGAAGAACATGAGAGCCAGCATGATGTAGTTGCTTCAGCACTGGGCTATGATTCTGGGAACAGGGTTCAAATCTCCACTCAGCCGTGGAAATCCACTGGCTGAACTTTGGTAAATCATACTCTCTCAGCCTCACAGCAGTGGAAAGGCAGACCCCTTCTGAAAATTTTTTGACCTCCTCCAAAAACAAAACAAAACAAAAAAACAAACAAACAAAAAAAAAAAAACCACCCCCCCCCCCGTGATACATTCACCTTAGAGTTGCTATAAGTTGCAAAGGACTTGAAGGTGCAAAACAACAACAACTGTAATGACAACAACAAACAATAATAATAAGGGGGAGGAAGAAGAGGAAGAGGAAGACAAAGAAGAAGAAGATGATGAAGAAGAAGGGGACGAAGGGGAAGAAATTCAGAATTCAGTGACTAATTCTGAGTGTGTTGATTCCACTTAGAAAAGATCGGGTAATTCAGAAGTCTCAGAGGAGAATTCATAAGCATCCAGAGCTTTGTTGTTGTTGTGTGTCTTCAGGTTGTTTCTGACTTATGGCAGCCATAAGACAAACCTATCTCAGGGTTTTCTGGGACTAAGAATTTGTGACACACCTAACATCACCCAATGGGTTTCCATGACTGAGTGGGGAACTGAATCGTGGTCTCCAGGGTTGTAGTCCAGTGCTCAAACAACTACACCATACCGGATCTTTTACCATTAAGCTTTCCAAAAGGATTTTATGCAATTTCCTCCTCACAATCACGTCCCATGTTTAGCTTGAGATTGTCTTATTCTTGTCAAATGAAGGCAAATGCTAACAAGCACCAAAGTCTCTTTGCTAGCACTTATGCATGCTTTCAAGCTGTCAAAAAGACAGTCAGAAGCAATGTTATGCTGTGTAAAATTCATGCTCTTTTGGTTCCTGATCATAAATATTGCTTATACTGATAACAGGGGCAGAAGGGAAGAAGGAAGAGAGACAGAAAAAGAGAATAGCCTTTTAATCTTATTATTTCAATCATTTTGATGGCAATGCCGAAAGGTTTTGATGGAATTGTTCCATATTTAATATCTCCCACCTTTAATTCATCTGCATTAAAATCAAATGATGGTAATCAATCATTTTTTAAAAAAGTTGCCAGGCATTTTTGGGGGTGGAGGGTGTTGTGCGGCAACCCTAGGTTAATTACAGAGAATTTTGGAGAAAAAATGTTTTTGGCTGTCTTGCTATTGTGTACAAGCATTGCCTTTTCAGTGGACTGTGCTCTGCCCTCTAAAAATAGATGTGTGTAGGAAGCAAGGAAAAAATGTCTAAAACACAAGAGTCTTTCAGTTCTTGTAATTTAAATACAGAAGACAGTGAAAAGAGAAAAATCTTTCTTAAAATCCCTGAAAACATATAGAGGGAAAAGACAGACTGCAACGGCCAATAACAGAGACCAGAGGATCATCATCATCATCATCATCATCATCATCATCATCATGTTTGTATCCTGTCTTCCTCCCAGAATTGGAACTGAAGGTGGCTTAGAGTTTAAAAGAGCAATGCCATTAAAAATAGGCAAAAAGTGAACATCAATATTGTACTAAACTAGTCACAATATTAAAACTCTTCAAATCTCCAGTTAAAAGACTAAAATGCAATTTAAACTATTATAAATCTATTTGAAACTGTATCATTTAAAACAGTACATCCCTCCCTAGCCTGTTCTTTAAAACAGTTGTGTATTAAAAGCTTGTTAGAGTAAAGATGCTTTTGCCTAGCGACAGAAGGGCATCAGGGAAGGGGCCATTCTGACCTCCCTCAGAAAGCAGTTCAATGTCTTGGGTCAGCTACCAAGAAGGCCCTGTCTTGCATTGCCATGAGCCATGCTTGTAAAGGTTGTGGAACAGAGAGAAAGGCATCTCCAGATGATGATGTGCCTGAGCAGGCACATTGAGACAGATATGGTCTGTCAGTGATGTCCTGCTTCCCGAACATGGAAATGGACTTTGACTCAGAGTCTGAAACAGTGGACATGCCAGGACTAGCTGAACAGGGGAAGGTTACAGAACCACAAATCCCAGAGACAGAACAGGGTACAGTGCCAGCTCCAGCAGAAAGTCCTGCCCCTTCAGATACAGAAGACAGCTTACCCAGACCTACCTTTTCTGAGCGTAGACAGCAAAGGAAGAACTTGTGCTGATCTCAAAGGATTTATAGAAGGCAGCAATTAGTTAGGCAGCAACTGTGTTAAGCTGTTGACCTATATAAACACAGTCCTTCTCCTGCAGGAGCTGTCAGTACTTATTTGACCTTCCTGCCACTCATATTTCTTAGATTGTGTTGATGCTGAACTATTTTGCTCTTCTTCAGATTCTAGTGTATCCTGTTTATGCCTTTGACCTTTTGCTTACTGAGTAAAGTAAGTGACTGAGTGAGTTGTTCTGTTCTTTGTTTACTACTTAGTTATCAGTTATGCAGCAGCAAGCTCTGGCTTGCTGCCCCGGCTGAAACAGGACAGTCAGGTAGCCTGGACCTGGGCCATATAAGGTTTTATAGGTCATAACCAGCACTTTGAATTGTGCCTAGAAACAAACTGGGAGCCAGTGGAGCTGTTTTAACAGGGGATTAGTAACCTGTAACCTGCCTCACTTAGCACTTTTACTGCAGCTATTTGAACTAGCTCAAGTTTCTGAACGATCTTCCAAGGCAGCCTGTTGTACAGTGTGTTGCAGTAGTCTAAACAGGATGAATTAAGGCATGAACCAAATCTGGAATCTCAAGGCGCAAGCACAGTTGCTGCATAAACTTTAAATATGCAAAAGCAATCCTAGCTGCCGCAGAAATCTGGGTTGCCATGTTCAAAGCTGAGTCCAGGAGTATGCCCAAACAGCAAAACTGTGTCTTCAAGTTCTTGCTTCTATAGAAAAGAATGGTCTGTCTCAGTTTTATCCATCCTGTTCAGCTTTGGTCTTTCGAGAGTATCTAGCTACAGGCTTTTTCAAAAAGCAATTTACAAACAGAACATGAGAGTTACAAAGAACCCACACCAAGCTCTTTTTATCCGTTGTTACACAGTCAAAAGTTGTTGTTCCAACCTTATAGCAATCTTAAGGTGACTCTATCATAGGGGTCTCTTGGCAAGATCTATTCAGAAGGGGTTTGCCTTTGCCTTCCTCTAAGGCTAAAATGATGTGATTTACCCAGAGTCACCCTGGCCCTTTTCGCACGGGCCTTTTCTCGCGCGACAGCCCCATGAACCTCACGGGAGTGGGAGCGTTGCTCTGCACCACACACTCCCACTTCCGCTGGGTTCATGGGGCTGAAGCAGCGCGAGCGCGGGTTTTTTTATTTTCGCTTCCAAGCAAAAATCACCCGCGCTCGTGCAACGCTCCCGGCACCTGCGCGCACTTACCTTTCATGCGGAGCGTCCGGGAGCCGGCCGGGTCACGCTTCCTTCCCTCCGCCCCTGCGGAAGGAAGGGATGGGGCGGGGCGCGCGTGGGGGGGTGGACGGGACGAGCGCCTTTATCTCTCTCTCGCGCGCGGGGGGGTGGAGGGGACAGGCTCCTTTCTCTCTCTCGCGCGCGCGGGGGGGTGGACAGGAGGAGCGCCTTTCTCGCACGCGGGGGGGGAATGGACAGACGCGCGAACCGCCGCCGCCTCCGGGAGGCTGCCGCTTCCCCGCTCGTTCCTTCGCCTGCGGAAGGAAGGAGGGGGGAAGTGGCAGCCTCCCGGAGATGGCTTGTTGCGCGAGCCACCCTCCCCCGCTCGCGCGAGAAGACTAATGCGAAAAGGGCCCCAGTGGCTTTCCATGGCCAACTGGGAATTCAAACCTTGGTTTGCAGAGTCATAGTCCAAACTGCAAACCCCAGGATTCCATAGGATGTTGAAAGTGGAAGAATAGCACTCTAACATTCTAGTGTGGAAATTACCATAGTCCAATGCTCAAACCACTACACAATGCTGATCTGAACAGGAACTCCTTTTCAGAGCTCAAGAGGCTTCATAATATTTTGTCATGCTATAATGCTCTTTAAATCCTCAGAGCCTAGAGCTTTTTAGATTATTAACTGTGCTTTCAACAGCTGTATGGGATGGAGGGAGAGGTATGACATTAAAGTTTTAGAATCAGTCTGCACAAGTCTAGAATTATTCTCACTTTGTCATATCTCATATCAAGTACAAGTAGTCTTTAGGAAATTCTGAGTTATGTGATGTTCCCCTTCCCGTAACCCTTATTCTTAAAGTTGCCTGTAGGAATTCTCACTGTATGAATGACATCATTTCCTACTACACAAGGGAGGCACAAGAAAAGAGATTCCCTCTAAATATTTGGAAAACACTTATTTACTGTTAGAACTACTCAACAGAGTGGAATAGACTGGATGATTTGGCAGTGGACTCCCCTTCTTTAAACAGAGGGGCAATGTTTCCAATGTGCTGTAATTGTGTGATCCTGCATGGGAGGGGGTTGCATTAGGTGGCCTTTATAGCCTTTAAGAGTCTGTGATCCTATGCTTCTACAAGCAATCAATACCATAGGATGCCTAATCTTAAATAAGATCAAATTCAGTGCCTTTCGTCACTGTTGCTTCAGACATATCAAATGCAGCTGTACTATCCCCCTGATCTTTAGCCAAGAGCTAAGATTTTGGTGGGTTATTCTTTGAAGTGTTATTATTGCTATTGCCACTGTTTGTTTGGTTATACAAGATGACAACTCACTTTCAAAAGTGTTTTCCACTTCAATAGCTCAGTGTTTGCACAGGGTAGAACAGTCTCTCTCTGTTAAACAAAACAAAACAAAAACTGTAAACCAGTAGGCTTCAGGTTAAAGACAGCTGCTTGCTCATCTGACAAGTTTCAAGGAAGTGTGTACATGTGTGTGATTATTTCAAAAGAGTTTTCCCCTGTACCTTTCAGTGCTTTGGAACTTTGATTTACTTCAGTCTCCCAGGTGTGTCATGAACATTCGGACACATTACACTTAGCAAGTACAAAATCTTTCCTGCCATAGCACAATGAATACCTAATAGGGAACTCCGAAAGCTGATAAAGGGCTAGTCCCAAAGGACTCCTTATGTGTAGTGGAATGATTGCATCCCAGAATTCCATTTTCTGAATGGTGCTGCACTCCAATTTGGGAGCGTTATTAAAAGAGAGGACAGGAAGGAGGAGGACGCAGAAATGGGTTGATGCAATGCCATGCAGCACATTGAAGAGACACCAAGGCTATTTAAGCCTGGTCCTCTCCCTGTTTGGTCCTCTTTCTCTGCAGCAGCTCTCCTCCTACCCATCCACCTAATTCTAGGCAAGGTTAGCTGTTCATCCTAAGAGCCTGAGTAGGACTTTTTTATTCATTTGGGCTTTTGACTTTTGTTTTGGGTGCTGTTCTGCTTGTAAATAGGTTGATTGGTCACAATTTGGCAGATAAGTGTGGGAGGTTGAGACTAGGGACATGTTGATATGCTCCTGGAGGCTTCTTTTCAGACACTGGCCAGGCCAGAGACCTCTAAGGCTATGGGATCTACATGCAGGATATGCTTGAATCTTTATAATCAACCATCAGTAGCTGCCTGAAACTTTGAGGCACAGGGAAGAGGTGCTTCTCAAAAGAGCATCCTCACACTTTATGGCATGGCTGTGGGAGAGGGACTGAAATGTTGGTTCACCCCTTTCCCTAGGGCAGGAGTGTCTGAAATCCTTTTGGCCTTTAGCCAGGAGCAGGTTGCCACTGCACATCATTTCCCCTCTGATGATTGTTCTCTTTTGAAACAATAAAGTGTGCCCCTGGTTCAACCAAGCCTTTGTGTCTGCAACCTTATTTCCTGTCTATCTCTGTAAAACACATCACCTAACTCAACCTGCTCACCAATCTACGTATTTTATTTAACACTTTCTCCTAGAGTGAATTGCTCTCATTCTCCTGCTGAAGCGGAGGTGGTAATTGAGGTCTCATTTGCACAATCAGGTTCCCAATTTTATTTTCACAAGGTGAAACATTATCTCTTTATCTGCAAACACAGGTCATTCCGTTGTGCCTCAAGCATACCTTGTGAGTCGCTCTCACCTCACTTGGATTCCATACTCTCCAATGGTCCCCATTCCAAAATGACAGTTCCAGTTAATCCAATGTCATCCCACTTTCTCAGTTGTATCTAAAACATCCTGATTTCTTATTCCTCCTCTCACTTTCCTCCTTTTTCTTTAGGTTAATTCATCTACAAACTGAATTCAAAGAGGAAACGTATCTTCTACTCATTTAACAGCAAAGGAATTTTTTGACATTAAGAGTGGTTTGGCAATGGGATCAATTCAATGAGATCTCCTTCTCTGGACATCTTTAGAAAGAGATGGGACAACTACCTACTGGGGATGTTTAGCTGGATATCCTGCACTGAGCAGAGGCTTGGATTAAGGCCCCTTCCAACTCTGTGATTCTATGGTTCTGTGACTATAGCTCAGCAGGAAAGAGAGCCAAAAAAGAATGTTGCCCTTCCTAGTAGGTTTATTTTGATCTCCCCCCCTTTTTTTTTTCCCTAGGGTTTCCTAAAAACAATATATACATTTTTGTGTTTCTTTGCTTGAAGTGGTAGTTTTATGTGTTATTCGTCATTAATAATTTTTCCTGGTCACACTCTTTTGGCTACACTCTGCCTGGATTTCATCAATGAAATAAATGAAATGTTGGAGAGTATGGGATTCAGACAAGTATCTGAGGAGCATCATAGAACTGCAGAATTGGAAAGGACTGCAAAACCCATCTAGTGAAGCTGGATACTATTTTCCACCATAGTGCCTTTATTATGATAATTTTATTTCCAAGCTGTGCTGAAACCACTGCACATGATTTATCTGTCATGCTTTGATGGAGCTTTGTTTAGCAAATATTAATAATGAGGAATAAACTGTTTCCTTACAAAACCCATGATGGAGCATGATTGCAAATAACATATAGATGTATCTGCCTACGTCAGCTCAGAAACTAGAAAGAGAAATGATAGTATAGAAAGCATAGCAGTGAAAGTAGCATGAAGTTGTACATAACATTTCTTGACTGAAAATCCTTAGAGAATGGTTTGGATTCAATACACTTTGGCCCTTTCTGCACATGGGGTGTGAATCAGGCAGAAATGGGCAGAAATGGGACTCACCGGATTTTTCCTGCATCCAGGCGAGTCCGTCGAGAAGAGCAGCAACGCGAGTTCAGTGCTCCACTGTTCTCCAGCATCCAAAATGGTGGCTTCCAGTTGGCGGAGGCTCTCCACCAACCGGAGAAGCTCGCCAGCTGAAAGCCTGCCCCCAGAAGATCTGCAGGCACACACTTGCACATGCCTGCAAATCTGCTCTGGAGCGTGGTGACGGAGCGGGATGGGGTTGCCCACTTCGTGCTTTTTAAAAACCTCAAAAAAGAGGTTTTTAAAAAGCACGCTGCATGACCAGTTCCAGTCACGCAGAACTGGACTGTGGTGTGGAACTACAAAAAGTAGTCCACCCCAGTCCACTCTATGGTGTAGAAGACCTCTGTTGGAGGTCGCTCTGCACCATTTTAAATGCCCAGTGTGGAAATGGCCTTTGTCTTGAGTGGTCAAATGAAATACAAATGATCCATTCAGTTAAAAGGTGAGTTTTCCATGAAAACCTGTTGTCCAGGCCTATGAAATACTAAAGTATTAAGACTATAGGATTTACCAGGGAATAAGGCTGTAATCTTATAATCTTTAAAAAGTGGAATTTCCTAGTAGAAAATCCTACATATCCTTTCATGTCTTTCTGTTGTGGTGGTGATTGCCTGAAAAATTAAATCATTCTGACATTTGCTACAAGTGAATCTGACCCACACTTCTTAAACACATGTAAGAATCAGAATTTGGTTATGTACCATGGTTGGGAAAATGTTCAAAAATTCAGAAACAAGTTTGACATCTGTATTCTAAGACACATTAAAAATGTTTCTTTAGTGAAAGACAAGTTTAGAAAGGCCAATTTCAAGAAGAAATAGTCTTAAAATGTGCATTTAAATACATTTTTCCTGCAGAGTCTTGTGTAGACAATAGTCTAGATTAATGTGAATAGAAGATAAGCCCCCTTTGTGAATGAAAATATGCAAAATTTGCATGGAATAGAAAAAAAATTCTCTATCCCAAATTTTAACACTGAGTCTGTCACTTCAGTACTTGTGAAACACCACTAAATGACCATGCTGGCATGACTGTACATAGTTTGAAAGCATAATTGATTAAACAATTGCTCAGCTGATGCTTGGAAAAGGTACTGTGATTTTAATCAATGATTAGTGTGTGGAGCTGAGAATAATTAATCAGGGCACTAGACTAATACACACATTGGCTGATTGCCTCCTTCTTTGTCCAGATTTGATTAAAGCAAACCTTTGGGATGACTTTGACTTTCTGTTTGTTAGAACTTAAAAATGACAGGTGTTTAAAGTAAAATTCAGGTAGAGTGAAGCTCATTGTGCCAATCTGTTAGTTAATAATAAATTATTAATTTCAGTAATAAACTGGCAGAGCCAGTGCAGTGTGATGATTTGAGCAGTGGCCTATGACCCTGGAGACCAGGATTAGATTCCTTGGCTTAGGTATGGAAACCCATTGGATGACCTTGGGCATATCATACACTCTCAGCCCCCAGAAAACTCTGTGATGGGTTCACATTAGGGTTGAAAATGACTTGAAGGCACACAACAATAACAACACTGATAGTCCTTGACTTTATTTTTCAAGATACGTTCTTCCAGAAGATTCCCACAGATTAATACTGAGAGCAATAGTATAAAGCAAGACCATTTCCACACTACACTGTTATAGTACTATTATTCCACTTTCAACATCCTGTGGACTCCTGGGGTTTGCAGTTTAGGGAGGGGCATTTAGAATTCTCAGCCAGAGAGCTCTTTGGCCTCAGGAAACTACAAACCCCAGAATTCTGCAGGATGTTGAAAGTGGAATAATAGAACTATGACAGTGTAGTGTAGAAAGGCCCCATGTCTGAAATATAATTGTTTGGCATTGACACATACATTATATTTCCCAAGACACATAGGACCTGATTTATTAAAGGTGGGGAACTAAACTTCAGAATTACCTGGCACAAAAAAATGAGTTAATTCAGTTCATAATGCTTGGATATATTACCAATTGAACATCATTTCACTCAGATATTTCTCTCTGACTCGGAATATAAAGCAAGATTCATTTCATTCCTATTCAGCATTTGGGCTAGCCCTATTGCTTCCCAAAGGCTTTAAATATTATTCCGTGTAAGCTTTTCCAAAGATCTAAGCCATAACTAGTGCATAGAACTTGGGGAAACCATGGATGAAATTCTAAAGGCCAATACAAATCAAGATAGACCTCTTGGGAGACAAGAGAAGGTTGTTTTTTCTAACTATTGTAGAGAAAGTGCATAAATACCTAAATTTAACAGAGAGATTTTTCATTACGAGTTCCAGTGGAGATAATAATGCAACTGTTGTTTTAACACAGGAACATAGCATGCAGAGTGTGTAGAATTATACAGAGCAGGCTCATTGGCCCATCTATACCAACATTGTCAACTCTGACTGGTTCTCCAGGATTTCAAATTGCCTTCTTTCATAGCATTAACCCAAAAATCTTTGGCATTCTCTTATGATTTCCCATCTATGTATTAACCCAACCTGACCCTCTTTAATAACCAAAATCATATGAGGGTATGTTCAGCATGATATGGTAGTATAAATCCTAATGCTAAGAGCCACTTTTCAAAACTAGAAACATGTGTAAAGAAATGTTTTCTAGGCTGTTAGGGAAAATGCAATATGGTGCTTAAAAGTCCCTACTAAGGGACATAATTCTGTATCAGTTACCTACTAGGGCCATTTCCACATGACAACACCATCCCAGCATGGGGATGCATTAAAGCCAGTCTGTGATGTACGCCATTGCGCAACGCCATTGTGGTCCTGCTCCTGTTGCTTCCCCAGCCATTATGTGATCACACGGTATGCTATTATTGGAAAAAATCCAGTAATGGCCTTCTTTTGCACAATGATCACATCACTGGTGGCCATGCAGGAAGCACAGAAGTGCTATCAAGCAGTTCCCTCCTCATTGCAGCACAGGAAGAGGCTGGCTGCACTGTGGAAGGAAAGACTGTGTTCTTTGCAAACACTACCCATCTGCTGGCAGCCAGCCAGGTGCAGAGGGGAGAGTTCAGGTCCCACTCCCATCCTGGCAGTGGTACAGATAAGGTGATGCCAGTACACCATGGAATCACGGAATGGTGTGGAAATGGCCATTGTTAAGTGTATTTATCTAAGTTTCTTCTCCAAGCTTAAAGCCCCCCCCCCACACACACACACATGCAAATGATGGAAATGTCATTCAACTATGTCCTGATAGCCAGCAGAATAGACCTCTTTTTCTCCATGCAGCTGATGCCCAGTGAAGTTAGTGGAGGCAGGAGAGAGGTTATAATTGTGTCTATCATGTCAAAAATAATCACTTATTAGCAATCATTAATATGAAACAATTACTAGCTGTTATCTATTCTGTTTTCTATGCAAAACAACAATATGCAAAATTTGTGCAGAACAAATCCTGATTTGAAAATAGGCTTCAAAAACTGTTTCTTGCAGTGGGAAGAAAATTGCTAAAATTGCTAAAATTGCTTGCTACTTCCTTTGAGAAGAAAATTAGTGAAGAATTACTCCCTTATATAATAAGCATCTTTAAACTTCTGAGTGTATCTCATGTAGAAGATGGAATGAACTTGTTCTGTGCTGCTTCAGAGATTAGAACATGAACCATTGAGTTCAAATTACAAGAAAGGAGATTCTTCCTAAACATTTGGAAGAACTTTCTGACAATAAGAGCTGTTCCACAGTGGAAGAAGCTACCATCCAACTTGATTTATTCCCACAAAACCTCTCAGGTTCTGAAGCAAAAGATCTTGCAGCAAGCTCAATAAAACTTTTGAAGCATATGGTAGTGGAATCATCATCTCCTTCTCTTTCTACACTAGCGTAGTGCGACTCACTTCAATTAACATGACATCATTGTGTCCTTTAATATATGCAAGAGTTATTTAAAACATATCTCATAAAAATAGCCAGTCACTCATAGCAATGTAGACTCGAGTCGATATACTCGGACTCACGTCAGACTTAAGTGGCTTCAATGACTCGACTCAGCCATAAATGATGCACTGACTCGACTCCACTTAAGACTAGTATATTTTTAATGACTGACTTGCTACCTTTGATTCAGTAACATAACACCTTCATCCAGAAATATTATGACTTTGAACAACACCTCTTTCTCTTTTTACCTACTAGTCACATGAGCCTTCCTGCTAGGATATGCTCTGGTCACCTGTGACAGTGCTTTTAAATAGTTAGGAGAGGAAAAATGCCTTGAAGACATCTCATTTTTACTATTTTAAATGCAAATCCTACTGTTACCTTCCTAAAAGGCAGTAAATCTTTGACCCATTCCTAAAAGCCCCACTTCAAATTTCTCAAATGCCACCATATTCACTGGCATGAAAGTTTTGACAGAGGGAATTACATATTGCTCATCTTTATGAATGATTGACCATCCTTTCTGAGCTAGTAACCACCATATCTGCAGAAGAAGGCAAAGGAACAAAATTGTTTTGCTACAAAATGGATATGAATTTCAACAAAAAAAATTTAATCAATTTATGAAAGTCTAACAATTGTATATTTTATTTTATTTGCATTGAAAGTACTGTGGTCATATCATGGGAAGACATGATTCACTAAAATAGACAACAGTGCTTGATAAGGTAGAAGGCAGTAGGGAAAGAGGAAGACCACATTACGGATGGATAGACTCAATCAAAGAAGCCATGGCCTTGAGTCTGTAAGACCTAAGCAGAAAAATTGAGGACAGGGTGAATTGGAGGTCCTTCATACGTTCATAGGTTCATCATAAGTCAGAGTCGACTTGACAGCAGTTAACAAGAAATGGGGGGGGGATGGGATAAAATGGAAGAAAACATGACCTGTGATTTTACCGCCATTAGTTTTCCATACAGTGGGTTCCTATTATAGAAAAAAATGAAAATCTGTTTTAGAATATAATGAGTGTCAAACATAGATAACATATTAATTTAATGTGTGGGTAACTCAAATATCTTATGGGGAAATCCATGGTATCTAAGATGCACTGTAATGCTGTATATTCTCAAGGTCAAGACTAATATGCAGAAACTTTCTTCCTTTGATTAAGAATTGGCAGGTGGCAAATTATGTGGGAATTACCGCCACATAATTATAGACTTGATTTATATGTAACAGCATCGGGTGATTATGTGCTTTTTTCCCTCTCCCTCCTTTGTGATCATTAAATCAGCTTTGTTGTTTTACATTTCACTCGTGGCAGAAAGTTCGCCTAACGCCAGAGCTCAGCAACATTCATCCGACCTCACACTTTTATATGAAGCAGCTGTTGATGATAAGCGGGCATTGCTATAATAGATGATTTGCTTTTACCACATCTCATGCAATGGGTTCAGTAGAACTCGGTGGATAAATCAGGATGTCACATAGCTAGATAACCTTTCAGTCCCTCAGCAGTCCTCTTGATCTTTCACAGAGGACAGGTAATGCAAATTTTCAATTTATAAGGGCCAGGTTGCAAAATCCATAATTGGAATTCCCAGTGGAATTTCCCACTAACAGGAGCTTGATGGGGCCATGGGTCATTGACACTGGAAAAAAACCTGTCTTCTATAGTAGTTGAAGTTCTGGAGTAGCACCTGGGAGCTGTGCTTACTGAACTATGAAACTCTTTGGGAAACTATGCTTCAGTCAACCTTAGGAACTTTCCGCATGACGTCGCTGTCTCATTTCTGCCACAGGATGGCAGCGGTTAGCAGGTCGCGCTTCTGCATGATATCGTTGTCATCCCACTGCCATCCTGTCACAGAGCGTCGCACTTGCATAGTTTTTGCAAAACGGAAAAAATCTGTTTCGCATTTGCAATTGCGCGGCACTACTGTTACTTCTGCCCATGTGGAAGCTGCGGAAGCGCATTGGCAATGCTTCCTTATGTAGTGCAGAAATGGAAAAAGCCCGGCTGCACTGTGGAAGAAAGATGTGGCACCATTGCATTCTCTTTCACATGGATCGAGGGGGTGCAGAGGGGAGCATTGCTGACGTGCTCCCTTCTGGACCCGGGAGCGAGACAATGCAGAAGAGTGCCGTTGTGCAGAAATGGCCTTACTCACTTTGACCTAATAAGGCTGTTATTGTTTCTTTTTTATCCTGTTGTGAGGATAAAATAGGGAAGAGGAGAGCCATGGATACTACCTTTAGTTGATTTGAGAATAGGTGGAGTATAAATGTAAAGGACAACAAAATAGATTGGAGGGACTTTATGCATTTTCATGATAAAACGATCAGGTCACCTTAATCTAATGATTATGTTCCAATGATCTATGAACATATGAGGTATATTGAAATAAAACTTCTGTAATCTCTTACTACTCCTTATGGTGGTAGAGTTTCATGGAAGTTGTATTCTGCAACATTAGAGGCACTAGGTCACCTACATCTAACATAGAGAGAAATAGGGCTGGATGTGACAAAAAGGGCAGGTCAAAAGTACAGGTGCACTCTCCTGTTTAAAGAGTTTGAGTTGCAGAGAGACAAATGCCTGCCTGCAGTAAATTTGTGTCAAAATAAATGGAGCATATTAACCAGTGCAATAAATTTCAATTCGAAAAGCATCAAATAGTACCTTTATTATTATTGTTGTTGGTTATTTTTATTTTATTTACTTCTTGGCATTTGGATTCTTGATGCTGCTTGATTTTTTTTTCCTACCCAGAAAAAGCATAATCTGCCTGCAAGGAAAAAAATAAATTTATATTCTTGGGTTAGTCCTATATTTCCTTCATCAACATTCATATATTTGAACTTGTTTGACCAAAATCTTTAGGGATAAATCTTGTTTAGTTAAATCTGGAAGTGTTCATAAAAGCTAGTCTGCTCATTCGCTGAGTACCAGGTTTCACTCGTTCCCTTTGATATAATCACGTTCTCTACTTGGATGCTTTTTTAAAAATTATCATATGAACAGTGAAGGTGTTCATTAATGCTAAGCCTGTTTGCTAAATGGTAAGGAGCATTCAAGGAGAATAACTCTATGGTAACATTAGAGAAACAGCAAACAATGGGTATTATGTTTGACTGTAAGCTCTGCTGAACCAAAGCTCAGATTGTTATCATACAGGATCACGGACTTTCTGCCTTGGAGGTTAGAGAAATAGAGAGAAGAGTAAGGAGCTTCATGGGATTCTCATAAAATTACAATCTGCTTAATTTTCTATCAGCACGCAGACACAGAAATAGCTACAATACTAAGGTTGGAGAGTTTTTAACATGGTTTGTCCACAATGGAATGCCATAACCCTGAGAATGAGACTCCCGCATAAAAATACCAGCTAGACAGAGCTGCCACATGGCATTTGGTTTCCTGATACATAGCAGCAAATGATGGTGCTTAGCTATCCAAGTCAGGTTAAGCACTTATTTTGATATGTGAGGAAGAAAATCCTACAAGGGCATTTCAAGGGGAAAAAATGCAATGACATTTAAAAACAGTAATAATTTCAGTAAGCATTTACTTTCCTTTCATTATACCATTTTGGGGTCATTCTGAGGCAGAAGCTTCACTATGACCCTTTTCGCACATTACCCGTTTGCGTGGCTGGGGGGGGGGTCTCGCACAAAAAGCCTCATCCAGAATGCTGCCACTTCCCTGCTCCTTCATCCTGTAGGTCGCTTCCTGGTAGCGCGACCGTCAAGCTAGCTCCCTGCCCCTTCCTTCCGCAGCACAGTCTGGGAGCTGTAGGCTGTGCTGGGGGGAGGAAGTGTGATTAGGCCGGCTTGTTCGACACACCGCACACAGGTAAGTGCGCAAGGGCCCAGCGAGCATTGCGTGACCGCGCAGTATTTTTGGCTTAGAGCCAAAAATAAGAAAATGTGCGTGTGTCCCGCTTTAGGCTCCTGAGTGTCGCATGAATGGGAGTGCATCGTATGGACTGACACTCTCATTTACGTGACGCTCAAGGGGCCCAAGCGCAAAAAAAAACTGTGTGCGAAAAGGGCCTATATGTAGTGGTGGAGCAGATCACACAATGAAGCAATTCACTGGAATTTAGCTCAGGAGAGCATAGTGCATTTGTGTTAAGCTTGAGATATCAGAGGTGCCCAAGTCACATATACTTTGTGGCTCGGTGGTTAAATGCTGGTACTGCAGCCACAACATTATGAGTTCAATCCTGCCGGACTCCAGGTTGACTCAGCCTTCCATCTTTCCACAGGTCAGTACAATGAGTACCCAGCTTGTTGAGGGCAATTTAGCTAAAGACATTGTAAACTGCTTAGAGAGCACTTAGCTGATAAGCGGTACAGAAATACACATGCTATTGCTATTGCTATATTTCATTTGGATGACTGTAACAAACTCTGCATGGGACTGCCATTGGAAGCTATTCAGTTCAGCAGGTCCAAAATGCTGCAGTTAGAACTGCAGACTGGGTTTGTTTAGAGACAGAATATTACACTGTTGCTGAGCATGTTTCACTGACTTCTGGTCTGTTTCTGGAGACAATTTAAAGGAAGGTTATGGCACTGGTCTAGAAAATATGCAAGCCAGTATCTCCCCATATAAGCCTGTTCAAACTTGGCAATCTTTTTTCCCCCCTCTATTCTACCACCTTTGCAAGTGTGCCTCATGAGAACATGGAAGAGAACCTTTTCAGTGGCTGCTCTAGGTTGTGGAAGACTCTTTCAAAGGAGGCTCAGTTGGTACCTCGATGCTTTCTTTTCAGCAGCGGGCAAAAACTTTTCTATTTAAACATGCCTTCAGCTTTTAGCTGGTTGAGTAACTGAATGTGCCATGTGTGTGCTGTTTTAAATCTGAAACATTTAGCTTGTTGTTTAATTATTTTTAAATTTTTGTACTATTTTATTGATTTTTGTTATAATCTATAGCGTAAGCCACTTTGGATCCCATATTGGGAGCTTGTAAACCTTATTTATTTTATTATCTCATGGAATGATTAATAAGCTTTGGAAAAGTTTCAAAAGTTTTATCCTCTGGGCAAAATTATGCAGGCTTTTTTTTTGTTTTTTTTGGCAGTTTAGGACTTTTTAAAGATTGTGCCAAAAAAAATGTGGAAAATTGTTTTTGTACAGAAAATTATGGGTTTTGTGCTAATTACTCTGTTTTCTATACAAAAGTATCTCTTTATTGTTTTATGGTTTTGTGCAAGAAAAAACATTATATTTGCTAAATGATTTTTTTTTCTTTTACAAAAGTCATGAAATACAGCCTCACATCAGTTCAATTTTTTTTTCTTTCCTTGATGATATTTCTTCATGTGATAAAAGAATGAGACAACTTGTGGGATATTCTTTACCTCACTAATTTAACACTTCCATACAACACTTTTAAACCCTTTGCTTAAAAATGGTTATGTGATAAACCTTTCTGATAAATAGATGGGGACTTGGAGCTTCCTAGGCCAGACATCACAGAGAAGCAACCAATGCTATGGAACCTTGAAGTAAAGTAAAGACACTGAGGACACTTATAGGACATGGCTTGGAGAGCCCTTCTGTGGACTGGAGGCAGATTGTTGAACATCTACACCATTCCTGGGAGCTCCAGGTGCCAAATAGTGCAAGCCAAGTCAATCTCCAGAAAGGTAAATGGCCACCTGATGAACAAGGTATCCTTGTATGGGGGAAAAAAAAAAAAAACACCTTTCAGTTAGACTAGTTCCACTCTGGTGAGAATTTAAAGCTTCACAATTAAAAATCTTCAGCATCAAACACAAAATGTTGCAATAATGTCTTTGTACCAGGCCTCAGAATTGTGCCTCCAGAAGTACTAACTATCCACTGGATAGGGAGGAACACCGTATGTTTAGATGTTGGACTTCCTTTACACCAGGAAGGCAATATCCTCCGGTCCAGCATCTGTACACTCATCTTTTTGACCAGCATGAGCTCTATTTTGATGATCCAGTCCTCAAAATGTTGCCACTTGGACGTGATGGTCACCTTTTTTAGTCCCAAGAGAGTCCTTTTATCTACTTAGGAAATTGTTGTTGATGATAAGCGCCATCAAGTTGTTTCTGATGTATGTGGTTTTTTGGCAGGATTTATTCAGAGGGAATTTGGATTGCTTTCCTCTAACACTGAGAGAGTAGGCTTCCATGGCTAAGAGAAGATTTGAACCCTGTTTTTCCAGAGCTGTAATCTAACATTCAAACTCTACATCACAATACTGAAAGTCATTTCTAGCTTTGACACCCCCCCCCCGCCAATAACATCCCAGCTAAAACAGTTATGTAGAGGCAAAAACCTGGAAAATATTATCCTCCATGAGCCCAGAACACATGAGAATGTCTCTTTCAGCAAAAGAAATAAGTAAAAAGGAGATGCAAGATGTAAGAGATGAAGTGGAGTGGTGCCATATACAGCTTGGGCAATGCAGTTTGTCCATCCTTGCTTGAAATCTTACTTTCTCTCCTGTGCTTGTATTTGGACTTCAGATGCCTGTGTCATATTGACTTTGTGTTCGGCCCTTGCAATAGCCTTCAGATTGATTTTAGTACTAACGCTTGCTAATTTTGTAGTGTCTTTGCTGTCAGATTGCCCAAAGCAAGACAAGGCTGTGTATATTTGAGACAAAAATCTGCACTGGGTGACTTTCTCTACTGTTAAAAGCTCCCCACCCACTGTGTAGGAGCCTGAAAAATCAGGCTTATAAAACAGGTGATAAGTCTGATTTGGTGATTTATCATATGGAGAATGTAAATGTATACATACAGATGATTAATGAGGTCTCAGGAAAGTAGCATATTTGCTTTTATTTCATTTGGAAATTTTGGGTTTTCTAAGAATGTGGCATATCTTGGGGTATACTCAGAAGGAGAGATGCGGGAGTGAGATACCGTACAAAGGGAAGTGCATTCATAGCCATGACAGAACATTGAATTTACATGGGTATGCTGCCATTCCTCTATCAAAAGGGAGAACTGAAGTTAGGCTGGGCAGGCAAGGGGAAGAAATGGAAGTGTTCACCTCCAGGCTGTGAATTCCAACAGCTTCCTCAATGTCTGATGCTGTCAAAAATACAACTTGCCACCGCTAGATGATTATGCTTAGGAGAGAAAAGCTTTGGGAAATAATTTTAAAAATATTTTTCAAGGATTCAGAGGATCATTTTCATGCCAAACCAAAAGGAAAGTGTATTCTTATCCACAAGAGAAGATTTTTGTTTACCCTCAGATATTTAACCAAGGCCTCTACTTTACCGTTATTGTTAAGGAATTTTCAACTATCAAAATGCTTCATGCCCTTTATTTGAGGGTCAAATTAGGTGATATAAACAGCAGCATAATAAGATATAACAAGTGGTGCACTCTTGAGTGGTGAAAAACATCTGTTTGTCCTAGCTCATCCTTTGTCCCACCTATGTATCTTGCATTCAGTTATGACTTGTTTTTTAATTGGTCATTGAAAGGAAAATGTGGGCTTAATTTGCAAGTCTGATTCCTTGCATATGTAAAGAAACTCTGTTGTTGGAGGGAAATACAGGTTCCCATCATCCTCTAGAATAACGCTTAGAGTCAACTTGACTACTCTTCAGAAGTAAATCCAATTGCATTCATTGAAATATACTCCTAGGTAAATATGCGCAAGAGCATAGCCTAAAATAAGTCAGTTTTACTCCCATTCTGTTGATGAATACATACAGTGAGGAAACAATATGCCAAGGGGAATTATAATAGAAATAATACTGTTTTTTGAACTAGGGACTTCCTGGTTCACCACTTGAGGCTCTTTTACACTGCACAATTGTAGCACTGTGATTGCATTTTAACTGCTATTTCTACATCCTATGGAATCATGATATTTATTGCTTGGGGATACACTGAGAGATGTATGCCTAAAAATTCCAAATAACTCTCCCTAAACTACATATGTCAGGATCCACAATGGTTAAAGTAGAATCATACTGTTAAGACTCTAAAATTCTTGTGCTACAGCATCTCCAAAGAGTATAGACAACTCTGCCAAACCTTTTCCTGCTTCTGGCATTTTACCTGCACACATTATACCCACATCTTGAAGGCAAAAAACCCAAACACACTGCCTTCTTGTGAAAGCTCAAATATTTGCAGCAAAGCTGCAGCACTCTAGGAGTTGTTGTTATTGATTCAAGAGGATGAAAAGAATTGTGAGTAATTCAGTGAGTGGCAAGTTATGGGGTTGCCTAGGAAGCTGCTGAATGCTAATGTAGAAATGGGTGCATGTGCTAATTCTTTATATGTGCCAACATAATGTTCAGTTTATTGACTTTTTTCCCCCTTCAAAATCTTTCCAGTGTTTGCCAGTCAATGAGTAATATGTACATACACTATGAAAATGAATTGGGAGAAAATGTAAGACCTATTAGACTTGCCAGTTCAGGATAGTCCTGAGCCCCCAGGTTTCTGGGACAAAATCTAAGATTTAATGATAACCCCTGCCAATGTCATTAAATGTACTGCACTAAGTACCAACAACAACTTCTCACAGCTCATCACCCAAACTCCCTCATAGACACAGAACATTTTTTTTCTGATTGGAAATTAGAACCAAAATCGTAGCTAAAGGAGCTGTTCCCAGATTAAAGTGAAATGAGGAGACCACCCCATCTCACGTGCTTAGGGAGATAGGATTTGTTGTGTGCCTTCAAGCTGTTTCTAGCTTATAGTGACCCTATCATGGGGTCTTCTTGGCAAAATTTATTCAGATGGGGTATGCCATTGCCTTCCTCTGAAGCTGAGAAAGTGTGATTTGTGCAAGGTCACCCAGTGAGTTTCTGCAGCCAAGCAGGGGCATGAACCCTAGTCTCCAGAGCTTCAGTCCGGTGCTCAAACCATTGTACTGCACTGGCTTTCAGAGTGATGGGATAAGCAAAATAAGAGCAAAATGGAAGATCATCCCTGACATCACAATGATTGGAAGGGAAGGAGGAAGCTAACTAAGTAAATATAGACCTCCAGAGACTCTTTGCAAGTAGCAACAACAAATCAATTAACCCTTGCAAATTGTTTCAGGGAGCTGGGCACCTCCCCTCCCCAAAAAAATAAAAACTGGAGAATTTGCACCATTGTCTTCCACCTGGAATTGACCCACCAAAACTGTTGTTATGCCCTGCCTTGAAGACCCTGACAGTGAGGAGGAGGGTTCTGAATCTGAGACAGAAGTTTGCCCAGGGGAATGGGAAAACAATCAGAAGCAGGGGGGACAAAGCAATGCAGACTTCTACCTTGTTGAAAAGACAAGGTGAGAAAGAAGGCCTTGGGCGTTCAGCTCCTTTATGTAACAAACAAGCTTTAATGAGGGAACAGGTGTGGCAAGAACATTAGCCTATAAAAGGCAAAAGCTGGCCCATCTCCTCTGGGTTGATAACTGATCTTTCCAGTGGTTGAAGTCTTGTGCCATGTCTTCCTCAATTGCAACTTTCTTGGACCTTTGCTTGCCTGATGCTGATTTGGATTTGCCCTTGTGGATTTGTCTGCTTTCAGACTTTGAATTCCTGATCTGAATTTTGTTTGAATGACTCCCTGTCTCTGCTGTGAGTAAAGCTCTACTCTGCCAGTCTGCTAGTTGACTGTCTGATCTCTCTTGGACATGACAACTGGAAATTCAGGTTGGGTTTTTAGGTCTGGCAAACTTAAGCCCCATTCAGGCACACTTTCCTCCTCAAGATGAGAATCTTGTAAAGAAAGCAATTCAGATACATTGACCAGCCTCATCTCCCTGTCCTGTCCTCTTAACCCTGCATGCTTATCTATATGGAGGAACCTGTTGTTCTTCCAGGGACTCTTTATTTGATTTAAAATCCATACAGTTTAACTCAGTTAAGGATACAAGAAGAATCCAGCTCGATAAGAGCAAATGCCTATATACTCCCACATTCCTGAAGTTTTTCTAAGACCATTGCAAACTATTGGTATTGACTATAAAAACCTTTGATAGCTTGGAACCACAGCATCTCAATAAAGAACAATCTTTTTTTTTTCTCCATGCAAACCTGCTGAGCTTCTTTGACCAACATTTGAAGTTCTTTGTAGGAAGCCAGGAAAACAGAATGCATATGCGGCAATCTACATTCCTCATCCAAAAAGGCTAGGGTTGCCAGTTCATTCTGGCCAAAACCTGAGACCTGGAGACAGCCCCTGGTGGTGTCTTTAAGCATTAAGTACCAACCACAGTTGCTCACCACACATTATTCAAGCATACGCACATAAATCATATGTGTTCCAGTTTGGAAATTAAGACAGATGACTTAGCTAAAGGAGATGGTCCAGGATCAAGATGAAGAGGGAGGCTTGTTCTTTCTCATTTACTTAGTGACACGGAATAAGGAACATTTAATCTAGTTTACTTGATTCTATCCAAATGAGGGAAATCACTGAGCAGAGTAGAGGATGAGCCTGGAAGAGAAGGAAGAAGCTAACTAAAAAGCTATAATGACACCTTGCAGCAACAAATCAATTAAGCCTTGTAAAATTGTTAACAAGCTTCTGCTCTAATAGATGTGCTGGAAATGTGCTCTTAGCCCTTTCCTCATGCCCAGAGCTGAACTCACCTAAACTAGATAATGTTCACCCTTAACTTCTGCCTGGAGATGACACACAAAAACTGGAGACTCATGGCCAAGTCCCAAGATTTGGCAACACTGAAAAAATGCCTAACAACAATAAATATGCCTTCATGAGTTTTCAAGAAGGAAATACAAAATTCAGTTCTAGAGATAAGAGTAAACACATCAGAACAGTGCATATTAATATAATGAACAATTATTAAACATATAGCTGGATTTCAATAGCAGTTCTGTGCTACTGGAAGGGAAAAGATGGGAAAAGATTTTACTGGAGAAGAAGGAGGCATAAGGACCTGAGGTTTTATTATTATTATTTCATTTCATTTTGTTGTTGTTATGTGCCTTCAAGTCATTTCCAATGTATGGAAACCCTAAAGCGAACCTATCACAGAGCTTGCTTGGGTTGAGAGTATGTGACCACCCACTCTCACCCAATGGGTTTCCATGGCCAAGCAGGAACTGAACTCTGGTCCCCAGGGTTGTGGTCCAGTGGTCAAACCACTATACCATGCTGTTCAATACCCAATATGAAATCTGATTTCAGCCTAAGAAAAACATAACAACATTCATCAGTTACACTTTTGCACCTATTTTAATATCTATAATTGCACATTACTGAACTAATGTCTTTCTGTTGTCTTTACCACAACTTTACTTGCCCTTTCGGGCTCACATGAAGTTTCAGAAAACATTCCTCTGATTCTTCACCTTCTCCAATCTATTCTTAAATATATTACCAGTGATTTTTTTTTTTTCTGGCTTCAATGTGTCAGAGGTCTGATAGGCAAGGCTTTATTTCAAAGGTAGTGCCCATGGTGAAGCTAGCATCCTTGAACTTGATAGGCAATTGAAGAGGATCTCTGTGTTTCAGCATGCTACTGGGGAAAAAAAAACTCTTATGGATGAAATATTCCTTATAGAGGCGGTTTACCTTTGATACAATTGTTTCTCCATAGAGAACTACTTCTCAGTTCTTTCAGTGGCTGGAATTACTGAAATATATATTCGTAAGTCATCTTATACAAGCAGGATGAATTCACTATGGTGCAGTAATATATTCTGCTGATTGCAGCAGGAGCAGAGCTGCACATACAACAATGCTGTGTATTGCAGGTGCAGTGGCACATCATGCCTGTGTACTGTGAACTGAGTTTGTGCATTTATACAATCATACCTAATCACTAATGTGTTGCACAATGCAACTGTTCTGCATGGGAGTTGCATGGTATTGGCACTGTATATCTCTGCATGAGAATATTTATGCTATACTGAGGGAATCCTGGATTGCAACAAATGTCATATAATGTACAATTTTTAAGACAGCTTGCAATCATTTGTTAGAGAGTCGACTTAATCATGCACAGTGCAACCACAGTTGCTGCATTCATAGTATTCTGTTAGATTTTGCACAAGAAGCTGGCTAGTCACTGCATGGACAGAATTATGGCCTAGTTAGGCCATTGCTATTCAGTATGCAATATATGTTTTCTTATGTTTTTCCAAGTAGCAATGGGTAAGGAGTTTCTTGATACACATTTTTAGTCTGATCCACAGAAAATTCATGCTTTGTGTAAATTAGCACAGACAAAGATGTCAGTTGTTGACATAAATTCATTCAGTTTTCAAGCTTGTGGAGCATCTCCCAAAAGACAAGAAAATGTGTTTCAAAACATGGTCATATTTTAAAGAAAACATTTCAGAAAGCAAATGTATTTGAAAAAATATATTCAACATGTTTGTTGCTTTTTTCCTGTTGTCAGGACAGCTTTGACTTATGGCAACCCTATGAATGCGAGATTTCCCAAAGATCCTCTTATTGGTAGCCTTGCTTAGTATTTGCAAAGCCAAGGCCGTGGCTTCCTTGACTGAGTCAATGTCTGTAATGTGGTTTCCTCTTTTCCTATGGATTTCACTTTCACATTTTTATTTTCAGTGATTCATGCAATGTTTTTTCATAACGTGCCTCGAATATGTTTAGTCATTTTGTTTAGTCATTTTGGCTTTTATAAGAGTTTTATTTGTTTTTCTGAACTCTTTATGATTCTTCTCCAGCCCCATGTTTCAAATGAGTTGACTTCCCTCCCCATTAATTTGCCTCCTTGTCCAGCTTTCACATTTGCACATACAGATTCTAAAAACTTTGGCATGGATGACACTGACTTTGGTGTTCAGTGATACAAAGATCTCATGAAGTTCTTATAGCTGTCCTTGCAAGTCTGAGGCCATTTCTGCACTGGATTGTTATAGCACGATGATTCTACTTGCAACGTCCTATGGAATCCTGAGGTTTGCAGTTTCAGGAGGGGCTGGCTGTGTTACCCTGAAAACTGGGGTCCCGTGAGGGACACCAGACTTGCCAATTAAAAAGGATCAAGATGGGGAAATTAGAACTCAGAGCACTGGTTTGACATGCGAGAGGCAGGATAACTTAGCGAGACCTTGTAACCCAACGTCTATGGCTTCCGGGCAATGAGGAGGCCAGGTTACAATGATAACAACTTTATTAAACAAAAGCAAGGTAAATCAAACACACACACGCTAACTAACCAAAGGAATGAGGAGGAGAGACTTGGGGAACAGCGGGTGATACAACACCTGATCGCGATGTCCTGTAGAATCTGGAGTGATGAATGATGGGGCTCAGTGCTGGGTGCTGAGGGGAACCCTTGAATCAACTGGCAGCAAGTTGGGATGGCAGTTCAAGAGGAACCAACGAGGTCCCAAAATGGGGACTTTTTATAGGGTGAAACATGCCTGGCGGCTATGGCAAACCAAGTAGGGAACAAAAGAGTTTTGGCACTAGACAAAAAGATCTGGTGACGTCACTGTCAGCAGGATTGGATTAACATTGAAAGACAAAAGAGTGGCCGGTGAGCTGATGGTCTTCTCCAAAGGGGTGGTTTGGCGGGAAACTGCGCCGCTATTGTGGAGTATGGTTATGGGTGTCCCCTGAAGCTACGTGAGACTTGGGAAATGCTTGCTTGACTGGGGAATGGAATTTGAACAATTAGTCAGCCGCAGCCAGTACGTGCTTGTTTCAAAAACCAACCCAAACACGTGCAGCGGGGCCGCTGAGCGTGGTCTAGCCAGGGCCGAATTAAGTGATATCAAAGCGATATCGGGGAGTCCCTTCCTGGGTCCCATAGCCGTCATAACAGCTGGTCGGCCCCTCCTGGAACTGCAAACCCCAGGATTCCATAGGATGTTGCAAGTGGAATCATCGTGCTATAACGGTCCAGTGCGGAAATGCCTTGAGTCTTCCTCTGACATTTCTACATAAGGGGTCCAGCAAAGTAATAGCAATCAATCAATAGCAATAGCATTTATTTCTATACCACTTATCAACTGAGTGTTATCTAAGCGGTTTACAATGTATTTTTAGCTAATTGCCCCCAACAAGTGATCACTGTGAGTTTGGGCCAATGTGTAATGGGTTATGATGCACATTGGGCACTCCCAGTGCCCATCCAGACAATGACTAGGGACTGCCAGTGCACATTTGTAGAGCCTGACATGTATCAGAACACTCTTGCCAATGTCCTCGACCTCTGCAGTTCACTAGGAGGGTTCCATCGTGTCTCTGCTATGTAGCTAAGTGTGTGTAAAGTTACCCAATATAGACTGTGATATGGAATCACAGCCTTTGTCCATTTCCGCCTTATGCTGCTATAGTGCTATTATTCCACTTTCAACCTCCTGTGGAATTCTGGGGTTTGTCATTTCCTGAGGCCAAAGAGCTCTCTGGCTGAGAAGTCTAAATGCCCCTCCCTAAATTGCAAACCCCAGGATCCCATAGGGTGTTTAAACTGGAACAACGGCACTATAACAGTGTAGTGTAGAAATGGCCTTTGTAATTGAATCATTATTGTGACTGTTGTCATAATTGCCATTAGTCTACCTGGCTGTGTAACAGCATCTTTCTTTGGTGCTAGAAGCCCACAAAAAGCATAGCCAAAGACATCTTGAAACAAGCTTAATGCAGGTGGACAGCTGGTAATATTGATGCACTTATCTGGAGGCTGAGTTACAGTCAAAAATGCAGCACAGTGGTTAACCAACGTAATAACATCAGACAAGTGGCCAATGCCTTTTTCTTGTTACATGTTGACTCACTCTATAATATGAAGGAATCTCTTTTCTCTGACTCATCTCATCTCTTACTCATTTCAACATCTACATGAAGTCAATATTGCACTGAAATGTTATGAGAATGCCCAAAGCATATCTTTTTAGGCACTTTTTTATTTTCCTAAACATACAGTACATTGATATATTCTTTGACAATTTATGCTTTAAGCACTGTTTAATATTTTATATGCTTTTTTTTGTACTATAAATACCAAGTTTTATATGTCCTGCTAGAAAAATCATCATTTTAATAGATGAAGCTATGATATTTAATTTTTTACATACATACATAAATACTAGGTTCTGTCTGATGTTCAGTGGATCCTGGGAAGACAGTGAAAATCCTGAACTGATTCCATGGGAGTGATAGACTTGTTGTAAAATGGAAATGCTATTAAATGCTCTGCTGATTCATGTTTGAGCCTTCAGCTTCTTCCAACTGGGGCCATTTCCACATTACACTGTTATAGTGCCATTATTCCACTTTCAACATCCTGTGGAATTCTGGGGTTTGCAGTTTAGGGAGAGGCATTGAGAATTCTCAGTCAGAGAGCTCTTTGGCTTCAGAAAACTACAAACCCCTGAATTCCACAGGAGGTTGAAAGTGGAATAATAGCATTATAACAGTGTAGTGTGGAAATGGCCTGGGTCCTATTCTCCACTTAAAGAAGTGGTTTGTAGTTTAGGGGTGCCCACCAATCTACTGCTGCTTTTTAAATTAAACTGAAGCTTTTGGTAAAGAACTCTTGGCAATTTATGGGCCAGCAAACAGGAGACATGCAAAGCAAGGCAGAGATTCTCAGTCTTAGGTGAGTTGGGCTTACCTAACTGTACAAGGAGTTTGTGGATTGTTCTCCTTTTCAGCCATGTTTGTTTCTTTTCTTGTTTGTTTTTTTTGGAAATGCCTTACTAATGCTCCATGTGGACATTCCAGGAAATGTGACAGGGCTAGGAGACTACTGAATGTCCCACATGAGAATCTCTTATAGCTTTAAGTAGCAGCCAGGGACAATTATTATTATTAATTATTATTATCCTGCCTTTATTCCAGCTTGAGACTCAAGCTTACAACAGTTAAACCAGACATAATTAAAAATTAACACCATACATAAGATCAATTGAACTATAATAAAATATGAAACTAGTCATAAAAATTAAAACAACAACAAATAAAAGTTCAGCACATTATATAAGACTAAGGATGTAGTTCTTTACTAGTTTTTTTTTTCCTCTCTCATAGGAAGTATGAGTAATTTTAGGAATTTTCTTCCCACTGTGAGAAAGTATTCAAAAACCATATGCCTATACAGAAAATGGTATTTTCTATGCAAATCTACTACATGCCAATTTTATGCAGAATAAATCCCAATTACAGCATTTTCTGCGCAGGAAATAACATTTCTGCAAAGAAATATTATTTTCCGCTCACAAAATCCTGTTCTCTGTGCAAAACGTTTGAATTTTGCACAAAATAAGCCCTGAAGTGTAAACATTCTCTTCAGTCCTGGATTCTTCTTGTCAGGGTTTCTCAGCACTTGGAAAACATATTTTGACCATTTTTAAAATATTTCTGAGTATTTTTGAGTACTCTTTCTATCTGTATCAGAGATATGGCTTTATAATGTCTAAGAAAGGAAGGGAGAAAGCTTCATGGTAATGCTAGATAAAATGCAACATTTTATCTTCATTCTTAAAGCATTGCATTTCTTTTCGAAAGCAAGCAAACAAAAATCAGTCTCTTTTTGATACATAGTGGATGACCTCCTAAAGGCAGGCAAATCTGTCCTCATTTTAGTTTGAATGGTTATATGACAGTCATGCCCATATCAGCTTACAATGATTCACCAGTTTTGGAGTTTCTTGGATAAGAGCTCCGTGATCATTCATGCCTTAGAAATATCAAGAATGCTCTAATACTGAACTTCCAGTAGATCCAGAGTTTCCAAGAAGTTGAATAAAGCAAAGATTTTGGAGAAGTGTTATATAATTTTTGTTCATTATGTTTTTCAACCTCAATTGGAAAAAAAAGTTAGTTTTTGGTCAGGCAGAAAGATATCTTAAGGACTTTCTCAGTTCAAATAACTATTTAATCAATATTTTAAAAGCATGGTATCCCCAATATGAGGTACTGCTTGGCATCCTATTGGTGGCATTTCCTGGCTCACTCCAGAAATAATGAAACTAGATAGAAGTCCAAGAGTTGAAAGGGCCTATTTAGATTTGTGAATTTAACCCAAACTTCAAAAGGGAGACCACCTAGTGTAGGAATTAATGAGGACGTCTCAGCTGCTATTGGGTGAAGCACCCGAGCCCCGGGAGGACTCCATGATATTGTATTGCTTCTCAGTCTGTCCAAATTAAATGAATGCTCACACAAGGAACCTCCCCAAGTTTCATGACTTAAAATCAGGATAAACCTCAGACTAACCCCACATCACCTCCAGAGACTCACCTGTCACCAAGTGGTTTCAGTTAGTGCTCACGGTTCCTCATTGCCTCTCAAGTGACCTCTTTATGGGCACTATCCTATGCCAACGTCCTTAGTTCTGCATACTACAGTGCAGGTTAGGTGAAAAACTCTGGAAAGAGGAATGAAAATGCTTAGCAGGCCCATAATGTCACCATCCAAAGCCTGTTCTTCACAACAGGGAGCGAGGGCCAAGTGCAAAGATTAAGGAGGAAGTCACAAGGGGTGGACAGAACCTTAAAACTTTTATGGCTCTGTCCGTAACCCCATACTTACATGCTACTTATGTCTATATTGACCTTGGTTCTGTTGAGGGCCAGCAAAGATGTCCTACCTTGAAGCCACCAATGGCGATGTGGGCACAAGACCACAATGTACATATAACCTAGGGTTAGATGCATGTATGGTATGTCTTTTGAAATTCATTGTGTGATGAGTGAGCCACACAGTTGCTTCTTGCACAACACCTCTTCCCCATCCTCAGAAACCTACTGCAAAGGGAAGGCATGTACTCTCTCAGCCATCTGGTGGATAGGGAGGGTGTGAAGCACCTGAACGGCAGCTAGCTGAAACCAGAAGCAAAAAATCAGTGTGCTCATTGGAGATCAATGTTTGTCCTTGGTTGCAAAAGTGCAGCCAGATGCTGCCTAGTTACCTTGTACTCCCCCCTGGCCACGAAATGACTGAGAGAGCACAGCCTGCTTTCTGCTGTTAGCCTGTGTCTGGCCATGAGTCACCTTGACTCCTGAATTTGGGGGGAAAGTGAGAGAAAAATGATGATGATGATGATATAACTGCATATTCACAACACTGTGGTGAATAGCAGATGCTCAGGACACAAGTGGAGGGTTATGTTCCTTCATGGTACAATGTAAGATGTCGGTGATTTTAAATGTATACTCAGGAGACAGCTGGCATCAGAGATCTCGACTGCACACTTGGAAGGAGCTCATTCTGCCTGGCTGGTATTCTAGCACATCTGGGAGAAGATTTTGGCCTTTGGTTCAGGTAAACTGCTTCAGGCTCATCTGCTCCACAAATTTTGCAGTGCTGTAGTTGTATGTGTAATAAGTTTCATTCTGATGCTTATGCCCAAGTAATTATTTGTAAGATTGCAGCTTCAAAATTTCTTTCTTGTTCTTTCTTTTCATGACAGAGATTTGTTAGTTGGCCTCCTTCCTCCACCACCTTTGGAGTCCAAAACAAACAAACAAACAAACAAACAAACAAGCAAGCTTTCTGTTGTAAGAGATTCCACTTTTTTCAATTGTTTGGGCAGAAAATTCCCTGAGGATTGATGCTCAGTCATCAGTCATAGAATACTGACAAATGTGGAGGGGGTGCTTAAATAAAGGTAGGAAAGAGCAACAATGTGGCTTGGCCTAGCATTCAATCGATGTTCATAAACTGTCAAATAAGTGCCATCAATGGATTCAGATGGAGGCGATTCTCCTCCTCGTGCAGCTCCTTTGCACTTTCAGTCTCTGCTGTGTAGTGCTAGGGAACCCCTTGACGTGAGTTTTGGATAGCATAGGAACAAATAAGTGTGTGATTTTTGCTGAAGAGCCAGGTGGTCCTTGTGGTTCCACAGAAGCCACATTAGGAAGGGGATGACCTCCTCCTAGATCATTTATGGCATTTCCTTTCCTTAGTCCTCTGGATTCTTCCCTGAAATCCCCCCAAGAATGAGCTCTGCATTGCAACATTTTTGAATGTGCTTAAAAGAAGAATATTGGTTGCCAGTCTAAACAAGTGTCATTAGACTAGGTTGAAGAATGGATTTTAATCTCAGAGAAGAAAGAAGAGATATCAATTTAAACTTATAATTGCAAAGATGCTTGCTTCAGGTTCAATACATTTCACAATACCTGTGTCTCCCCCTCCCTTTCCCTCTTTTTTTAATTGCTAAGGCCGCTTTTACAGTTACTGTCAACATTCTCTGTTGAACTGAATAATTTACCCTTTTAAACTGACAGGAGCTGTCATTATAAAAATTGCAGGGCCACGTTTGACAGGATTCACACAATATAGGAAACTTAAAACTTTTAACAGGCTTTGCGACAGCCGAGACTTTTCTGCATGTCTTGTCAGTCTGTGCATGATCTCATCTCTGCCTTGTGAAAAGCTGGCAGATTAAAAGATTATATCTGACAGATCTGAAGTGGCGTTGATGATATCCTTCAACAATAGTATCTCTAGGAGGGGGGAGACCACAGGAGGAAAAATTATAGCATAATGAAAACTCATCTATAGAAATTTAGTAAGCAGTTTATAAATTGAGCAATGCTCAGTCCTTTCAGAGAACTGTTCATAATTCATTGCAGCCTCGCAAATTGCAAATCTGAGATGGTTAATATAGCAGAAATATTATGCATTCCTTGATAAGGAGACCACCTCTTGATGTCTAACACTGGCTTCAAATTGTGAACATTTGTGAACTAGATATTTCTATTGCCTGATCCTTTGGAGATGAAGATTAAAAAAGCCACAGGTTGGAGAGAGTTGTAGTAGCACATTCAGATATACCAAGAAGTTTGAGATAAACAGTGTAGTAAGCTGAGCTATCATTATTTCTTGTTTTTGTGTATAGAGAGATGCAGCGTATCTGCCACTCCATTAATTTTGTTAATCTTTTTAAATTATTTCTATTTAGATCTAGAAGGGATCTTAGGTACATACAATGTCATTCCAGTATAAGCAGGAAAATAGAAACACAAAAGCAGAAACAATAATCACATTAGTCATAAGTGCCAGCTTCTAAACTCCATTGATACATTTCTTCTGTTGTTTCAAATCTTGCAAGCATTGTCAGATCTTCTCTCCAGGTAGACACAAATTATCTTAATGAAGTATCAATCTCATAGCAGTCAAAAGAGTGTGAAAAAAAATCCATTTCCATGGTTCATTTATTAATTTCTAAGAAGCAGTAAATAATTCAGAAGAACATTCACATCCCTTAATATCAAGGAACTGTCCGAAACCAAACGTATCCATGTGATTTCTTCCTCCCAAAATGTAGCTACAATGGGACAACTAAAAAAAATGCATTAAGAAAGCATTAGCAGTATTACATCTCCAACAATTTGCTGATTTAGAAAGCCCTTTCTTGAATAAAGGTTGTAGCAACCAATATACGTGAAAGGGCCATTTCTGCTGTATAAGACATAGAGATAGATATACTAGATATAGATGTTAAAATTGATGGCCATTAATTACTCAAAACTGGATATTCCAATTCTCTATTCCATTTTTTTCTGTAAATCTCCAATGTCATATTTATTTATAAATATGGATATATAAATTATTGGGTTGGTTACTTGGTGAGTTTCAGTTAAGGTCTCTAACATTAAGGAAAACTCAGATGCACTTAAAGCTGCAGGGCCAAATCTGGATTGTAACAAATGTGTCAGTTGTAGATATTGCCAGTTGGCCGATAGAGGCAGCTGAAACTGTTCTTGCAAAATTGAAAAGAGTAAAAACTATTTGTGTATCTGATTTAAGGTAATAATCTCATTGTAAATTCATTCCTTCCATAAAAATTGTTCCTTCCCAATTTTCAAATCTGGATTCCTCCATAAGTCATTTTGGCAGGAGAGTATGAGTCAAATTGCAGTTGATGAGACAATATCTACCACACAGATGTAACTGCTGAAATTGTCAGCAAAACACTGGCCCTTTTTTAAAAAAAATAAAAATAAAATGAGAATTAAGTACTGTCTATTTGGATAGAGGTACCAGAAATGAAAATTCCCAGGCTAACCATGGTGTATTGTTTACTTTAACTGGATATATCCCAAAATTAAAACAAGATAACAGATATGAGAAGATGTGGAAAGTCAAACTCTCTCTTTTGATAGGAATTTCATCTTTTTCATTGAAATTGCAAGAGGATTTGAACCCCACAAAATTTCTTAAACAATACATTTAGTTTTTGAAAATGTATAAGTAGTGGAATTCCACAAATAACATAAAAAAAAATCTAGGTATTTCATTAATTTTAATCATGTTTACCTTACCCCACAGGTTCATCTTTAAGCCCATCCCTTTCTCTAAATCTTGTGCAATATCTTTTATCAGCTCATTTATATCAAGATGAATCATCTGAGATAAGTCCCTAGGGATAATTATATCAAAATCAGTAATAGAATTTGGGCAATATTGAAATTGCCATGCTTTAAATATGCTAAAGTCCATTTTTTCCCCCACTGACGTGCGACAAGTTAATTGAATATTTCTAACTTGGACTAGCTAGTTGAACACACAGATATTTTACCAAAATTATTAATTAAATGCTTCAAAATAGGGATCAATGGCTGAGACTTTGAAATGAACAGAAGATCATCTGTGAAAAGAATGTTTTTGAATTCTAGACCTACATGCTCAAGTCAATTGATCCTTATTTTTTTTTCTCTAATAGCACATGCTAAAGGTTCCAAGCACAGATTGAACATTAAAAGAAACAATGAATATCCCTGAATTGTACCCCATTTCAATGTAAAAAGGGATGAGAAAAATAAATTAGTTGCAACCTGTGCTCTTGGTGCTGAATATAAGTATTTTGTCCATTTAAAAAATGTTTTGGGAAACCCAAAAATAGGCAATATGGTAAAAATAAATGACCAACAATTTTTTATCAAAGGTCTTCTCATCATCTAAAAAAAAAATCATTGCTAGCATTTTGTTAATGTTACAAACACTCAAGTGTCTCTGCTGTGTTGATCTGGGTTTCAGCATTACAATTACACTTTGATGAAAAGTTACAATTAGAATTGGAGGAACTGTTCAAAACAACTGGATTCAGAAAAAATTCAGCATCCCCAAATAGCAGTACCTATGTCTTACATTGCATAACTAGGTGTGAGAAAAATGTTTCTTTTACATTTCAATACATCTGATTAAATTTGCACCACTCTTCTCAAACCTATATGTAAGTCAGGACAGTTATGCACACATTTTTGGATTCCTCAAATTTTGCAATTTATCTCCATTTATAAATTTGTGTACTGTCTTAAAAGGTACACAAAAGTTCAGACATCATGGAAAATAGCATTTGACATGAGCATGCTTTAGGAAATACACTGCTCGAAATAAATGTACTAGGCAGAACTAAAGACAATGCATATCTTAAAACCGAATACAATTTCACATTGATATCAAAAGGTTCTGAGGCCCAGTATTGTTCAACATTTTTGTAAATAGCTTCAATGATAGAATAGACAGCATGCTTATCAGATTTTCAGATTGCATCCAATAAGGAAGAGTAGCCAATATCCCAGAGGACAGGATCAAGATTCAAAATGACCTTACTGGATTGGAGACCTGAGGAAAACTAACAAAATAAATTTCAACATGAATAAATGTAAGGTATTGCATTTAGACATTAAAAATCAACAACAACGAACTGTACAAATAGAGAGTTGGTAACCCGGCTTGATAACAGTAAATGTGAAAAAGATCTGGTGTCTTCACAGACCAGCATGAGTCAACAGTGTGGTATGGTGACAAAACTTGAGTCAACAGTGTAATGTAGTGACAAAAAAGCCACCAAGTAATTCCGATTGAGGAATTAAATTGCACCACTGTATTCTGCTTTGGTCAGATCTTACCCAGAATACTGTGAGCAGTGTTGGGTGCTACAGTTCAAAAAGGATATGAAAGGTTGGAATGTGTCTCATAGAGGATGACCAATATGGGAAAATATTTGTAGACCAAGCCCTGTGAGGTATGACTTAGGAAGCTCAGTATGTTTAGCTCAGAAAACAGAAGATGGACAGGTAATATAATAGTTATCCTTAAATCATGTAGAAGTTGGAGCCAGTTTGTTTTCTGCTGCTCCAGGTCTGAACCAATGGATAAAAATCATAGTAAAATATATTCCACCTAAACATGAGAAAAAACTATTTGGTGATAAGAGTTATTAAAAAGTGGAGTAGACTGCCTTGAAAGGTCTCCTTCTTTGAAGGTATTTAAACAAAGGCTGTATGGGTATTTATCTGGATTACCATAGGTGTGTAATCCTGTGTGACATGTGGTTGGACTGGATAGTCCTTTTGGTCTCTTCCACTCTGTTTCAATCTGAAGACAGGATGATATTATGAAGTACAGTGTCACTTGGTCTCAATGTGAGACCAAAGAAAACCGACAGACTTCATCTGTTCCTGGTTTTAACTCTGATTGTACAGGATTCCTAATAACATGGAAAGTTTGCCTACATAAACCATACTTCATGTTCATATACAATCATGTTTACATATATACAATCTTCCAAAACATAGATATCTTGGGAGTGATATGGTAGGAGTAGAGGCAACATGCACAACCCTCTTCTTTTGGTACAGAAACATGGGAAAGGAATATATTTCAGATAAAGCTATGGAAAAACTCAGGACAAAATAAAGCAGTAAGAATGAGAGAAAATATTAACAAAGGGAATTTCAGAAACAATTTATGTTACTTTTAATTTAGTTTTGACCTCCTTTTTCCCTTGTTATTCATCCAAATAATATTTAAACAATATCAGTAAAAACCACTGTCTGGTTGTGAGTTTTTGTTTGTTTTTTCTCTATTTAATTTACTTCAGTGATCTCAACCCAACACAGATCACACACTTGTTTTGGCGACTATGCAGCATTTAGATTACGTTATTTGTGGACTAAATGATAATGGCATCCATTTTAGCAAAAGAACCATCTTACATCTACTGGGCACCTGAATTGCCCTATACAATCAGTAGGAACTCTTATGCAGCTTATTTACAAAGATCCATAGAAGATCTTTTTATTTTATTTATTATTATTTTATTCTAATGATTTCTCAGAATATTGCCCTATGCCCAGCAAATTCTATTTCAATTCTATACACTGGTTAGCATCAAAAAATAACAGACCTTTTTCAGGGCCTTCTTGGTCTTCACATAAACTGGCTTCAGGTATATAAAGCAGTTTAAAAGCTTCCATTCTTCTCTGTGTTTACTCTTGTTACATTCAGAAGCCAAGCAGTGATTAAAGGATAACTGGTAAGGCTTCTATCTGACAGGTCCCAAATTGTACAGCCTGAGGTGTCAGTTTTGAAAGCAGAGCTCTTCAGTGGTGAGAAATCCATTAAAAACAGTCAAATTTAAGCACCAGCCTGCTCATAAGCACAGCAGACTTCACAAGACAGGCTGAGATAACACAGAGAGCTTTGTGGGTTTGGTCCCCTCCATAAAAATAAAAAGTAAAGAAAGTTTATTTTATTTATCTCAGTTGCTCAAAAGCATTATACTTTTTAATTCTTATTTATTTGTTTATTTGGAACAGGGACATTGCAGGATGACTGTGTCCATTTCCACACGGACTTAAAGAAATGGTGCAGAGCGTCCTCCACGGAGGATGTCTGCACCTGGGAGTGGACTGGGTCAGACCTACTTAGTGTAGATCTGCACCTCAGCCGGAAGGACCCAAAGTGGTCATCTAGCATGCTTTTGAAAGACCACTTGAAACAGGTCTTTCAAAAGCACAGAGCATGCCACTCTGTGTCCGTGCTTTGGTGCAGATGTGCAGGTTCGCACCAGTGCGAGCCTGTGATCTGCCGGGGGTGGGCTTTAGGCTGGCGAGGTTAAGCATTTGGTGGAGAGCCTTCACCAACTGGAAGCCACCATTTTCATCCCCAGAGCAGTGCGGAGCAGCTGCAACGCACTGCTCCAGACCAGCCTGGGCCCAAGTGTGGAGTCAAGAAGTCCGGTAAGTACCGGCACGGGGCGATTCCCTTGCCCTGTGCGGAAATGGCCTATATCTTCTTGCTACCCTCCATATTGCATTGCCTGAAGTACTTTTTGCCCAATCCAATTCTTCTAATGTGATAAAGTATGCGGAATACATGGACAGTCTTGACATCTTTGTGGGACAGTTATATAGACTTACATTTGTAAGGAATTATGTGTGACATATGTGGATGCAACACAGGCATCTATAGCATTGATAGGCATTGCAATACATCACAAGATCTGTTATATATTTCAATAGAAGTTATTAATCTATCCAGATAGGAGTGGAGAACTGTGTCTGTTTCAGGTGGCAACCATGATTGGACTTTTTGCATAAATCTTTGAAAAGGCAATGAGATTAAAGATCATGATATTTGAATGTCAGCAAACTGACTCATTAATTGACCTTCTGGCATAAATGAAATGGTTTCTATTGTGCTTAATATTGTTATTGACTGTACATATTTAAACAATGAAACCAAAATATTGATAAAGGAACATGTCAGTGAACTATGGGTGGACCAGAGATAGAAAAATTAGTGGAAAGGTGTCACTATGTTATATTTACATTAAAACCTTCTTTAAAGGAATATGTTGAAATGAGGATGTTTAATATAAACAAAATTCTGGAACCACTACACACTCCATCTAGATCCCACAATCAGAATCTCACATACATATTTGCTGAAGAAACATCAGCCAACAAGAACAATCATCCAGTCTTTCTATCTTCTAAAATTCTCAATTTTTCAGTGAATATTGCATCGGTGTTGAAAGCACATTCAAAATACCCATCAATCTTTGTTGTATGAAAACCCAAAGGATCCTAGGAAAATTGTCACTCTGGGAAATGCTTATTTTTAAAAAGTTGCTTCGACTGAGGAAATTATGCCTGCACATATGACCATTTATAATTCATAGCACTTTTCCAACAGATTTTCTTGCTTCCTGGTTAAGTTACAGCTGTCTCATGCCTGTAGCACTGATGAGATGCCTTAGCTGAATGGTAAAGAACTATTCATTTATTATTTTACTGTTGCTATCTCATGCTGTGAATCTGTGGACCAGAGACTTCACGTTTTCTTTCTTATTTTTTTTTTCTCTCTCTCAATTATACACAACACCTGGCAGATTTCTTGTTTCTTCTGTTAAAAAAAATGGTTACGTGACTATTTTATTTTGCTAATAACGCAACAATTCTTCAAATAGTAAGTAGTGTAAGCCTCTCCACCTTGATTCTTGTTTAGTACAAAAGTAGATAAAGATTGTTCTATCCATTTGTAGTCATTAAAGTAAATGATAGCAAAATATATAGTCAAGCACACATTCACATGCTTGTATGATTTCTGAACTGAGTCTGTATTTTAATCCCCATTTGGATGTGGTGGGCTATAATTGGAACAATTACTAGTTCTTTGAAATCCTTCTTAAAAACATAATTTAATAATATTTAAAGATATTCTGTTCCTAGAAAAAAAACTCTTTTTAAAATAATGATCTACAACTGAAAACACACACACACACACACACATTTTAATATTCCATCTGTTATTTCTGTCCACAAATACCCACATGTTGAAAATTAACAATTTTGTCTACAAAATCATACATGATGTTACAAATAGTTTTTGTTCAAGCCAACCGTGGGTCCCTCCGCCTTTTCTTACTGCTTGCTCAGTAACTTAAAAGAAAGGCTCACTAACTTTTTTACTTATCTTCGTTCAAAGCCTTCTTCTTCTTCTTCTTCTTCTTCTTCTTCTTCTTCTTCTTCTTCTTCTTCATTATCAGCAGTGTCTGCATCATCTTTGCTGTCAATTTCCTGTGTTTTCTCTGCCTTCCATTTAATACTTTTGTGTGTCACTAAAATCTCCTTTCTTCTGAATTCGTACATAATGTCTTATCCTCTTTCTATACCTCTCTCTCTCTCTGTTCCTCTTTTCTCCTCTTTCTGTCCCTCTTTTCTATTCTTTCTCATCTCCCCACATGTTCCCACTGTCCATCCTTTGTCTCTCTTAGTCTGAGACATGTGTCCATGCTTTACCATGAGATAGTGTGCTTCCTCTTCTTGTACCCCTTTCCTCTTGTTCTTCACTGCAGATATATCATTCTTTACACAGCTCATGGCCCATGTTCAACCGCTGTCCTGCCCACCAGAAGATGAAGAATTCCTGTGATGACAACAGGGGAGACAGTGAAGGGAGGGCACCATGCTATTCCCCCATATCATCCTGGGAAAACTCCCATAAATTCCATTGATGAGAAGATACTTCACATTCCAATGTCACTTAACTAAAAACAAAACAAAACAAAAACCTGTAGAAAAGGCCCTTGTAAAACAGTGTGGTTGAGTCAAATGCTTGGGGTAGACAAGAACTTTTTGCATTTATCACCTTAGTGCAAAATTTGAAATTAGAACTAGAGGTGTAGTGAACTAGCTTTCAGTAACCATTTGATTTGTATGTGTTTACATTTTCTAACATGGTGCAGATGGGATGGGGAGAATGTCCTTATTCCAGTTTTGTTGTATAATTGAAAGCTTACAAGGTAATTTGAGGACTTGTCCAAATACAACCTTGCTGCATATACACCTCTCTCTCACTATCAGTCAAATAATGCAGCTGTAAGATTTCCTCTCAATAGACACAAAGTACTGAGTCACCTAAAGACTTATGGCATATTACCTACAGTCAAGGCTTCTGGCTAGATGAGTCATTGATATTTCAAAAGCAAGTACCTTCCCCCTGTTTGGCACTGTTTTAGGAAGGGATGCCAGTTCAATGCTACAAAATGAGTTGTGCCCTTGGAGAATTTGAGGTTCAGTCACTGGCATATCTCATCCCAGAACTCAGAGGAGAATCTTTCATGCTTGGTTTCACCTATTTAGCACGCACAACGTACGTAAGGTTAGGAAAAGCTCTGTCAAGTAGGAGGTGCTTTTGTTCTAGAGAACATGCTTTGTCATGGTGACCAGCCATGGTTTTTATATGCACTTCTTGTAAAACTAAACATACTGGACACATTTTTCATGTGAAAGTTTCCAGCTTTAGTCCCTGACATCTCCAGACAGTGCTGAGAAAGTTCTGTCTAAAATTCTGGAGAGCAACTAGCAATGAATGCATGCTGTCTTGAACCAATAGTCTGATAACACAAATGTTTTTAGAGTAAATAGTACAGAATTTAAGTTTGGACTAGAAAGCTTTATGATCTGATTTAGTGTTTGGCAACATCACATAAGCAAACTATGTACAAATAATTCCTAAGTGTATATAGAATTATAGCAGCATAGAGTTGGAATGGACTGCAAGGGACATCTAGTCCTACCCGGTGCCACACAGGATCACACAACTAAGGACCTCCAAAGAAGGAAACCCATGCTGTCTCTGTGTATTCACAACATTATTTTCTAACTACACATAGACTCACTGTTTATCTGTTTCTAGTACTTTTCCTGATATGGACAAAAAGTTTCCAGTCATTGCAGTGAAAAAAAACAAGTGTCCAGAAAGTGTGGGATGACAAACTACTACATTGTTGTTGATATCTGTCACTAATAAAAAAAAATCTAGCTTTTACCATCCCTACTCTCAATATAGCTAAATGTTGTTCTTTTTATTATTTTAACCTCTCCGGACAGTCCGAGGTTATTCTGAGCTTTAGCTTTTCTGACTTTCCACCTACAAGTTCTTATTTATTGGTATACCTCTTTGGTGATTTCCCGTTTCTTCCACTTACATGTCTCTCTTAAATTTCAGCTCATCTGAAAGTCCTAATACATTTGCCTTGGCTTCTTTAGACATCTACCACTTGAGTTCCTCACTGGAAGTGTTTGCATCTATGTTTTTATTATCTCACCTTTATGATAGTCCCATGAATTCTGAACACCATTCTCTTTCAAGTCTTTCTGACTATGGACAATCACATAGTATTTCTATAAGCTTACAGATATGAGTTTTCTTGAAGTCCAGAGTGCATGTCTCAACTACAGTGTCTTCTTGACAGCCGAAGTTAGTGCCTAACAATCCCATCAGTTGTTCCAGACCCATTGTGATGTCTTAGACAAGACACCAAATTTCTTCTTAATGACTCCCAAATTTAACCATTCACTTTTAATAATAGAGTCTGTCCTACTACCCTTGCCTTATGAAACTAACTCATTAATAGAGCCCGTTTGTTTCATGTAATACATGTCACATTCATTCCATTATTTCTTCATTAAAAAAAGTCTTACACAGTTATGTCATACTGTGAAAAGCTCTTGAAAAAAATAGGTTTGTTAGACCTTACTCATTGTCCTGCTATCTTGCAATGAATATGAATGAAGGAATGAAGGAATGAATGAATAGCTCTGCTGGATTGATGCAAACAGGAATTGTCCTATCAAACCATTCAGCTGATTCAACGTATGTTAGTTCCTCCAGTGACTAATCACAAACATAATCAACTTTAGCTATAGGTAAAGCTATAACTATAGCTCAATAAGACAGCACATGTATTCTATGCACAAGATTGCACCTTTAGTCTCTAGCATGTCCTCAAGCTAGGAACAAAAACTCTCTAAGATCCCGGAGAGCCAGTTATTGACAGAGTCAGTGGTACTGTCCAAGACTGACCAATAATATGGCTTAGATTAAACAAACTATTGCTAATTTGGAAGGTTCTTCTTCAGGTCTTATGTTGAGCCAGAGGAAGAGCCTTCATAACCATTTATTACTGGATATTGAAAGATAATGTAACAAATATATGGGCTACCCAGATAAACCTGAAAATGTCTATTATAATGGAGTTAACCAAGAATAAGCACTGTTTGCACTGCATTGCTTTTATTACAGATGAATGTGCCTCAGATTATTTACTAAAATAATGCATAAGGCAAACCTAAAAGAGAAAGCAATGTTCATGAGAGGAACCATGAACTGCTGCTAAGAGGAGGCTCAGTTTCCTGTTTAGAGGAATGAAATGGATCACCATGTGGTTGTGGCAACTTATAGAGATAAGAATGTGGAATGAAGGCACTGAAGATTTTAAAATTATTTTTATAATTCTGCCTTGGAACTTGTTCTCACCCCGTGCCCTTAGGCGATAGATGTGTTTGAATATTAACATATCACAAATTGGATTCAAGTGACATGGTAGATTTTGAGCCTGCTGGTGTAGAATGATAAAGCGTTCCTGGGGAACTAACTACATAGATTTTGAAAAGTGATGAAAGCATCCCACTCATATACTGTACCTCACTAGGCTTTATGTCCCATCTTGAAACATCATTGTGAGCAGCTGATGGCATTGGCTTCCATCACTCTTAAGATCTTAACCCTCATGCATATACATACAAGACCTGCCAATTCTTAACCTTGATTGCATTTGAATCCAGAAGGTTACAATTCTGAATCAGTTTGTAGACCAATTCCAATGATCTCAGACATGTGTAGGATTTATATTGTCAGCTATGAGATGGGGAATCCTATGAAAAATCTTTGCTGTCTACAAATGCCTATCAGTCAGCTGGGATTAAGCATGTCACCCTTATTTACTAAGCTACGAATGGTCCTTTTCTTCAGCTACTATAAGAAGTAAGCTTACATTTTCATAGTTTTCAGGATTTGCACCAAATCTAACAGTACCAGTAATCAGCACCATAATTTAAATGTTAAAGAGAGAAGTCACCTCAATGTGTTTCCTCCTAGCCCTTGGGAGTACAATTTGGTTTTTGGGATTTAAAAATGAAAGAAGAATGTAAGCAAGCAAGCAAACAACTAAACAAGAGCAATGAAAAATGAACCAGGAGGTGTAAGAATTTCATGCATTTAGAAGTTGTTTTAATTATTTGACCTTGTAAAAAATTGTGTAGCGTTTCCCAATTCACTCTTTTTCTGCCCACACAAACTATTCATCTCCTCCTCATGGGCAGATGATATCTTAATTAATGAAGTTGTAACAGTTTTACATTTTTATGTAATATTATAGTGATCATTAGCATTGAAAAAATAATTATGAATAAATTATGAATATACCAGAAATGAATGGATCCCTCCTCCTATCAGCTTGTGTTGTGTGTGTGTATGTGTGTGTGGTTAGCCTTTAAAGGGATAGACAAATTAATGTGGTTTCATGTGGGCTTTCATTTGTTTTTAATTGTGTTCTTTAGTCTCAAGAATTTTCCTCTGGCAAAACAAGCCGACAGAGCAAATATTACACCCAGAATATCCGGTTCCTCTGACATACAAAGTGTTAAAGGCTTCCTGATAGCAAACAACAAGGACTGAGTTGTTTACATGGTTGGCATCTGTAGAAGGTCTGTTCAGATATTTGACCTGGAAAGCTAAAATAAACATCTGTAAGCAATAGTGGTTGGATGGAAAGCTGTCCTGGCAAATTTTAGGATTCTACATTAAAACATAGGGATCCTGGATATGGGATTTTGTTCCATTCAAATTCTTATCTTTCAGACTGTGGGACAGAAATGCATTTTTCCTCCAATAAGTTTGGATCCTTCATTTGCCTGGTCTTTTAATTTCTCTTGGAGTTACTGGGGAAGAAAATCCTCCCTTCACCTTAATTCACCCTCACTTGATTTATAGACTGGAGAATGTCTAAAATTAACATTGTGGTTAGAGAAAGTATGTGGCCCTTTTCAGTTCATTTATTTTATTCCAAGCGGTTTATTGATACACTCAGCACATACACACACTGATGAAGTCACAAAGCAGAAAGGAGTACTGGTGTGTTGGGATCACATCAAGAGTTTTTTGCTGACTTTGCAATTCCATCAATGTGCATACACACTGGCATCAGTAGTCTGCACAAAGAAAGTGATGTATCACTAACACATTGGCCCCTCTTTATAAACAAGATCAAACAATTCAGAAGTAGGATGAACAAATCTGTCGGCTTTGATTTCTATTGTGTACATTTAAAAAAAACCTTCAATTCTGTAATGCGATGATTTTTGTATTTGGAATGTTTTCATCAAAACATGATCTAAGGAAAAAGATTCTCACCTGTCAAATGCAATAGGGACTGCAATTCTAAATACAAAAAGGACCACGTTGTACCCATGTAACTGTTAAAGAAGAGGAATCTTTCAAGGGGAAAAAGAAGTGGCAAATTTAATTCATGATTGATAAACGTGGATGAACCCACAAGAATTTGAGACTTTTCTATGAATAGCAAAGCAGCCAAAGCCCCTGGTCTGGATGAGCAATCTGTCAGTTTTGTCTTTTTTCCACATCCTTAAAGACAATTAATCAATCAAACAAACAAACAAAAGGCTCAAATTTTCTGTCTTGCTTTTGAAGAAATGTTTATTTGGTATGTACTTTTTAAAAAATGATAAAAGAAGATGTGCAAAACTCTCACCTAACCTTATTCATTGATAACTAGAGATGAGAAAATTTTGGTAAGCATACTTGGAATACGACAAAATGCCTATCCCTTATTGATCCATAAGTGCAGCCCTAGGGCCTTAAAGATACCCCCAATGATGCAAAAGTCCTAGCAGATTCACAGAGGAGAATAGAGTTCTTTAGATAGCCTAAACTCGGCTGGGTATGTGTGACAAGGTTCAGAAGAACCTTTTTGGTATCTGGAAGTGATGTTTCTAGCACACTAAGAGATTTCCAATCATTTTAAACCATTTTTTTTTGTTCTTGCTATATCAGAGTGCACGTACACATATGTGCATACACACATGCTATCTATCTATCTATCTATCTATCTATCTATCTATCTACAATCAGACCCATATATGCCAGAAGCTAGTTTGGTCTTAAATTTTGGATTATTTTGAGTTTTTTTTAAAAATAAACAAATTGCAGGTGATTGAGGATCCCAGGAACTGCACAAGTACCAACCAAATTTCTACTGGAATAAAAAGAGGTTGAATGTTATTAATAAAAGAACAGAAAACTGGCTTCACCACCATTGTCAGCCATAAATGTTCAGCCAGTGGGAAGCTTTGGATCATGTAATGAATCAGGCCATAGTCACATGGAAGAGAATGTTGGCTTCTATCATGTGATGGTAGGAGAAGCTGCATCAGCTAAAATTCTCTCCTTTCTGCTGCTAAAGTTACATCACCCCCAAGCCCATATGCCCACCTTCATTGCATCCATAGAATGGTTCCAACCTGGATAGTATTTTTTTTTTTTTTACTCATTCCACAAGCTTTCATTATATAATTGATAATGTCATCATATTACCTGGCTTTGTAACAGAGTATTAAATAAGGAGACAATTTCAAACTGGCCGGGTTCAAGATCTCAGGTTAAATAAAGCAGAGGCAATTTTCATGTTGAAAGTAATGTACTGACGTGAAATCAATCTCCTTACTCTAATAAAATTAGCTTGATCTCCACACTCATTATTTTTCACAGCTGAAGCTTGTCTTATCTAAGTTAGAGCAGTTTTATAGCCTAATTTATTTTACAGTGTAAACCAGTGTAAAACACAGGGAAAAAATTTAAAAAGTATTAAAAAGCCCTCCTACGCCTAAAATGACTTGCCCAGGCTTTAACCCATATGGGCATTGTGAAATGCTTCTGACTGACATGTAATTACTTATTAGCTGTAATACTTGTCAGTGAGAACAGAAAACACTGTCTACAGCTCACCTTGTACAGTTCACCTAAATGAATCACAGCAGAGAACAGAATTATACTTGGAAAGCTCTTGGTTGGGAGATTATCCCTCTGTAGCTTTTTCCCTCTACTGTATTCATTAATTTTCTTCAGACACACTGCTAGATTCTATCCTATAGGAGTTTTCTTATCATGCATTTCCTTTTACTATTTGAAGATGATTTCTTCTTTATAGAACTGATCGTCCACTTATAGTCCACTATGGTAATAAAATGAAACATGATCTCTAACTGCATAAGATCAATTCAAATGTATCAAAGAGGGCTCCACAGAATATAGAACTTCACGTTCAAAATCAACATATTGCTGGAAATGTGTCAAGTATAAGAATGTGGAATTATCTCCAGTAAGTAGGTTGAGATAACTTGAATCCAGACATATCTTAAATCCTTAAATTATTCAGAAGTTGTTAGTTCTGACAGGTTCTTGTTATATCTTATGGAGATTTTTTGAGGAAGACAAACAGTTGCTCACAGTCAAGAAATCTTAAGACATGGTGGGTGGATATCATTTCATGTTATGACCTCTCTGAAAAATTCCTCTCCCATCTGATCTGAACATGAGAATAGTGAAAATATATTCATCTCCCCATTAGTACTATGCAGTATTTCTTCTACTCCATCTCTTATTAAGAGAGGGGATTACCTTGCTTAAAATGGTCATTGCCTTATATCACTAAGGATTATGTGCACTAGGGAGCCCTGGTGGCGCAGTGGTTAAATGCCAGTACTGCAAGCCACAAGGTTGTGAGTTCGATCCTGCCGGGCCCCAGATTGTCTCAGCCTTCCATCCTTCTGCAGGTCGGTAAAATGAGTACCCAGCTTGTTGGGGGCATGTATAGAAATACATGCTATTTGTAAGTTGTTTGCCGCCTCAATCCATATGGAGAGGCGGGATACAAATAAATAATAATAAAATCATCATCATCATCATCATCATGGGGAGAGAGAAAAAACGAACCCCTTGGAATTGTCATATATCCCATCTTAAAATGTTATTAGATCTTAACTTAACTCCATATTCCTAAATAAAGAGCAATAGACAACCTGATTAAACAAATTACAAACAAATATATGTTTTAAATTTTTATTTGTCCACAATTGTCAATATCCCCACATGGAGAGGTATGTGAACCTTAGATTCAGTACCTAAAAGCACTGCTTTATACAAGAAAGCTTTTCTTTTAAATATTGGTCAGCCTCTGACATTGATTTACAAGGACTGAGTCCAGTCCTGCTTCAGTTCAGTGGCTTGTGAAGGCCATTCAAAAACATGGGGCTTCTTCTGTAGACATTCTTGCCTAGAACTGCTTGTATGTTTAAGAATATTTTTGTGTGGGGCAACCCACTTCTGGTTCAGCTTTAATTCTTATATAGATGGCATGAAAATCTCTTCTACAGTTCTCTGATGGACTGCAGAATTCATGGTCATGTCAATGATTACAAGCCTAAAGAGAAAAGCAGGTACCGTCACATTCACCTTGTTCCAAAGTATCCCAAACTTTATTTCTCTTTCCCACCAATAACATGTATTCCATACTCCTCTCATATAAAGGAAATGTATATGAATTGTAAGGAGGAACAAATCTGCAAATTTTGGATTTGAAGAGCTTTTCAGCTGTTTCAAAGCCTGTTTGCCTCAATTTAGGTACATAAAAAATCATCGAAAATATTCATTTTCTTTTACTGTATGCTGTTTTCCTAGGGGGTCCCCTTTTGGAAAGCATTTTCTTTCCCCATGTAATGCATTTTTATGCGTACTTTTCCTCTTTCTGCTTCATGCTTTTTTGTGCGTATTGCTGGAGTTGAGAACTGAATAGCATAGGTGTATGGAACATACACCCAACATTTCACAGATGAAAACTAGGACACATGTGGCCAAGCAACATCAGTGTGTTGTCAAGATGGAAAAAGATATTAGTGAGAAAGGACCCATAGATTGAGAGAAGTTCCTTTTGCTTGAGTCTACTGGGAAGAACAATATTCTGATCCCTTCTCTTCCCCTTGTTGAGTTTATTGATTGCGAACTGCTTTTGCACTTTGAACTCAGTTTGCAACAACTGAAGTAAGTTGAAGGCAAAAAGCAGAGGAAGAAAGAGAAACTGGGACATTTTAGAAGCAGTTGTAAAAGTGGAAAGAGAGGGGTTTAATCAGGATTGTCCCTGCCACTTGGGGTGTATGATGGAATGTTTGAACCTATAGATATATTGGTCTCCGATTACCTCTATTTCTCTTTCATTGATCATGGTGGATAGGGCTACCAAGAGCTGCAGGCCATGGAAAGAACACAATTGTCATTGACCATGGTGGCTAGGGCTACTGAGACATATCTGCAAAAATTTCTGGAAAACCAAAGGCCTACAAGAGCAGCATTCTGAAAAGTATGGAATTTGGAATGCAAATGTGTTCTGATTAGCTTAGAAATTTGTCGTGTCCAGGTTTGGCAAGTTCATACAAATATTTTGGCCTCACACTTCTTTTCTCAAAAAGAAAGTCAAAGAAAAATGGAGGTGAGGGGAGAGAGTCTGTAACCTTCATTTCACTTAGGATAGAATGAGATAGAGGGAAGGATGTGGGGGAAATAGTATCATTCTGTTTATATACATATTTATCTAGCATAATTGGTGTACATGCATGCTCTCAGACCATGCTTTCTATTCAATAGAATATGTGGAACCTTCTACAACCCAAGAAATGAATGAGAAAAGAGCAAACTGTCATCATGGGGTAGAGTGAATTAATTAAGAAGAGGATGAATGAAGAATATAATCATGTGTTTTCCGTGCCTAACCTACATGTATTATCCCTTCTGGAGAATGTTCTTGGTGTTCTTAAGCTTTAAATGAGGTCACATAAGTGCTCTTAATCTTTAAATGAGGTCGCATGAGCAATAGACTGATCTGGGAAACAGGTACTTGTGGGAGCTGTGAAATCCATTTTTTAAAATTTGGTTTCTTAATAGTACCAAACCCAGTGTTATTTATTGAATGAGATGTCTTGTGTCAACCAGTATTCACTTTTAATAGTTAAATGCTGCTTTTGTCAGGGGGGACAAAAATGTACTCTTTAAACCAAGAGGGTAATTAATTTTTCTGACAAGCTTTCGAAGTGCTCGATTGAGATTTTAGGCATCATATATATAACTTGACAGTTTGCATTTGCTTGGGTTATTTTTTTTCTCCCTTTTCTTCCCTGGAGCTAAAAAAGAAAGAAAGACAGTAAAAAAACAGAAGGGAGAGCTGAAAATCCAGCTAAGTAGCATTGTTAATGTGTATAGATCTTCATGAACTCCAAGAAATTGGCTTACAGCTATAAAGGGACATATCTATTTTTATTTTCCTTTGGCATTTGGATCTTCCCCTGCGTATAAATAAATAAAAATAAATCAGAACTTAGCAACCGTCAGAAATTGTTGTTAAGTTAGTTTAAACTTCTAAAGAACCTACCGCAAAAGAATAAAGGATGCCACTGTTGAAAAAGACTGTGCTAAAAGGCTGAATGAAAACTTGATGCAACGGTACGTATGATGTGAACTGCACTTTTGGTAGGGTTCAGTATGAACACACACATCAATAAAAATAGAGTAAGAGTGAAGCTCGATGAGAACAAAGTCCTATCTAGCCCGGCATTCTGTTCCTACAGTGACCGATCAGAAACCCATGGGAAGCTGATAATCAGAGTATGAAGACAATAGCACTGCACTGCTCATGTAGCTTAGCAACTGGCATTGAGAAGCCTACTGCCTCTGAAACTGAAGGCAATATATAACTGCTGTGACTAGTAGCCATTCAGAGCTTTATCCACCATGAAATGAACTAATTTCTTTTCAGAGCTGGCCAAGTTGGTGGCCATCACAACATCCTGAGGTTGTGAATTCCATAGTTTAATTATGTGGTGTGTGAAGAAGTAATTTATTTTGTTTGTTCTAGATCCCTGTATGGGATTCAGAGCAAACTTGATGAGACAGGTTTTAGTGTGTTTCTATACTATGTTCCCTCTGTCAAAAGGGTAGATAGCATCTTTCAAATCCATTTCAGAGAGGTTCTTGGGTCCACATTACTGTTGGAGAAATGTGATAGTAGTGGATCTCACAAGGACAGTAGTGAAATTGGGAAGTTGAACATTACCCAGTACCACAACAACTCACTTTACAAGTTCCAGCAGAGAGAGAAACATCTTTTGTCTTCTTTGTAAAACATATAAAAATAGCTTTGTTTACTATTTTTTTTAAAACACATACACAGTCTAATGGATGAAACAGAGAAAGAGGACTCCGCACTAGGATCCAATAGCACACTGTTCTGTTTCAATCCCAGCATTGCCATTTCCATGATGATATCAAATTATGAATTCTCTCTACCACATCCTTTTGACTTAAGTGGATGAGCAGCATTATTGCCACTGGTGTTCCCACAGCATTACTGCTTCACTGGCAAGTTCTGTTTTCCACCTTTTCCCAGTCCCACAGCTCCTGATTGTTCTTTCTTTCTCTTTCTTTCTTTCTTTCTTTCTTTCTTTCTTTCTTTCTTTCTTTCTTTCTTTCTTTCTCTCTCTCTCTCCCTCTCTCTCTCTCTCTCTCTTTTTTTTTGGTGACTGCTCCAGGAAATAAGATAATTTCCACCATCTCCTGCCCAGTCCACATCACTGTAACACTCACAGAGCTGGAACAGGAAGTTGGCCATCAAGTCCAACTTCCTGTTCAGTTCAACATCATCAGCTAAAGCATCCACAACAGGTAGCTGTCCTGACTCTTTTGAAGATGTCCAGAGAAAGAGACCCTCTCTAGGCAATTGGTTCCATTGCTGCACCACGTTTGCTGTCAAGAAATTCCTTTTAATGTTCAGGTGAAATCTACCCTCAAAGTTTCACCTGGAATTTCTGTTTTTAAAGATCTGCTGGCTAGATTGCCTGAGCCATGGTGATTGCATTACCTCTTTCTTATAATATGAGTACTGGGAAAGCTACTATTGGTTTAAGCCTTTTCAGGTATGGTACAGTCTACCAAAAATGGCCTTTTCTAACACATGAAATGGAGCACTGATTAGCTCATGGGTTCAGCTTTTTGCCTGTCCTTCCTATGTAATTCAATCTGTTTGAATTTTGAATAAGGAGAGAGGCTGAATACCTTTGTTCAATGCATTCCATTGTGAACCATGGAGATAGCATCACCAACTTTCAGCACAGACAAAAAGAACAAACTGTACTTTCACATTTCCAGTAAGAAATCTTACTGTCCATTCATCATTTAATAATGTTTATCCCAATTTATCAAAGATTGTGACCAGAACAGTTATATATGTCTCACAATTGCTCTTGCTGTCAAGTTGAAGTCTCACTGTCAAATCCCAATTGTCTCTGATTTAGAACATATACAACCAAAAGAATTTTAAGTTATCCAACATTTGTTTGCTGAATCACACTTTGACACAAAGATTAATAAATTATACACCAACGCTTATATTGTGTGCTATGGGATCTTCTCTCTTCCTTCTTACCCATGCAGAAGCATTTCATCCACCTGATTTCTCTGTTTCAAGGCATTCATAAATGTCTTGGACACGTAATGCTGCTTGAATTCTGTGTCTTCTTTGATTAGTAAGTCTCTTAGGATTCTTAATGATAATCAGTAATGTTGAGTGATGACATTGTGCTTTGCTATTCAGAAAAAAAATGGAGAAGAAAAAGCATCCCATGGGCTGATAGGACTTGCCAGAAGTATCAGAGGACATGGAAAATCTCTCCATGTTTGCTCTATCTCTATGAGATCAGAAAAGCCCATCCTTGTGACATTACATCTTCCTTCTATTCCTTCCACATTTGGGGTGTGAAATATCAGGAAATAGGAAGATGACAATTTGACAGCCCTATTTCTGTGGTGCAGTGCCAGGAATAATGTACATTATTCAAAATGTAGTTGCATCATAGAATGATACGAAAGCATTATTTAACTGGCTGTTTTATTATGGATTCCTTTCCTAGTATACCCCAGAATGGAATCTGCCTTTTTAAAGATAAAGAAGTAAAACTGGAAAATGTATATTTAATACTGGTGGGAGGGACAATGCTGGAATGAGAAAACAAAATAAAACCCATGGGTAATAATATTTTTCTTTAATTAGGGTCACAATATATTATCAAAAGCAAAAACATTAGGAAGAACTTCCTGACAGTAAAAGCAGTTTGAACAGTGGCATATGCTGCTTGGGAATATAGTGGAGTCCCCTCATTTGGAGGTCTTTAGAGAGAGAGAGATAGAATGGCCATCATCTGGAGTGCTTTGATTGTATATTTCTGCATGTCAGGGGGTTGGATTCGATGGCCCTTGTGGTCTCTTCCAGCTCTATGATTCTATGATTCAGTGATTTTCTATGTAGAGTTATAGATTCATCTGGCAATTTGGATCCTCTTCTACTGGTTACTACCTTTTTCCAATCTCCACTTAAAATCCAGTCACAATTAAACATTTTGAGTACTATTGGATGAGTGTTTTAATTAGAGATAAGAGATGCAGGCTGCTGATATCAGCTGCAGATAGTCCACTTGCATTGAGAATGCCTTCCATTGACACATAATACATCATTTGGACTGCATAAGCAAGATAAGTTTGTAACAGACACAAAAGCAGATTGGTTAGGGAGGATATATCTGCAATTAAACAGATTCTCTAGTGGCTATTAGCTATGGGATGGTTATTGGAAAGAACAGTGACCGGGAAAGAAAGGGTGCCTAAATGAAGGATGAAACTGGGATTTCAAAGGCATGGTACAGTAAACAGAAACATTAACATCCATTTCCATGATTACCTACATCATAGACCTATGTAAAGCCTCCTATTGTATTTCTAAATATGTCCAAATTATCAAAAATAATCCCATTTTGGCCTTATCTTCCTTACATGGCAGATCAAGGAAATGTTATAAGCATTATATATTTATATAAAGGTTTTGGAAAGGTCTCCATTATATCCAGTTTTGTTGATACTCAGCTTGGTTTAATGTAGGTTGAATACAGGCTACGATTAGGTGGATTGCTAGCTGTTTGATAGTCTGTATCCACAATGTATTTTTTGAGAGCTCCTTGTCAATCTGGGCCTTAGGAAAGAATTGAATGGAGAAGATGGTAAACTCTTCAGATTTATAGGTAACATTGCAAAGTGATAACTTAGAACAGTGGTTCCCAAATTTGTTTCCCAAGTGCTGCTTGACTTCTGAACCTAACAAGCCCAGTCAATGTGGCCAATAGAAAGGAATTTTTAGTCCAGTTTTATCTAAGGACTGAGAGGTCGGAAACAGATGCCTAAAAAGACTGAAGCAGCAATCAGGATTATATTGAATGTGTTGTTGTTGTATTTATTTCCATTCTTCCTTTTCCCTAGTTCAGGAATCAAAACAGCTTACAACAAATTAAAAGACATATTGCTAAAAATTCACAAGATCCAACAGTTAAAATGAGATTGAAAAACAAAAAGTTTTAAACACATGGCATTAAATATGCACATGTTCACACATGCACAAACATTCAATAGCACAATAATTAGCAAGATCCAGTGCAGTGTTTAGGTGAGACAAGTCTTAAAGAGTCATTATTGCTGGCTTTTTGCCGTAATAATAAACTTGTACTTGTACTAAAGATTCATTCATCATACGCCTGTCTCAATAGAAAATTATTTACTTTTCTGCAGAAGGGAAGCAGAGAGAGTGCCTGTCTAACTTCTTTGCTAAAGAATTTCTAGAGCCTGAGGACAGACATGGATAAGGCCCTCTTCTGTGTCCACACCAAATGTGCCTGTGAAAATGAGGCAACAGAGAAAAGGACCTCCCCAGAAGATTTCAAAGCACAGACTGGTTCATAATGGGGTGTATGGTCCTTCAAATAACCTGGACCTAAGCTATGTAGAGCTTAATGTGTCAAAATCAGCACTTTGAATTGTTCCTGGAAAAAGGCAAACAGTCAGCGAAATTTTGGCAATAAGGGAGTTGTATGTTCCCAGCAGTCAGACCTAGGCCATTTCTGCATGACAACACTCTTCCCCATCGTCTCACTGCAGTCCCAGGTCCAGAAGGGAGTGCATCAGCAATGCTCCCCTCTGCACTCATTTGGTCCATGCGGAAGAGAATGCAATAGCACCATGTCTTCCTTCTGCAGTGCATCCAGGCTTTCTTCCTTTGAGCTATGGAAGGAAGCATCGCCAATGCGCTTCCGCATGGCCAGAAGTGACGACAGCATTGCAGATGCAAAATGGATTTTTTCCATTTTGTGAAAACTGTGTGAGCATGACACTCAGTGACAGGATGGCAACAGGACAGTGACAATATCATGTGGAAGTGTGCTCTGCTGACCGTTGCTATCCTGGGGTCCTGTGGCAGAAATGAGACAGCAACGTCATGTGGAAAGGGCACTAGTTTGCAATCTGTCTCCAGCTTTCTGGACCAATTGAAGTTTCTCAACACTCTAGAAAGGCTGCCCCCAAAGAGTGCACCATAAAATGAGAACAAATTGTTTGCAGTGGGGTGTCAAGTGATCTGATGATGATATTCATTTGCATCCCACCTTTCTCTCACTAATGAGATTCAACTCGCTAACAGGATGAGAAGCTGGACCAAAACATATTGCATTATTTTCAGTGAAGATAAATGTCAAATTAGGCAGTATCAGTTGCACAAATATGGTTGACACCTGACTTGGCAGCTGTACATGTTAACAGGACTTGGTGGAATTAGTAGAGCACAAGCTAAAAATGAGTTAACACTGTGCTGCAGTACTTCATTCAATTCTAGATTCTTTAAAAAAAAAAAACAGAGAAAGGATAATACAATTCTACTGCTCCAAATAACAGAAAGTAATAATAGTACCACTCTTTTCTGCTCCATTCTAGCCACAACTCATTGAGAACAATGTGTTCAGTTTTGGGTACTACAGTTTAAGAGATGAACTTATTAAGGAATGAAAGAAAGATCTGGAGGGACAAGGAGTCCTATGAAGAAAGCTGAAAGAGTGGTGTATGTTTAGCTTTGAGAACAAATAGTTATGTAAGATACCCATCTTCAAATACCCAAACAATTACTACCTATTGGTTCTTGTGGGTTTTTTGGGCTTTGAGACCGTGTTCTGGTTGTATTTTCTCTTGATGTTTCGCCTGCATCTGTGGCTGGCATCTTCAGAGGAATGGTGAATTGGAAGTGGAATGGAGAATATATATGCCAGTCTCCTCCTCCAGAGGGGAGGGAGCAATTAGCATAATAGTCCTATTGTGTGTATTGAATACTCGTTCCTGGAGGGAGACTTCCTGAGGTGGGGCTCGTTAGGGCTCGTTAGTCTCTTTGGTGTTTTGATTTTGGTGTTTTTCAATACTGACAGCCACACTTTGTTGACCTTCCGAGTCTCCTCTTTCCTGTTAAAATTATCCAAGTGTTTGTGAATGTCAATGGCCTCTCTGTGTAGCCTGACCTGGTAGTTGTTAGAATGGTCCAGAATTTCTGTGCTTTCAAATAACATTCTGTGTCCCGGTTGGTTTATAGTGTGTTCTACTACTGCTGATTTTTCTGGCTGAATCAGCCTGCAGTATCTTTCGTGTTCTTTGATTTGTGTTTGGATGCTGCATTTTGTGGCCCCTATGTAGACCTGACCACAGCTGCACGATATGTGGTAAACTCCTGCAGAAGTTAGGTGATCCCTCTTGTCCTTAGCTGAGTGAAGCATTTGCTGAATTTTCCTGGTTGGTCTGTAAATTGTTCGGAGGTTATGTTTCTTCATGAGTTTCCCTATTCAGTCAGTGACTCCTTTGATATATGATTTTTACCATTCACCATTCCTCTGAAGATGCCAGCCACAGATGCAGCTGAAATGTCAGGAAAAAATACAACCAGAACACGGTCTCAAAGCCCGAAAAACCCATAAGAACCAATGGATTCTGGCCGTGAAAGCCTTCGACTCTATATCAATTACTATCTAGATAAGGAAACAAATTTAATTATTAATAAGATGTTTTGTTTTTTCTCCCAAAGGTTAGGCTTGAACCAATGTATTTAATTTTCAAAACTACAGAATACAACTTAACTTTTGAAAGAACTTGCTGATGATAAAAGCTGCTTAAGAATGGAACAGATTGCTTTACTGTGGTAGCCTCTTCCTTAAATTTTGCTAAGCAGAGGCTAGATGGTTATCTATCAGAGAAGTGGTGGTAGTGGATTACCTCTGTTGTCAGGAGGCTGGCCCTACACCATTATAGTGCTATTTATTCCACTTTCAACATCCTATGGAATTCTGGGGTTTGTAGTTTACTGAGGCCAAAGAGCTCTCTGGCTGAGAATTCTAAACGTCTCTCTGTAAACTCCAAACGCCAGAATTCCACAGGATGCTGAAAGTGGAATAATAGCACCATAATAGCATAGGGTGAAAATGTCCCAGGGTTCTCACACTTGGAAACATTCGAAACCCTAAGTCTATTATTTTAATGCTTTCTAAAAGCAAATATGCCTATTGAGCCTGGGTAGGCTTTTATGAGTTGTTACTTTGTATTTTTAATTGGATGGGATCCTAGAATCCAACTCATTCCTGCCTCCTTTCATTAAAATGTGCTGAACTTTTTCCTCTTTTTTTCATAGAAGTGCATATGTTTGTATGTACACATTCTTTCTCTGGGGGTGGGGGAAGGAATTGTAGAAGGCAGCTTTGATGATGAAGAGAGAAGTTGCTTAATGGTGCATGGCTCTCCAATTAAAATGCTGAGGGGTTTAATGCTACTATGCTGAATGCCAGTCTGCTGCTTAAACTTGTTTGTCATTGGCACTAGGACTATCATCTAATTAATGAAGTCTGAGATGATTAATCCACTGAATCTTCACAACTGATTGATCAATTAAGATAGTATACACTTGCATAGTGCATCAGTTCAGAAGCAAAGAGTGTACCATTGCTGTTGCTGAGGTATGATTTGTCCTACTCCCTTTTCTCCCACATTCAGTGAAATGTAGGAAAGCCCGTTCTTCCAAGTAGCTGATACATGGACAATTAGGGACAAAAAATCCTACCATTAGAAGGTGTCCATAGAGAAAGCCTGGAAACAAGGCCATTATGTACTGTATTGAAATACTGATTTCATTGGGCTTCTCTGTCAGTTATCACCAGACTACATTTAGACTGCAGCAGAAGGAAATGGGAATCCTGTCCACAATACCTTCATCAGGGTCCTCCTCTCATTGTATCTTTCCTAGCTAGTCATTACGAGAATTTCTATTTAATTTTAAAAATTGTCATCATAGTTTGCTTGCTTTTCTTTCCACATCCCAGTTTCCTTCTATGTTATATCTTTCCAGTTGTATGCCTGTAGGAAGAGATTGTCTTCTTTTACTGATTGCTGCAGTCTTCCATGATTCAATATAGTGCAGTAGTCGCACATGTGGAAATGTGTTATGCTAAACCATTTACCACACCTTGGACCCACTGTAGAGAAGGTGAAGCCCTCTCACCCATTTTCATTTGTCGGGTGGATCACAGGGGTGTCTGGTTAGATCTCCATAGGCAGACATGAAGCACTTACTTCAGCAGTGGGGTCTCCTGGAATCCCCCAGAGGTCTCCGTGACTGATGTAATCATTTTATGTCATATGGCCATGGAAAGGGGGACTTCAATCTGTAGATCAAGGGGGCATGGTCTTTGCTTGGGTTGCAGGGAGAAAGGGAATAACAACCTCTGCTGAAGCCAAAAATATATATACATAGCTGTAGAGTTAACTAGCACCTACATAATCCACTAACAGCCTGCCAGCCATTGTTTGTTAAGCCCTGTTGGGAGCCTTTTCAGCTGAGCAGAAGAGTAAAATGCTTTGCATAAATGCATGCATATATATGGAAAACCACCGCCCTATCATCACGCTTCCCCCAGATACATCCCAGTACAAATTGTGTTATATTAAACAATCATTATCAAAAGCAGAGTGTGACTGGGAGAAGAGTGTCATCTGGTTTCCTTTTTTTTTTTTTTACTTCTCCATGCTGTTCCAACAAAATATTTCTATTGTCTTTTTTAAACATAGTGAACCAGGTAGAATTAATAAATCTTCAGGCCTGCCTATATTGGGGGATGTTTTTGTTGTTATTTTTGTTTACTTTTCTTCTTTTCTAACCAAGGAACCTATGTTTTGACAAAGGTCAGAGAGAAATCTGAACGACAGGATTCTCCATTTTCAAAAATCAGAAATGGTCTCACAATATTTTTGTTTTGTTTTGTGTGTATGCAACCTGATAACTGCATGAGACTTTTTGCCCAGCCTTCAGAATCTGAACATGCAGATATTAGTTTTTTGACATCGGGCCAGACTTGCCTTTTGAACTAACCTGCATAGGAAAAGATCTGGAGATCTCAAGAACCTACCCACAATGTTGTGCATACTTGGTTGATCTAATAACCATATTGACTAACATTGATTTTCAGAACTTTTCCAAAGTTATGTCAAAGAATCTTGACAACTTTTATCTAAGTGTGTGTAAGGGAAAACAAACCTGTTTGGGAGAAACAGTTTTCAGAAGAGTTTACAGAAGTTTTCAGCACAGCCTATTCACATCCTCTTCATCATCTAGGCATAATCCATTTACAGAAACCTCAGCCTTATTTCTTGGAAGGGGATGAAGCCACCAGACATCTCTAAAGCTGTGGCCACAGATGTTCATCCCACATAATATCTGGGTAGCTTGGCTAGCAGGCCAGGAGATAACAGCTCATTGTGTGCATTAGGTGGCAGAGGGCAGTTTCGAAGGAGGAAGCACATTTGCCAGAGATGAAATTGCTCAACTAAACTAATCAAGGGTGGGTTAATGAGAAACCTGGCAAATTATTGTTTAAATAGCTTTCATAGTTATAATTTACAGTGAATGTCTTGTAGCTAGAAGGACTGCATATTTTGAACAAATAATAATAGAGCTGTATATTGTTTCCTTGCCATTATCTTCTCAGCTCTCCGGAGAAGTCCTGTTTCAAAAAGGAATTGTCATGGATGATTGTGCAGTGAACAAGGTAGGAATTCATTATAGCTAAGGCATTCTTCTTATTATTTCTCCTTATTATTTCACATTGATGAAGGCCACCTGAGGATCAGGCTTGAGATGACCTTGTCTTTACCTGGAGGAGTTTTCCTTCTCTCAGTAATAAATATCAGGAGCATAGATCAAAACCGTGATTATCTTAAAACAGTGAGAGGTGACAAACTAACATCTTCTCTTGTTTAGTTACATTAGCTAAGTCTCCTGAGAGTTATTTGTGCTCATATTGTCACTTTTCAGAAACATATTCATTTGTCCATATTCATTTACCAATGATGGAAAAAGAGTAAAAGAATAATTGATTGTGTTTTGATTCAGATAACTCCATATATGAATCTCCCACCTTGACTTTAAGGTAGGCCTTTCACATGTTAAGAATCAAATGACCATGCACTTATATTCTACTTCCTTCTTCATAGATTGATCAGCTTGCATTTTTCATTCCCTCTCTAGAGAGATCCATCTCCACTACATCTCTAGAAAGAATTTGAATTTATTCATAATATGATTTGCCTGATACAATGGAAAGGGAAAATGTGTGAAGTAAATGTTGATAGCTTTAGGCAGGAATCTGAAGCAATATCGAAAGGAGGGGAGGGAATTGTGTGACCCACAAGATTTTGTTGATATTCAACTCCCAAGAAACCTAGAACCCTAGCTGCTCATCAGGAATGCTGAGATTTGTAATCCAAAGATATCTGGCATGTGTGCTTCAAGATGCCCATTGACTTCTGGCTACCCCATGAATTTCATGTGATTTCTTTGGCAAGAAATACTCAGAGATCATTTTACCAGTTCTTTCCTCTGAAATATAACCCACAATACCTGATATTCATTGGTGGTCTCCCATCCAAGTACTAACCAGGGTTGACCATGCTTAGCTTCCAAGATCATACAGGATCTGTTGCCTTTAGGGTATTTGGACCCTCAAAGACAGCTAGACGGCCATATAAAAAGCCATATAATTCCAATTCCTGTTCTAAACATTCCGTGTGGGTCCTATTAACTTTTGTGAGACAAAGTAGCTACATTCCAATTTGGGACATGTTGAAAGAGTTCCTTTCTTTCTTTTTTTTAAAAATTCAATCTCTGATGCTTCACATGTTCTTATGTTCCCATTAGATTGTCATAATTCCTGGGAATCACTTGTTTTGAAAGGATCATTGCTGCAGAAGACTTGGTACAATGATCTAGACATCTTGGGATATTGTTGGGATATTATTTCCCCAAGGAACATAGTGTCCACCATGCTGCTATAGGATCTTATGAAGATTGCTAACACTGTAATAACCAGACATATTTCACTGCTAAAAGGAAGGGAAACTATGGTAGAATAAGATTCCAAGCTGGCTGAAGAGTTGTTCATAGTGTATCTGAATTTCCATACTATCTGAAATTTCTTCCATATTTATGGGGCTTCCAATGATTTTGTCTCGTTACCACTGAGCATACAGGTATCTGTTGTTCCTTAGTTCCATCCTTTCTAACCCACCCTGCATTTTATTCAGATTGATCTGGATATGCATTTTTAAAAACACTTTCAAGCTTTTCTGTTCTATATAGGGAAAGTGACATAAATTTCTGTAAGCTAATTGCTATTTCTGTTAGTAACCATTACATAAAATAAACAAGCTGGAAACTGTGGCACACTGGGCCATTTGTGGAAGATCAGCAATTTCACATTTGAGGTCTTTCACGTTTGAAGCTGATCTTCATGAATACCGTTATGTTTAATTTGCCGGTAAGTACGAGGCTAGAAGTCCCATTCTGTGTGATCACTGGTAAAAGTTGTGTGAATTGTGGTCCAAAATACCTGAAAAGTCAGTGGTTCCTTAGTCTAGTATTAAAATTTCATCTTTTGTCACTACTATTTCATTTTCTGATAAAGTCAGTTGAGACATGGATATCTGCTCTACATCTTCTGCAATACAGAGACCCACAGATGATTTGTTCAACTTTTCCACCTATACTTTTGTGCAGTGTCTCAGATTTCAAGCCAAACATTTTTCTTTGGAGAGCTCTCAACTCTGTGTTGTGTTTGCTTTGGCTCTGATTGAGGAACTTGTAAATGTTTTGTTCAGAGCTTCTGTAATTTTAGGCAATATCAAGGGTTTTTCTGTTTAGGAGGATATACATTAAATATGAACTGCCTAACCAAGTCCCATTAATCAAAACTGTTATTCACAATTAAGCTGAAATGTCACTAAGACCATTTCCACACAAGAGGGGAGAAGCAATTCACCAAGTGTCACAAGTGGTGTTTTTATACTCCAATTCAGAAACTGTGCTGTCTGCACCCCTTCCCTCCCCCACACATTTACATCATGCTACTGCAGAGAACAGTGGTTGCTGCACCCACAGCAGCAAGTCCTTAGCCACTCCCATTCCCCCTCCTTCCCCCTGCTCCACCATCGCTGATTGGTCTGTTTTTTTAAAAGAACACACACACACACTTTAAACACATTTCTGTAGGAATGTATGTTCATTGATACGTGGGAAAAAAAACACGTCTTAACAGTTCATTATCAGATCCACTCTTTTCTCTCTGCCTGTTTAATGCATGAAGACAATAATGACAGCAGCCTGTCCTTTGATGGGTGGAGAGAGATAGGGATGGAAATGATGGAAGGGACAGCCTGGGAATGCCCATAGCTGGCCACTTCTGCAATGTGAGTCGATGCTACGCTTCTGCATGTAGGTGAAAACTGAAGCAGAACCAGTTTGGGAGATTTACATTGGAGTTTTTCCAGTTTTCACATACAGTGGTTTCACATTGCAGTGAACCATTCTAGGAGCTGAAAACATGCAGAACCATGAGGAGAACTACGACACTAAAATGGTTCAACATGCAGACTGGAGAGTGAGGCTTTGATGCTACTACGATGTATCAACCTCATGCAGAAATGACCTAAGTATTAACCTGACTCTTAACCAAGCTTCAAAACCTGTATGGTTTTGTTAAAATTATTCATTGCTTCCTTTATCACATCCCTGATTTAAGAAAGAAGCAGGAAGAAAGCCAAATCAAGCTTCACAGAGACACCTATCCCTATCTAGCAGTCTTTATTCCTGCATTGTAACAATTGTGTTAGAAAGGAGACAGTGGGTGACTGAATCTATTTCCTTGTCCAGATCAGAACAAGGATTTCCAGCATTAAATATCAGACTTGATGATTCCTTAGTCTAGCCCTGAGAAAAAGTGACTACATTTTTTAAAAAAAATCTATGTTATTATTTCAATGTTCTTATCATTATGAAATGTACCGCACATGTAAAGTAAGTTAAAGATATAACAAAAGAAACAATAGTTAGATGGGTTCAGAATGTGGGGCACCCAATTGAATTAGAAGCCTGGGAAAAAGCTTGTAAAGTAGATATAAAATTTATGCCCAATCTAACTTAAGAGAAAACTTTTATCAGATGCTGCACAGATGGTATATGACCCCAGAGAGATTACAAAAAATAACTAAAAATGGGGACACAAAGTGCTGGGAATGTGGGGAGAAGGTGGGTTCCTTCTTTCATATGTGGTGGACTTGTCAGAAGGCAAAGAAATTTTGGAAGGAAATACATGATGAAATTCAAAAAAATTGTAAAGTGAATTTTAAAATGATACCACAATTCTATTTGTTGAATATGTTAGGTCAGAACAGGGAGATCAGAAGACATCAGAAGATATTGTTGTATTTGATCATGGCAGCAACGTTGACATATACCCAACACTGGAAAGAAAGGATAGAAATCAATTTAGAAGAATGGAAAGTAAAAGTCCTGGATATGGTAGAGACTGAAAAATTAGGAAATTCTCTGAAAAATAAAGCTATCCAGAACTTTGCAAGGGAATGGAAAGGGGTAATGGATTGGTTAAAAATATAAATTTATGAGGTGATAAAGCAGAAAAATTCTTTTGTGTAAAAATGAAAAATAAGGTATAATTCAACTCGGGAAAAATAAATATGGACGTGCGGATGGGTGGGTGGGATATATCCATAATAGTGGTGTCTATCCAGCTATTTTATCTGTGTGAAATACTAATTAAAATTTCTTTGAAAAATAAAGTTAAAGTCAAATTTATCTACAGGTTGTCATTTCTGAATCAAAAATAACATTTTCCAGAGTACAAGAAACAATTATATATCTTTGGAAGCATCCATTTACAGAACAAAACAATGCATTCAGAATATCAGATATCAAATGAAAGTCAAGAGGAAAGGAAAAACTTGGTTGTCGTTATGCTTGTAAGTTTGCTCACAAATTAACCCAGATGAATGATACTTAAGTGACATGGAGAAACATACACTTGTTGTTCATTTACCAGTGAGAAGAAAATGGTTTTAAAATTGGGCCATTAAAGTACAGTTTGTTTTTGTGGGGGTTTTTTGGGGGTTCCTCTCCAGACTTGGTCATCATTGTAACTTCTGCTGCCAGCAAAATATTTGATTGTTTTGGGCAAATGCAACCCTCAGAGTCATTTCTTTTACACTCTGGCATGTTAAAATATTGCAGTCTCACCAAGCTAGCTCTCCTGGTCCTTGAACCATGGCAAACAGATGCCTTTGATATTTTCTTGGGAAATAGCCTACATAAATCTAATCAGGACAAATGGTCTCTGATCCTGAAAATAACTCTGGCATTATTGGCCTTAGAAACCAACCTGCTCCCTCAGCTTTTGCTCAGGCATCCATCTGGAGTCAGTTAGCTGATCTCATGCCACTCTCTAATGGCCAGGAGAGAGAACTTAACAGGTCAGCATATGGTCTCTGGGTGCAGAAAGATCTTTAAAATGCTCCAAGAAGAACTTTGAAAATCTAATTACAAATAGCACTCTACTTGCAATTAATATTTTCCCTCATAACAAAAGAATGAGTAAGTCACATTATTAATGTAGCATCCCTTTTGCAGTGCAATGTTTCCTAACTTTAGTATTAGCATAATTATGGAGTATGACTGGGAATGAGAATCTTCAAGTATTTTTGTCATTGCATGTAAAGATAAAAAAAATTGCTATAGGAGAAACAAATATTTCTGCACAGTGTTCTCCCTACATGCAAATTTCCCCAGATTTCCTGGAGGATTTTTTTTCTTCCAGAAATCTACATGGACTTGTCTTTCTCTGCAGAAAAATCCTCCAAAACACTTTGTAGTGTTCAAAAACTGGGAAAGAGCTATGTGAAAGTCACTCTCCTCTATTACTCTTCCCAGCTTTTGGAATACCCAATTTCAACTAGGGAACAAATAACATCCCTTGGTGGGGTCTCACCAAATGGTGGGAGGAGTATTAACCAGTCATATACATGGGGCTTCATGCTCAGTTGTTTGTAATGTTGTCCTAAGCCATTACAGATATGTTTTGTACCATAGACTAATGGCATGTAGCATCCAATAGATTGTTTTAAAAGAATTCAAAGGAACTATTTAGTTAATTTTAGATGGCATTCCAATTCTGATTCCTTTAGGGGAAAAAATGCATACCTGCTTGAAAGTGGCATGCAATTTGGCCTGAAGAAATTACCGTTTGTCCCTGCTGATGCATGGATGAACAACTTTGTAAGTCAGCTTGAAGCCTATTGATTCCACACTTAAGACCTCTTGAGGAACAGTTGGGAACATTAAGGGTCAATTCTGCAAAGACATAAATATGTGTGTACACACACACATACTATCCTGGCAGTCATAAAAGAAAATCAGGATTTCCCCTGGAAGTTTTATTGGCTGCATACAGGGCAATTCTGCCTAGGATTGTTCACTCTGTACTGTGATTTAAATTCTACCTTTTTGAAATTTTATTTTTAACAGTGGAATTCATATTGAATATATTGGAGGCAATCTTGAGGGGGAAAAATTGTCCCAGCGGCTTATCCTAATCAGCTTCGCAGGAATCATAATATATACGGTAGCAGGAAATCTTTAGCTGATTTAGGAACTTGGTGCTTTTCTCAAACTAAAGACTCTCCTGTATATTTCATATTAGCTAATCAGTTCAGTGTGAGGAAGCAATATTTAAGCAAGCAGAAAATCATTAGATGATTTACAAAATGCTGAAAACACAGATTGAGAATATGGGGCTTCTTTGGAAAGAGAAGATGATTTAATTATTCTCTGCTGCTCAAAACATTCATCTTGGTAAAAATTAAAGTTGCAGCAGGCAGAAAATTGTCTCCCATGTTAATATTTGCTGAAAATGAACAAATGGCACATTGTCAATTGGTTTCCATTCTTGACTTTAAAAATTGTATTCTCCTTTTAAAAACACAGTAGTTTTTCACAGCTAATAAGGAAAAATTCTATAAATCTGCAAATAGTTTATAGCTTAATTTGGGAAGTTCTATATCTTTGTCATTTAGAATTATTTTCAAGCAAGCCTCTAAAAATGTTCAGGCTTTTTTCCCCCTTGCAATAAAGTAAGACTTGTAGTTAAGGCATTTCATTTAAAATTACTCTCAAAGTTTCAGCCTGATTATAATAGTTTCCCCATATTTTCATAAGGCAATGGGGCACAGTTACTAAATTAAAGTGGAAACCATGAAATCATTTTTTGACATGTCTGTCTTAATGCTGAAAACAATCTCCTTATCCCAAAATACTCAATGCAAGCTAGAGATGCTTGTGTGTTTGTACTGATGATCTGATTTGCACCTCCCAGGCTAATGTTTGGATCGGACCGCATGTTGGAGAACTTCAGGTCTTCGTAGTGGTAGTTTCCCCATTACATAAAGTGCTTCTGTTTCACTTGGCTGTTTTAATAAAAAAAACTTTATGACGGCCTGGAAAACTGGCTGTTGGATCTCCTTTGAGCAAATCAGACCATTTCCGCACTAGCCTGTTATAGCGTGATGATTCCACTTTCAACATCCTCTGGAATCCTGGGGTTTGCAGTTTCGGGAGGGGCCAGCCAGCCCCTCCCAAAACTGCAAACCCCAGGATTCCAGAGGATGTTGAAAGCGGAATCATCACGCTATAACAGGCTAGTGCGGAAATGGCCTCAGTCACATGAACACACTTTGGCCCTTTTTGCATTGAGGCTTCTCACGTGAGTGGGGGAGGGCGACTTGTGCGAGAAGCCTTCTCCGGGAGGCTGCCGCTTCCCCCTCCTTCCTTCCGCAAGTGAAGGAACGAGCGGGGAAGCGGCAACCTCCCGGAGGAGGAGGCGGCTCGCGCGCCCGCCCCCCTGCGAAGCAGGAGGCTCGTGTGTCCACCACCCCCATGAAGCAGGAGGCTGTTGCGTCCGTCGCGCTAGCGCCCCGCCCCGCCCCTTCCTTCCGCAGGGGCGGAGGGAAGGAAGCGCGACCCGGCCGCCTCCCCAACACTCCGCACAGGAGGTAAGTGCGCGCAGGCGCTAGGAGCATTGCGCAAGCGTGGGTGATTTTCGCTTTGAGGCGAAAATCAAAAAACCCGCGATCGCGCCGCTTCAGCCCCATGAGCCCGGCGGAAGTGGGAGTGTGTCGTGCAAAGCGACGCTCCCACTCCCGTGAGGCTCACGGGGCTCTCGTGCGACAGAAAGCCCGTGCGAAAAGGGCCTTTGAACACACATTCACCAGAATTCACTTAGGAACATATGCATGTGTAAGTTCCCTAATATGTGTGGATCTCCTTGGTATTTCTTTCCTCCCTGCAACAGTGCCCAAAGCCCTGAAGCCAGATCATATAAGCATGCATGATCAATGAAGTCTCTGGCTACCTCCCACCCCCACAGCCAGACATAAAATAGTTACAGAAGTGCTGAGACCCATAGAGAACACCAGCAATGTCGCTACTGATATCATCATTGTGTGTCTGGCTATGGAGAGGTAGCCGGAAGCTTTTCCAGTCCTACCTGCTTGCATGAAGTGGACATGTGAAGCAGTTTCAGGGCTTTATACTGAGAGGGTGCACATGGCGCAGCATAGCACAGATCCACAAGAGAGTAGTGGTTTGAATGTCAGACTAGGACCAGAGTTCAAATACCTGGTTGCCCATGGAAACTCAATGAGTGGTGTTGGACAAATCACACTATCTCATTCTTAGAGGAAAGCAAAAAATCTGTCCAAGAAACCGCATGATAGAGTTGCCTTAGGGTCACTATAAGTTGGAAATGACCAGGAGGCACTCTACAACAGTGCAGATGTGTATGCTATGCTAAGGAGATGTTGGATTGAAGCCATGATCAGACCATTTCCGCACTACAGTTTTAAAGTGCTGCTATTCCACTATCAACCTCCTATGACATTCTGGGGTTTGTAGTTTAGGGAAGGGCACTTCCAATTCTCAGCCAAAGAGCTCTTTGGTCTCAGTAAACTACAAACCCCAGAATTCCACAGGGCATTGAAAGTGGAATAGCAGCAGTTTAACACTGTCGTGCGGAAATGGCCCTAGTGTGGAAGATAAGCAGGATTGGGCCTAGTTAATACTTGGATGGGGGCACAATGGGAAATACCGAGAGTATCCAGGTAGGTTAGGGAGAAATTCCTACCTGAAATCCTGGAGACTCATTGAGGCCCATCAGAGTAATTGATAATGCACTAGATAGACCACTGATCTTAGTCAGAATAACACAGCTTCCTGTGTTCCTACAACTAAGTTCAGCCCCGTTGCATTCAGTGGGTTCCTCCAAGCATAAAGAAGATGGGCTCCATTTTTCCCACTTCAGATTGTTGATGGATGAGTGATCCAAAGAAGTTTTCAAACGTATCAGTATGCTGTGTGTGGTATATGCTTGTCTGAGCTGCCCAGTGTACCATTGTTTCATTCTTTGTATGTCTGTTGCTTTGTGAGAGATTATATGAGCATTAGAATTAATACTAACCCCAATGCTATTAATAGTGTAAGTATCCATCAGATTTCTCTCTTCTCTGAAAATTATGATGTAGTGCTTTCTTCAAAAAGGGTTCAACTTTCCCACTGATCAGGGATCCAAAAACAGTCGCCACTTGGGAAACCCATGAGTAGGGTAACAATTCTGTTAGGATCTTTTTTTAAAATCAAAGCTTCCCAAATCTACAGATTCCTTCATTAATGTGTGGGAAGAATTTGTGATTTTTTTTAAAAAAAAACAAATGTGAGAAAAATGAAATTAACAAATTTGCCCATTGTTTTGTTTGTTTATGTGGCAGCTTTAAAAAGCCAATGTGATTCTAAGCTGCGTCAATAGGGTTATCATGTCTAGGGTGAGGGAAGTAATAGTGTCACTTTATTCTGCTTTGATCAGATCTCACATGGAGTACTGTGTCCAGTTCTAGGTACCACAATTCAAGAAGGATATTGACAAGCTGCAACGTGTCCAGAGGAGGGCAACCAAAATAATAAAAGGCCTGGAAATCATTCCCTATGAGGACCAGCTGAGGGAGCTGAGTTTGTTTAGCTTGGAGAAAAGAAGATTGACATGATAGCCATATTTAAATATTTGAAAATATGTCATACAAAAAATGGAGTAAGCTTGTTTTCTGCTGCTTCAGAGACTAAGACACGAGACAATGGCTTCAAACTACAGAAAAAGAAATTCCACCTAAGCATTGAGAAGAACTTCCTGATAGTAAGAGCAGTTGGACAGTGGAATGTGCTGCCTGGGAGTAAGGTAGATTCTCCTTCTTTGGAGGATTTAAACAGAATCTGGATGGTTATCTGTTCAGAATGTTTTTCTTGTGTATTCCTACATGGTAGAATGGGTTTGGAGTGGGTGGCCCTTGTAGTCTTTTCTCCACTTCTATGATTCTTGTCTATGGATCTGTGATTTCACTTATATGTCAGTTTTCTCCTGCTGTGGAACCCAAAAAGGCTCACAAAAAGAATCAATTAAAACCAAGCAATGATATTTTAAAAACTATTACACATTGCCTGATTAAAATTGTATAAGTAATCTAAAGTAATAATAAGTAATCTAAAGACATTTAAAAGTTAAAAATAATGCACATTATACTCCCATAAGAAGCCTTTCTGTTAGAAATTATACATTAAAAAGTCTGCTTAAATGAAATGCTTTGAGTGTTCAGCTTTTCTAAATTCTGTCTTTGAATCTCTGTGAATTTCAATCACATCTGTGATGCTGAATTATAGTTACTACTTTTTAAAAGGCTCATCATTTTGAGCTCCTGCATAGCAGGCAGGTACAATATATATTATGCTCTGTTCAGGGAATAGTTGACCAAAGCAAATGATTGAGGGGTTTTTTGTGTGTGGGGTTTTGTTTTTTTTTTTTTTAATGAGAACTTACTGAAACCCACACATTTCCTGTAAATGTGGAACAAACTGAAACAGATGGATTATCTAAGGTACATTTCCTCAGCCATTGGTTCTCCAGCTGTTTTGGACTTCATCTCTCGGAATACCTCACCATGGGCCATGCTAGCTAGGGCTTCTGGAAAGTAAAGTCCAAACTATCTGGAGAACCAAGGTTGAGAACCATTGTGTCTAACTATAGTTGCTTCTTTTGCCATTTTGTTGTCCTATGCCTTAATTACAAAGGTCAGAGTCTACTTCTCACTGAAGAAGGGAAGGACAACTTATCGAGGTGTTATCCTTAGAACTACAGATTATCCAAAAAGGAAATTCCTCTTCCATGACACACCTTCTGTTGCACTTGTACCTATGACTGTGCATCCCAGATTGTTTATGATAAGGATTCACAATTGTGTTAGCTTTTATTACTAAGATTTATCCTGGTAGCAGTGCTTTGGACCTGTCATACATGAGTCAAAGATCCCATTTCAAAGAGATAAATATTTTGTTTTGGATTTGTGTCTTTGTCACTCTTTTGTAAATTATAGAGTGACATGTTTACCACTGTTACGATTCTTGTGGGGAATTTCATATCTTGAGAAACAGCAACCCCCTGACAGGTTAGTTGTTTGTAGAATACTTCCTGACTGCTAAGTATTCTCTGCACATTGCTTGTGTGTGAAAGAGTGTCTCTGTGTGTATGTAGAATCCAAATATTTATCTACTAAATACTGAAGAAGCTAGTAAAATTTATGGGCCTGCTGACTAACAAAGATGAATATATTTCTGAGCCAGGGCATTTTTAAGATTGGGTCAAGATCACAAACACCATCCCTGCTCCTCACTTGCAGAAAAAAAATGGAATGCACAAATATAGGATGGGGGACATGTGGCTGGATAGCAGTATGTGTGAAAGGGGTCTAGGAGTCTTGGTAGATCACAAGCTGAACGTCAGTCAGCAGTGTGATGTGGCAGCCAAGAAAGCGAACATGATTCTTGGCTGCATCAATAGAAGTATGGTGTCCAGATCGAGGGAGGTAACGGTACCACTCTATTCTGCATTGGTTAGACCTCATTTGGAATACTGTGTCCAGTTCTGGGCACCTCAATTCAAGAAGGATATCAACAAGCTGGAGCATGTCAAGAGGAGGGTGACCAAGATAGTGAAGGGTCTGGAAGCTATAAAGCCCTATGAGGAGCAGCTTAAGGAGCTGCATATGTTTTGGGTGCAGAGGAGAAGGTTAAGAGGGGACATTGATAGCCATGTTTAAGTGTTTGAAGGGCTGTCATGTTGAGGAGGGAGCGGGCTTGTTCTCCGCTGCTCCAGGGACTAGGACTAGGAGCAATGGATTCAAGCTGCAGGAAAGGAGATTCCACCTGAACCTCAGGAAGAACTTCCTGACAGTCAGAGCTGTCCAGCAGTGGAATATGCTGCCTTGGAGTGTGGTGGAGTCTCCTTCTTTGGAGGTTTTTAAACAGAAGTTGGATAGCTATCTGTTGGGAATACTTTGCTGAGTGTTACTGCATAGCAGGGGGTTGGATTCAATGTTCCCTGTTGTCTCTTCCAACTCTATGCTTCTATGCTTCTATGTTCATCTGATGATCTATAAAAAGCTTGTAACAGTATAGGAACCCTGCTCTTTTCAAAGAGGTAGGGTTGAGAGAAATAGATTCCAACTAAGCCAGACACCAATTTCATCCATCTTGTTCAGTCTAAGGAGATTTGGGATGGAGCCAATTAGGACACTGGCATCAAAACTAACACCATAAGACCCACTTCTATGTCATGCATTATCTGAACATGTGGGGGCAGTGACCCCCTGCATAGAGGTGGCATCTACCTTTAAACTATTTTCAATTTTGCCACCCAAATTTTTAACTCTGGGTATAATTTGGAACAGGCAGAAGTTGACTACTCACCGAAACTTGCTTCTTTATTAAACCTGTTTAGGAGCAGGTTGCAAGCAGTCATATACTGATTATTCAATGCTACAGGCTTGGCAGACTCTTTATTTTAGTAGAATAAAAATGTCTAACAGTAATACTCCTCGAATTAAATACAAACAATCCAGGCTGCATGACGAATCCTTTGTTTGATGGGTAAATGGTGATTTTCAATTGAATTCCACTTGTGGAACAGATGGAATTTTAAATCATTGAGGCTATATGCAGGCAGGAAACAGAAAAACAAATTGGTTGGAAGGCAGGGAATCTAGTTCAGGTACTAGACTCGCAACATTTCAACACCAGTGGGAGTTGGACTTATTCTGCTCTAGCTGGGCTCATCGTTCGGTAATGTGAATCTTGATTTATTTAACAACACAGGTCTAAGGAATGCTGGGGAAGAGGAAATTAGATGTGATTTACACCACGTATTGTTTGAGTATAAGCCACTGCCTAATAGAGGACAGCAAGATTCTCTGTTTTTCTAATAAAATATGTGATCCCTGAAGTATACGTATAGCTTTACATGTATTTTTGATTTCATCGGTGCAAGATTGGATATATTTTTGCCATATAGGAAGGAAAAACTCTAGATTTCCTACAGCAGCATAGCTAGAGTTTTCTGGAATATCAATGTCCAGAAAGTTTCCTAGACTCCATAAGGAATGGAAAAGAATTTCAAGAGTTGATATTCTTGATTAAATTATATTTTTTAACACTTTCTGAGACCTGTGCCTTGCCTTGAAAATTCTCAGAGCTAAATGGCTTGCAGCCCCCTCTAAAGGAAACAAAATGCGTATAAGCTCCACAATGATTTTATAAATGTGTACTGTTAAAAAATGCAGACTGACAAAAAATATACACAGATAGATTTTGCTCAAAGGTCAAAATGCATAGAAAATTGCATACATTGGGAAACATGTGTACAGAAAACTATCATAGGACCTGGAATTTAGATTGGAGGAAGAAAAGGTCTTTTAACTTGAAAAGAAGAAAGACAGAATGAGAATGTAGGTGAAATTTGGAGAAACACAGTGAAATGAATGGTGTAGCCCTTTTCAGGTGTTCTGATCATGTTTGTTCAGCATGTGTACTAGCCCTGCTCTCCCCATTGTCACAGTGCTCATATGGAGAGGACTGAAGAGCACAGACTTAGGCCATTTCCTCACTACACTCTTTTAGTGCTATTATCCCACTTTCAATGACCTGTGGAATTCTGGGGTTTGTAGATTACTGAGGCCATATTGCTGTCTGGCTGAGAATTCTAAATGCCCCTCCCTAAACTGCAAACCCCAGGATTCCTCTGGATGTTGAAAGTGGAATAATAGCACTATAACCATGTAGTGCAGAAGTGGACATAGGCCCTTCCCGCACCTTACCGTTTTCCAGCACTGAGGTGCAGGGATTGTGTGGGCAGCCTCCGGGGAGAGGCTCTCGCATCCAGGGTCCTTTGGCTCCACACAAGCTGCCTGCTTGAGTGAGAGCCCCAGCTCTTCCTTCCGCAGTGCAGCCTGGGACTTTCCCAGGTTGTGCTGGGCAAGAAGCACAACCGGCACAGCTCTGGAGGCTGTGCACGTCAGATAAGTGTGAGCAGGGCCCAGAAGCAATGCATGATTGCACACCATTTTCAGCTTCTAGCCGAAAATGAAAAAGTGTGTGATCGGCGCCTGCCGGTCCCTGGAGCATTGCGCGATTGTGAGCGCATCGTGTAGATCACTCCTCACAATCACGCGACACTCCAGGCCCTCTTTCGCATGGAAAATGCCCTGCGAAAAGGGCTATAGTTTTCATAGGGAGAATTTTCTCATAATGGCCAGGATATTCCATTCAAGTGTTGTCCAGTTGCACAAGCTGTGGATCCTTTTCAAACTTTATGCAATATGGTATCCTGTACTGCCTTGCATAAGTCTAAGTGCTCTGCTGTTTGATTCACCCCACTGGCTGGGCACAGCTCTGCCCTCATCTTAACAATTAAATGACTACTGACTGCCCAAACAGGGATGCCATCACTACCCTGCTAGGTCTCCAGATGCCAGAACAGCAAGAATTGGATGCTTGAGTCCTCCCAAGATCCAGTATAAGTCCACTAGCAGTGACTTTTACTCTACTAGTATTTTACCGGATCATGCCCAATGTTCTCCACATTTATGTTAGAGCAGTGGGGGGAAAATACCATCCAGAACATTCTTTTCTATAGTGTTGAACAACTGACAAAGAATGTCCAGGGCAAGCTGTGAGGTTATTGATCTCTAATACATTTTCATATGCTGAAACTTAATGTGTAAGCTTTGGTTGTTTCTACAACAGCTGGAATACAGTTTCTTTTCAAGCTTATGGTAATGCAATGTCAACCACCGTTATGTTTTGTTTTTCTGTTGATGTAGATGTTATTTACTTAGGGCTTTCCCTGGAAAATGGATGCCTAGCTTACACAGTTTGAAGACACCAACCATTCAGTTTTCCCTAAGCTCAACACAATGACTGTAAATGAAAATAACATGCTTGTTTCACCAAAATGCATCAGCATGCTAGAAACCACCTTTCAAAATGACTTTTGGAATTTTCTGACACAGGTTTTAGCATAAGTTTCAGCCTGTTCAATTTTGGTTTGAAGTTTTTTCATGCATGAATCAGAGCAACGTGTTCAATAGACTAAACAGAAGTAACAGAACTGATGAATTGCTAGTTAAATGCTAAAAGCCTGGATTTGATCTTGAACATTTCATTGCAGAGCTCAGGTTTTCTCTGTGTGTATGTGAGTATGCCTGCACATAAGTATGCATGCCAGTGCAGTATAGTATTTTGCGTGTTAAACTAAGACTTTCAGAAATCAGGGTTCAAATCCCACTGAGCCAGAAAAATTGACTGGATGATCTTGAACAATTCATAGTCTCTCAAAGTAAGGCAATATCAAACCCCCTTCTGAATAAATCTTTCCAAGAAAACCCATGATAGGATTGTCCTAAGTTGGCATTGCCTAGAGGAAGGTTAACAACAAACACATGCCAAACATGGATGGCCAGTATGCCAACATCTCCCCACCCCTCAACCATTTTAAGCCCAAAAGAGGCCTGTGTTCTAAAGGAAGTGAAAAGGAAATTGACACTCCTTGTTGAAAGAAAGACCTCTTCTGGCCCAAACATGACCCAGAGAGGATCAGAAATGATGGAGAAACTGGACCCGTGTCTTTTTTTAAAAAAATCTGTTTGGGTAGAGAGACCATAGTATCTCTGAAACTTGCAGAGGTAATGCTGCAGCAGGTAGAGGCAAAATACAGTCCTCCAAACACTGTTGAACTGTACTCAGCAGCACTCTTACCTTTGGCGATATTAGCCATACCCCTCAACAATGGACATCAGAATGTGATCAATGTAGCAAACTTCTTAATCAGGAAAAGCACACAAGCTAAGAGAGGCTATAGCAATTTGCTTTTACCTGAGCCTACAGGGAAGGACTGGATTCATCCCCTCATCTCCTCTCCTCTCCCTCCTGCTGAGTTCAATGAGTATGAATTACTTCTGATCTTTGAATTCAGTTGGCAGCAACTGAGGTAAACTGAATACAAAGGGGAAAAGTGAGAGGAACAGACAGCATCTAGGACATTTTAAAAGCGGAATAGCACATAGGCCCTTTCTACACCTTTTCCATCATTGTTCCATCACGATCCCAGCAGTGCCACTGCTAGGATGTGAGCATGACCCAAATGCTCCCCTCCAGTCATATTTCATAAACTATTTCCCAATAATAATAAAAAGTATTAATTGACATGGGAAGCCACAGCACTTAATTTCAAAGTACCTTTGTATGAGTTTGCCTGTTCTTCACCCTAAAATGTTTTGAAATCAATGGAGTTCACTTTCAAGTAATTTTTCTTTCCACAACTCAGCTGTAATTCTGTCATTGACACACACACACACACACACACACACACGTGCACAACATATGCTCACAAAAGTCAGAAGCAAATATTCCCTGAGCCGTATTATGTTGACAACATTGTTCAAGTTTTCAATCTGCAAGAACTCAGTGAAGCTTGCAAGTTTATGAGCTTAGCCAGAGAGAGTTGATCCATAAAAGATATTGCCCTGTCTATTTTGACATCATCAGGCATCCTTTCTGTAACAACATTCCAAAAAGCATGATCATAAACCTGTATGCCCTAATACGATAATCTCTGCCAAGTCCAAAAGCTTGCAAAACAGATACAGAGTCTCATGCTGCCTGGAAAATCTTTCCCATACATTACAAATGTAGATTAAATGCTGTTGTCTCAACTCATAATTAGCTTAGCATTTATCATGTTTTCTGGAAAGTTCTTTAGTATGATCCCCAACCCCAACTTTTGCATCATGGCAACACTCAAATGAAAAGCTTTCTGAGGTACTGGAGATTGAGGCAGTGGGAATGACATCTGCCCTATTCTCCCAAGGCATGTTGGGAGAAGCTATTTTTGCTGGATATCAAGGGGTCTCTCCAGTTGCCTGTTTCCAACATACCCATGGCCAAGAGAGTGCTGTAGATGACATTTCCTAGTGCCTTAATTTGTTGCACTGTGAAGAGATTCCAGTCAGGCTGCTGCTAAGCTGCAAAGATGGGCTTTTTTAGAAAATGACGACACTGGACTTTACTGCAATAATGAAGCTCCATTGTCATAGTTGCATTGATGATGCAGCTTAGGCAACAAAGCCCGATATGTATTTTTCCCCCCTCAAAACCCATGTTTTTCCACTATAGATACGGTTTCTTGAAAACATTTTTTGGGGCACAAAATCTCATTCTTTTACACATAAATTGTGTTTCTGGACTGAGTATTTTTGGGAAAATGTGTTTTCCAGAAACACATTTTTCTTGTGTAAAAATTATTCTGTGTGCAAAAAAATTATATTGCCTCCTGGGTTGGAAGCATCATACTTCTGAAGGAGCATGCATGTAGTGTTTTATACCAGGAGATGAGCTCTGCACACATACACATTGTAAAGACATTTTCATTTGTGGCTTTCTGGGCTGACAGATATGCATGGCTTGATTACCATAGTTATGAGCTCTATAAGCCAGCAGTGGGTTTTATTGTGAACAGGGCCTGAAGAGCTTGTTCTTGACCAAAAAATGTGATGGTGGAATAATCTGAATGCATTACTGTTAAATAGAGATGATATCCCACCTAGTACACTGTTATATATATTTTTAAAAAAAGACTGATAATACATTAAGGTGAAAGGTGGCTTATCACAGAGTTTTTATGCATATTCTCTACAGAGTGCTTCACTTGTCATACAAGTTCAGTAAATGGGTGCCGTACTTGCAATGGATGATTGAGTTTTTGCCGAAGTCTTTTCTGATAAGCAGTGCCATAAAATAAGGCTATTGTTCTTCTATGAATCATTGCAGTTCATCCATACAGAGAATTTTCTGACTTGCCAAGTTAATAAAATATTGATTAGAGCAATGCCACTGATAATATACCAGCAAGAATACAGTGTACACAAATATTTTTTACATTTCTTTCCCAGTCTACATTCATCAGAACTGCTACTACAATGGCTGTCATGTTCAAAATCAGAAAGGTATGCGTCTGTGTACGAACGTTTCTAATTCAATTAACTTTGGATAAAGGAAGAAAAAAGACTAGAGGAGTGCAAAAATAAGTAAATAGTGGAAGACCTTCCTCTTTGATTCACCATCTTAAGCCATTGAGTTGTGTTTAAGGTGCTGAGATGAGTAGCGACTTGTGGGGTGTTGGGGATTTTATTCCATGTATTGTTGTGGTGTTCTGTTTTAAAGTCTTTGCCCTGATTGTATATGTTGACATTCCATGCTTTGGCAAAAAGGATGCTATATATAAACATCATCATCATCATCATCATCATCATCATCATCATCATTTTACATTTCTTCTATAAAACACTTTTGAATTATTGTGTAGAAGAGATATTAAAAGATGAAAGGTACCTTGATTGATTCTTGGTTGCATGAATAAGAGCAACTGGAAGCAACTCTTCTTCATCACATGTAGGGTCATTCCCACCCTACACTGTTATAGTGCTATTATTCCACTTTCACAGGGGATTCTGGTGTTTGTAGTTGACTGAGGCCCAAGAGCTCTCTGGCTGAGAATTCTAAAGGCGCCTCCCTAAACTGCAAACCCTAGAATTCCATAGGAGGTTGAAAGTGGAATAACAGCACTATAACAGTATAGTGCAGAAATGGCCTAAGACTACAGTTCAAACACCTCTTTCATCCAGAACATTCTTATTGTGTGACATGAAAGCTGTATATATACTGCAGAAGATATGATATTTACAAATCTCTCACCTCCCCGTTTGGGGAGAGGGAGAGAGAAAACAATCCAGAAACTGGACCACTGCAAACACTATGGGACATTTTCTTACACCACATGCCAGAGTGCTGTTTATGGACCAGGAAGATTCAGACTCACTTTTGCATCATGGGGAAGAAATCAACACTTCATTGTTTAGCCAAACTGGGGTCTCTTAACACAGAATGTCATATGACTATGGTGTTCAATAATTTCTCCTTTACATCTTTCCCTCTATGGTTACCCTGAGAAATACAGCCTCTGGACATGGGGGTTTTCCTTTAAGTTCAATGACTGATATCCATTTACAGAAGACTTGTCCTCCATTGCAGGGCTAGTATTAGAATTAAAGAACTGGAAAGAACCATATGGATCAAGACCAAGTCTGAAGAGAGATTCATGTTTGTGTGGAAACTCTGCACATGAAAAAAAAAAAAAACACTAGAAAATGTGGGTTCTTGCTTGCATGGACAGTCTTCATGGTATCTTTTTTTAAAAAAAATCCAGTTTTTCCCTTTTCATGTTAAAAATAACTAAAAATGGGTCACAAGGTTAGAAATACAGGATTTCTCTCCTGGTTTTTATTTAGCTATTACGTATCTTTAAATACTTACCTCATTTCCACTGAACATTGGAGCAGATATTATTATTGTAAACATAGCATAAAACTGAGAGCATTGTTCTCTGTACTACTACTTACTACTACTTACTTCTCCTTCTCCAATTTAATTATATCCTTCTTGCTCCCAGTTTGGAACTGAAGGAGGCTTGCACCCGTTAAAAAAAGCCATTGAAAATTCACTTTTTTTTAAAAAAAAAAAAGTTATTAATGTAACTTTCCTGTTAAAACCAGTTAAAAAACATAAATCTTAAAAAAAAAAAAGCAACAAGAAAATCCAGCACATGGTACTAGACACAAGCTACACTAAACGTCCTCAAAATCCTACAAAAACAAAAAAGAGAGAAGGTCCTGTCTAGAAGACCTCACAATGTAGGCAGAAGATAGTCTTTCAAATAACCTGAACCTCAGCTGTATAGAGCTTTATATGTCCTTGCCTGTACTTTAATTGTGGCTGGAAATATGGGGCCAGTCAGCAGAGCTGCTGCAACAAATCGCTAATCACATACCGTAGTTATTCAGGAAACAAGATCAAATTATATTGTGTTGTCAGATTGTGTCTTAAGTCGCAGAGTGTTTCAACTGTGCTGGATATTTTAAGGTTCACTCTTCACTTATTTTCCGTAAAAATTTTGCATGGAAACAAGAGAAGTATTACAGATTTCTGTTATAACTAAGGTAACCTTGCATGTCATTTTACTTTGCTGTGGGCAGGACCAAAAAGCCACTTAGTGAGGGGTGGAGAGAACGAGAGAGAAAGAGAGAGAGTTCACCTGGTAATTGCATGCAAGTACCATGTTGTTGACTAACATCATTAATTTTCTATTGACTGTTTCCTCAGGTTGGCTTCGGTGGGTCTTTACTTTTGAAGTTTTAATGATACTCACTAACAAAGGCACAGGGAGTATGTAGGTGGATTTCCTCTTACTGCTCAATTTAGTGCTTATCATGTAGGTTTCCCTCCTGTTCTCTGAGTCTGTGTATTGATTAACTAAATGAAACCTGTTTTAGCAAAGCGTGCTCTGGAGTTAGCATTGTAACAGTCTAGTGCAGAAATAGCCTATTATTCCACTTTCAACATCCTATGGAATCCTTTGAGGCCCTTCCCTAAACTGCAAACCCCAGGATTGAAAGTGGAATAATAGAACTATAACAGTCTAGGGCAGAAATGGCCTTAGAGTAACAGGCTAAATGAACAAGTCTCTGAGTTAACCTGGCAATGATGATGATAATGGTGAAGATTTGGCCACTTCTGCATAGTCTGCTGACAGTATTGGTTTGGTAATTGGACCCCCATTGTAATAGTAATGTTTTGCAGTCAGTGCGTTATTCTAAGGAACAGCCGCTAACATGTTTGTCAGTTTGGTGAAATCTTCCTGTGCAGATGTGTTCAGAGAGAGAAGACTTTATATGGCTTGATTGACAAAAGAGCATATGGATTTTGCTATTGGAAAAGTAATTCCATCACTTCATATTGCCCTGTGCTCTAAAGGCAGAGTTTACAGCAGAAAGCTAATGTGACTGATTTGTCTGAGTTACATTCTGATAAGAACTCGGAACTGTCGCTTTTTCCATTGCACTGCATTTCCATTATGCTTACATGTCTATTTTGATTTTATTATGTTTGAGCTTTTAAGCAATTCAAGACTGAAACTGCCTTACTGGTGTTATCTAGTGACAATTTGACTATAATCCAAAGAATTATTTTGAATGTAACTATAGCACATGCATTCCCAAATGGCTTTAGGGTTTTTTTAAAAATTGTGTTCAGTTATTTATAAACCAGAACTTGCCCAAAAATCACTTTGACCAGTGTATTTCTGAAATTAAGGGATATATTATTTTGCAGTGTGGAGCTCCATTCATTGGAAGGACTTCTAGGGTTCAGGAGGTCTTCTGCAGAATGTTCTCTGGAGATTTACTACAACATGTCCTGGATGCTGTACTTTCTACTTCCCCAACACCCCAGTTTTTACCCTGCTGACTTAGTGACTTATTTTCTCCCCACACCTTACCAGGAGGCTGAAAGGGAACAAACAAGCCAGTTCTACGGATGTAAATATTTCCTTATTTCATTCTAGCATGCAAAAACAAATAATTTCAAAAGTTTTCTTCCCACTTGGTGAGAAGGCCAGAGCTTTAAGCCTTTTTTAGTTATTTTTCACACCTTGGGATTTTTTTCTGCATTTGAAGAAGAAGAAAAGATTTTCTGGGACAACCAAATTGTTCATCATAGCAAACAACATTTTTTTGGACAAAAAACAGTGTATTTTATTCATAATACTTTTTTTTTTTTACTGGTTGAAACCAATGTTTGTTTGTTTCACAAATACCTTTGTATTTTTTTTCTTTTTTTCTCTTTCCTTTCCTTTCCTTTCCTTCTTTCTTTTTGCAAAGATATCCCAGACTTCAAACATTCTAAGTGTTTGACCATTGTCTCAGTAGCTTCTCTTGATATTACCTGTTTTCATCAAGGACAAGCATTCTTTGCATCTGTAGTCTGCTTAACATTGTTAATCACTTGACTTGAATTTGCCTTTTTAAACAAAAACTTTTATTAGGGTTATCTCACTGTATATGCCATATAGGTATCATTGCCATGTTGATGGATCTTCTCTCCTACACTCTTTATGGGAATTACCTCAAGTGTTGCAAATACTTGAGTAATAATAATCCAGACAGTTGACAATGACAACAGTTGATTTTAGGCAGCTCGTAATGTTAGCTCAAATGATGGTATATAAGAGACTCATTAAAGTTTTGCACCTCTGCTGTGAGTTATGGAACAAACTTACTCAGTCTCTCTTTAAAAAAAAAAATGATACCAAAAGAGGTCAGACATGAGCAAATAGGTAAAGTAGGCCCACAACTTAGTTAGATCAACAATAAAAGGGAATTGAAAAATGAAAGCCGTGTGGTTTTCATGAGGGTTGGTTGATAAAGTGATTAAATGCCAGTACTGCAGCCACAAGGTTGTGAGTTCGATCCTGCCGGGCTCCAAGGTTGACTCAACCTTCCATCCTTCTGCAGGTCAGTAAAATTAGTACCCAGCTTGTTGGGGGCATGTATAGAAATGTATCGAAATACATGCTATTTGTAAGTTGTTTGCCGCCTCGATCCATATGGAGAGGCGGGATACAAAATAATAATAATAATAATAATAATAATAATAATAATAATAATAATAATAATGATGATGATGATGATGATGATGTCAAGTACAACTGATCCCTAAGTCTAAAAATGGTCTAATGTCTCTCTGTCCTCTGGTTGCTCAGTTATTGAATGATGACATTCTGATTTGGAATCCTTTGTGTCCCAAGACATGACTTAAGTTACCCATTCAGAGCCCTTTTCTGCTCTAGCTGGCAAGTGTCATAAATCTCCTTCACCTTGAAAGGGCGTTCAACTTGGGGTCTTCACAAATAACTCAGTATCTGTGTGTCATACATGGTCTGCCTACCAGGCCCTTATCTTTGTTGGACTGATGAAACTATGGCCAAAACAATTTTGTAGGGATATGCAATTCAGAATCAGAGGAACATACAGAATAAGACAAGCTCCCATTGGATGCAAGTAATGTCCCTACTTATTTATGTGGTCCCTATCAGTATTAATCTAATGTTTCACTTCAAAATTTCAGTGGCAACCCCATCCCGATACACACATGTGGACACATACATACATTAGTATCTTAAACAAGACACATGGACAGCTTCCAAAGATTCTATCACCTCTTCTCCAGAAAAGTCCCACTGAAGAACATTCCTCAAATGCAAGAGTAATTTTTTTCTCACCCACTACTAGTACTGCCACATTAGTTTTAAATGAGCTCTCATTTGAGCTCTGTTAGATTTGGTCAAGTTTCTTTCTTCTTCTTTTTTTAAACCAACTGTGTATCAGGCATCATCCTCTTCTTGTTTTACACTCCAGTATGGGTATATTTTAGCATAAGATTTACACCGTCTTGATCATCTCCTTAACAGTGTGCTTTTGTTACATCCATTTCAAGCTTCAAATCCTTTCTCCCATTGCTAGCATCAAACATTTCTGTGTTCTGTGTTCTCTATCCTGAATCTACATTACAGACAAGGCCAAATCAAAAGCAACAATGTAAAGGCCTTTATCAGTCATGTCCACTGCCTATTAAGCAGTCAGTTATACTAAGAAAATCATTAGTATTACAGAAATAAGCAGCACCTGTACCAAGAGACCGCCACCAAGTCACCGTTCCCGGCATTGATATTTTGCTTGCTGCAATTTGAACTGTCACATCAAACCACTTGGCATTGTTTGCCATTAAGTGCTCCAACAATGAGGCATGGAGGGAAAGAGAAATTAATTACCATGCAATTGGCATAGGATTACTTGCAGCAGACACAGGTAACAATAGGGATAGGGAGGCTGAGTGACAGATCTGTTAGAAATCCAAAGCAAAGGCTAGTGCTCCATCTTTTTCGTGTCTCATTGTTCATTCCTATGGCAGCTCTTATGGATTGAGAAGCAGTATAATTCTCTCATCTGGAGCAGCTGCATTGTTTAAGATGGGAGGAAATGAATTAAAGATGGAGAGCCTGACTTCTACCTGAGTTTCTCTTGTTCAGTTGAAGGTTTGGTCATAATCTTAGGCCCTTTCTGCAACTTACCAGATCCCAGCGGTGTTCTGTGGGGTTCTTCGTAGAGCCTCTCCCAGGAGGGAACATGACAGGAGCTCCCCCCTCCACACCAGCTTCCTGTAGGTATGCAGGAGGTGCAATGGCCATGTCTCTTGCTTCCACAGTGCAGTCAGGCACTGTCCCAGACTTCGCTGGGGCAGGAAATGCAGCCATTGCACACCAGGTACATGCAGGAGGGCAGCGGGAGGGCTGACAGGGAGAACCTGTCAATGATTTGTGGTGCGATCGCACTGCCTGAGGACAGGAGAACTATGGGACCTGGATAACATCATGCATAAGCATCGTTCTGATCCCATCTTTCTCCCTTCCCCAATGCAGGATGAAAACATCCTATGGGAAGGATTTTAGAATCATAGAGCTAGAAGAGACCACAAGGGCAATCCAGTCCAGCCCCCTGCCATGCAGGAATATACAGTCAAAGCACTCTAATAGATGGCCATCCAGCCTCTGTTTAAAAACCTCTAAGGAAAGAGACTCCTCCACACACTGATGCAGCATAATCCCAACCTTATTTTGTTTCATTGAAATCTAATTTTTGAATGTGAGCCCTGGTTGTGTAGTAACATTTTTGTACAGTTCTTCAGAACAAAATCTTAGAAGTTCCCCTCCACCTTGAAAGAATATGTTACAGTATTACATTATTTCATAACTTTTAATCTTCAACAATGTGCAACAGAGATATAATGTAAGGGTAAGCCCAAAGGTGGAGGGCAAGACATACAACCAGTATGTAGATTTGCCACTAGTGGCAGGAACTCATTCATTTAGGCCTAAATACCTGAAGCTTGTATTTTATGTTGAAACATTTGTCATTTTATTTTACTTCTAAACAACAGTAATGCCCATCAGTCATGCATTCAGCTTGAAAGTTCTGAAAGGGTTTTAGAAAATATGAAATGTTTTGCCATAAAATGCAGCTCCAGTGACTGAAGCTTGCATTTTATGTTGAAACATTTGTCATTTTATGAAATCTTTATAAACTTTTAAGAACTTTCTTTGGGGAAAGCTCTTCTTTCATTCTGTAATATGTCCTAAAATTCAGGAGATGTCCCAGCAGTTGACTTTTTTTTTTTTTTTAAGTAGGGGAGGTCTTGAGGTGTCAAGGCATGGTTTTCTCTTAAGGATAAAAAAAAAAAAAAAGGAAAAAAAAAAGAAGAGTATTTACATTCCTGTTTTATTGCAACCTCCAGAGTTCCATCTCATTCACTGGAGAAAAGTAAGATACAAACAGAATAAATAAATAATAAATGACTTGATTTTATTGCAGCTTCTTGTTTTGAACACTGAAATGTTATAAAGTGCTTAGTTTTTTAAAAACAAATGAAAAAAGTGTCTTAAATAAATAACAGTGTACTGGCTCAGTCACGTTATAAATAAAGTAGACTTTGTTACTGGTAAATATGCCCTGGTCATCTCTAGAATGGATTGTGGTAACATACTCTATGTGAGCAAGTCCCTGAAAAGCATTTAGAATAAGCATTCTGCTAAAAAGACAAATAAATGGGTCTTAAAGCAAATCAAGGCTACTCTCCTAGAAGCCAAGATAACTAATCTGAGGCCCTTTCCACATGGACATGACATCCTGGGTTGGAGACAGGAGAGCAGTGGGACCACAAAGACACTTCTGCATGACATTGTCACAGTCCCAACCTTCTCCTATCACCAGCTGGTCCAATAGCAGGGTAAATCATTGACAGAGTTTCTCCATCAATGACCCCTGATTGTGCAATGTTCCTGCACTCACCTGCCATGAGGAATGCCTAGAAGTGTAATGGAGGTTCTTCCTGCCCCAGCACAGCATGGGAAAGAGCCTGGCTGCACTGCAGAAGGAAGAGGCATATCCCTTGTGCACCCTTCCTCAGGAAGCCAGTCCGATGTGGACAGGAGCATTCCGTCATGCTCCCTTCCCACCAGGGGCAGTGCTGGGATTGCAACTGGAGGATGACAGAATATGATAAGGTGAGGAAAAGGCCGAAGGCTGTCATACTTTGGCCATATCATGAGAAGATCTGACTCACTAGGAAAAAACAATAATACTTGGTAATGTGGAAAGCAGTAGGCAAAAAGGAAGACTGCATTACAGATGGATAGACTCAATCAAGGAAGACACGTCCCTGAGTCTGTAAGACCTGAGCTGAGCAGTTGAAGATAGGGTGACCTGAAGGTCTCTCATCCAGAGGATCACCATAAATTAGAGTCAACTTGATGGAAGTTAACAACAGTTCTTCCTTATGCTGAAACATATTGACTGACATCCTCAATTTCCAACATCACAAACCGGTTTATGATCATGTGGTGTTTGGACTAACAGCATTGTGAAACAGGACCATCACACAAACAGAGCTAGCAGCAAGGCCATTGCACAATGGTTGTGATGTGAAACAGTGACACATTTTGTGGGATGGGCTGTCCCTGAGCAATGACAGCACAAGTAGAGGGGGGAGCAGGCCCCAACAGAGTCATGGGGCTCAGGTAATCCGGAACAGAGGGCAATGGAAAGACATGGGTGCCCTGTGCCCAGCCAGAGCTGTTCATTCTTTTGTGGTGCTCTCTTGTGTGATGGAAATTCCCATTGTGCAATGGGACATCTTGCATGATACTCTACTATTCAGTGGGAGCCCCCTGCAGAACAGGAAATCTTGGACAGTATCCCATTGTTCATTGTCTCACTTTTCACTTTTCTAACATGGTTATATATCGTGTTAGCAATGGAACTCCATCATCATAAAATTATACATTGCAGTCTATGATGCAGGATCATGGTCATCATTTTTCTGCTTACATTATAATAATTATTTCTTCAATATGCATGATTTTTCTGGTTACATTATAGTAGTTATTTCTAAATGTGCATTCATATGGAAATTGGATATTTAGGCCAGCTTTTAGGCAATTTGGTGTCACATTTGTTTTAGGCAGGGACGATGCGTAACCAACCAGATTAATTTGGAGGCTTCAGCTGATGAACAAAGTGGCAATTCTCAGGCCCTGTTTTGTTCTGCTGCAGTTTATTACAGATTTGTGGAAGCCCAGGCTGAGCAGTGATGTAGGAAAGGCAGGCAGTTGTGCAAATGGTCAGTCACCTAGCACCATGGAGACACTAAAAAATCAGCAGATGGAGAGGGTAACTCAAGTATAAAAGTAATTGCTACAGCAAAAGTTGGGAGAGGTAGGAAGAAGGAGAAAGAGGAGAAGAAAGAAGAGGATGTTGGGCTCATCTCTGAAAGAGAAGACTGCCACAGTCAAAGAAAAGGTAGAAGAATAAGGAATCCTGTCCTCCGAAGACATAAAGACTGGCCCAGGAAGAAGTGAATATCAAAGTGAGGATCATGAGAAAAATCTTTCCAGGGATTTAGCTCTCAGCCTCAAGAACCAATGTGGGGTCAGCTTTTCCACCCTCTAGAGCAGCTTAAGAGCTCAAAAGAGATTTGGGGAAAGCACATCTGTGTTCCCAAGAGCCTGTCTGACTTTCTTGCTCTCCAGGGGTGGTTTGAACCTGCATAAACGTACCCTCCTCCATGGATCTGACTGCATGAACACCTCAAACTGCAAAGCTACTAATTCTGTGCAGAGTTACCTCTCAATAAACTGATCCTGATACAACTTAAAAAAAATTTGGTCTGGTCCATGGACTTAGAGGATAGCTCAGAAGTCTTTCTCAATACCTTGACCTTTTGGCCTAACTAAGGATGGAACAGATGGCCTTTTGCGCTTCATAAAGCTTTGGAGAACAAAACTTTGTGCAATAGAATTCTGGGTGTTATCCTTGTGGTAGCTGATGAAGCCTGAGCACTATGATGTGTGCCTGTCTTTGGGGGGATGGAGTGTAAAATATAATGTTAAATCTAAAATACCTATATAATTTTAGCTCTAAAATATAATTTTATCATTTTGTTATTTCTTTCCAAATATATTTCTGCTATCTTACTGGTCAGAAAAATAAATTAATGTATTTTATGTTCACATCCTTTATAGGAAAGTAATTGCCCCTGGCAATACAATTCTGGTTTTCAGTTGTTATTATGCAGAAACTCTCCAATAAATCAGGAACCGGTGATGTGTTGCATTATGTGCAAAGCCCTCAAATTAACTCCAAGGGATATTTGTCATTAGGACACAGCCATTCTTGAGAAGTCATTAAAAAAAAGTTGACCGCGTCAGGACTAAAAGAAATGCTGGATTTGAGGCCAGGCATGATCCAAAATTAAGCTAACTGGTCGTTTTAACTTGTGGCTATGCTGAGACGTGCACTGATGATTGATAATGAAACAAAGGTGGGTAGATGTGGGGAGGGAGTTCATCCCTTTTAATTGGATTTACCATAGGAAAGCTGAAGCCAGAATTAATAAACCCAGTGAGCTATATATAGCTTGTCCAGCAAACTGATACAACTATTTGCATAACCACCTGCCAGTCTATGCATGGCTTCCTCATAAGCATCCCCAGAATCGATATTGATGGATGGTGAGCCCTGGGCAGTGACTCAATGTATTCATCTTCTTGCAACTATATATTTGGAAGTTTACTGTAATCAACATTTGCTGCTGCTCAACTTGATGTTCAGTCAAGAGGAATGAAGTTCTTCCCCAGGGCTGGCTTGTGATGTTTTGGTGCCAGTGACAAAGAAGTACAAGATTTCACTTCAGCATTTCATGCGCAGAAGCTGAGCACTCTTGGATTAGGATTTAACTTGAGTGCTGGCAATGGAACAGCATCCTCTGCTGTACCCAACAGGAACAAATTAGAAAAGGAGACATAGGATGGCAGCTTGGCATGCACAGCTGTCCCCTTTTACACCCCACTACTACTACTGCCCCCTCTCACAAGATCATGCCCCATGGAAGAACCAGTCCTGATCCTTGTGGATCCTTATAGGACATATCATTTCTTGGTTGCAGTTGTCACTCATCCTTGTAACATATTGAGGGGTAGCCATGTTGGACCTACAGTAAAATACAAGAAAATGGAAAATCTACAAAACACATGATACTTTTATTGGGGCAACTAAAAAGCACTAAATGCATCATGCAAGCTTTAAAAGCTTCAATGGTTTCTTCACTAGGCAACGCTGTTTAAAATCATACCAGGGAAGAAAGGCGACAACATTAGAATCATAGACCTACATTTTGCCTCTGAGGTTGCTTCTGTTGTCAGTTGAAATGATCTGGAGGGCATCAATGCCAGCATCCTTCTTGGTCATGTGGGGACCAGGAAGAAAGGGCAGTAAAAGGCAAGCAATAAAATTTCAAATCCAAGATTCTTTCCAAGTCTTTGCTATTTTCTGCTAGTAGTATGGTGTCATCTGCATATCTTAAACTGTTGATATAATTTTCTCCAGTTTTCACACATCCCTCTTCAGAATGTAATCCAGTTTTTTGTATGACATGTTTCATATATGAATTAAACAGACGGAATGGTAAATTGCTTCCTTGCCCGACTCCCTTGACAAATGGAAGCCACTCTTTTTCTGAATATTCTCTCTTAACAGTACCCTCTTGTCCTGAATACAGATTGTCCATCAGGATAATCATATATTGTGATACACCGATTTATTTAAGAGGAATCTAAAGTTTTTCATGATCTACATAATCAAAGGCCTTGCTATAATCTCTAAATCACAGATTTATTTTCTTCTGAAATTCTTTGGTGTGCTCCATTATCCAACATATGTTTGCAATATGTCTCTTCCTCTTCTGAACCCAGCCTCAGCATATGGCATTTCTTGTGCCATACATGGTAAAAGCCTTTCTTGTAGAATTTTTGACATGTTTTTGTTTGCTTTGGGGATTAATGCAATGATTCAGTAGTTATTGCAATCCCTCGTATCCCCTTTCATGGGGATTGGAATGAATTTTGACTTTTTCCAATCTATGGGCCATTCTTTTGCTTTCCATATTTAGTCACAGCTTTTAGTTAAAACTTGAGTAGATTCTGTCTCTGTAGCTTGAAGAAACTTTATTGGTATGCCATCTGTTCTTGGTGATTTATTTCTATCCAAGTGCTCTGAATGCAGTTTCTGCTTCACTTTCTAAAATTGTAGGCTCATTTCCAAATGTTTCTTTCTTAGATGAATCTGTCATCCTTTCATCTCTTTTATTTAGTTCTTCAGTATATTGCTTCTGTTGTCTTTTTATTTCTTTTTCATCATGTAATGTGTTCTTCTGCTGGGTATAGAGCAGCCCCATTCTTGGTTTAAATGTCCTTTTGATTGGCCAGATCTTGTAGAAGAAGTATCTTGTTCTACCTCTTTTGTTGTGGTCTTCTATTCCTCTGCATTGATTATTATAACAGTTTTCATTGTCCCTGTGTACAAGTCACTGAACTGTTCTGTTCAGGATTTTGACCCCATTCCGTCCCCTCATACTATTCTCATTTGTCCTAAACAGTTTGAAGAGTTTCATCTGTTTCCCAATGAGGCTTTTCTTTCTTTTTGGCTAGAGATATTGCCTCTTTGCACTCATTCCTGACAATATCCCTGGCTTCAGTCCAGTATTTTTCTGGCTTGTCATTTAGGCTTAATAGTGGAAATTATGTTTAACATAATCTTTACATTCTATAGAGATGTTCTTTAGATTGTATTTTGGCACAAATATTGATTTAGTATTCTTTACCTTTACTGCAGTTTTTGATATTAGAAGTTCATGGTCTTGTTTTGTCAGAAAGAATGGAGTTTTTCCAGCTTCTGCTTCTGATTATGTAGTCTATCTGATTTCTATATTGGCCATCATACTCCTATAACATGTGTTGTTCAGATTTGGACTTCCCTGTCACCTCTGAGCACACCAACAGCTGAATGTCCTTTCAGCTTTAGTCCAATTGCATCATTACCCACAGCACTACTCATATCCTCTGCTCTTTTCCAATAGCTTGTGAGTGCCATTTGACCAGAGAGTCCCATCTTCTGACAGTATCTCTTGTTTCATTTTGGGTTATCTCATCATATCATATCATCACTATCTCATCATAGTTTTTTTGAAGTAGAAGGCTTCAGGAGTAGTTAACTATTGCCTTCTTCTGTGTGTTATGGTTTCACTGCCATAGTCTCTGAGAGATCCTCTATCAGTATCATCCACTATTACTGCTACTCCTAGTAGCTTTGGGGTACCTTAGCAAAAGCCTGCCTGACATGGGAGACCCTATTAGCAGCACTACTGCTGTCAGCATAGCCTCTTGCCTCAGAGAAGCATGAGATCCCATACCATAGAAAGCTAGTGCAATGGTGGACCCAGATGGAGAAATATTATTCCCCTCCCCCCCCACAAAATGCATGACTGGGAATTCTTCATCATCTACTAACCTACAGAGATACAACTAAATAACATCTCCTGGCTTGAATCCCCTTCTCCCATCCATCTTAAAAACCAGCAGCCAAATTGAATATGGGAAGTCAATTCAGCTTCTGCCCAGGGCACAAGGAAAATAACCTTTATGATGACTTGCTCTCAGTGAGCAAGGCTGCGACAAGGGCTTGCAACAGAGCTGTTGCTTCTGATTACTGTAGGCTTGTTCGCTAGCAGCAGAGGGAGTGGAAACCTCATCTCTCTCCATTGATCAGAAACTGAATAGAAGCCTTCACCCAATTCCACTTGCTGGCTCTTAAGGTGAGCTGAAGTGTCATTTATGTCATCTTACTGAATGCAGGCCAATTACAGATTTTAACTCTTGGTTATGACTCCATAACTGCAATGCCGAACACTAGCCCTTGTTCTTTCCATCTCAAATATAAAGACATTCACTAACTAACTAAAAATGATTTGAAGGGGAATTCTCATCCTCTTATTCCTTGGAAAGCACCAAGGAAGTGGGAAAGTACCACAGACATGGGAATGTGGTGTTTTAGAATTGTGCAGGTATGGAAAGCACTATGCTTGTGATTAAGGCCATTTCTGCATGAGTCTGTTATAGCGCGATGATTCCACTTTCAACCTCCTATGGAATCCTGGAGTTTGCAGTTTTGGGAAGGGCCGGCCAGCCCCTCCCTAAACTGCAAACCCCAGGATTCCATAGGAGGTTGAAAGTAGAATCATCGTGCTATAACAGACTCGTATGGAAATGGCTTAAGTAAAACTTAGCTATTGACTTCCTTCCTCTTTGTCTTTGTTGCTGTTGAATACAATTCCACCAAGCAGTTTCTCTCTCCCTCTCTCTCTTTCCCAGTTGCTCCCAATTACTTTTATTGGCCTCTGAAAATTTAGAGGTCCATTTAAGTTAGGAAGAGATCCATTTTCTCGAAGGCAGAATGACCATAGGAGCTATAGATTACAGCAAGTTTCAAAGCCAGCTGATGCTTTACAAGCCTTGCACGACTCTTTTTTCATTAACTATACTCATTTACAGTCAAGCCTTTTATGGCTTTCTTCTCAGTGATAATCCTGGAAATGATGGAGTAAAATGGAGTCCTATGTTTAATCAAGAGAAGAGTTCATTCCAACTCACACTTGACAGATTTAAGGTGATGGAAGGTGGCTGGAGAAAGAAAGAAAAAAAAAATTAGCCTTCCTGAATCTGAAATACCAAAAACCAAACCACCAATAAGAATTATAGTTTTTGAATACTGAATTGGTATGTTCTTAAAGGGCACAGGAATGAATGGGCCTTAACTAGTATCACAAATGCTGTGGAGTATGTGTTATATTTCATACATGCAAGTGTGTACATGTAGGTCTGACTTCAGGCTTTCTGCATTTATTTCCTTCTAATTATTTCTTGTTTGCCTCAATTTCCCTCAGAATAATGCTTTTCTTGTTCATAAAGGCACCTGGTGCTAACCAGGGATTATCAAAGAAATTTTATGTTCTGGGCTCGTCTCTTCCTTACAGTTTCCATTCCAGTATAACTGGCAGTGGTCCCTATGGTTTATTTTCATGTATTTATTGAATGAATTTATATCCTACCTTTCTCCCAGCACCAAATTCAAAGCAGCTCATAACCGTTTAAAATGAAGTGCAATTAAAAAGTTAAAACAAACATTAAAAAAGAATTAAACCAGAGTTCTATTTAAAATAACAAATTAAAAATAGTTTTAAAGGCCTGTTTAAAATGCAATAAAATAGGAAAACAGCACCCTTCCGTTAAAAATTGCATCTGCTGCAATAAATTAAAAACCAAATGCCTACCTAAATAAGAATTAAAAAATGTCCTTTGCCTGTTGTCTAAAGATAGCAAGAAGGAAGGCAGCTAGATCTCCTGAGGGAGCCAGTTTTAGGATTCAGAAGCAGCCACAGAGAAGGCTTTCTCCTGTGTCCTCAAGAAATGTGGTCATTTCTGCACTAGACTGTTATAGTGCTATTATTCCACATTCAACATCCTATGGAATCCTGGGGTTTTCAGTTTAGGGGGGGCCTTCATCCAAAATGGAACAAGAGATACTGCAAGAAGATGAGACCCTCCGGTCAACATCCTTGGTCAACATCCATAGGATGTTGATAGTGGAATAACAGCACTATAACAGTCTAGTGTGGAAATGGCCTGTGTCCATGACAGCGGTGGATCCAAGACAAAGCCCTTCCCATGAAGATCTTGGAACTCAGGCTGGCTTGTGTGATCAGCCCTCTTTGTGTGCGGGTTTCACTTTGTTGGATTTGTTAATTCATGAATTATTTGCTGCTACCTCCACTGCTGCCCTACACCATTTTGACTATAAGCTTCATGAGACTGAAAAAGGTTCGTAACTCCCTATTAAAAATGGTGTAGGGCAGCAGTAGAGGCAGCAGCATGCCCCAGCAATCAACTACTTCTGCGTTGTGAAGGAACCCTGACATCTCAAAGACATCCACAGTTGCTTGAATACATGGATCATAATTTTTGTGTGTTAAATATGGTTATGGGGTAGAGCTATTCACTTTTTCCCCCATTTTTTCAGGCGTCCTGCACCTCTAACTTTGGTAAATGTGGAGGGATGATTGTATAAGCAGATACAGTCTTTTAGATTTGGAAACTACTTACTTTCCCAAAATGCGTTCATTTAAAATTTTGTAATAAAAGACAAATAATCACAGAATCTAACTTCCCATTTAAAACATAGCTGCCTTGGGTCCCGATTCCAGTAGAAAGACAGCCTACAAATACAATAAATAAATTTAAAACATAGTGCAATAAATGACATGAAATTATTGAACTCCAGTAATTAATTTTACAAATTGACTAAAATAACATTTAAAATATTTCAAGGATGAGGATTCATACATTCCTGGGTAAAGTACTGCAAACTTATGAAGCTGCAATGGAAAAAAAAGTCTTATCCATGATATCCATTAATTGAAGGTATCTTATCTATGGGATCAAGTCTGCAGTAGCAGTTTAAAGGACATCAGTTGTGTGCCTTTGGTTCAGAGGCACTGGCAAGCAATTAGTCCATTTCTTTATCAAGGAGTCTAAAATATTTGTATATTAATAATCACTATTAATTATGGAATAGGCATTCCTCGGCCATGTAATGCAGTTTTCTGCAACGACCACACATCTGTCAAGCTTAAATTCTGATTTGCCAGTTCAAATCTGAGCATGTATCTTCTTGAGCAATTAAAAACACACACACACACACACACACAAGCTGAAGATCTTTGGTGGTCTTTGTATGTTCCCACTATTGGAGCTTAGGTGTCTGACTAGTGAAGAGAAGTTTTTCCAGAAGTGGTGCCTAAATGTATTTCTTTATAGTAATTTTCTATTTTTCCACTGAAAGGGTTACTAAATGCAAGAAAGCTTATAAATGAAACACCTTAAAATTATCAACACCTCCTCTAAATATGCATAGGTGGAATCTTCTTAAGTTCATTTTTCATTCCAGAGACCTTTCGGCCCCTGATTGAAATAGCCTGCATGACTGCAAAATGGCTTTAAAGCATATCTGTTTACCTAGCTTTGGCTTCTAAACTATTTTTTTTTTAAAAAAGTCAGGGGTCAAAAATAGGGAAGAAAGATTGTTTCAGTCAAAAGTGGTACTAGAAAGCAACATGACATGACTTTCAGATCACTGAAGTTCATCCCAACATGGGGGCTACAGGCATGAAAATTGTCCCTTAAACAGTTGCCTACCCCTGCTTTAGAAACTATATCCCAAATACAATTGCTAGGCTTAACTAGAGTAGATCAATTCAGTCAATGGGAACTTGTAAATGAATACTTCCGTGCATCCCATTGACTCAAAGGATTCATTTTAGGTTGGATTAACAATTAAATTTCATTTAGTGTACATTTTGAAAGTGAATGAAGAATTAAATCATTCATCCAAGCACTTGTACACAAGAACATTGTAAGCACAACAAGAGTAACATGTGAAAGGCACTCCTGTGGTAGTTATTTCAGCCTTCAGCTTCTTTTCTCAATTAAATAAATGATCTTGTATGGAATATATTGGACTACAGCCCACTTGTAGGCCATTTCTGCCCTACACTGTTCTAGTGCTCTTATTCCACTTTCAACATCCTGTGGAATTCTGGAGTTTGTAGTTTACTGAGACCAAAAAGCTCTCTGGCTGAGAATTCAAAATACCCCTCCCTAAAATGCAAACCCCAGGATTCCATAGGATGTTGAAAGTGGAATAATAAAACTAGAACAGTGTAAGGAGGAAATGGCCGTAGTCTTTGCAAACAGATTGCCTCCATCTACTGCAGAAAAATTATATAACAACCCCTTTTGGGGAAGAGGTTAAGATATGAGTTAGCCTGTCACTAGATAAGTCATTGGAAACAGAGAGTAGAAGTGCTGTAATGTGCTGTATCTCTGATAAATGGCAGTTAAAAAGGGCCAAGGAAAGTGGTCTGTCAGGGCTTTGCAATTCACAAAACGGATAGCTTGCTGGCACTGGAAAGCTCAGACCCCACCAAACACTGAGGGATGGATACATGCTCCTTCACTGCCCAGGTTCATTTTACATAGTTGTTAAAAATCCTGAAGAGTAAATTACAAAAGGAAGGCATGCCTCAAACAATTTGGCATGCTTTCTTGATATTATATGCAGATTCGTTTTGAGTCGGGATGGTAGTAGGGCTGAGACAATAAATATTCCCTCTTGTATTATTCCCCTTCATGTTAATTTAATTGTCATGTTGCAAAGTTTTGTTTAGTAGAAAAATGAAATAAAGTGTCCAACCTTTAGAAAAGTCAACTATGCTAGAAAAACCAAAGTAAAATGTGTAAGTCAAGGCTAGCCACTGTTCTGTACCATGAAGTGTTGTCCTCTAATCCAACATAAATCCTTTTGGTCAGGATCCAAAGAGTTGCTTGAAATGCTGGCCAAAGATACTTTCCTCCTTGCAAAATATGCAAGACTGCATGCTAATGTTGTGGTGCTGACAATGTGATGGTCAATTAAGGCAAATATTCTTATACCTTTTTTACTTCTATAATTGCTGCATATTCATGGATCTGCCATAAAAAGTAAGCAATTGTTAAAGGAAAGGATCTAAGATGTAATATGATCAAGCCATGAATTTTAATGCAGAGTCTGAAACACACCTTAATAAGGTATTAATTTTGTCTTTTATGCTTCCATATAATTTGTTACATTTGCAGTATTGTGTGTGTTTTAGAGATAGTCATGGTGTTCTCAGTATTAAGCATCACATTCTTAATGGCAGTAGGCTCATTAATAGATACAGTTACTCAGAATAATGACATAATGATGAAATGAGAAACAGTCAAACTTTGGAAAATACATCTTCCAATATGACACAGCATTATGGTGAATATGAACAACCCATTTTGCAGTGTAGGTCTAGCTTAAAAGATTCATCAAGAAAATGGCAAGAGTCTTGATGGTGCTCCTCATAAGGGGTTTATTACTCCAATGTTTTATCACATTAACAATCTCCAGTTGGCTTCGGTGCCAAATTCAAAATGCTGGGGTTTAAAGTCTATGTAAAAGTGGGAAAGTAGAGGGCTTGGACAGTTTCTGTGATTACATTTGAACACAAACAGATAGGAAAAACATAGTTTGCTTTCACGAAAAAAAAAATAACTTTTTGATGCTGCTGCCAATAGGGTGCAAATGAAGAGGTATGTGTTGATGATCAATTCTGCACATAATAATCAGGGGTTATGTGCATTTTTTGGCTGTTTGGTGACCACTTCTCCCCCTTATTGTGTAGGGTAGGGACAGGAAATGTGTGATTCACTTGATATTATTGAACTGCAAATCTTGTCATCCCTTTCCATTGGTTGGAAAAGGCCGAATTATTGTATGTTATGACTGGTTGCTACAACAACTTTGTGTTGAAAAAATTCTGTGGCATGCTGATGAGATACATTTGATCAAAATCAATATTACTGCTGATGGCTTACCTGACATTGATTCCAACAATGAGGTTTTCCATAGCTTTGAGGATTCTGCAGGGACTGTAGCTAGTCAGCGTTGCATAATTATGTGTGTACAAATGTCACAATTTTTCTCTCCCAGATCACACAACTTTATTCTCAGCAGGATTTTTTTCTCCATTAATTCTAAGGAACAAATTTTGCTGCTTGAGATAGACTTTGAAAAGAGAGAATGATGAAAGCATAAAACAGTTTTTGTTCCACTGGTAGCTCGCACATGGCTTCCAAATATTCAGTTGCAAGTATTGTGGTTGGGTGTGAAGATCTGTAAGGCTAATAATCTTCAGGTTACAATGTATAATACAATTGGTAGCCATGAGTATGAGGTCTCCTGTAGTGAGAAAGATCACTTGTTTCTCTGGTTAATGGCCAAAGTTCCTAAGCTTTCATCAAACATCCATTAAACCTGTCTCATCTGCTCCTAACCCACACCATTCTTGCTGCACACTGCCCATTTAAAGAAGGAGAAGGAAAGAGGGAAGGAGATAAATTTTTCCAGATATATGTTAATATGCTGCTGCAAAAAAAGTTCTGTGTATCTGAGTGGGATGCAGGGGATAAAAGCTTATGTCAAATAAAATGTGTTAGACTATTGGCTGATTTTGCCCATAAAGGAAACGTAATTATTAAATGGACTTACTTACAAATGCACACAACATGTATATGGATGAAGAATAAAAGAATTCATTCTTCCTTAGCTACTTTAGCACTCTTTATAGTAAAATGAAGATTTAGTAACTGAATAAACATTTTAAAAGTATTCCAAATGTTGTGTTTCCTGATCAGCAAGCTCTGTTTCTGGCTGTGATATTTGATCCACCCCAGGCTGACTTTTCAATAATAATCCAAAATTGATTATAACTATGTGTCATGAAAACACTTGCAAAATCCAGTTAAGCTTCCAGACCTTGGTTTCTTAACCTAGTGCAACCACTACATCCTCTCTTGGGTCTCATTCATACCACTCAGTTATAGCATTATGGTGCCACTCAAACTGACATGACTCTCTCCTTCTAGAACAGTTAAGGCACCAGAGTTTTGGGCACAGAAATACCTCACAAAACTGCAAATGACAGGATCCCAGCTGATAAATTCATGACAGTTAATGTGATCTCAAAGTGTTATAACTGTGGTCACTACTATTCATGGTCTATTATTTAGATGGACTATTCTGATGGGTTTTATAAGGGTCTGGCCTAGGATCCCTTCAATAAATTTCAGATAGGATAAAACATGGCATTCAGAATACTTTCTGGGGCTGAGTCCATAGAACAGTGTTGAAAACAAATGTACTGGCTGTATATTATTTTCCATGTAAACTTCAAGGTTTTGTTTAGTTTTTAAAGTTCTTAATGGTTCAAGACCAGATATCTTAACAGATAGCATCTTCTACACAACTGTATTGTGCTATTAAGGTCTTCCTCAGCAACCCTTTTCTGGGTCTCTTTCCACATCTTGCCTGGTCATCTGGTGTGAGTTCTAGCATTGGTTCTGCTGCTCCTTCTCTCTGCATCAGTTGCTTCCATGTTCCAAGAAGCATGATGGCCCTGCCACATCCTGCCGCAGTACAGCCAGGTAATTTCCCAGACTATGTTGGGGCAGGAAGTGCACTCATTGTGCTTCCAGAGCCTCGGCAGACAAGGTAAGTCCACAATGGTGGTGTGATTTCCAGTTATTGATGGGGAAAACCATCAATGATTTCCAGCACAATTGCACCACCTGGGGAGGGGAGACTGATGGAACCGTGATGATATTGTGCATAAGCATTGTTGTGGCCCCGTCCTTCTCCTGTCCCTACGGCAGGTTGGCAGAGTGGAGTTGAATGGTCCTGGGTCACACAGAGAGACAGTTCTGGATATGAGACAGGTCCTTTCTACAAAGTCATCTTTGCAATGGTTTCTCCAGTGTGGCTTTTCTGATGCCAAGCAAATATATCTTTCTGATACCAGGTATGTGTGCATGGATATACATGGTCAGCACTAGTATGAACACACAGAGTTCACAACAAGTATTTACAGAAAGAAGATGTACACACAAAGGAATAGGAAGTCATATCTGAAATAAATTCAACTAAAGAATAAAATGAAATCCCAAATAATACAAAGTCTAGTTAGGGTCTAAAGAAATGTCTTGCTAATCAGCAACAAATCAACAGCTGGATCCTTTCGTTTGATTTTCTCACTTAGAGTCTAGATTGTGATTTAATTATGTCACTTTCTTCCTGCTTGATTTGAGAAACAACGCCATTATCTCTGTTCTTTCTATCAGGGCAAAAGGAACAAATGTCTGACTTATGCCCATTGAATAGTGACAATTATTTAAATTTTCAGCTTGGTTACTAGTTCCCAAATCCAAACAGTTTCAAAATGAGATTTCAGAATAAGGAAAGAATGTTAAAAGCAAGACTTATTGACAAAGGGCAGACAGCAATAAATACTACCAGAATAGAGATGTGCTTCCTCCAAATGATGGTGGATTGTTTGCTTATGTTTCCTGAAACAAATGTGTTCTGTTGGGTCTCACACAAGAATAGCTTTAACACTGTGACCATTGATCCCTAGCAGCACATGTTATTGAGTCCTTCAGAAAGGTTATTTATTTAGATCTAGATTTAGATTTATTTGGAGGGGAGCTTGTTTTCAAGTTACCCTCTCTCAACTCAGATCCCACCTCTGTGGACTACAAAACACACAACACAATTGTTGTCTGCCTGGAGATAATGGAAATTCAACAGACTTGGAGACTGTCAGGTTCAAAAAGGGTCTCCCATAGCATGGGATCTCAACCTACAACATATTCCATTAAGCTCTGTCACTAGTCTGTATCTGCTTTCTCTTCTTTCTACCCTTTCTCATCTTTATCAATGTGGACACTGTTCACTTACCTTCCAAACAGCTTGTTTATTAAAGCTAAATAAGGAGTGAATTTAAAGGTTACTAAGGAATCATGTTTATTTCAGCTGGATGGCACTGCCCACTGCTATGGCAGCAATAAATAGACATGTGCAGAGCCATTTTCCCCCTGATAACCTTTTATTCTTCAGACTAAACATCCCCAGCTTCCTCATAGGGCATGGCTTTCAGACCCTTGACCATTTTGGTCACCCTCCTCTGGACACGCTCCAGCTTGTCAACATCCTTCTTGAATTGAGATGCCCAGAACTGGACACAGTAGTCCAAATGAGGTCTAACCAATGCAGAATAGAGTGGCTTTAATTTATTGTTTCTTTTTTGTATTCTCTGTATGCATTCCAAAGACTTTTAAGAAGTGTGTGTTTGTGTGTATGTGCATGTATGTGTGTGTGTTGTGTGTATATAGTCACCCTGGCCTTGATGTTTACCTCCCCCCCACAAAAAAAAGAACATAATAGTTGCAACCCAACCTCCCAAGTATCTGACCCACTGAAATAGGGCATGGCAGAAAGCATAGGCAGATGGGAAATAATAAGATTGTGTGTGTGTGTGTGTGTGAGAGAGAGAGAGAGAGAGAGAGAGAGAGAGAAGTCAAGATAGGAAGAAATAGTGGGGAAATACATGAGAAAAACTGTTCAGAAAATTATGCAAGTGCCTGGTGTTGAATGAGCAGAAATAAACACAGTAAAGGAGTTATTTGCACCCCTTTGAAATACATTTTATTGCACTATAATAATACATAGTCTTGCATATGATACAGTAATACCCCATGGAAACTAGAATATACGGTAACTGATACTGTAGCAGTGAAGCGAATCAGAATAAATTTCTCATCACTAAAACTCCACCAGCTTCCAAAGGTGTTGCGGGTTGTGGGTGCCAGAAGCCTTTCAGATTTTAGATGCAGCTCTCCTGCCACATTTTCTTTTTTTAGTGATGTTTTGAAGTCTTTTTGAGACTGACTCATTCCAATCCAGAACACACCAAGACACTTTGAGATTTGGCTGAATTGGTTGAACTGTTCTAATATAGCTAGTTGTCCATCTGTCTGTTGTTGTAGGTACTCTCCTATATCTATAGAAAAGTGCACAATTTAAGCTGTTTATATTCCATAATTTCAGCTCGTGCCTGGAAGACATAGCCCCTGTCTTCAAGAACTGATGAACAATTCTAATGTAGAATTGGTTAACAATTCTAATATATAAGCAGTGCTCAAGCACTTAAAGAGAGACTGTGCTAAAGATAAAGAGAATGTGTTAATGAAGAGTTTACTGTGATTCATTCAGCAATGTCTTCTTGCTTAATAGAATGGTTGGGTATGGACAAGTATTGTGAGATTATTTTTTAAAATGGTCATTGTTTCAGGGAACTCTTTTTTCTGAGCAAGGAAGGACTAAAGTGTACACAAAACACCTCCCTTTGTTTTCCATCAGATAGAGAAAAGACTGAGAGCAGTCCTGTGACACAGCCTCACCTCTATTAATTCTGGGAGCAAAACTACACACATGGTTAATGATCTGCTGCATGGATTCATTTCCTTTAGCTTTTGGCAGCTTAGTTGTATGCACTGGAATTATGGATTCTTTATCAGCCTTAGAGCATTCCCTTTCGAAGTCAAAAATGTGTGTTTATGTGTTTGTGGATAGGGAGATATATAACCATATTTCTGGGCCAAATAATCTAATTTTCCTTTTTGCACAGTTGCCAGATATACTTTATATGGGCTCAATATATGTCTTTGCATGCAGACATATGTGTATACACAAATACATACATTATACACAAATACATAATACAAATAAATACATTTGTTTATATATACACAAATAAAAAGATGTGTGCCTATGTGTATGTATACCTAACTTTACATACATACATGCATTTTAGGTTAGAGAAAAGTTGCATAGACATATATTGAGCCCATATAAAGTATATCTGGCAACTATGCAAAAAGGAAAAGTAGATTATTATCTAGGATGCACATGTGCACACATCTCATTGTGCATGAACACATATCCACATAAGTGTATGCACAGAGAGAGAGAGATTATGGCAGTTGTTATAACTAAGCCCTTGCAGGAGCAACTTGGGTTCTACAAATTATCTCTACGTGCATTTGCTTGAGAATATGCTATATTAGACACATGAAAGGAATTCCTAAGCAGAAACTATGTTTTCTTGGCACTGCACAATGTGCTTTTTAGCACATTGTGTTAAGAGTGTTCATAATCAAGGGTGACTGAATGATAATTGAACAGAATATGCAATTTATCCTCCCTTTAGCATTATGTAGCTCTTGTGATGGCCTGACAGGGGATTCCATAGCCCAGCAGAAGAAGGTGGCTTTAGGAGACATCTAAGAATAGTTTTTATGAGCCAAGCGGCTTACTTGTTAGAGCAGGAGAATGAGGGAAGGGGAGGGTTGCAGTAGCCTTTGACACTCTGTGTGCTGGGAGAGGGGAAAACAAACTGAAAAGGAATGACTAGTATTATATCATGACCCAGTATCATCCTCAGTTAACATCCACATCCAGTTGTGTTGGCATTTTTTCTTTGCATTCTATGTATTCTCTGAAGCTGGTTTCTCTCAATACTTTGGAGGTTTGGAGTGAGTGTTCAGATATTTTGTTGTGCCCAATGTAGGCAAAATAAGACTACATTTGCACATCATGAAAAGCATTCTCCCTTAGTTTTTCCAAAATCCAGAAGTGTTTTTTGCCTGGTAGTCATTATGGTAGTAGGAACATAGAAGCAATCTTCCATTGGTACAAATTCCTAACAACACCAGTGTGAGAGAACTAGAGGGACTGCAGAAAAGTTTGGCTTGTATAGATACTTTGTATAAAGAATGAATCCAAATATAAGGCTAATTTTCTCCCTTATTTGGCCTGTTTATCTGTTGTCATTGCGACTTTCCCAACCAATCTTCAAACAGTTCCAGGGTCCATGAGGGGTTGCATAGATTGCTTTCCGGATTATATGTGAGAAAATATTCAGGAACATTTTTGTCTTACACTTAAATGCTGGCTGTGAAAGTTTGCAATTACAAAACCAGTTCCAAACTAAGCTGAAAGGATCCGTAGTTGCTATGAACAGCTAATGCCATCATCTCCAAAGTAAGCCAACCACAAAAGCTACCTTATACCTTCCTTTTCTCAGAAGACAGCACTAGGCTACTAACTGTTCCTAAAATAACCTCTCTCTTTCTCTCTCTCCCACATTTTTTTTAAGTTGTGTCCTTAAGAGTGTGTTCTGTCTTGTAGTGGTACACCCACTCTCAGAGTGAACAACAGTCTCTTCATATATTTATTCTCTTATTATTATTTTTTTTCCACAAGTGCATGAAACACCTGCGATCTAGCTGGGAAGAAAATTAATAACATGGCAGTGCAACCAGCAGGGTGCTTCTCTTAGAGCCATTGATTTCCTTCCCTCCTGGGCAACGGCCACAACACCCTTCTTACAGAATGTACAATGCCTCCTTCCCAGCCATAGCTATCATGGTGACTATGCAGTACACTCTTCCAATTGAATGTAATGGATTTATTATGGAGAGGGTTGTATTTTGGGAATTGATTGATTTGGCCTCCCTTCCCAAAAGGTCATTTCCTCATTTACTAAAATAGCTTGTCTCTACTGTCAAGAATGGCTAGATTCATGTGGATGAGTGAGAAAATTGCCTGATTCCTTTTTCTTATAAAAAGTTCTGAACATTCATATTTTTAATCATAAATTATATGAAATTGAGTGGGCAGTATGACAAAAAAGGAGAAAAAGACAATTTTGACCATCCAGACATAAGACTGTGAGAACCTGTGATCTTCAAAATCTGGCTTTGGATCTTGTGTGTCATTGAACATGTTTGTGGTACTGAATCTCTAATTTTTCTTTAATAGGCTCCTGGTTTTTAACACTTCTTATGGCTGGCAGATACAACATGAACCCTCTGTTCTGGAAATACCTGAAACTATAGATTTTGTTTGGTTTCTCCCAGGAATTCTATTTGGTTAACATTTGGACAACAATTATTTAGAGCCATTTTTACACTACACTGTTACAGTGCTATTATTTTACTTTCAACATTCCATGGAATTCTAGGGTTTGTAGTTTACTGAGGCCAAAGAGCTTTTCCCCGAACTGCAAACCTCAGGATTCCACGGGATGTTCAGAATGGAATAATGATACTATAACAATGTAGTGCGGAAATGGTCTAAGTCTGCAAATTTCTTTATGAATGGAATGGAAGGACTTGTTTTAAATAATTTTTAAAGTGAAACTGATGGATTTGCTCCTGCTTAATTACAAGCAGAGGCCAAAATCCTGTTAGGGAGCTGGGTGTTCATAAATGGACTTATATATGCAGGAATTAGAATTTTGCAGTTGTGTAACATCTGTATTTAATAGAGGATTTCTGAAGTGTTGCTACCTAGCAGATCCAGCTAAGTGCCCAATGCACGTTGGAGTCTGATGCACAACAGGGTTGATGCAGAATGGGAGTGATGTGCATCAATTCTAATGCACATACCGTCAGTCCGGCTGTGCATTAGACACTAATGCACATGAGCACTCTTACTGGTGTCCTGTCATGTATCTTTGCAATTCAGTAAAGGGGTTTCTTAGCATCTTTTCTACATAGCTTGGTAAACATAAAACTATATAAAATAGCAGATCATATGGGATTCTGGCAAATGTGTTATTTGGAACAACACCCAGACTCTCTATTCTGGTCCTTTCCAAGAAAATCCTGTTTGTTTCTTTGTTGATATTCACATGGAAGCAGAACCATTAAGCTTCTCACTGATTATCTTTTTTTAAAAAACTATTTACACTAAATTTATCTTGATGTTGTCTTACCATTCAAGAATTCGTTCAAAATGTCTTCTCTAGTTATACCTACCAGTAGAACTCAGGTCTCTGTGTTTGTGTAACACCATGTTTTTCAGAAGAAAAAAAAATAGGCATCTCTGCCTGATTGGAGTTGGACGAATATGAATTTAACAAGAATTACTAAAGGAAAAAGTATAAAACAGATGAGTTCAGATTATTTGAAATGAATAAATATGTAAATAGATGGTGATAACATGCTTACTTCATTTCATGCTTGCTCATTTTATATATAATCTTGGTCCAAATTTTCTCCACCTACTGCTGCTTACTTGGTTGCTTTCAGACTTCTAGCCACCTGCTACACCCATATTTATTTGATAAGCTAATGAAATCCAAGGATATTAAGATCAAAAACACTGAAGTGGCATAATATTAGGAGTTAACGGGGGTTTAATTCCTGAGAGCAGTCAGCAATCATGTTCTAAAATTCCTGTACAGTTGAAGATTTTCACCAAAGATGGAAGTATGAATCCTATAATTCTTCAGATTTATTTGGAAAAGAAGGCCTCCCTGGACATGCACAGCTTGTGCTACTTGAAGCAGAGAAGTTTTATGCCCTCCCTGGAAGAGGCCACCAATGGCAGATGGCACGGGCGGTGCCAGTCTGCACCACGTGATCGGGTGGGGTGAAGGTCTATTTATTCCTCAGCTCGCCCCACACATGGTCTCTTTGAATCTTCAGTGCAACCCACCCCTCCAACCCTTGTTGCAGTGTGTGTGATATCAGGCTGCTTCGGGGCCAGATGGGAATCCCCCCCCATTGTGTATGGGTTTTTCCGCCTACCCCACACTGCTTTGATTGGAACCAGGAAAATTGGCTAGAGTGTGGTCATTTAACTAGGAATTCACCTAACAGGTAAGGGACAAAATAACAGCTCTGGTGGCCACCTTGGGCACCTACTTTGGGTGTACGGGAAGCTTCTGAATCCGCCTCTTGAGTCGTGCAACCTAGAGGGCGAGGAAGGTGGTGCTCCCTTGAGGTAACACTGGGATTTAACTCCTGTCTGAAGGGTCCTGCAACTTTGGCGAGAGTTACCCTGGGAGTACCTCCCTCTATATAGCAGCCAGCAAACAACCAGTAGCAACTGAGTGGCTTGATGGGCTCAGGCAGTTTGCTTGATGGAAGGTTGGGGGAGTGGACAGTGGTCTGTCACCTGATCTCAGCTGGTCCCACATTTTTCCCCTTGCTGCTTCCTCCAAGCCCATAATGTGTAAATAGTTAAATAAATAATAAATTCAATATAGGTGGCCCTTGGTTAACCCAAGTTCATGTGTTTGGTCTCTTTATTCTGGGGCTGGGACATCAAAAGTCACATTAAAAAGGAATAGGAAGACAACAGTTTAAAATGCTTCTTTCAGGATAATACATCGAGGAATCCCCCACAGATTTTATATTTACCAAAGTGTGATACGAGATTCTATGTGAGAGATACTGACTTTGAAAAACATGCATTTCTACTTTCATAGTTACAGCCTAAGATATTAGATGTTCACAAGGGAACAAGAGTGGAAAGGCAAGGTAGGGAGGTAGAGAAGGGAGGCCACTTTTGAGAAAATGTGAGAGAAGAGGTGGTGTTTTTAACAAGCATTTAAATGCATGGTGGGAAGAAGCCAGATGGATGTCAAGAGATACAAGGAGATGGAGATACAATGAGATAAAGGATTCCCTCAGATGCAGCTGAAGCTTTACAGAGGACAGGTGGAGAACTGGAATTGGAAAGGAAAAGAAAGGGAAGTATACATATGGGTGAAAGCAAAAAATTGAAGAAATCTGAAAGTTAATTTGAGAAGATTAAGTGGAATTTGAGAAGAAGCAAATGGGAACAATTAAGAATAATATGGTCACTTATGAATAGTTTCCTGCCTATAAAGTTACAAAAACTGCCTACTACACCCACTGCATACAGCCATGGGGTTTTCTTTCCTCCTTGAGATTTGTAGAACACATTTCCCCCTTTGAATCTATGAAAAAAAAAAACCCACTAAGAACTTTCCTTTTAAACATTTCATGCCAAGTGCTGTCTATTAAAGGAGCAGATATCTCAGAAGAGGACTGATCCGTAATGAATTTCACCTTACATAAATGATCACTGGAGAGAAAAGAAATCCCAGCTTTATTTGTAATAATAACAGGTAGACCAAAAGTTAAATTGGTGAGTTGATCACTGGGTGGAAGTCTTGCTGTTTCAACAGACAAATGGAAACATAAAAAGTAAGAAGAGCCCTGTTTAATGATGGCAAAGATCCAACCAGTTCAGAATCCTGATTCTAGCAGTCAATTAGTTAGCAATGTTCAGGAGTCAGAAAGTTAATTCCTCTTCCCTGCTGTTTCTCTCCTCCTCAGCAGCTGCCGTTCAAAGGATTACCTCCTCCAATGCATCCCCACCAAGTATTTATAGGAGTTTGAAACCACAACAGATGAAGTGAGTGATTGAGGCCCCAAATAAGTAAAGAGGTAATAAAGTAATGTATAACATCTCTAAATAAATTCAAAGAACTTGTCTGTTAGCACTTTGAAGACAATATTGTGATTTCTAAGAGGCAGCATGTCTTTTTTAAGTTGGGATGAATGAAAGGAATGCTGCAGAAGTGAAGATTTTGACAAGGTCTCCCACCGTATTCTTCAAGACAAGATGGAAAAATATGGGTACTGTTAGGAGGATTTGTAATTGGTTAACAGACTGAAACCAAAAAGTGCTCATCAATGAGTCGTCTTCATTCTGGTGAGAAGTGATTAGCAAAGAGCCACAGAGTTCTGTCATTCATCTGGTGTTGTTAAATATATTTATAAATGTCTTGGATTATGGAATGGAAAATATGCTAATCAAATTTGTAGATGACACCAAAATCATGCTTATCAAATTTGTAGATGACACCCACAGAACAGGAATAGAATTCATAATGGCCTTGATAGATTGAAGAACTGGAGCAAAACTAACAAAATAAACTTCAACGTGGATAAATGTAAGGTTCTTTATTTAGGTAGAAAAATGAAACACACGGATAGAGGATGGGTGAACCTGGCCTGAAAGCTGTACATGTGAATAGTGTCTAGGATTCTTGGACCATTTCCTCTGTACACTATTATAGCGTTTTTATTCCACTTACAACATCCTGTGGAATTCTGGGGTTTGTAGTTTCCTGAGGCCTGAGTGATCCTATTCTGAGTGATCCTACCCTGTTTTGCTTTGGTCAGACCTTATCTGAAATATTGTGTCCAGTTGTGAGCCCCACAATTCAAGAAGGTATTGATACACTGGAGAATATCCATAGAAGGACAGTCAAGATGATCAAAGATGTGGAAGTCAAACTCTATGAAGGAGTGGGATATGTTTAGCTTGGAGAAGAGAAGTCTAAGTGGTAATATGATAGCTGTCTATCTGAAGTGAAGTCATATAGAAGAGAGAGTGAGCTTGTTTTCTGCTCCTTCAGAGAAGAACAAAACCAGTGCATTCAGCTTACAAGAAAGATTCCACCTAACCATTAGGGGAAGAAAATGACTGCAATTGCTGTTTGACATGGGGATATACTATCACAGAGGGTAGTGTTCTGTTCTTCTTTCGAAGTTCTTAAAATAAATGTTGGAAGGTTATCTCTCAGGATTGCTTTAGTTATGCATGCCGGGGGTAGGACTAGATCACTCTTGAACTCCCTTCCAACTCTATGATTCTAAAGATACATTTGGAATGACTCATTTTAAATGGTGTACATAATGAATTGTTGCCTGGGGCACCATTATTAAAGCAGTCCATCCCCCCCCCAAAAAAAACTGTGAAGGTTTTTGCACATTAAATGTTTTTATAAATACAGTTATAGTACAGACTGATTTCCTGGAGCATTTAAAAGCCCATTGGTAGTTTCCAGTTAGTCAAGGACATAAAAATTTGTCAGCAACAGAAAATGTTTCAGAAAGCAACATGTAGCTATTAGCAAAATATATAACCATTGCAATATTGTTGTGTGCATGATCTTTTTTTAATAAAAAATGGATATGGTCATATTCTTGGTATTAAGTTGCCATTTAAATGATTTCACATTTCTTGACCTTGAAATACTAATGTTCTAGAAATAAAGAAAGAGCTGGTGTCAAAATTCATCATCTATGTATTAATTTATCCCCTTGCCTTTAGATTGTTCCAGTTTATTTAGGTTAAATATCGAAGAAGTGTAGCATATAATAAATAATAATAAATGTATTTCTATCCTGCCTCTCCCCATGGATTGAGGCGGCAGACAACAATAATACATTAATTACATTAAAAAACATACCCAATCCTCCCCACCCACCTAAAACCAACCCCCTAAAACACACAACAATTAACAATTAACAACAATCAACTGACTATTAAAAGAACAGCAAGACATACGTAATAACGACGGAACTAAAACTTTGCAAATAACCTTTTTCTAACAGTTTGTACCCAAACCTAGCTGATTTTTATTGAAGGTCAAAACTGACACTTTTTTGTAATGCTAAGAACCTGTGATAACACAAACTAGCAATGCTTGGCAAAACCAATATCATACATCTTTGTAATCTGGAATTTCCAAAATACTGATAGAATTTGGTAATATCTAAGGTGCATAGAAACAACAGATTCTGCAGAAATCAAGCTATTGGTGTGTCTTTCTGGAACAAGATATAAAACTAAGTCCCAGATTCTAAAATGACTGAAATGACCTTTCCTTCTATAATTGACTGGTAGTTTACACACACACACACACACACACACACAGACACTATAACCTGTAACAGGTTTAGCAGAATGGAATTCACTCCTCAAATTGTTAAGAAGAATTTTGATAAATAAGAAAAAAAAAAGATTCAGGCAATTTTTCAAGTGGTGATATTCTAAGCCTTCATACACCAAACTCCATCAAATAGGTTGAGACTATATATTAAGGTCAGTCAATGAAATCACACTTGCCTTCAGCTGAGTGTCAATTGTACATGGGGTTTTTCTGCAAGTATATTTCCTCTCAATCCACCCATGCATGGATAGATAAAGGGAAATGCAGATATAAATCCTTAATTAGTTTGCAGCCTTGGTTTAGAATTTGCTCTTGAATCTTTGCCTAAGAAGAAATCTGAAGGGATCATCTGAATAATGTCATAGTAAATCATAATAGAAGCTGAAGAATTTTTGAACAGTGTTCCACATATTCCTATTTGAACCTAACTGACTTTTGGGTTCAAAAACTCATCACTCCAAGAAATCAATGGCACAGGCATCAAGTTTCCCATGTCTTCCTACCATCTTTTCAAAACTTGAAATTGACATCTAACCCCTATTCATTCTTAGATTCTTAAGGTAAATATTTGTGCTTCCTGTTGAACTGTTTTGTTGTTTTTTCCCTTATAGTTTTGTTAGGACAGGGCTTTTCAAATGGTGTGTTGTGACACTTTAGTGTATCACCTGTAGTGTGTTGGCATGTCACCTCCCCGGCTGAGAAGGGTCCCCCACCTGAGCCTGGCCCACAGCTGTTGCTCATATTAGGGTCTTTCCTTGGCAAAAGCAATGGCAGCAGGCAAGGATCATGGGAGAGGGCTGCCTTTCTCCCTGCCTCCACTCACGCTGGGCCCTTTCCTGGCTAGGGTGATGGCAGTGGGCCAGACTCAGTGGTGGGCTGCCTTTCCCCATCCTAGGAATGCCTCTGGGTACAGAATTATTGTGTTGTGAAATCATGCATGTTGGAAAAGTGTGTCACCAACATGAAAAGTTTTGAAAGCTCTGTGTTAGGGAGTCACGGAAGCCTTAAATGAATAACTTTTTCATCTTTTCAGGGTACACAATATTTTTTATTTAAAAAATGGGAGGAAGGAGCAGTGGATCAGTGGAGAACAAAAAATCACCTTGCTTCTCCTTACACACACCTACAACACATTTAGAACAACATTACACTGTTGTCCTTATTTTAATGGCCAACCCAGTTTTAACTTCTGATTTTACTTGAAAATGCCAGGTAAAGTACTGTTTCTAAAAAGAACGTTGTTTAGACACTGATGCCCCTATCTTCAACAGTAAGCCAGCCTCCCACCCAAATATTCATGATATGACTTCCTCCATGGGACACAATCCAGATGAAGTAAAATTTGTCCCACTGATTTCCCTGTGAAAGGAAAATAAGTATGTGCTCAGCTTCCCACTGAGAGCTTAAATGTACTTTATACAGATCTGCAGAGCTTAACACTACTTATCTTTAGCTCTGTTGTACCCATTGTTTGTGCTTCTGTTTTATTGTTTGTTTGTTGTCCTTCTTTTGGAGTATTCTGGTTTAGATGCCTCTGGCTTGATCGTTCAAACCAGCCATGTCATCTTTATTTTACAGCTCTGTTAATGGATAATTGTTAATAGATAATTGTCTACTACAACCAGGTTGGCAAATGGAATGCCTTATCTGTCTCAGTTCATAAATAAATGATACTGAGTTTGAAACCCATACCTGATGTCTAATCTTAATGCCTTCAATTTAAAGACCTTAAAGTGCTTTGTGAATGAAATATGAGCCAGGGGGTTATTACTGGATGCACGTATATCACAGCAAACTCTCAAGAACAAATTGCTTTCCCTGCTTTGGTCAGTGATAATGAAACACTGAATTCCCATCTGAATTGTTATCAAGCATTCAGACAGAGCAACAAGTAATGAAGTGATCCACTTTTCAATCAATTAAAAAAAAAAACACCCTTTCCCTTTCAGCTTCATAACTGACATTTCAGCTTAGCCACAAAAAAATAGACACATTTGATCCACAAGAGAAGTGAATATTTTAGAAAGATCAATAAAATCATTTGACTGTAGTCATAAAGACATCTTGCACAATTCAAAACTTTTAATGTGATCTTTGTGATAATTGGAATCCCTCACCAATTATTGATCACCTACCCCACCAGCAGTCCTTGGGGGAAAAATATATATGTGAAATGTTGGATGTTGAAGGGGTTTCTTCCCCATTTGATCTTCCAAAGTTATACACTTGAGCATCTGATATATTGCTGGTAATACAGTTTGCATTTCTTCTTTAATAGATTCCTTTCTTATCTGGTTTATTCCTGTGGTGGTGGTGAAACTATTACACCTTTTTCTTGGCAAGATTTGTTCATAGGAGGTTTGCCTTTGCCATCCTTTGAGACTGACAGTGTGTGACTTGTCTGAGGTCAGCCGGTAGGTTTCCATGGCCAAGCAGAGATTCAAACCCTGACTTCCAGAGTTGTAGTCCAACACCCAAACCACTGCAGTTTTAGGTTATCTAATTGGGACTCCACATCCAAGGTTTTGTTCAAGAAAGGATTTTGCTGAAGAGGTACTAATTTCCCTTCAATTTGCTTTTGTTGCCAGATATTGTGAGTGTTGAATACATGCTTATTGGGGGAAAAACCATGTTCCTTCCAGCCTATCTATTTGTAAGTGAGAAGCTGGCACTAGGGGTGTATGACAAATCCAATTTCAGTTCAAAGTCAGATGGATTTGTCTTGGTCCACATTTTTCAGACTGCCTACAGGCCAAATGCAGTTTGTGCTCCAGAATCCTCATGTTGATCGACAACTGTAGACAGATCTGAAAAATGTGCACATTTGAAAAGTGCCAAGAGAAAAATGCGCACACTTCAAGTGTATGCAAAAGGCTCATGAGGCACCCTTTTATCAGTGGCAGGAATGGATCAAGAAATTTAAGCATTTTACATTTGAAAAAAAATACACAAATGGATGAATTAAAATGTCTGTGGTTTTGAAACTATTTTGAAAAAGTTGCTTTAGTCTGTTTTGAATATTTTCATTTTCTGTAATTGAATCTTTATGTCTGTTATTGCCAAGAGGACACTTGAAGGGTGATAAACAAATGCTTTAAATAAATGCATAAATAAATATCAGCTGAAGTCCAAGATCACACTTAAGAGTGAATAACTAAGAATTATGTATTTATAGCAGATTCGTATCCATGAATCAGTATTCATGAATTCATATAGTGGCACTAATCCTAAAATTGTGGTCTCCCAATCCTGCTTTACTGGGTAGCAGCCACTGCGATTGATGTAGGTCTGTTCTGTTATTGATCAAGGTGCAGCATACTGACATTTCCATGTACACACACTCAGCAGTCTCTGGAGTAATTATCATATAGCAGTTAACAGTTAGCAGTTACATTTCTATACTGCTTATCAGTGCAAAGCAATCCCTAAGTGGTTCACAATGTGTTTTAGCTAATTGCCCCCAACAAGCTCATTTTACCATTTTACTCATTTTACCAACTTGCAGAAGGATGGAAGGCAGAGTCAGCCTGGAGCCCTGCAGGATCAAACTCGCAACGTTGTGGCTGCAGTGCTGGCATTTAACCACTGTGCCAACAGGGCTCATAAGCAGGATCCCTGTCACAATTTGTCCTCAGAGTGCAGAGTGCAATAGAGTGCAACTGAAAATAAGCAGCAGATCTAAAGACAACTTGACTGACAGCCACTGGGAAGTTAGGTTGAGTTAGTAGCTTCCAGCTTCATAAGCATGTCAGCCATTCTTATCAGTGCTGAAATTACATCCCCTCCAACTGTCCCTTTTGGGAGAGACAGTCCCAATTAATTCTCTGTTTCCCTATTACTCCAGCTGCTTTTAAAATGTCCTAGCTTCTTTCTCCTCCTTCCAAAACTGAGTGTTGTGTGTTACCTTTAAAGCCCTACATGGTTTGGCTCCAGGTTACTATGGGATTGTCTCTTTAACAGCTGCAAAAAGTTCATGTTCATGTAACTCAGCAGGAAGAAGAGGAGAAAAGGAGACAAACTCCTGCCCTTCCCAGGAGACTTTCTGTACTACACTCTCATAGTGCTATTATTCCACTTTCAACATCCTGTGGAATCCTTGGGTTTGCAGTTTAGGGAGGGGTCTTTAGAATTCTCTGCCAGAGAGCTCTTGGGCCTCAGGAAACTGCAACCCCCAGGATTCCACAGGATGTTGAAAGTGGAATAAAAGCACTATAGAAGTGTAGTGCGGAAATGTCCTAACTAGGCTGAGGACAAATAGGGAAAGTGGGAGGAGCAGAGAGAAACTGGGGGCTTTTTCACACTTGGCGAAGAAAACACCCTCTTCTGTTGTTTACCGTACAAGTGTGCTCCCTCCGAGGATTCAGGCTGATCTGGAGCACTGCATGCCCACGCTACACACTGCTCTGGGGACTAAAATGGCGGCTTCCAGTTGGTGGAGGCTCTCCACCAACCAGTGAAGCTCGCCAGCCTAAACCCCTCCCCTGGAAGATCTGCAGGCTCACGCTAGTGCGAGCCAGCAAATCTACACCGGAGCGCAGCCATGGAGTGGGGCGCACCACGCTGTTGAAAGACCTGTTTTAAGCGGTCTTTCAATAGCACGGCGAGCGACCACTTCTGGTCATTCCAGAGTGAGCTGAAGTCTGAAACTACAGAAAGTAGTCCGGACCCAGTCTGCCCCCAAGTGCAAACGTCCTCACTGGAGGACGCTCTGCCCTGTTGCAAAAACAAAGTGCAGAAAAGGCCTGGGACGTTTTGAAAGCAGCTGAAAAAGAAACAGCAGAAGACTGATTGGCATTGTCCTTACCAAGCTGGGACAGTGGGAGAATATAACTTTAATGGATCCTATTTAGCATTTTAAATAAAGATAAAGACATAATTTAATCTTGACAAGCACTTGAAAGGCAAGATGGGATGCTACACATTTATGAAAATATTTTAATCCACCCTGATTCAATAGATTCCAAGGCTGTAAACAGAGCCTAATTGAACTGTCCAAGTTCTCCTATTACAAGAGTGAATTAAGAGGGTGTTCTTCGTATCTGGGCAGCATACTTACCTCCCGTGGTGATTCCAACAGAAGCATTGATGACTGTAATATGAAAAGAGATAGAGTTTTCCCCTTTCCTTCATCTTCTGTAGGTCTATTTTTTTTTCAATTTTTCCCTTTTTCTTTTTATTTGAAAATGCCTATGCAACAAGAAATAGGTCTCCTACTGGGAATGATTGTCACTTGTTTGACTTCACACATAGAATATCTGAGCCAGCAAAGAGAGAAAGAGATCACTCATGCAGGCCAGTGAACAATGCAGCTCAAGAGGAGCTTGTTTTCTGTCCTTTCCTCCATTTGTCAGAGAATATTGTTGGCTTTCCCCCTCTAAAGAAATCACCGACATAATCATCACCCCCCACAGTGGATATGGGAAAGAAATGGAGAAAAGTATTGCTGGCAAAATGAAGAGGCCATGCGAAAAGAAACATGTAGGATGCCAGATACTACAATTTTAAAATGTTTGCATTCGTCTACAGGAAGACAGGGCAAAAAGTGTGGCATGATGACGAGTTTCACCTAACCAGTTTTTGTCGGAAAAGAAAGGAAGAGAGAGATTGAGAGAGCAGAGATGTTTTGTATTTTTGTGTTCTCTGATCTCTGGTTATGATGCTTAGAGCATCATTTCTAGCTAAAAAATGGAACCCTGGTAAGAGTCGTGGGGATCCTTGAGTCATATATTCTGGTTGGTTTGTTTAAGACATTGTTACACTGTCCTTCATTCGATGGAGACTTCCATAGCAGTGCACAGTTTTTAAGGGATGGATGGATAGATGGGTGGATTGTCCTTTTATATTACCCCATTGGAACTGGCATTTGAGGAAGGTGCATTTGTAAATGAAATGTCTGTCTGTCTGTCTGTCTATCTAATCAGTAGATAATGACTATATATATATATATGTGTGTGTGCGTGTGTGCATGTTTGTCATTAGCTACTGATATATATATATATATATGTTATATAAATATATATATATATTATATAAAAGTTATATATATATATATATAAATATATATATAAATATATATATATAAATATATATATATATATATTATATAAAAGTCAATGTGTGTGCATGTGTGTGTGTGTGTTTGTTATTAGCTACTGATATATATATATATATATATATATATGTTATATAAAAGTCAATGTTTGTGAGTTTGTCTGTTTGTCTGTGTCAGGCGGGCGAAGACCTCCTATGATTGGCTGGCTGTGAAAATTCTATGAAATCCTGGGATTGACCGTTCAGGGAGGGGCCTTTAGAATTCTCAGCCTGAGAGCTCTTGGGCCTCAGACCAGTTGCTATGGAGATGAGGCCTAACATCAATAAGGATACCAGAAAACATTTGGGAGGCATATGTGAGAAAAATTAAACTGACATACACAACCTAGTTACAAGGTCTTCTCGCCTCCCACAGTGGATTGTATGGGTTCCATACGTGAGGAATCTTAAAGTTGAAATTCAAAACAAAAAATACTTCCAGAAAAACATGTAGCCACTGCACAAATTCAACAGAAAGCAAAAAAATCAAAAGCCAGTACATCATTGTTGCCAGAGAACACAGATTGGACTGGGGACTATGGGGAAAAGTTACAGGTACTGGAATAGGCCAGTTGCTATGGAGATGATGGCTAGCAGCAAGGAGGAGGATAGTGTATTCCCACGGGAACCCAACCTCTGTATGTTAACAACTACGAATGCAGATTGGATTTGGGAATATGGGGATAAGTTACAGGTACTGTTATAGACCAGTTGCTGTGGGGATGAGACCTAGCAGCAAGGAGGAGGACAGTGTGCTCCCTCAGGAACTCAAACTGTATATGTAAATAACTCTGTAAATAACTCTGAATATAGATTGCGTTGGGAAATATGGAGCAAAGTTACAGGAAATGGAGAAGAAAGTTTGGTGAGTTCTTAAGGGAAAAATAAAAATCCCAGGCAACGCTGGGTAAGTATACTAGTGTATGCATGTGTGTGTGTGTGTGTGTGTGTGTGTGTGTGTACACACATATACATACATATATATATATACACACATACATATACATATAGAGAGAGAGAGAGACAGAGAGAGAAAGAGAAAGAGAGAGAGAGAGTAGATAATGACAAAAACAAATGATAAAATATAGCACAGAGGAAAAGAGGAAGCTGAAATTAGCAGTAAGAGCTTTTTTTAAAAAAAATATTTATTTTATTTTATTTAAGATATTTGCATATTGCTTCCCAGCCCACAAGGGCTCATGAGGTGATGAACAAATAAAAACAATTAAAACAGTACAAAGATGAAAACATTTTAAAACTCTTTACTCTTTGGAAACTTTTTAAGGCACTCTGAAAAGAATCCTAAAATACAATGTTAAAAGAGCAATTACAAAGCTAAAAGCCATATAGAATAGCATTGTTTTTAAGGTCCAATGGAAGCTCAAAAGAGATGGAGCCAGCCTACTTCCTTGAGTGAGGACTTCCACAGCCTGTGTACTGCTACAGAGAAAGCCCTGTCATGTGGACAGTGGCCCCTTTTTACCCCGACTTCTGAATAAGCAAAGCAAACTTTATTTTATGGTGCGTAGGCCCAACATAACAAACATCTGAATTGTGCAATATTAGATATAAGAAAAGTACATCTACTAAAAATAGGATAAAAATGCATAAATGACTTTAAAATGATAAACAATAGGGATTATTAGGTAAAACAGAAACAAGGATTCATTAATTCCATCTCATTACCACAATGAAATTGGATTGATCTTATAGTACATTACCAGTATCCTGACATCGTTTAAATGCTTCTCTCCTTCTGATCTTAATAGCCAATGACAGAAATTTGGAAACTGATAGGGTTATGTTTGGACATATGTCCCCCAACAGGGTTTTTACATCATACTTTTCTGAATGGCCCAGCATACAGCTCAATAAGGGAGAGGTCAAATAATTGCAACTCCAACTATAAAAAAATACAAGAAGCAGAATATACGACACTGAATATGAGATTTTGAGTGACCATGGAGTGTCACCCCCTATACTTAAAATGGTAGCAGCATGAATGCCGATGCACTGAAGTTTCTGTATACACATCATGGTATTTAATAGAATGGGGTACAAGCATTTGAGATTTTCATTATCTGGGGGGTTTCTGGAACCAAAGCCCTGCATATATAGAGAGTTCACAGTATATACCAACTTCATGATGGGTTGGGATACAGAACAGGGCCTCTTCTGATGATCAAAGTAGAACTAACACAAAAATAATTTTAAAAAACCAAGGGGTTATAAAAGTCTTAAAACCATTTTGTAGGCCAGGGGGAGATCTCCTAACACTGAAAAGACCATACCAGAGGGCTTCCCCACAGTTGAGGTACCAGCAGTACATCACCTTGTAGTTAGATCTGCTCCATTCAGTTCTGGATGGAGGAAGAAGGAAGGGGTTAGCACAAATGTGAAGACAATCAAGGTGTCTACCTTTTAAATCTTCTTCTCTTTGTGCGTGCCTAACTCTCCTCACATTAACACTGAGCCAGAAGCAAGTCCAGAAGTCCTGTCAGTGTAAGGGGAGGGAGTTAATAGCAGTAATAATGCAACTGGTGTGTTTTCAGTGTGCATGAACCACATGGGTTGTGGGACATGGACAGAGAAACTTCACTCTCCAGATGTTGTTTCATCCAAATATTCTAAAAATAGATTCTAAAAAAAAAGGTATAGAAATTCCTTAAAAGAAAGCCTTCAACATAAGTCTTCTTTCAGCCAAGTGAAAACCTGCACCTTTTTGTGTAGGATGGGATGAGCAAAGATCAGCCCTTCAGATGTAGGCTCCATTATCCTTGCCCGATATCATTAGGAATCATGGGACCAGTAGCCCAACATGGTCTAGAGGGCCACCCAGTTCCTATCCCTACAGTAACGATATACAACATTATGCAGAAAACTGAAGAGGAGTGAACGGAACTTGCAGCGCCATAGACACTGGGCAGGAGGTGTGCTTAACTGCATCCTTTTCTTTCTTTTATGCATAGCATTCAGGATATTTTAAATTCCCACCTAGAAATACCTGAGATTGCTGTTTCTGCCCAGTTGCAAGAATTGAAAATCAAGAATTTGCCATTAATCAAGGGGTCCTTCTCCATTCATTCCACTTGTTACAGTGTCCGTTTTAGTTTCTTGATCATGTAAATTGTACCCAATGATACTTTTCTGAGTCCTGATCTCTCAGAAAACCCCAAAAAAGCTCTGGCCAATTCTGATCTCTCTGGACAGAGAGAAATTAATGTGATTTTAGATCTCACAAGATTATGTCTCTGACCTCTATAATAATGGTACCCAGCCTTTCACATTTTTACTGTAGGGGAAAAAAATGAAGCTGTTTCACACAGACAATTGGCTCCTACTGGGAGACTGATTATATCCAAGAGATTCCAAGCTTGTGCCGGTGGTAGGGCAGATGAAATTGTCTGAGTGAAAAGCAAGCAAGCAGAAGTACATGCCTTTTCTAAAAGATGGATTAGTCTACTTTGTTAGGCAGAAGAAATGCAATTTGATAGTGTCAATGATGTTAACATGGATATTTCACAGCAGTAATTATTTATATAAAAAATATTGATTTCTCCCCTGTCAAAAAAAAATTAAAAAATTAAAATGATGCTATATTTTGTTGTTGTTAACTACCATCGAGTCAATTCCAACTTATGGCAACCTAATTAATTAAAGACCTTCAAGTCACCTGATCATTAACAGCTCTGATCAAATGTTGCAGACTCAGGGCCATTATTGGGTCTATCTATCTGTCATGTGGTCTGTCTCTTTTCCTAATGCCTTCTACCTACCAAGCATTATTGTTTTCATGATATGTCCAAAGTACGACAGTCTCAGTTTAGTAATCCTGGCTTCTTGTTCAGGCTTGATCTGCTTTGTTGTGCTGTTGTACCTTCAAATTGTTTCAGACTTACAGAAACTCTAAGGAGAGCCTGTTATGGGGTTGGTAGTATGTGATGTGCCCAAGGTCTCCCATGGGTTTCCATGGTTGAGCGATGAATTGAAGCTTGGTCTCCAGGGTCATAGTCCAACGCTCAAACTACTACATCTTGCTGGCTCTTTCTTTTGCTTTATGACCTATTTACTGGTCTTTTTAGCAGTCCACAATATTCATAGAACTCTTCTCCAGTAGCACCATATTTCAAATTAGTTGATTTTCTGTATATCAGCTTTCTTCACTGTACAGCTTTCACAATCATATACAGAAATTAAAAATATGATGGCATGGACAATCCTAACTTTCGTATTGAATGATATATCCTTACACTTCAAGATCTTTACTAGTTCCTTCATAGCTGCCCTTCCAAGTCCTAGTCTTCTTCTAATTTCTTGACTGCTGTTTCTATTCTGATTAATGACAGAGCCAAAGTATGGAAAATTATAAACTATTTACAATGATTAAATTTTTTGCTTTAAAGTTATGTAAATCATCTGTGGTCATTCTTTTTGCTTATTTAAACCTGCACCTGCATATTCTTCCTTGAATTTCTTCAATAATTGTTCTAAGTTTTTGCTATTTTCTGCTAGTAGTGTGGTATCATTTGGATATCTTAAATTGTTCATGGAGTTTTGCTTTGAACCATATCCTTATCATCGCAAGATAAGTGAATAAAAACCTATAACCAAAATTCACAGTAATTTCTACCCTATACATTAAAATACAAAATTTAAACTTCCTTCTTTCCCTGTTGGTACTTGTAACTGTCAGTCAATATAAACTAAGCACATTCCACCATCATAAATGTATTTTCACAATTGTTCCTGAGTTTAACCAAGATTACTTATCTTGTCATTGTCAGATTTAATTGTTAAATTGGAGTTTCTGTTTCTTATTGTATATCTCTTCTCTTTTTCTTTATTTAATAAAAAAATATTTTAAAAATGGTTGACCTGCTTTCCTCCAATTTTGACACCTTTTTCTTCCAAGCCAATTCTTCCTTTATGTATATGTTTAGCATGCAAGTTAAACTGATAAAGTGATAAAATGCAACCTTGCCTGACCCCCTTGCCAAGTGGAAACCATTCCATTTCTGTATATTCTGTCCTAACAGTAGCCTCTTGTCCTGAGTACAGAACAATCAAATGTGATGCCATACCCATTTCTTTAAGAGTGATCTGTAGTTCTTCATGCTCTACACAATCAAAGAGTTTGCCCTCATCTATAAATCATAGACTGATTTTCTTCTGAAATTCTTTGGGTGCTCCATTATCCAATGTTATATTTCCAATATGATCCATAGTGCCTTTTCCTTTTCTTAACCCAGCTTGAACATCTGGCATTTCTTTCTCCATATATGGCAAAAGTCTTTGTGGTAGAATTTTGGGCATCATTCTTCTTGCTTGGGAAATAAATGTCAAAAAGTGAAGGAGAGGTAAGACTTTATTTGTTCCAATGTTAATTTAGTAGATAATAGAAATGTGCCAAACAGACATCCCCTTTTTACATAGCTGTTTAACTGGTTCGATAATTTATAGTGTTATATACTGTATTTACATTTACATTTACATCCATGTGGCCATACTGAAAGATTCAGAAAGAGTGAAGGATTTTTAATTTTTAAAACCACTCTTTATTTAGAATCCAGAAACCAATCACTTTTAGGGATGATTGCAACGTTCATGAAATCGAGTTTTCAAAGGGAAGCTTATGGAATTGGGACTTTAAGATTTTCCTCTCTGAACCGATGCAATATTCAGTGCACATCAGAACTTAAGTAGCCACCAAATTCTCCATGTCATGAAATTGTGACTGCATCTGTGCTGTCAGTGTTTGACCATTTTAAAAATTGTGTTTTTTAAAAGAGACAATATATATATACACCTCCTTGGCCACATGGCCATGCCCAAGGCAACAAACTGCAAGTGAGATAACATCCTATCAAATATAGAACACTGTATGAACATCTAGAAAGTCCTTTCAAACAATAATATTGTGTGAGCAAAAGAAGAACATTAAACATGGCAACACATAAGTCCTTTAAATTTTTGTGGGAAAAGTTGGCGCTCATTTCTGAAAACGATATGACGATCAAGATTGACATCCTATATTGCTTTTATAGATTCAGAAACTAGAGTTGCAGATACTGTGGGACTACATAAATGCCCTTGCATCAGGCAAAGAAAGTCTTGTTGACTGCCAATCAGGGTGCAAGGAGACTGTGACAATCAGAAGCAAGAACCCTGTCACAATCTCTTCATGGCAGACTAACTCACTGATGGGAAGATGTTGGAAATGTGATCTTACTTGCACACTGATTGATTGATAAATAGACCTCCTTCACCCAATGATGCTGCTGGCTATTAAGATGGGCTGGTGAGGGAATTCAGGCCAGGAGATATTATTTAATTATGTATATGCAATGAAGGCTATTTCCACACTAGACTATTACACTGCTATTATTTCACATTCAACATCCTATGGAATCCTAAGGATTGCAGTTTATGGAGGGGCCTCAATAATTTTTACCTTTTTGAAACTTGTCTTTTTAGATCTCTTTTTACCTTTCTTTTCCACACCTGCATGCACTCAAGGAAAAGAAGTGTTAAGATTCATTCAAGTTTGGCAACAACTGTTAAGATATGCATAGCACATACATTCTCACTTCGATGATCCTTATACCATGTAGGAAACCATTGCTGCTGTTTAGATAAAAAGTTCAACCAAAAAGAAAGTATATTAAGGTTTCATATCTAGCACTGAAACTGATATATTTTGCGGAGTAAAAAAAGGATGAGTTTTTAAACTTTACAGAACTGAATATGCCACAATAAACATCAGCAGAATTCAGAGAGCAGCTCTATTGCTTAGTATTTTCAAAGGCTTGTCAACTGTATCCTCAAGAGTGATGCTGCAGTTATGAAGTAGTGTTATCATCAAGATAGGAATGTAAATCTTGGTTTATTTCATTGTTGAGAGCAAGAACAGGTAATTTCATCTATTTTCTCCCTGGTGTGAAACAAAGTAAGAAAATAGCGCACTTTTCAAAGACTAGTCACAGTATGAGACCTCTCTGAACCAGTATTATGTTCAGTTCTCTCCTTCCCCAAACCCATCGCACTTTTAACACAGAAAATGTCCTTTTCTGTGCAGGAATCTTAGTGTTTTGTTCATGCTTTCTGCATGGGGACTTTTCCCTCCCACACACAGAAAACCAGGTTTCCTTGCAGACTTTGTATTATCTGTGCAAAGAAGACCCACCTCAATCCCCTAGAACAAATTTGTTTAAGTGAGGATAAATTTGGCATGAAGAAGTCCCAAACTGCAAAGAATCACACCCATCCACATTTTCTCAACAGGGAGTCCTGAAGGATAAGGTATCTTTTTTTTTCATCAGGGAAGAGAAAATAGGCAAATGTGCTTCTCAATGCTTCTCAAGGACATTCCTGGGACAAAAAGATGGATATCTGAACAAGGCTTTAACAAACAGATGCACAAATTAATACAGAAGTCGGCATAATGGAATTCTTAGCAAACACATGAAATATACACACACAGGCTGCTAACAAGCAGATTAAAGATTTTTGGAGAATTCTGGAGTCTCACAATAGCTGGACTTTGTTTCCAAAGCAGAACTAGTGCATTAGGAATCTGCTATTGCTGCATCTCTTATTTACAAATCTCATACAAAATACAATGCATAAGCAATTTTTCTCTCAAGCCTACAATCTTCTTCAAGAATGATGTCTCCAGTTCGTCAAAGTAGAGTGAAAATTATAGCAGGTGCAATGTTGTTTTGAAGCCCACTCTTTGTGTAGGACAATGTTTTTGGGGGATATTTAGGTTCTGAAATGTGATTCTTATAGTTTTCTTATAGGAAAACAATGAGCAGTACACACTGTGGGGTGCTTTTTATGCATTTTATTAACTCCTTGAAATATACAGAACCTATCTGTTTAAGGGCCTTTCCTCACTACACTTTTATAGTGCTATTATTCTACTTTCAACATCTGGGGTTTGTAGTTTACTGAGGCCAAAGAGCTCTCTGGTTGAGAATTCTGAAGGCCTCTCCCTAAACTGCAAACCCCAGGATTCCGTAGAATGGTGAAAGTGGAATAATAGCACTATAAATGTACAAGGTCGAAAGACCCTAAGTGACAGGTTTAAGTGGTAATAGCAACTCCTCTCCTTTGTGAATTAACATAGTTTCCTTAGAAATCTAGTAAGAAGTGTATGAAAGAAGATGGTCTGTTTTCTACAGTGAGTGAAACTATTATGTTCCTATTGCCTATTTGTTTTGTGTTTTGCTGTAGCGACCATATTGTCTTTCTACATTCCCCCACCCAAACCCAAAAGACTTTGGCAGACATCCTGTTAGTGAATTACAATAGTGTAAGTCAGATGTATTGCCACCAAAACTAACTGTTACAGTCATTGTATAAGTTGGAATTCTGTTCTGACCTTCCATGACAAAAATCCACTCTTCCTCCAAACTCACACTGTAAGCAGCACAGTCTTCCACCAACAACAACATGGTCAATTCCATGAGATACATCCAGCTCTTTTTCTCTAGCCAGACATGCATGACAGGCATCTACAGAACCATCTAGGGGTCTTTGTGAGTTTTCTACAGATGACATCCTGGCAGTGCATCTAGCTAAAAGAAAATAGCTGAACTTGTCACAGCTCATCCTCAGACTCTGACAACGTAGAAATTGCCATGTTGGTTGATGGGCTGCTCTGCTTACAAGATAACTTTTAGGAGGTTGCATCAGGAAATGTGCCTACTGAGATGTAGCTATGTACTACACATATGTCTCCCAATGCAGGATCTCAGACTTTGGCTTTTTCCACAGGATGCTGTCATCCCACAATGGGGATGCAAAAGGATGGGACCACGATGACAGTTATGCATGACATGGTTGTGGTCCCATTCTTCTCTCATCCCCCACACAGTGCAATCACAGATTAAATCACTGATGGGTTTTACTTGTCAATGACCCACAATCACAGCACCATCGCAGGCTTACCTGGTCTGTGGAGGGTCAGGAAGTACAATGGCTGTGTTGGGGAAGTGAAGTACCCAGCTACTCTGAAGAAGGAAGAGGCAGGGTCATCACTCTTTCTTCATTCATGGAGGCAGCTGGTGCAGAAGGGAGTATTCCTGACATGCTCCTCTACCAGCAGAGCCACTCCTGGGATCCCCATGGGAGGATGTTGGAAGAAAGTAGGGTGTGGAAAGTGTCTCTGTTTTAAAGCAAAAAGTTATGATTGGAGTTATATTTCTCAAAGCCATGAAATCTGGACAAACAGTATGTTCTACCAGCACAGCCAAGGAATGCAAAATCAAAGTATGGGAAGAATGGCATCCCTTGGCCTCCAAAGCCCTTGTCCCAATAGGATAATATGTTAGTCCTAGAATATGTTCCACAGTCCAATACAATCTGTGGAAATTTGAGGCAGGTAGCTGAAAAATCATAGTGGGACTTTTTGTTTGTTTGTTTGTTTCCATACAATCAGGGAGCTTTTGACAAAGAAATCATATGCAATGCTCTGTGTGTTGACAGAAAAAGTCTAAAAGCCAGTGCCACAGAACTTGTTGCTTTGACCAATAAGAGATGAAAGATCAATGGAAGAGCTAGTAAAAATGAGTCATTGCAAACAAGGGTATGTGCTTACACAGTCTGTTAAATAAAATCATACTAAAGTCTGGAGAAACTAATGGTAGCTGAGAGGCAATTCATGGATAACAGATATACCTCCCTCGATCCACATACAAGACTCCCATATTCTTTATTGTCATAACATTGCCCTTTCATCCAAAGATATTTTTGCAAATTTTAGGGGTGAATCCATCATTAACAAAAGGCACAATGATTTAGATGAAACACATTTAGGAAATACAGGAATCAAGAGAAGACAGATTCACTTGAATCTGCAAGAAGCTTCTACAATTCACTGTCTGAAAATCAATGGTTGTACAGCAGGTGCCCCCAAGCTAAAGTGTCCAATAGTCTTCATCAGCACTGCCACAGATCTCCAGCAGATCATTAATTAAAACGATGGATTGGACCATTTGTGGTTTCCAGTGTCAGCAGAACCTGCAGCCTGAATGATAGCTGTGCTAGGGAGAGATAATGTGTGCATGATTAATGGGATTAAGGGGGAATGCTATAACAGTTGGGGGAGAAAAAAAGACTGTATGCCTTTTGCAGGTGGAAGTGGAAAAATACAGGTTGAGACCAAAGTGTGGGGTTGAAATAGGGCCACTTTATTAACATATAATGATGCAATGTCTGCAAAGGGAATGAATGTGCAGGAAATCTATACCCTGCTTTGGCACAATGCTTTTTTCAGGAACAGGCCCCTTTCTGGGAGGTCAGGGGAAAAATTAACTCCATCCCTGACTCTTATAGCCCCGTCTTCTCAGATGGGCAGGGAAGCTACCACTAGCAGCCCTTTCCTAGGCTTGCCAGCTTTTATATTGAAATAAAGTACAAGAAAGGGATGCCCAATGTTTCCTTTAATATTCAGTTTGTTCTTGGAAACTTGAGCATGTGCTATTAGACAAAATCCCAGGATCAATGGATTTGAATATGTTGGATTAGAATTTAAAAACACTCTTTTTGCAGCTGATCTTTTGTCGTTCTTTCTAAAGCCTCAGCAGTCAACCTCTGTTTTGATGCAATTGATTAATGATTTTGATAAAATGTCTGGGTATTCAGTTAACTGGTTCAAGTCAGAAATACTACCAGTGGGAGACAAGATGGACTCTAGGATATTTAAAACATGGTTGTAGCTACATTTTGGGAGGAAATACAAATAAATTTAGTTCTGAGAAGTTCTTTGATATTCAGAGATATGCATGTCCTTTTGAATTATTTACCTGTTTCCTGGAAATTAACAAATGGCCAACAGAAGTGGGTTGTTTTATGTGCTTTTGAGTGCTGCAAGATTGATACTTGGTTCCTGAAAAGATAATTTTCCACCACTTGTCTTCCAAGCTATAGAATTTCCCCCACCCATGATTCAGTCTATAGAAGGTATAACAATGCTTGCAACATTGGAAAGAATGACTTCAATTTGTCAGTTGGTCAGCTTTATCGAAAGTTCTGACTAATGTGGTTATATTTCCTCCTTTTGTGTTTCCATTCTCCTTCTTTTGTTTTATTAGAACATTATTATCTGTAACTGAATTCTCTTTTGAATATAAATAGGAAACTGGATAGGTGGCAGGTTAATGCCAAGGCATGACTCTACACCTGTTCCCTGAGCCCCAAGATTCTGAAGGACGTAACAATGGTCATCTCTAGGCAGTGTGAAATGCTAATCCAAATCTCTGAAGATACCACCATTGGTTGAACTGAAGAGTTGGATGAGCTAGCCTGGCAGACAAGTTGCAGAGAGGATCCTTTGGAATTGTTCTGATGCATCTCAGGAATCAAGATCAAGATCAGAAGGCTGTGCATTCCTCGCTCCCTCTGCTTTTGGAGGCCTTGCCCTCCTTTCTACTCTCACCCTTTCTAGGACAGATAGATGGGAAAGAATGGCATCAAAATCCAGAGTTTCTTCATCTGAAGAAAGGGAGACAGAGGACATTTGCACTTTGGGTGAAGATACAATTTCCTCCCCTTTTTGATTACCACCAACTTTTGGGGGCAGGGGCCTCATCTAGGATAGAATCCTGGATGTGCAAAACTAGGACAAACTAGTCTGGAACTGAATCACCTAGGCTAAACTAGGGACTGCCAAATTCCAGGGAGGCCTAATACCATCTGACTATCAGGTAAGAGGCTGAAGCAGGGACCACTAGGCCCCCAACAGATAGGCTGGACAGGCCCTCCTATATATAAAAAAACTTCCAGGTCTGGAAGGCCTCAGCCAGGTATGATTGGGCCAAATAGACTGGGTTTTCCAAGAACAAAACCTGTTGCTTTGCTGCTTAGAAGGTTTCTGTTTTATACCCTCCCAGCCTTCACTTAGTCAATCAACTAAAAAATCTTACTCCTCCCCAGTCATCTCACCCAATCATAATAAAGATCTTAGCTATAACCCCACCTGCAGTATGGTGGAAGTTATTACCATCCGATCTGTCTCAGCTCTTGTAATTACCTTGGCTTATCTTCACTCACAAATCTATTGATGCCTTCTCTTCCTAAGTATAAGTATACAGATGTTTCCTGGCATCAAGCCAGTCATTTGCTTTCATTTTCCCTCATGTTTTCAACTCTTTATTTATAATCAGGTTGGCTCCATGCCCGGAGCTAGCATGCATCTATGTTTATAATATGCTACTACCTACTGCATATTCACAACAGCATCCAGTGCTTAAATAAGGCAAACAGAAAGCAGACTAGCCTGTCACAACACAAAGTGTGCCCCTCTACATATTGTTAGACGGCAACTCCCATCATTTCTTACAACCTATTGTATTGGTAAGCGAGTTGCAATCCAAAAACATCTAAGGAATCACACTTTTTCTGCCCCACCTTAAAATACATCATCATATTCCTTTTATAGACAAGAAAGAGAGAGCTGAGATTTAAATTACATGGTGCATTAAGGATGCAGCATACGTACTGAGCATCCCACTCCTTTTTTTTTACAAGTAAGCAAGTTGGTCCCTAACCTAGATCAGGGCCATGACATAAAGGAGGACTGGATTTAAAGCTCTTTTTGTTTTCTTAACAGAAACAAACTTTTCATAATGCCAGCCACTAAAATTATGGCTAAACTGACATTTTAATTGGGGATTTCTGCAATCCTTTGGATTTCCTGTATTTCATCTTATTGTCATTCTGGTAGGGGCATAGTACCTAGAGGAAAAAAAGGACAAATTAGGGCCCTAGAAAGACCACATTTAACCACATGGCCTGAAGTTGACCATCCTTGCCTTATATGAGTGTTTATGCTGAATCAAAGTCTCATCAAGCATTTTCCCTAAGAAACACTGGTTAAAAACCTTATATCACATTATCCTTTTCCCCTCATTTTTTAAAATGGAATGCATGGCTGTGATTCTGCTATTTGGGAGAGCCACAGGCATGGAAATAGCTAATCTGATGAAATAAGCTATCTTTAGGAAGAAGGTATGAGGACTAGAAGTCAGTACAGATCATGAATATTGATCCCCCTACAAGCTGCACCATAGATACCAAGCCCTACCTCTCTGTTCCCCAAAACTGAGGAATGTTCTAAGTGATCATAGATCCTTTTTACCTTTTGTTCCCCCAGAACATAGGAAAATGCTTTATACCTAAATTGGATGATTGGTCCATCTAGTTCAATACTATCTACACTACCCTTCTCATCTCTTGTGCCCTCTTGTGCTCTTTTGGGCTATAGCTATCATCAATCCCAGTCAGCGTGGTCAACTGTCTGGGACAGTGAGTGCAGTAGACCAAAACATTTGAAAGGTAGCACTTAAGGGAAGCCTTGTTTTCAACTTCTGCCAGTGATTTACACACAGGTCTTTTCCAGCATTCCACTACTTGATGCCAAGGGGAAAAAAAACAAAAACAAAAAACAATGGGAATTTCTGTATGCAACTTGCATTCTCAGTCACTGAGTGACACCCTCTCTTCTTGATACATGTTATTGTTTGTGTACTTGTACTTCTTTTACAACAGTCTTTGTGAAGCACATCCATTGAGGCAGTGCTTGAAGGGAGGAAGAAACAGAAAACTTGTAGAAGTGTGGAAGAGAAAAGAATCCACTTCAAATATTCATTTCTATTTTTTAAAAAATGCAAAAGACAAGCTATCTCATAGTGCTCAGACACAGACAGACAGGAGCTAATCTCCTATTGCAGCTAATATGATGTAGAATATGAATACCCAAGGAAACTCTAATGTAATTCTCCTGGGCAATTGTTTGAAGGGAAATGTTCCAAGGCTGTATATTTATCATTTAGCAAGCACTGTTCTCCCTTGTGCCAAGGACTGTTCCTGCCTTGGCATGTAGAAAATATTGCTGCCTCCAGCAAGAGTGACTGTTTATACAAGCAGGGAGTCAGTTAAACAGAAGACTGGCATCCCATATGGCGTGGTTATGAATGGAGTTGGATGTCATTCATGTCATGTAGAGAGGGAGATTATATTTTGCATGATTCACCTTGACATGCAAGGAAATCCAATGAAACAAACAAACAGAACTAGGACAGTTGGCTTGTCACTGTTTTCCTTCTTCTGGAAAGGAGCTTCTAAATGGTTCTCTTTATCAATTTTACTTGTCCTCTGCTGAAACATAAAAGTCTTGACTAGCTTGTGTGGAGATTTTATTTCTATCATTTCTGTTTTATTTTTTTGTTAAGCCGACTTAATTCCCAGGGCTGGGTTGAGGAAGGCAGGATATTAAATAAAGGGCTAGCATGGCATAAATCTGACCCCAGCCATCACAAGTCACTTTTATAGATGTTGTGCAGATTGCTTGTCTCTTCTGACCATGCGACTGTCAAAAGTCCTCCCCACAAAAAAATTACCTTCTAACTCCAAATCTCAGATTTCAAACTGCTATAATTGTACAGAAAGAATTAGGATCTCTTTCACAGTCCATAAGTACAGCAGTTTGATACCATTTTAACTGCCATGATCCCATCCTGTGGAACTTTCAGTTCCATGAGGTATTTATTCGTTGAATTCCCTGCTAAAAACCAGACATCCTAATGCCTGGTTTATCCTTCGGTACAGACTGGCCTGTTTGCTCAATGTAAAGTTCTGAAGGACACTCTTGAGAGAAGATTTGATATGTCACATCAGAGAATGAACAAGTGAGAGAACCTCTAATGTTATGGGTGATGTGCTCTTCCCTAGTAGATGTGTGGGCACAGTTTGTATCTGAGTTTGCAGCATGGTCTTATATCTGTCTCTCCATCCATGTTTTGTGTTCTTCTGTGGGAACTTAACTGTTTGAGACCAGGAGGCTGTCTGTAGCTATGTAAAGGCCCGCCACCAGTAACAGAGGCCCTTTCTGCACCTTACCTTCTTCCGGTGCTGAGGAGAGGGGATCGCACAAGCAGCCTCCGGCAAGAGGCTCTCACGTCCAGGATCCTTCGGCTCTGCATGAGCTGCCTGCCCGGGAGCAATGCACAATCACACACCATTTTCAGCTTCTAGCCAAAAATGAAAAGGTGTGAGATCGGCGCCTGCCCTACCCTGGAGCATCACACAATTGTGAGTCCATCGTGCAGATTTCTCTTCACAATCGTGTGACGCTCCAGGCACCCTTTCGCATGGAAAATGCCATGCGAAAAGGGCCATAGACACAGTACAAAGAGAAAGAAGAAATCAAAGTAAACAATACAGAGAGAAATCATACCCCAAATCAACCAAACCATAGGTCCAAAGTTAGATAGTGTGAAATAAGGGCATAAAGACAGTGTCATTGCTTAATAAAAACAGTTACTGAAATAGTACTACACAGAGAGATTCGCTTAAACATTTTAGACTAAGGAAGGCTGATAATGTGTTTGGAAAGCATTAAGCTCAAAGTTTGATGTTGATAGGATGAAAGGAGGAACACAAGTTAAAATACAAACTGTTACCAAGTTCCAACAGTTTGAACCAATATGTTCCTCATCCACCAGCCATTTTGAAACAATATCAGAATTTCTGTGCTGCCCATGGATTTGCACTAGAAAACAGAAATGGGATTTGTTAGTCTCTTTAGATGGGGTTATTCTACGAACTTTTTCAGAAACCTTTTTCTGGCTGAAAAACAGAAAAACATCATTCTTCCCACTCTCGGTACTGTGATTAGAAAATAGTGCTGGAATATTTGGCCCATACCAACATCTAAAATGGTCAAGGAACAAAGTCCAGCTACCCTTTACCCTACTCCCCACACTGTATTGCAACATTTATGGAAACACTTTGGACACAATTCTGCACTGAAAAATGGACTATAAAGTTCGTCCCTGGTGGAACTATGATGTGTCTTCTCTCTTGCCAAATTTGAAATTTACCTCTCTATAGCTGGTTCCCTCTCTTATTTCATGTAATGGCCAGTGAAGAATGGGGGATGGGGGCTGAGACGCATCCAGCTATGTACCTACAGCCATGCACACAACAACAACAATGCCACCCTCCAGAATGTCTGGAGAAGTCCTGTATGGTCCTAGAAGGATGACAATGTTGCTTTGTAACTTCTTATAGTGATGAAACCAGACACTACCTCCTGCTCTTTACTGATAACTATATAGCCAAAATCAGAATCCAGACACTGCTGGATTTTAAGTAATGAGAGTCATTGCATGAGGGAAGTTGTGAATCCCTCCCTCCATAATGAAAGAAAAGACATATGCCAGTGTTATGCTGACATGTATCATGGATATATGTCATCCACTACCTGTTTTTCTTTCATGTTCTGGGGCACTGAATCAGACCAACTCAGTTCCAGCTGAATTGTACTGATCCCAATCTGATTTGATCTAATCCAGTACAGACGTGATCCAAATTGATCCAAATCAGCCCAATTCCGGTTGAGATTTGGAATTTGACTAAATCAGTTGCCCTATTGGGAACTACTGGAGTAGTCTAATAGTTGGTTTTATGATGCAGTCTGATTATACTTTCATTGTGACCCTGAAACAGCTTGTTTTGCATCTAAGTTTCTAAGTAAGGAAATTGGTGCTCTCTTAATGGACATCAATTTTAAGGAAAGAATGCACATGTAAAAATCTTATTCATGAAAGACCTTGTTCTTTTTCATCATAGTTTACTGCTTACCTCCACAAATCTCTTAGGCAGTCAGTAGAGTTTTTTAAGCCAGGAAAAGCCCATCTATCTGTGACTTTTCATTTGGAATCATTGATTTCAGAATTGATAACCTGTTCTGTCTGGAGGATTGTGCCAAGAAAGTCGATTCCTCCAGGTTGCTCAGAAAATTCAATGTTGCTTATACTTTAAGAAATTGTTTAATCACTTATACACAACAACCTAGCTTTCACTTTCTCCAATAGGTCTTATTCTGGCCTTCAAACTACAAAGGAGATTTGCTTGCTGTGACAGAAGCCACAGTATATCTTGCAGAGATCCTATTATCTTTCCACTTGCAACCTCCACTACTACCATCTACCTTGCCCTAAGCTAAATTAATATCCCCTCCAGGGAGAGTGTTTGATGTTTATACACCCTGTGAATTAATCCACACTTGACTATCTGTGAAATACAAGATTCCTCCATACAAACTCTGTGTATACACATATGTACATATGTGTCCATGCATGCACACAAACACAAGTGTGACAAGCAGCTAGCAATGACAGAGGAGGCTTAGATGAATACTGGAAGAGAAATAGTGTCACCTTAGCTGTGCTCCATGACATAGTTGATAATGTGATTCATTCACGATAATGCATGGTGATTATGCTAGTAAAAAACCTTGGCCATTTCTGCACTAGACTGTTACAGCATTATAATCCCACTTTCAACATCCTATGAAATCCTGGGGTTTGCAGTTATGGGAGAGGCCAGAAATGGCTACAAGGTAGAGGTGCCTTTCAAAAATTATTTGAATAGGGCCTGGAATACTGCTTTGCTATGGAAGCTGTCCTATCAGTTAGATGTCTCTATAAACAGTTACTAGAAAGGCATTTTAGTCAGTCCTGTAGGGATCTGGGGCAGGGGCAATGTTTCTGAGGTGTCCCAGCCCATAGCCATGCCCCTGCATGCCCTGGCCGTGCCCCCCACACCCAGGCCACCCCCCCAACACAGTTACGCCCCTCCACACAGTGGCCACGCCTCTCATGCCATAGCCCCACCCCTTCCTGCCCCCCTCCACACACTCCAAGCTCCACCACTGATTTTAGTTTTGATTTGGCATCCTTTATTTCTAGTCTTGAAGTAGGGCATAATAGAGATAATAATCTTTACTAGAAAGATCCTCATTGTCTCTTTCATATATTGACAACAGTAATAAAATACCACATAAATTGACCTACATGTTAACATTTTAGACAACAATATAATTATTTCCTCCCCAAAATTTGCCCCTTTGACACAATTTAACCACATGTAGAGAAAAAATGCTACATCTTCCCCAGTAAAGCGGGGAAATAAATTTACTAATTATGAATAACTTTGAAGGAGTGGCATACCATTTATGTATAGGTTTATGAATAGTAGCAGAGAGTTAAATACCCAAATAGCCAAAAAAGACTGGGTAAGTATGTAGTCATATTGAAAGCTACTTTAGCAGCTATTAAGAATGCATATAAAACCACCTATAGATGACATCTAACTCCAGCAAAATGGCCACACATTAATTTTAAAAAGTCCTACAGTTGCTACTGGTATCCAAAAATGAAAAACTTCTACTGTTATTCCTCCTCCCGCAGACTTCCTTTGGGCTGATTTCTAAGGAGATTCTGGCACCGCTGGTGGACTTCAAGGTCCTCCATCTTTTGGGTTGCAGTCTGTGCCTATATGTCGTGTTATAAATAAAAAAAAAATTAATTAAAAATGGAAGGGAAAACCAAATTGTTCTGCATAGCAACTCCAAGAACTAGCTGCCAGAATGATCCCAAACCTATGGCCATTTTATAAGTCATTTCCACAAGTTTCTGATACAGCTTGGAAGCCAGACCTTTAAACTGTCAACTTGTGCAGCTCAATGAGCTTCACACTTCACACTTTCTTACCAAAAGACTCATAAGGTGTAAATTTATTACTTTTGTCTAGTCTGTTGAGGGTAACGTTCACTCTATAAATATTATGAAGAAAGGTATGGTTAGCTGAACTCTGAACTGGAGCACTTTTCACTGAAAGTTGTTGAAGTGGCTTCCTCTTGGCTCAGTTGACTAATTCATTTGCTAATGGCCTTCTCCACACTTCACACCAGAGACCTACTCATCTCAGTGATGTCCAGAATCATACAACAGGGATATTCATGGATGCCAGGGCAGCTTCAGCTGAGAACAATTTTTATGTTGATAAGAATGAGTTTCAGTGAGGAAGTAGAAGCACGAAAGGTGAGAGCTCTGTTGTGTTCTGGGAGAACATAGTTTGTAGAAAAAGAGCTCAGTGTCTCCATAGACTCCTGGTGAAGTGTAACCTACAGTACTGGCAATATAAAATCAGTTACTCAGACTTTATGTAAACAATATTCATAGTATTTCCTCAGCATCCAAGTCAGTTTTATATTTCTGCTCAGTAAATTTCTCCATTCACTCCAACACAGTGTTTGGATAAAAGCCATTCTGTTCTCATCTTTCGGAAAGTTTAGAATTCAGTTTGATTAAAAATTGTTCAGAGTTTTTCTCCCTTTGGATTTGGATAACATTATTATTTGTTAAGATCAATACCATCGGATTCTTGCCCAGATCCATTTCTGTTCACTATCTTTTCTAAATATATGAAACTATGTGCAAACCCTTCAGTTTTCTTTTCTTTTCTCACTTTTCAAAATCATATAATTTGTGCTGAAAATTATGCATAGCAAATTTGCAGATGTTATTTTTTAAAAAAAAATTAACACAAGTGAAATTAAGTTTTTAATTATATTCCACTGACCAAATTGCTGCTGGAAGAGGTTGTCTCAAGTTTTGGGGTTTGGTGGTAGCAATAGGTTACTTGCACCTACCGGTAAGTCTACTTCTCTTTTCCTTCCATATCCAAGAAAACTGGTTCTAAAACATTTTTTTACTGCAATAATGGATTGAATGAGGGTGAACAAGTTCCATGCTATGACACTTTAACTGGCTGTTTTTTTTTTTTTTAAAGACAGTTTAACTGGCTGCCCATTGCTAGGCGGAAGTAAACAGGAGATGGAGGCCATTTCTGCATTGCACTGTGATAGTCCTATTATCCTACTTTCAACATCCTGTGGAATTCTGAGGTTTGCAGTTTAATGAGACCAAAGAGCTCTCTGGCTGAGAATTATAAAAGGCCCTCCCTACACTGCAAACCCAAGGATTCCATAGGATGTTGAAAGTGGAATAATTGCACTATTACGGTTTAGTGCGGAAATGGCCAGAGCTCTACCTGCTCAGCAATTCTGTCATTTGTCCATTGCTAGGCACATTTCAAAGTCTTGGTCATGACCTGTGAAGCCTTGTGCAATATGGGTCCAAGCTATCTGGAGGACTGTATTTTCACATATGCCCCATCTTATATGTTAAGATATTCAGGAGAGATCCTAGCCTTATTGATGGCTCCTTCCAAGGCTGTGGAACTTTTTCAAAATGAGTTCTCTTCCTACTGCTCTTTCCACCATCAGGGAAAAAACAAAAACAAAACAAAAAGCTGTATATTCAGGCAGGTTTTTAGCTACTGTGTCTCTGGGTACTGTAATCTCCTCCTCAATTCCCTTTTGATATGAACCATCTTTTAAATTTTACAGCATGGACTTGGTTACTTAAGAGACCAGATAGATTCCTCTTTGGAGAAAAAAAATAGATCCACTAAGTCTCTGGTACTACTATATGTTTTTGTGGTCCACTCAAAGTTAAAACCACTTAGAATAGGGTATTCGGTATGGTACCACCAATTGTGCACAATGTTCTACCATGAGATATTCAACATGCTCCAACCAGTCTTAGTTCCACAACTACATTAAAACCTGTACTTACTTGTGCAGTCATCTTTAGTCCAAGCTAACATCTACTTCATAGACATCATAAAGGGCATATGCTACTTTGTGTGTTGTGTTTTTCTGTAAATTTCCTATTTCACTGATTTTCACCATTTTGAAAAAAATTGAGGGGGAAGCTCAAAATGGTATATAAATGTTCATAAATAAATAAATGGATTTTGTAGAATCATAGAATTATAGAAATGTAGAGTTGGAAGAGACCACAGAGGCCATCTAGCCATGCAGGAGCACCCTCAAAGCACTCCCGACAGATGGCCATCCAGCCTCTGCTTAAAAACCTCCAGAGAAGCAGCCTCCACTACACTCCGAGGCAGCAGATTCCACTGCCGGACAGCCCTGACTGTCAGCAAGTTGTTCCTGAGGTTCGGGTGGAATCTCCTTTCCTGCAGCTTGAATCCATTGCTCCCTGTCCTGGTCTCTGAAGCAGCAGAAAACAAGCCCTCTCCTTCCTCTACATGGCATCCCTTCAAATATTTAAACATGGCTATCATGTCCCCTCTTAACCTTCTCTTCTGCAGACTAAACATACCAAGCTCTCTAAGTCTATCCTCATAGGGCATGGCTTCCAGGCCTCTCACCATTTTGGTCGCCCTCTTCTCGACTTGTTCCAGCTTGACCATGTCCTTCTTGAATTGGGGTACCCAGAACTGGACACAGTATTCAAGATGGGGTCTAACCAAAGCAGAGTAGAGTGGTACCAGTACCTCCCTCGATCTAGACACCATACTCCTATTGATGCAGCCGAGAATTGCATTGGCTTTCTTGGCTGCCGCATCAAACTGCAGACTCATGTTCAGCTTGTGGTCTATTAAGACTCCTAGATCCCTTTCACACGTACTGCTATCCAGCCACGTGTCCCCCATCCTATATTTCTGTATTCCATTTTTTCTACCTAAGTGTAGGACCTTACACTTCTCTCTGTTGAATTTCATGTTGTTAGCTTTGACCCAGCTCTCCAATCTATCCAGGTCATTTTGAATTTTGATCCTGTCCTCTGACGTATTAGCAACCCCTCCCACTTTGGTGTCACCTGCAAATTTGATGAGCATGCCCTCTATTCCTTCATCCAAGTCGTTGATAAAAATATTGAACAGCACTGGACCCAGGACAGAATCCTGCGGCACCCCGCTAGTCACCTCTCTCCAGGATGAAAAGCAGCCATTCGTGATCACCCTTTGGGTTCGGTCAGTCAACCAATTACAAATCCAACTAACAGTAGCCCTGTCCAGCCTGCATTTTACTAGCTTCTTTGCAAGAATGTCATGGGGAACTTTGTCAAAGGCCAGTTTGTTTGGTTTAATAGGGCAATTGGTTTAAATGTTTTCAAAATTATAACTTACTGGACTCAACCTTACTGGTACTCTCAAACTGGATTTGTATAAATGTTGACTCATCATTAAATAATCAATTCAGTGGGTATACTTTAGTGAGGACTACCACTAGGATTCCAGCCATTGTGTTTTAGTTGCATCTGCTTTTTAATCATTCTGTGAGCCACCTTGAATCCCACTCTTAGGAGAAGAGCAGGAAATAAAAGGCAGGATATATAAATACCTAGTATATAAAGAGAGCCATCTAGATACTAGCGTTAAGTTATCTTTGGTCCTGTAGTGTGAAGGCAACAGCTGTGATTTACACAAATGGAAAGAGTGTGCATTTTCCTTTATAACAAAGTGCAATTCAGTGATGACAGCAAATCATACATTCCAGTCTGTGAAGGAAAAAGTAACAAATGCATGAAAAGAACAGAATTTGCCTGTGTAAGACAATTCTAAAACTCCATAAATGTTTATTGCAGTGACAACTCCAGCATCATAAAGGCTCCCTGGGATATTTCCAATTGTCAATGCAAGAAACTTATTTTACAGATTAAAGAATACCAGCCACGATCTTGTCTCACAGTTTATGTTTCATAACTTTACCTATCTGTAGCCACTTTGCAGAAATACAATGAAATCCTGCTATTGCATTGCAAAAATGTGTATCTGGGCACCAGAAAGAGAGCTCAGATGTGAGCCAGCGAGGGAATCACTTAACAATAGCTGTTCCTTTTGTTTCCAATCATATCACTTTGGTGAGGTCACTGAAGGAATTTAAGAGAAGATGCTTCCATCTTTCCACTGTGTTTTGTGGCAGTGTTTGTGATAGTAGTGTGCAGCATATTAACAAGACTTCATGTGTTCTGGAAAAAAGTTGGAAAATGCACAAGAAGAATCTTATGTAGAGGTACTAAAGGCAATCTACACCTTGATATGTCATAAATGTCAATTGCTGATATATTACACTCAGCGCTTTCAGGAGTATCTTGAGAGGGCACCATCTTAGAATGTAATTCAGGCAATGAATTGGGCTGATCCAGTTCTACAGCCTGGTTTGTGGAATCCCATTGAATCTCCAGCACTGGTGCTAAGTTCCTCTAGAATGCTGTCTCTGGCTGGTAGAGAGGAGAGGATACACATTACCTTCCTGCTGAAGGTGATGCTTTCTGCGACTTAGGCCATTTCCGCACGGAGTGAGGGCATCATCCTGTAACACTACTTACCAGCTCTTTTGTCTCCCCAGTCCAGTCTAGGCTGCTCCAGAGTAGTGCATGCTTGTCACTCCGCACTGCTCCGGGGACAAAAATGGTGGCGTCTGGTTGGTTGAGGGTCTCAACCAGCCGCTGAAGCTCGCCAGCCTAAAGCCCGCCCTGGCAGATCACAGGCTCGCAGTGGCGTGCTCCGTGCTTTTGAAAGACCTGATTTTTCCGGTCTTTCAAAAGCACGCTGAACAACCACTTTCCGGAGTGGGCTGAGGTGTCAAACTACATTAATTATTCCAGACCCAGTCCGCTCCCAGGTGCACACGTCCTTCCTGGAGGACGGACTGCACTGTTTCAAATACCCTGTGCAGAAATAGCCTTAGACCATGAGCTCCAGGCAGCCAGGGAGTGTAGTTAGGTGGAAAATAATGAACTCATCTTGCCATCTCTGCTCCCTCCTATTTTCCACTGATGTTAATGTAATGCCTGGCAAAATGATCCAAGATGCTCACAACAAATGGTTCACACTGAGAAGAGAATATAAAGCCTTTTAAACACTTTAAAGATTTCACTTCTTTGTATCATATGAATGAACAAGCATATAAAAGGTACACTTTCACATATTTTCTCCAGAAAGTCTCATCTCTTTGCCCAGTCAAGAGTGAAGTAGGGTCTGTGATTTTGGTGCCAATTTTGAGCAAAGGTACATGTGTGTGCAGACATGCACAAAAAAGACTCAACATTATATTTGTCTATTGCAAAACCCAAAAGCAGGGATAAAGAATGTGTCACCCTCGGTGTCATTTGACTGCAACTCCCAGGAGTCCTAATCAGCATAGCCAATGATGAGGAATAAAGGGAGGTGCAACATAACAACATCTGCAAGGTGTACTTCCAAGGTGCACAAGGTGTAACCCAAGCCTTACCTTGGGGAAGCTCTATGATAGGAGCCAATGAGAGGTAGTGATTTGAGCATATGACTACAACCCTGGAGACCAGAGTTTGATTCCCTACTCAGTCATGGAAACCCAGTGGGTGACCTTGGGCAAATCACACAGTCTCAGCTTCAGAAAATCCCATGATAGATTAGCCTTAGGGTTGCTATAAGTCAGAAATGACTTGAAGACACACAACAATGACAGCAACCCACTATAATATGTGTCATTATCATGTGAATTCCTAGCAAAACAATAGAGTAGAGGAGTTAAATCTTTGTCAGCATCCCCAGTCCTGGTGAGCCTCATTCTTCATGCCCCTGATGTGTGTTTCTTTCTTTCTTTCTTTCTTTCTTTCTTTCTTTCTTTCTTTCTTTCTTTCTTTCTTTCTTTTGAAAAAAAATGCACCTGTAATGCATTAAATAAAATGGCTACAAAGCCTCCAGATTTACCATATTGGACAAGTTGTTCCTGCAATTTCTTTACTCAGCTCAAAAAGACAAATCAATGGGTCCTAGAATAAATCAAGCCTCATGTCTCACTAGAAGCCAAAATGACTGAACTGAGGATATCATGCTTTGGATGTATCATGAGCTATTGTGACTCACTGGAAATATATCCATATATATATATATAATTTGTGTCTACATTGAAGGCAATAAAAAAAGAGGAAGATGACACTACAGTTGCAATAGTTCAGTCAAGAAACCTGAGCAGGGCTGTTGATAACTGAGGCATGTGAAAGTCTCTCATTCAAAGGGTTGCCACACATTGAAGTAAACCTAACAAGAAATAACAACAAGAAACTCAACTCAAGTTCTCTTTGGAAGTTATAGCCAAAAAGAAAATAACAACCAAAAAATATGAGCAATACAATATAGATAGATACAATTATCAGAATATGCATTTTTTTAAAAAAAAAATTATCCAAAATGCATTGCAAAAAATTCACATTTGCCATATATGTATTGTAGAGAACAATTATTCTCATTCACTGTTCTGAGTTTGGTTGCTTTTAGCACAAATCTAGCTGGGTTAAATATTTATGTGTGCTTGACAACAACAACAGCAAATACAAAATATTACAATTAGCTACTGTCCCTAAGCTTCTGATCAAGAATTTATCTCTCAGCCTTTTGCATAGTCTACAATATAACATGTAATGCATTACATTGTCAACCACATGGCTCCCACAGCTATATATGTTGCTCTGCCCCCTGGGATTATTCTCATATCTCCCTTCCATAAAGTTATTTTTCACTGTCTGAAAGTACCAGGTTGTAAAGTCCTTGTGAAGTAAAAGTAGACTGATCACAAACCCTGTGCTTTGTTTTTGCTAGAGGGAGACCGGAGGAGATTCTAGATCACTCAGTGCTTCAATAGCATATCTAATGCTATCTGAGATCCTACGTCAGGAGACATATAGGTTTCATGCAGCTCCAGCTGCATTCTCTGTACCTACATTTCTCATTGCTTTCTCCCAAAATCTCACTTTATAAGCAATCCTGCCCCTCTCAACACAGTGATTTTAGCATTGTCAGAGAGCAGATTTTTTTTCTATAGCTGGACATGCTGAGATAGGCATCTTCAGAGACTTCTAAGGGACCTTGTGAACAATCTGCAGGTGGTATCTTTACAGCATTTCCAGCTACGAGAAAATAATTGGCTGCATCCCTGCTCATCCCCCTGGTCTTTGACCACATAGGAGTGGCCACACTGGGTAACAGGTTGTGCTACTTACAAGGTGTGTTTTGGGTATTTTGTTCCCTGCATAGTCAGAACAGAATCCCAACCTGCTCAGTGGAACTAACAGAATGCCAACCATGGTATTTCTATGTCTTTTCTTTTATGTGAAGCGTTCCTTCTTGCTTTGAAATGATCTGCTGTTAACTGTGTGTTATATGTATATACTCTTCACAGCTATTTTGCTTTTTTTTTTTCCCTCAAAAGCTTTTCTGTAGTAGAAAAAAGGGTGGGATAAACAGTATCATCTGAAGCCTCTGTACAATTCAGGGATTGAGGCAGCACAATGATCACAGCCTCATTCAAAAGCCACTCTCTGCCACTTCCAGCCTCAATTCGTGCAATCGGTAATGTGTGCCTTTGTTTGGAAAATATGTGAAACTTTAGCAGTTTCAAAACATGGCAGCCAGGCCAAATTTCTCCATTTTTTCTTTACTCCAGCCCCAGCTATCTTTAATTAGTATTGGGCCATGTCCACACGAGCCTGTTATAGCGTGATGATTCCACTTTCAACCTCCTATGGAATGCTGGGGTTTCCGGTTTTGGGGGGGGCAGCTGGCCCCTCCTGAAACTGCAAACCCCAGGATTCCATAGGAAGCTGAAAGTGCAGTCATTGCACTATAACAGGCTTGTGTGGAAATGGCCTTAGATAGGAGTCAAGACATCTGGGAAATAACTGTGCATGGCTTCCTAAGGCCCTTCCACACTTCATAAATCTAGCACTTTGATTGCATTTTAAATATTATGATGTTATGGGTGAATTCTGTGGAATTTTGGGATTTGCAGTTTGGTGAGTCACAAGAGCTCTCTGGCTGAGAATTCTAAATAGTCCTCCCTAAACATTAGAGGACCATCTCCACTGTGCAGTTATAGAGCTTTATGTTACTCCAACTGTCATAAGAACATCCCATGGAATCCTGGGATTTGTATGTAGGGAGAGGCATTTAGAATTCTTTCCCAGTTCTCCAGTGGTTCACCATGCTTTGAGCCCCCAGATTTCATAGGATGAACCATAGCAGTTTAAAGTGGAATAATAGCAGTTACCCAGAAGTAACTGTATATTTATTTATTTATTTATTTGATTGACTGATTGGATGATTGATTGATGAATATCCAACTCCCAGCCCTCAATACAAGATCCAAAGCAAGTTGCATTTGGTTGAACCAAGTTATTTGTCTACCCACAGTAAAGAAAAAAGATACCCCCTTCCCCTTCAGCTATAAAAAGCTGATTTGAATGATTTAAATTAAATCTTTTCCTATTGTTCAGGGGAGTGGACTAGCAAAGAATTCTAATTACTCACAGAACTACATATCTCAAGATTCTATAGGACAGTGTAAGGGAGGGGGATGTTAGGATCCACCTGCAATGCCAGCATCTCCTTAGATTTTGGGGAAATTATAGCTCAAAGAATGCCTGTGAGAAGAGGATGATGGCAGGATCTTTTCAGTTATGTATACTAGTATTAACTATAGCGAGGACTCCAATCAAAGTGAAACAAACTATTTTCATTGAATTGACAAACATATAAGAAATACACAGCATTTGGAAAATGAGGTGGGAGAGGTTGGACAGAGAGAAATTAGGGGTGGAAAGTATGATAGATACCAATCTTGAAGAAGGAGGTTTCAACAGAAGGGCATAGACAGTGTTTGAGGGTAACATGGAGGAATGGAGGGCTGGGACGCTATGTACCATGTACTGCATATTATGTCTATGTACTACAATTGTTTGGGGTTGAAGCTAGGATTTTTATACCCTATTTCATACTCTGATGCATTGACAATGCATTGTCAGAACTGTAATGGCTTTTCCATGGGATTGACAAAGGATTGGGCTAATTGCTTTAACTCCAGAGTGACAAAACATTGGCCCTTTTCGCACGGGCCTTTGCGCGCGCGATAGCCCCGTAAGCCTCGCGGGAGTGGGAGCGTCGCTCCGCACGACGCACTCCCACTTCCGCCTGGCTCACGGGGCTGAAGCGGTGCGAGCGCGGGTTTTTTGATTTTCGCGTACAAGCGAAAATCACCCCGCGCTCGCGCAACGCTCCCGGAGCCCACCCGCACTTACCTTTCGTGCGGAGCCTCCGGGAGCTGGCCGGGTCGCGCTTCCTTCCCTCCACCACTGCGGAAGGAAGGAGCGGGGTGCGGAGGTAGCGCAATGGACGCGCTGCCCGCTTCGCGCGTGCGCGCGCGCAGGGGGGACGCGACGCCGCCCGCTTCGCGCGCGCGGGGAGGAGGAATCCGGCGCGCGGGGGGGAGGAATCCGGCACGCGCGGGGGGAGGAATCCGGCGCGAGGTCTCCCGCTTCGCACGGGGGAAGGCGGCTTGCGCAGCAAGCCTCCTTCGGTGCCGCTTCCCCGCTGGTTACTTCGCCTGCAGAAGGAAGGAGGGGGAAGCGGCAGCCTCCCGGACAAGCCTTCTTGCGCTTGCCGGCCTCCCCCGCTTGCGCTAGAAGCCTCAGTGCGGAAAGGGCCATTGATGGAATTTATGGCAATCTCTTAAAGTTCCATTAGGTATGATGTATAAGGAACATCTCTGAATGATGAGATTGAGGGATGGTCTCTGATTGCTTTATCTGGGCAGTTCATCTTGCATTGTGTTTGAAAATGCAAGGAGCCTGAAAAGATGAAGGCATTAGCACAAGCCCAACAACATTGGGGTTTTACATATAATCCTCTCTGGAGTTTCCCACCATCATGACTCTGAACATGTCTCAGTGACCCCAATCATGTTCTCTGGTCATTAATAAGTCCAATTTATGAAAATTGCATATCTCGTAGGAGTGGTGGCAGGGTATGGTAACAGCACAATTTTAGTAACAAAAAGCCATATTCCTCTGGAAGCCATATTTTCCTTCTGCAAGTCCTCCTACCACCACTTATATTGATGCACAGAATTATTTCCAGAAACACCTTGTGATACATCTGTAATGGATGAAATCTACACAGAATTCCTGTTTCAATGTTATTCTCCCTGACCAGGTTCCCTGAGCATCACAAACCCCAATTTTTGTTCTGGGAAATTAATAAAAGTTAATGTTTTTATGTCCCTAATCTTTAGGCCCTTTCCACAGCACCCTCCCATGGGAATGGGAGAAGGATGGGAGGATACTTCTGCATGATGCTGTTGCCTTCCTCTCCTTCTCCCATCCCCAGGTGGTGGGATCATGGATTAAACCATTGACAAGTTTTTCCTGTCAATGGCACATGATTGTACCACCACTTATGGAAAGACAGGAAGCATGATGGCAGCGCTTCTTGCTCCAGCACAGCCTAGAAAAGTACACAACTGTGCTGTGGAAGGAAGAAGTGTGTCCATTACACTCCCCTCCTCAAGGAGCTGGTCCCATGCATAGGGGAGTGCTACCATCACACTCCCTTCCCAGCAGAGCTGCTGTGGGGTTCACTACTGGATCCCACCACAAGAAGATAAACTGTGGAAAGGACCTTAGTATATGAGATTAGAAGGAAGGATCTCTAGAACAGATGATGATCTGCACCTTTGGACATCCCCTTTAGGAGTACCAGGGATAGAATCATAGAATCATAGAAATTCAGAGTTGGAAGAGACCACACAGGCCATCCAGTCCAACCCCCTGCCATGCAGGAACACCCTCAAATCAATCCCGACAGATGGCCATCAAGCCTCTGCTTTAAAACCTCCAAGGAAGGAGCCTCCACTACACTCCGAGGCAGCAGATTCCACTGCCGGACAGCCCTGACTGTCAGGAAGTTCTTCCTGAGGTTCAGGTGGAATCTCCTTTCCTGCAGCTTGAATCCATTGCTCCTTGTCCTGATAAAGATAAATATAAAGATAAATATCTTAGAAGTGTGTGTTCCTATTTCAAAACTGTGCTTCATACACAACAAGCAATCAGCAGACTTTTGTGAGGAACCATTTTTTTTTAAAAAAATCTAGTTTTTAATGAATATTAGCCACTTGTATGTTAGCTACAAAGAGGCATCTGTCCTTTAATTTCTGAGAACCAAAAAGTTTTGCTGTCCCTATTAATGACCTTTCATCAGCACTGTGTCTTTCTGTTATTTCCTGAGCTCTCAGAGTGGGAGGTTGCAAAAGGGAAAAAAAAGAGGGAGGGCAGGAGTAGCTTTTATCTTTGCTAATAGGAATCTAATGGACACCACAGTCTGCCTGTAATTGGATTTTGCTTCAGATCATGATTAGGAAGATTGCTAAACAAAGTGTATATAAACTGCCAGCAGAAGTTATATGCATTCTTTGCTGGTAATTGAATGAAGAGATGGGATAAGGAAAATCTCCGAGATATCAGATAAACTGAAATGGAAGCAATAAATGCAAAAGGAGGCAGAAATCTCTCACGTAAGATTGGGGAGAGGGAAATGTAAATGGCATTTGATAATCAGAAACATCCACTGAGAGAAATAAATAAAGCCAGTTCAGTTCCCTATAACATAATCATTTTGTTTTGTTTTATTATGATGTAGATATCAGATTCATTCACAGTATAGATTATGAAGATGACGCAGAGCTTTTCTGTAGCCCCATCACAGCTCTTAATCTTTCTCATAATGGGGGAAAATAAATATTGACAATTATTTGTATCCAGGTTGAAAAGCAGGTTTCCTGATAGTCTGGGCCCCACCAGGAAAAATAAAATAATAGGAGAGAGAAAGAGACCAGCAGGAATTTTGCACATTTTTTCCCCTGCTAGCCAACATCTCAAAGTGTTGTGAAGAAAATACTCTAGAGACAAAAAAGATAGGGACTCTATACATAAAAGTTTTGCAGGGAAATTTCTCACACAGAATTCCATTCCTTGGAATTGCACTCTGATTTGGGAGTACCATTTTTAGAGCGGACAGGAAAAGGGCAAGATAACAGAAAGTCTTTGCACACTGGCACATCACATCTTCAGAAAGGAGTCAAAGGTCTTTATGCCTCGTCCTATTCTTATTCAGGCCTCTGAAGCAGTTCTCCTAATTCTGTTCAAGGTTAGCTGGTCATCTTAGGAGGCTGAGTAGTAACTTTTGGCTCCTTTGCATGCGAGTTTTTCCCCCACACTATATATATTTAAAAAAAAAACACCTGTTTATTATTTTTTTCATATTCCTGAATGTTGTTGCAAGATTTCAATCATTACAATTGCATGACTAAAGCACTGAAATTAACATTAAAATTAAAATGTGCACATAATGTAGACTTGCTATAGGTGAGATTTCTGTTGAAGGAGGATGAAGGGTGAGGATTTAAACTGGGGATTCAAGCAAGAGGGGATGGGAGGAAGGATGAGAGCACACAGAAGGACTGACAAGATTTATGTGGAAAGGGGTTGAGCAAAGACAATTTAAAACAGGGATCTTCTGAAGAGGTTGTGCAAAGAAAATTTAAGGCAGAATCTTTTTTGTGGAGGTTGAGCAAGGTGGATTTAACACAGTGTTACCCCAAAACATGGGTGACTCAAGGTCAGTACCTCCATTCAAAAGTAGGGAATATTAGCTCAAATAGGAGGCCTGCGAGAGAGGGGTAATCTTAAGAGATCTTTTACACCTATGTTTACCAGTACTAGTGAAGGGAAGAACCAGCTGGAGATCCAAAAGTAAGTTTAGTGTGTTTTATTGGATAAATTGCAATCACACACAAGATCCAAGCAGTCATGCAATCACACAAGGCTAACTGAAGGAAAAGAGAGGAAAGTTTTGGATAGCAAGATTCCAGGGCAAAATGGGTGAAATATACCAATCCAGAAGAACAGTGAAAAGGTAATGTGGCTTAGATGCAAGTCTAAGGACAGTGTACAGTTGAGAATCAGAGTAGCAGAGTGGTGACCAGCAATTGGTGTACTGTGAGTTGACTGGCAAAAAAATGGAGGTTTGAATGCTCTACTTCTGCTTGGAGAGTGAAGGTACCAAGGGCTCTCTGACAGAGTAAACAATGGAGTCCAGAGAGTGGACAATGGGGTTCGGAATGAGCCTATGCCTTTAGCATTAGGTGACAAAATGGTAGTTCTGATAGCTCAGTAATTGTCAGATAGGTGTGGGGACAAAAGGGAAGCTTTACTTGGTCAGAAGAAGAGGAGTTAAGACAACCAGGTATCTTGTGGGAATCTCCCAAATGTTATTGTCTCTTGAGTTGTTAAAGCTAACCATAAGGTCATCATCACTGGCATATTCATGGTGATTTCTTGATTAAGATTGGGCTATGCCTTAAGGTTTTTTCAAGTCTTTATTTTGCAATGCATGTGTGCAGCCAGTTTTTCCTCTTATCCAGCACAGCCATGCAGCCATAATATAGTATAGTTTATATTTATGTCAGTTAATATATTTTGCCAATTAAGTTGCATTTTGCCAATTAAACCATATCAAAGTGTGGGCATGTACAGCCTGGTAACAACAGGGTCTGTTGAAGGCATTGAGCAAAGAGGATTGAAAGCAGGTTCTATTCAAGGGGGGGTGAACAATGAGGACTTACAGCATTAATTGGCTGAAGTGGGTTGAAGAAAGGGGATTTAATACAGGTATTCAAGCAAAAGGGAGTCAAAGGAAGGATGGAAGCATTTGGAAGGACCAAGAAAATGACTGCTGGGGACTGAGGGAGGATGTCAGCAAGAAAGTTATGCAGGGACCAGTGTGATGTGGTGGAAGGGAAGGGTGGGAAGGTGTGAGAGCATCATGGTTGTTGTGACAAGGAGATAATTATTTATCCCAAGGTGTGGCAAGTGGTGTTGGCTATTTCAAGTACAAAGGGTCTTTCAACATTGCACGGGGATGAAATTACATAGACTTGGGGGAGTACTTTTGGGTCTGGTAGGTTTCACTTTGCCCATCTTGCCTTGATACAGGTTGATTGTCATATCACCACCTGAATCCAGCTTCCCTCCTTCCTGCTTCTGCTTGGCTTTGGGAACAATGCATTTGCATTTGGCCCCAGAGCAGAGTGTCCCCACTGCTCCCTATTGGTATGCCACTGCCTTTACTTTAATAATCACAGATCTTATCTTCACTTTGATGATGTAGCATGCAGATAAAAATGGTCGTTCATTAAGAATGCACTTTTGCAGTTGAAACCTTGTTGGTACATTTGTTCTCACTGTAACCTTGCAGACTGTTTACTAGAGGTCTATGAATAGATTTATTGCACTAGGATATCACGGGTGATGTAGCTGTTGCATTGTTCATTAAACTTTAGTTGTAGCATTTTTTTTTTTTTTTGGATGTGGTCTAAATTCGTGTTTGCAATTACTTGGATGAAAAATGTGCTTGAGTGCTTCTTGTTTTCAAAAAACAGAATGCATCTGATTTCATCATCTGAAACTAAGCATGGGTTAGAACACAATATATTATCTGAAGTTTGTATGGTGCCAGGTTTGAGTTATGAGGAATTCAGTGGACAAAATGTGTGTAAAATGTGTACTTCAGAAAAAAATATATATGAAAAAATGTAGGTGTCTACAAAATGCACACAAAACATATTTGAGTCAATGGGAGGAAATATGTACATTGAAAATGGGCACGAATATATCTTACATTTCAAAAATTGTGCATAACAATCCACTGACCTCTTTTTTCTATTTTTTGGTGTGGGAAAACAAAAGTAGATCTTGCAATCCAATATGGAGATGAGTGAAAAGAACATTTGAGCTGGAACTTAAAAACTTTCATGAACAAACTTTCGTAGGTCTTTACATCCATAATTAGTGATCACAAAGATGGATCAATAGAACAAGGCAGTTTGTTATATTCTTGTACTTCTGTTGGCTATGCTTTGACAATGTACCTGTGAAGGTCGTATCAACTAAATGAAACACAATGTGGAAAGGCTTTGATCAATTTCAAGTATGAGTCTGATGATTTTCTCAGATACTGTGTCATTGCTTTAATGGCAACATCTTAATGCATTATGAAAACCTGACTGCATGTATTCTCAGTCCTGGATTCCTTATATTTTGCTGCATAACTAGCACGATTTGTAGGCAGGGATCTCTAAAGTCTTCAATGACATCACCAATGACATATCAGCAGGCCATCAGTGCCTTCAGGGCTCTATCAGTATATCATTTTTCTTCCTGACATGGTGGCATACTTTTTCTTTTTCTTTTATCTGGTTAGGCTACAACCCTTTTTAAGTGTTTAGAACATACACTGCTGACAAAGGGCACATCTCCTCTCCCCTTCTTCAACATTCAGACATTTATGTGCTCAGCATTCACAACAACCAAACAGAAATCCTGACCTCCCTTCCTGCATTCCACAGACTTTTAAAATATGCTAGTCCCCCACAGCTATGACCAAGTTGATGGATGAATGAGTTAAGTTCACAGATGAGACAGAAAGGTGTGGAATCTTAGTTTGTATAAGATGTGCTATTACTCAAAGGCCAAATCAATGATGTTTTGTGGTGGATAGAGAAAGGGGATTGCTCACATGACTGATGTGAGATCTCCGGCTTACCATTTGCATCATTTTGTTTAAATCAATGATACCTACCCTCTAACAATCCACACATGAAAAAGAAGGAACATGCAGCCAAGCAACATCGTAGTGTCATCAAGATGGCAAGAGTTAGTAATGAGGAAGAATAAACAAGTAAGGAGTGTTTGCAGCAGTTTGCTTTTGCCTGAGCCTACTGGGAAGGGTGGGGAAAGAGGGAAGTTTCTCCCTTCTTGTCCTCTTCCCTCCCCAAGAATCACAGAATCATAGAGCTGGAAGAGATCACAAGGGCCATTGAGTCCAAGTCCTAGTCATGCAGGAATAGACAATCAAAGCATTCCTGAAAGATGGCCATCCAGCCTTTGTTTAAAAACCTCCAAGAAAAAAACCAGGACCACACTCCAAGGCAGTGAATTCCACTATTGAACTGCTCTTACGGTCAAGAAGTTTTTCCTAATGTTTAGGTTAAATCTCCTTTCCTGTAGTTTGAAGCCATTGCTCCTAGTCTACCGAGCAGCAGAAAATAAGCTTCCTTCAGTGTTACCCCCAAAGGTGGGCGACTCAGAGGTCCACATACAATACCAGTGCCTCCATGAAATGTGGGGAATTATCAGCTCAAGGGGAGGCCTACAAAAGGCTGGTAACCTTATAGGATATTTTACACATATGTATACCAGTACTAATGCAGGAACACCAGTGGGAAAGTCAAAGAATGGTTTATTGTGGAATATCACTATCACACACAAGATCTAAGCAATCTCACAACCACACAAGGCTAACCAAAGAAAAGGAGGAAAAAATTGGATAATGATAGGGTGAAGGGGGTGATATTTACTTATCCTGCACAGAAGAGACAAAACAATGTGGCTCTGAATAAGGGCCACAGGGTAGTACAAGAATGGGAATCTGAACAGCAGAGTGATGGCCCATGTCCAGAGTATACAGGTTGTCTGGCTCAGAGTCAGGGTTTAAATACCCTGTTTCTGCCTTGTAGGGGAAGGTTTTAATGGCTCTCTGGCAGAGGAGAGAATGGGGTCCAGAATGGGCTAATGGCTTTAGCATTAGGTGACAAAGCACTGATGGGAATCATGATAGCTCCTTAACGGTTGAGCAGGTGAGAAAAGACAGAAGAATTTTGATGGGAAGAGGGAATTAGTTGAAGACAACCAGTTGCTCTGTTGAGGCAGTTTCAGACACTACTGTTTTGAAGGTTGAGTCATTGATGGGACATTTGCAAGCTCATTAACACCAGAGCTCCCTTGATCATTACCTGGCCATGCTCTGAGGTCCTGTCTGACATACATTGCATGTGTTCAGCCAGTCCTCTTTGTTAGCATGGTTTTTCAGCCAGAACAGTATATAATTTATATTTCATGCCAATTAAATGATTTTCATTGCCAATCATACCACGGAGTGGGTGTATATGGCATGGTAACACCATCCTCCACAGGACACTTGTACAAATATTGAAACATAGCTATCATGTCACCTCTTAACCTTCTCTTCTCCAGGCTAAACATGACCAGCAATCTAAGCTGTTCCTCATATGGAATGGTTTCCAGGCCTTTTTGCCATTTTGGTAGCCCTTCTCTGAACATATTCCAGCTTATCAATATCCTTCTTCAGCTGTGGTGTTGATAACCTGAACACAGTATTCCAGATGACGTCTGACTAAAACAGAATAGAGTAGTATTCTACTATACTCCTACTGACGCAGCCTAGAATCATATTGATTTTTTACCTGTCACACTACAGTGTTGCCTTATATTCAGGTAATTTGTTTCTGTTTTAATACCAGGAATATTTTTTTAAAAATTAATGACTTTAACACAAACAATCTAATTCACAATCAAAGTAATATACAAATTTTAAAAAAGGCAGAAAGAAGAAAGAAAGAAACTAAAATTAAACTGAAACACAATGGTAAAACATGAAACTGAAACACTAATTAAAACACTAAGTACTGAAACACAAAAGGGGTCTGCCCCCCTAAAAATTTTGTTCTTCCATTACAGATCCAACTAAATAATCCTACTAGAATTACTAATAGCCACACCTATGTATTAATGCATTGTAAGCTTTCTTGTTGCTCAAAATATCCATAAACAATGTCCAATCTTAAAAATCTTCAATTGACTCACCCTTTAAAACTCACTTTAGTTTGTCAGTTTGAGCTAACTCAGCAACCTTAAGAATCCATTCTTTTGTCATCAATGCTTCAGTCATTTCCAGGTTTGAGTAAACAATATTCTTGCTGCTGTTATCATATATGAAAAACTAATCCATATTTACTTTCCAATTCTTTGTCAACAATACACAGCAAAAACATTTCTGGTTACATTTCAAAATTCACCTTCTTCTTCTTCTTCTTTTTTTTTTTTTTGGATTAACATGCAACTCTTAGATCAATAACTTTTTGCCTTTTTCCAAGTCCACTACATATAGAAAAAGGAGTCCTTCCTATCTTGAATCTCTCATATTGATTTGAATCATTCTTAGACACTTTTGACTGCTTGCTTGGGTTTGACACCATCTATACATCATCTTATACAGGATTTTCTTTCAAACTACTGCAGAAATTAAATTTTATATCTTTGAACCACATTTTCCTCCATACATTGATTTGAACATTGTGCCCGAAATTCTGGGTCCACCTTATCGTGTACTCTTTTACAAGTTCATCTTCTGTCTCTGGTTACAAAAAGCATTTGTACATTTCTTTAAATTACATGGTCATCATCTTTATACAACTCTAAATAAAACTAATTTTCCCCAACTTCTATGGATATATCTCTTTTATCTTGGTTAAATCTATACTGGGGTTGTGTATAAGCAAACCAATTAAGATCTTTGCCTTCCTTAAGAAGCATCTCACTTGATTTAAACTCTCAGATGTTTTGTTCCAAGTACAAAAGATCATAAGACAACCATCTCTGATTTTTAACCCATTCTTTCCTGAAAAAGGTTTCCGGCAGTGAAGTGGCTAATATGATCATAGGAATAGTCTCTGCTTGTATTTATATCAGACATGTAGAAGAATCTTTCTAATAAGATGATTTTTAAATTCAGCATGTGCTTCATCTTTATCATACCAAAAATAATCATGATACACAAATCTTAAATCATGACCTTCAAATTCCAGGAGTATGTCATCTCTAAGCAATATCAATTCCTTCAACCATACAAACAACGGGCCTCATAATACCTCTGAATATTAGAAATTTCCAAACCACCTCTTTCTTTAGCATCATACAATATTTTAATTTTTATTCTGGGTTTTATTGCCTGGAAAACAAATCTGGAAATTTTATTTCTGCCATTGTACAAAAGCAGCAGTCTCTCTCTCTATATATACACACACACACACACACACACACACACACACATATGCAATTTCTTTCATGCAGGTAGTAAGTTTGTAGTTTGTCAGGTTTGCTCATATGTACTAAATTTGTTAAAATTGCAATGTCCATTAGTTACATGCAAATAAAATTTGATTTCATTTGACACATGAAATGGAAAATCCTATAAGTTCTTTTTCCCCTCACTGGCAGCAAAAGAGCAACAATTACTGACTGGAAACATATTGGTAGCATTCACACATGCAGCTCTGGCTTATGTGCATATATATTCATATCTGGGAAAGCACATCATTTCCTTTGCTTTTACATCTGAGACCAACTGCTTCTTCTTCTCCTGGTTCACTTCCCCTTTCCCTACTTGTACACAGTAGAAGAAGTGACAGCTACCAAAATGGGACAAGGGTGTAGAACTGTGTGGACAACCCACTTAATCTGGGATTTCAGCCACTATCTTTCACAACTTTCATGACTGTCAAAATCTCTTGCCTGAGGTGGCCACCACATTCTGCTTAATGTCAGGACTTACCCTCTCCTTATCTAAGAAAGCTGAGAAACTGAAGGTGCTGTGAGCCACTGAAGCAATGCTTACACTCTACTCCAGAAGATCCAATAAAAGTTTATAATTAGTCAAATTAACTATAACAGGATATAGACTTCTCATGTTTTGTTGGAATCAGGGTCAAATTAAAAAAAAACTATGCAGGCAACCTTCTTGGTATCATTACAGTAAGAATCCATATTCCCCTGATATACTTCTTCCGTAAAAATATGTCTTTTTTGGTAGATGTTCCCATATTCATGTTACCTGCTCTTTTCTACCATATCATATGGCCCTACGGCTTTCATCAAAGGATATCAAAAACAGCTTTTCACAGTTGGGGAGGGGAGAGTTGTGTGTGTGTGCATGTGTGTGTGTGTTTTAAAAAATCCCATATATCTTATCATTTAAACCACACTTTTTAAAAGCCTCAAGCAAGTGAAACATTACAAAGAGTTCAGAAGCCACTCAAACCAGTTCTCTGCTTCAATGTGACTTGTTCTGTATCAGATATACCACTTCGGGAGATCTGTGTGAAGAGGAAATAAATGAGGGAGACATGGGAAAAAATGCTTCTTACATAGTTCAGACCTTCCTTTAGCAAGATAGAAGTCTGCAGTGGTATTATGCTAGTCCAAGTGGAGTTGAACAGAATCCAATTAACTTCAAAAGGCAAAAGGCATGGATAACTCTACTGTCACAGTGACCTTGGTAGAGTAGAGGTCTTTATATGCATATCACTTCCACAGCGAGGAGAACAGAAATTAAAAATACATGGAGAGATTTTCTGGTAATATTTGACATTTGAATCATTGCTTTCTGAGGCCTGGAGCTAGAATTTCTGCTCAAATTTCTATTTCTTTCTTCTTAAATAGAAGCAGGACTTCTTGGCAAGTGATAAATTATTCCTTATGCTTAATATTTGGATGTACAATTCAATAAGTTGATCAATGGCTCTAAACACTTTCTCTTGTAATGCTAACAGTGCAATTCTGTTCATGTCATCTTGGAAGCAAATCCAGTTTAGCTACATGTGCCTTATACATACATTGGAATTCTGAAGAGCCGTTCCTCACTGCTCAGATTGCCAAAATAGCCAAAATTGGAAGCCTTCAGGAAGTGTGATTCTCCTTCATATGAATGCACAGACACTCCTGCACAGTTCTTTTTAAAGTCAGAGCTGGGAATCACAAGTCTATAGGACTGCAACTCCTAGAACTTCTCACCATTTACTATGCTGACCAGAGCTCTTGGCAGTTGCAATCCAACAACTGATGGAGGGTCTTATGGTTCTTATCCTTTTTAATAAAAAAGAAAAGGGAGGGAGGGAGGGAGGGAGGGGAAGAGGTGGAAAAGAAGAGCAATTTAGAGGTAACTCATCATTTCAGCAGCTGAGGATAGAGTGGAAGGATCACCAGTCTAGCAATGAGGAGGAAGGTTTGGATGAAACCTCACTAGCAAAAACAGGAAACAAAGTTGGAGTTGGTTTCAGTATGGTTCATCCCTTTCATCTTTGATTCCCCCCATGCTCAAAGCCACCACCCAAAAAAGTTATGAAAAGGATACAATCAATACATCAATACAAAATCAACATTCCAACATCTGTTCAACATCTGCACTGTGAACACCTCCAGACAAACAGTCTTCACATTGACTGGCCTTTTCCAACATTTGCAGAGACTCAGAGCTCCATGGGAAGAAGACATGCTGTTGATAGTTCTGTTCCTGTCTTTGCAGCCAGCAAAGGGGAGCTTCTAATCAGAAGCCTGGGGTATAAAGTTGAGCATTATAGGGACACAGACTCTGATTAACCATTGACCTTCTGTGATTCAGGAAGAAAAAAAAAACACAGAGACATTTTGCTCCCCACTGCAAGATGGTAAGAATTTGGGGTGATTATCCTTAAAACATATGTGCAGATAGTTTGTATAGGTATTTGGGGAGGCATAATTAGGAAAATGCAATAGTTATTGCCTTCTTGGCAACAGAAAATGCATTAAATTGGAGATGTTCACACACACCAAATCTTAAAGCCATCCTTCAGAAGAATTCCAACATTTACATAATAAGGAAGCAGCACATACTCACTGTATAGGAATCAAGATGTTGAGAAAATTGTATTTATAAAGTGTGAAAATTACAATATACTTAGGTATATGCATGTGTCTGTCTGTCTGTCTGTCTGTCTGCTTGCTTGCTTACTTACCTATCTATGGCACAAAATTTAGATAGCAGTAGGTTTTTAAAATATGTAAATTATGTAACATGTATATGAAACACACATATAATATGTATATTTAAAAAAATCTTTGGCATCCCTACTTTATGTTAGATCTGAGACCTCTTCAAGCAGTTGTAGAATGCTTGCAATGTAGGCTTGTCATGCTAAGATGGGCATTTTTTTAAAAAAATGGTTGACATTTTGTATTACAATTACAGATTTGTAACCTAGAGTTATGGATCTGTAACTGCTTCCTATTCAGTAAAATAGCAAAGTCATAATCACAGAACTATTCTCAGCATCATAAATGCCTCCCAAAGCCCACCTTAACAGCTGGCAGCTGCATTGACCAAAAGAGGTCTGTTCAGCTGCCCAAAAGTAGAGCAAGAAGGAGATCAGTCCAGCCTCCCATTGAAGGGAGTTCCAGAAAGTGGGAGCAGCTACTGAGAAGGGCCTGTCCTCTGTCCTCATCAGGCCCCTCTCACAATGCCTCATCACCGCCTCACTCACTAGTGGAAGAGGTCTCAAAATGCCATTCTCCTTGCTCCTGGATTGGCAGCTGAACATGTCTCCTTTAGTCAATGCAGCTGCTGGTGGAGTGGGGGAAGAATCAGGAAACATAGTAGTTATGTAAAGTCGAAGGCTTTCATGGCTGGAATCCATAGGTTGTTTTGGGTTGAGGGTATCTGAAGATGCCAGCCACGGATGCAGGTGAAACGTCAGGAGAAAATACTAATAGAACATGGCCTCAAAACCCGGAAAACCCACAACAACCTATTAGTAGTTATACATTTTTGAAAATAACAATAAGAGCATCAACTTAACCTCCTTGCACCACAGCAACTATTTCGCACCTTCTATAGTGCTCCAAGTCTAGTATCATTATAGGGAAACATCAGGGATGACAAAATAAACAAAATGGTGGAGAATATTTGGAGAAAATAGGTAAAGTGCTGGATGGGTGATGAGGAAAAAAATCATTAAAAGTTTCTTAGGAAAAAATATGTTTTCTGAGAAAGTTTGCCTCAGCTTTATATCAGACCTATTTAGAAGTAGGTCTTGGAAATATAGTCCCTTAGGTTAATGTAAAAAAAAAAACAATAACAAAACAACAGTCTCATAGCATCCTTCCCACAAGACTCTCTATCACTGATTTTGGGGAGGCAGTAGGATAAGAAAGGGACTAGGGTTGCATTTGCAATTGGAAACATCATTAGAAGCATTCCCTGTTACTGCCAGAAGCAGTGATAAATGCATCCTGAATCCAAGCTATTGCTTTTAAGTGGTAAGGGAAATAAATCCAAGATTTCCATAGGGGCAGTGCTTAGATTAGACTTAATCTTTCAAAGGAAGAAAGAGCAACAAGAATTTTCTGTGCCTTAAAATAAATGTATCCAAGGGAGCAAACCATGACCTGAGCATTCCCTACAGCCTAACTGTAGAATGCTGTTCTTTTAGATAATGGATCAATGCAGCAAACTCTAAAACCCTCCTGGAGTAGGAGACGGAAATATCATCTCAAAGAGCTGTTCACTCCAAGGACTGCTGGTTTGTGTCTATTAGTGTGCTGTGAAATGTCATCATTTTTTTTTTTTGGTGAAATCTCATGAAAAACTCACTTCCTTTTCTCCACCAGTGGAAAGGTTTGTGTGTACAATAAGAGAGCTTTCAGATGGCATGTGTGCTGATTACCCTGTAGTATAATTTATACTTCTACTTATTTAATCAGTCTGGAGTCATAGCATTCACTGGCAGTTGCTAGATTGCTTTTTAAATTTAAACTGGGTGGAGAAGATTTTATGCATGCTCACTCCTCCTTCATAATATTTGGTGTGCATGTGTTAAATATCGCTCTATGTAAATTATTGTATTCTCTGTTCATCTGCATACAAAGCCTTCCCTTCTCTCTGAAGACCCTCATTACATGGATCTTGGCACTCAAATGACTGATCTCCACTTTTAGATTTGGCTTATTTTAAATTAAGTGCAGTGGATGAGTACAGGCGCATATGACTGCATAATAACATGTTAAAACATAGTTTAGCATGGGGAGGGGGAAGCAAAAGTGGACATAGTTTAGCATGAAAAACACAAGTACTTTGGCACAGATAGCAAATCCAGAGCCTACATGTCTAATAGGGAATGCATATAAACCACCATGTACCATTTTTTAATGAAAGCATGGAAGCTGAGTTATGGCTTACATATCTCTTTACTATGCACAGACAAGAAGCTATTTTGAATTAGGTGGATGAGCTTTTGGATCAGAGGGAATTGCTGACCAAGCACAGGGTAATGAGGCCAGGCACAGATGATTGGGTTGAACAAGGACCACTTTATTTAACTTAGAACCTAGCTAAATTGCATTGAATTTGTAAAGGAGCAAGAGCAGGGAGGGAATAAATCATCAGGAGAAGATGATGTACCAATAGAATTGCTTCAACCTACGGAGGAAGAATCTACTCTGTTGTTAATGTGCCTTCAAGTTATTTCTGATTCATAGTGACTATAAGGCAAGCCTATCATGGGGTTTTCTTGACAGAATTTGTTCAGAAGGGGGTTTGGCTTGCCCAAATTCACCCAGTGGATTTCCATGAGCAAGTAGGGATTCAAACAATGGTCTTCTGGTGTCTTAATCCAACACATAACCACCACACAGCACTGGCTTTCTTTTCTAGTTCTAACTGAAATCTTTCAACAAACATGAAAAATGAAACAGTCACCCAGCAATTGAAAATGTTCAGTGTATATTCCAATACCCAAGTATAGTATTGGAATATAGTTATAGTAACCACTGGATGATTGCATTAATTTCCCATACAAGCAGAGTGATGTTCAAAATTCTACAGGAGAGATTTTTACCATATATGGAGCAAGAAATGCCAGACATCCAATCTGGGTCTGGGAAAGCAAGATGCACCAGAGATCATATTGCAAAAATATGATGGATAGTGGAGTGCACCAAACAATTCCAAAATAAAATCAGTCTGTGTTTTATAGATTATAGCAAAGCCTTTGATTGTGTAGATCATGAAAATACTATGGATCACTCTTAATGAAATGGGTGTTACACAACATTTGATTGTGCAGCCCAAATGGTAACCATTCTGTTTCTCTGTCCTCTTGTCCTATATGTGTATACAGGTTATACATCAGGACAATCAAATGTTGTGTAACACCCATTTCATTAAGAGTTAAACAGTTAAACAGATAGAGTGACAAAATGCAGCCCAAATGGTAACCATTCTGTTTCTCTGTATTCTGTCCTCTTGTCCTATATGTGTATGCAGGTTATACATCAGGATTTTGTCACTCTATCTGTTTAACTGGTACACTGATTATAGCATATGTAACACAGAAATACACTCAGAGGAAGGAGATGTGAAAATTGGAAGAAGGGACATCAACAATTTAAGATATGCAGATGACACCATACTACTAGTGGAAAACAGCAAAGACTTGGAACCATTACTCAAGAAAGTCAAAGAAGAAAGTGCAAGGGTGGGTTTACAGATGAATATTAGAAAACAAAAATAATGATCACAGATTATTTACATCACTTTGAAGTAGACATTGAAATAGTTCAAGATTTCCATACCTTTTCTCAGTCATTAATCAGAAAGGAGACTGCAGCCAAGAAATCAGAAGACTAGAACTTGGAAGGGCACCTATGAAGGAACTAGATAAGATCCTGAATTGTAAAGATATGTAATTTAATATTAAACTTAGGATTGTCTGTACCATTGTGTTTCCAAGGTCTGTGTGTGGCTGTGAAATCTGGACAGTGAAGAAAGCTGATAGGAAGAAAATAAACTCGTTTGAAATGTGGTACTGGAGAAGAGTTCTACAAATAACATGGATTGCTAAAACAAGCAAACAAACACAAATAAGTGAGTTCTGGAGCAAATCAAACCTAAGCTCTCCCTAGAAGCCAAAAATGACAAAATGAGACTGTCATAGTTCAGACATATCACAAGAAGACATGACTCCCTAGAAAAGACAATAATGGTGAGCCAGAAGGCAATAGGAAAAGAGAAAGAATGCATTACAGATGGATAGACTCAATCAAGGAAGTCATTGGCCTGAGCCTGGAGGGTTGTTGACGATAAGGTGGAGGTCTCTAGCTCGTCAAGTTGCCATAAGTCACAGTCAACTTGATAGCAGAGAAGAAGAAGAAAGAAGAAAGAGGAGGAGGAGGAGGAGGAGGAGGAGGAGGAGGAGGAGGAGAAGAAGAAGAAGAAGAAGAAGAAGAAGAAGAGGAGGAGGAGGAGGAAGAGGAGGAGGAGGAGGAGGAGGAGGAAGAAGAGTCTCTCTTTATGAGGCCATTAGAACTCCAAAATGTTCTGAAGAGGATCTTGTGTCTGTTCCACCACCTTCTCAAACTGATTTGTTGGGAAAAAGGGAGAGGTGTTTTTGATGGCTGCTCCCAGACTTTGGAAATCATAGCAACATAGAGTTGGAAGAGACAACAAGGGCCATCTGGCCCAACCCCCTGCCATGCAGAAATACACAATCAAAGTTCTTCCTACTGTTTGCCATCCATCCTCTTGTTTAAAAATCTCCAAGGAAGGAAACTCCACCATGTTCTGAGGCACCAGAAAAAGAGAGGAATTACCTCCATAGGGGAGCAAGGATGGTCCCTTCCTTGTTCTTCTTCCCCTGGCAATTCAAAACATTCATATAAAAACAGGTGTTTAGAAATGCAATGGGATGGTCTTGTGACAGTGTGTTTTCCTGTTTTATGGTTGTATATAGTATTTTAAGCAAGTATCTTTGAGTTCCATTACTGGGGAAAAGGCAGGATATAAATGTATACAGTAAGAGGAAGAATAAGGAGTTGTAGTTATAGAAAAACAGCTGTGGTTTCTCATACCATATCTGGAGTCAATGATGGGGGAAAATATCACTGAAACAAAGTTAAATCCTGCCCTCTACCTATCTTTTTAAAGGTTATGGTTTCTCCTCAGTTTCTTCAGCCTCTCAAACATAACAAACAGAAGTCAGCTCAGTTCTGTGGACCAGTGCTTGAAGGCATGAAGAATAACCACAGATATGAGCCAGTTGCTTCAGAAACTCCTCATCTTCACCATTCTCTTATATTCAAAATCTGCAAAATTCAGATGTGGAAGAATATAAAACAGACAGACAAGCTTGGTTTTATTTTTCCCCCATTCTGAGGCATCTAATTCAGAGGCGATAATCTAAGCTTCTTGAAAAAGACATCCCAGGATTTGTATTTTGTAATTGCAGGAGGCTGTAGTTGGTATAAAGCAGCCAAGGATAAGGAGAAAATTTTGTATTAGCATTTTTTTTCCTGCAAACATTGATCATGTTGAATAACATTTCAGTCACTACCAGTTGAATTAATAATTTTCCACTTCTCATAAAGCACTTTGCCAAGCGTTATTTCATTCCAATGTATTCATAATAATAATATTAAAACTATTCTGCAACACTCTATAATGTGCAGCAAATCCTTATTACTTCCTTTGGTCTCCAATTCTAAAAACATTAATCATAGTTAATACAAAGCTCTCCAGTCAGGTTGGAAAATGTATTATTCCAGGTGAATTCTAGTATAATTTAGCTCTTTCGTCTTAAGTGTCTACAATACATTATTCCAGATAAATTCTAATATAATTTAGCTGCATGATCTTAAATTTCTAAGATATATTATGAAAGTATTCTCTAGTGTCTATGGAAACATGTATGACATCAATGATTGCCAAATGAAGTTGTTAAAACCCTCCAAATGACCAATGAAACTTGGAGACTTTCATGAAAATTGGGTGTTGGATATTATAAATATTATTAAATTGTTCCATGCCATTTGCACACCTTTCAGCAGCATAAGTAACTATATATGCATATTCGTGATTTATTTCTTGGCATATTAGATTTGCAAAAGGTAGCATGGTATAGTGATTTGAACATCAGACTACAAAGCTGGAGACCATGGTTTGATTCACAGCTCAGCCAACTAGTTGACCTTGGGCACATCACACACTCTAAGTCCCAGAAATACTTGTGGTAAGTTTTCTTTAGGGTCATCATAAATTGGAAACAAAATGAAGCCACACAACAACAACATGGCAGATTCAGAAAGCCTTTGCTGTAAACAGTGGGACAGCACTCATCAGATTTCTTATAAATTAGAACTTCCCAATCTTTGCATTAATGTCTTGCATGAAGTATGTGACATTATAATATTACTTGATAGCCCCATCCTCCCCACAGCTATTACTTTAATATTTCACCTTCCAAAGAACAAAGCATGAAACCATTTAGCTTAGGGATATCAGTGAGTTGAAGGGCTCTTTTGAAGTTACTTTGCTTTCTTTCATTTTTTAAAGGGGTTAGAAATCAATTCTAGCTTCTCTTCTTCACTAGCAATCATGTAAAAATGACAAACCACCATCTTTATTTATTTTATATCCCATCTTTTTCCTTATATAGGAACCAAGGCAGTCTCGTACATTGAAAAAAAGCAAGATCTAGTTAAAGCATAATGTACACAAAAGTTTAAAAAGGAATTAAAGATCACTACAATTAAAAACAATATAAGCACAAACAATATAAAATTGCTCGTGATAAGAAAAACTAATAAATCCACAACTCCATCTCAATTTGTTTCTGTTACATTGATTTTCAAGCAAAGGACTAAGTAAAAAGGTCTTAACCTGAAAGTGAAAGACAATGAGAGAGAGGACAAACTAAATCTCCTAGAGAAGGAAATTGCACACTCTGGGAGCAGACACTGAGAAAAGTCTCCCCCAAGTCCTTACTAAACATCCCTGTGATGGTGGTAGAATTGAGAGAAAGCCTTTCCCTGAGGATCTTAACACTCAGGCCCTTTCTGCACCTTACCGCTTTCTGGCACTGGGGTGCAGGGATTGTGCAAGCAGCCCAGCCAGAGGCTGTCACATCCAGGGTCCTTTGGCTCCGCAAGAGCTGCCTTCTCGCATGAAAACCCTGCCTCTTCCTTCCACAGCATGGCCTGGGAGTTTCCCAGGCTGGGCTTGGGCAGGAAGCGTGACTGGTGCGGCTCCGGAGGCTCCGCACGCCAGGTAAGTGCACATGGGGCCCGGAAGCAATGTATGATCGCACACCATTTTCAGCTTCTAGCTGAAAATGAAAAGGTGTGCGATCGGCGCCTGCTCTACTCTGGAGCGTTGCATGATTCTGAGTGCATCATGCGGATCGTCCCTCACAATCACATGACACTCCAGGCCCTCTTTTGCATGGAAAATGCTGTATGAAAAGGGCCTCAGTCAGGCTCTACACTTTTCAGAAGGTGAAGTAAATGGGACTTGCACAAGGACTATTCATATTAATTTCAGTTGCATTACTACTATGCCTAATATCATCATATTCAGAGCTGGGAATCTTTGGCCTGTCAGATGGATTTGGATCTGGACTTCCACCAACATCACATAACATGAGGAAACCAATGAGTACAGTAAGAAACAGTAAAGACTGCAGTATAAAACATCCGGGGCTGGGGGTTCAGACTTACTTATTCCTCGTCAAATTCTGGGGCCAAATTTTTGACTGTGCTGAAAAGCAACCTACCGACTCATCTCAAATTTGCTGAACTCAAACATTTAACAAATGAGATTAAATAAAGCAAACATAATTAATTGAAGTTAACTTGTTAACTAAGCGAACTAATTTGTAAATTAATCTGACGCTAGAAGGTATAAGTGTATCACATGGCTATGTCTCTGTAGCCTCAAATGCTATTCCCCACCTTCCCCCGAATCACCTTATAAACAGCATGGCCTCCTCCCTCCCTCCACAATGGTCATGTCTTGTAGGAGGATGGGTGCAGACATGTCCAGCTACAGGCATACCTTTAAAAATTCTCCCATAAAGAAGCTCCTTTTTACCAAAATTTTGTACGCCCACAGCCGTTCCTGTTGCAACCTCATCCTGTGTCTAGATTGAGGTTTGTTTGTTTGTTTGTTCGTTTGTTTTTAAACAGCATCAGCATTGGGAGACTAGTGAAGAAGGTCTAGAGAAATACTCTGGGTTGCAGTATTGCGTCTGCAGTACACAGTGCAATAAAGCTTAAGGTGTGAAAGCACAGGATTTTACTGTAGCCATTTCTGCATTACACTGTTATAGTGCTATTATTCCACTTCCAACCTCCTGTGGAATTCTGAGGTCTATAGTTTACTCAGGCCAAAGAGGTCTCTGACTGAGAATTCTAAAGGCCCCCTCTCCAAACTGCAAATCTCAGAAATCTCCCTCTTACCATGCTGTAAAAAAGGACAATGCAATACATGATGTTTAATATCTTCCACTAGACAGGGACAAAGTCGCCATTCTGCAGGGACCTTATTAAATCTGCCTTCAAGGTATGCAGATGGTGTACTTTGGAAACATAAACTTATAAATGCCTTCCGTGGGGGGAGGTATGTTGAGTAAGGTCAAAATATAGTGAGAGATACGTAAAATGAAGGTACCACCTGGATAATTTTGAATGCTGGAGCAAACAATTACCATCCTTAGCAAACAGCCAATCATGAATCAATCTCCTCTCCCTCCCTCCCTCCCTCTCTCTCTCTCTCTCTTATATATATATATATATGTACGTATATGTGTGTGTGTGTGTGTATGTGTGTGTATCCCAGAACTTAATGGCTTCTAAGTGAAGGCAAAGCATAGATTTGTAAAACAGACAAGAGCATACTATCCCTCTCCTTATATTGCCAAAAGCAACATTTAACTTAATGGTCTTAAAACAATGGTCTTAACATAATATCATAAAATAATATGAAGTCCAGAATGGGCTAATGGTCTTAGCATCAGGTGACAAAGGGCTAATACTTGCCTGTTCGCTTTGTGGTTTTTGGACAGATTTTAGGATAGAGGAAAGGTTGCTTAGTCAGAGGAAAAAAGAGAAGACAGTGGTTTTATGGGTTTGGTGGGAATCTCACAGTTATTCTTGTTCTAAAAAACAGAGACATTAAGGCTGGCTGCAAGCCTGTTATCGCTGGAATTACCTGGACTATGACTTGGCTATGCCTAGAGAGGTTTTCTGGCTTAATTTGTTTGGCCAGTCTTTTCCTCTTGTCCAGCTTGGCCTTACAGCTATCGCAGGACACCTTATATTAAAGCCAATTAATATATCTTGCCACTTACATCATATTATATCAATTAAATCATATCAACATGCAGAGGTGTATGGCCTAGTAACATGTTTCTCTACATTGGTCTGTCTGAGGACTGTATCTTTGGATATTGTAGGTGCTGCTCTGGAAGAGGTGCCCTTAGTCAATGTTTTCTTTACCATATTAATAGGGGCAAAAGTAACTCATTCCTACATGTCTCCCCTACCCTATAATATTTAACAGATGCAAATTGGGATACATGTGGCCAAGCAACAACAGGGTATGGCAATTGTTATTAATGAGAAAGAACACACAAGCTAGGGGAGGCTGCAGCAGTTTTATTTTGCCTAGGTCTACAGGGAAGGGGGAAATTCTTTTCCTTCTCTTCTCTCCCCGCGGCTGTTACAACTTTTACGCTTTGAACTCAGCTTGCAGCAATTGAAGTAAGCTGGAGACAAAGGGAGGAGAAGGAGGAGAGGGAAACTGGGACATCTTAAAAGCAGCTGAAAAAGTGGGAGGACAGAGGATTAATCAGGACTTTCCCTGCCAAATCAGAACAGTTGGAGGAAATGGTCCTCTTTTCAGTGTGAATCACACAAAATGCTTCCTTGACTATCTAGATCAGTATCCAGTGTTCTATCTAGTGGTGGCTTTCTTGGGTCTACAGCAGTGTTTTCCCCATTGGTTTCTGTGTGCACCTGTTTTAGCTACTAGGAACAGGAACTGAATGTGGATTTTCATGCCTGTATCGTATTTGCCTTATCACTGCTTAAAGACCCTCCCCAAAGGGAAGAGCAGTGAACAAAAAGAAAAAGGAAGGTGATTGATTTCACCATACTTCTAACAGGCATTTAATTAGACTACTAGAAGGAACTGGACAGAAGCTGTGAGATCAAGAGTCCAAATGGTAGGGGTCAGCCAGGGAACAAAGGAACCTCTTTGTTTCTGCCTGGTCACTTGGAAACCTTTAGCAACCTGAGAGCCTTTTAGCTGATTTCTCCTGCATTGTGCTGATGCCTGACCACTGCCATGCATACACAACTGACAAATTTACTTTTTGAGTTACAGACCCAATGTCATGGGAAATTTCATTTCTCAATCGTGCTAATGCGGAGAAGAACAAAAAGTGTCAGGTTGCATTATCCATCCGCTAGGCACCTTCTGCAGTCAGTGCTCTGACTGCAACTAACTTGCTTTTGCTCAGGAAATGCTGAGAGTGACAGTTACAGTATGATACTTTAATACCATGTTATACATCATTGTCACCCCTCCCAATTGTGTCTTGTATCTGACACAGCAGGATCTTTCTCATTTCTCCCCCCTTCTCCTCTTCCTCTTCATTTTATCCATGTCATACAAGGCTATTTCTAATCTGTTCACCCTAAACATGATAAATATTCAGCAGTGACACATTATCACAAGAAAAAGTCACTCTCGGATAAACAAGCAGGACACCCCTGAATAAATGTTGGATTGAATTTACCCCTCACCCCCTTTACCACAGAGAATGTGACAAATGAGATGGCATTGTACCAAACACAACCTTCATTTTTGCCTAAGGCAAATGTGCCCTGGGCCACTTCAGCTCCCGGAAGCAGGCAGGCGAGCATTTCTGCTGATTGCATCCCACTGAGTTTAAGGTCAAGTCACCTTTATTTAGATCACCATCGTATGAACTTGGACAGGACAGCAGGTTTTCCAAAGTCACCTGGCCACTTTGCTTTCTACTTTTGCTTTACCTGTCTGTGCTTAGGCAAGATATCCCAGCTGCAAAACTATGTCCTGAGGCATGACTTAAAATTCCAAAGCAAATTTCCTAAAGGCATGGCAGAGCTGGATGATGATGAGCTTGATTTATAGTCCACCTTTTCCGCAAACTTGAAGTCAACGTGGTTTGCCTACATTAACTGCTAAACAGCAGTGGCAATTTCTTTACATAGGAATATTCCTTACACTCTTCTCACTAGCCCTTTGCTATTTAAAAATAACACAGGCAATGGATCTCTAAGACTTTGACAATTGTGTATACGGTACCTTTTATGTTATATGGTATTTGTCAACGAGTTATTCCTCTCCTTTTTACTTATATATGACTACATTTTATTGTTTCTTTTTCCCACACAGATAGAGGGTGTCCACAGTTAATATATGCTATGCTGGCTCTTTCATCTTACATGTCAAATGAACATACATAGATGCTAATATTCACATCTCATAGAAGTGCTCCATGAGAATTGAGCCCTTTGATGCAGGAGCCTTGATTGTGGGGATGGATCATGAGAAATTATTATTGGAATGAAAGGTCTGTTAGAGCCTTTGCTCCAGTCAGAGTGGAGCTGCCTGTTGGGGAAATGGAAAAGGGAAAATGGAGAAAAACAAATATACCCAATTTTGTACCCAAGTAGAACATGGGTCCTATGATTTCTTCAAGAACTGGATCCTGGCAACACTCTTAATGACACAGGATAAGCAAAGGATCAGGGAAAGCCAAAAGTTTAGTACATGCACATGGTCCCCTCCTCTGTACAAAGTAAATCTCTGCATAAATTGGCATTGAAACTTAAAGTAGTTTTATACCCTCATTTGCTTAAGATCACCCCAAGATATTTGCAGCAATTTTCAAAATTCTAAATTTACAGCATGTTTCAGCCTAGAATTCTGCATGGCCACTCACTCAAAACACTACAGTAGGACCCCCGTATCTGCGGATTCATTATCCTCTGATTCAGTTATCCATGGTTGGCTCCCCACCACTGCCGCAATCACGCTGGCGGTGGGTGGGAGAGCAGCAATGAGCATGGGATTGCAGTCATCGCCACCTCCTGCCCCTCGCCCTGGACCCAATCGTGGTGGCGGCCGGTTTGAAAACAGTGGGCACAACAGAATCATGCTTCTTGCTGTTTTCCCACCTCCTGCCTCCAGCCCTGGGCCAATCGCAGTGGTGGCCAGTGGGAAAACAGTGGGGATCATGGGATCCCGCACTCCTGCTGTTTTCCCACCAGCCGCTGCCACAATTTGGCCTGAAGCAGGCAGCAGGACAGGGCATTTGGTACTATCTATGGATTTCAGTATCTGAACGAATCCCCCACAGATACAGGGGTCCTACTGTACTCAGTATTTGGCTCTCCATAACACCAGTTGCTGCTACTGAATTCCATATATTCTTTTGTCTTGGGACTTTGGGGAACAGGCTGTGCTAGGACTTTTTTACTTGTTGTCAAGAAGCCTTATGTTTGACTTGGATTCTCCCCAAATCAGGCTGAGTTGAGGTAGAAGGAATGGTAGCATCCTAGCTTGTGGGATTACATTAGAATTACTATAGCCTGCAGTTATACTATCATATATACTTAGGGAAGCATTGTGAAAATAGATATTCAGTACCTTCCTCAGCAGCCTAGCCCCAGGTCTGTAACAGCCAAGCTCTGTCCCCCGGACACTGTGGAGCTGCAGAGATGTGATTGGGTTTGCTCTGGTTGCATTTGACCACTGGGGGAAGGAGAAGGAGTAGCTGGAAACTATTTCCAGAGGCTATTTTGTCCTCAGCTTCATTGTAGATTCCGGCTGAACTTAAAAGTGTAAGTTTTGAGTGAGAATGGTGGTGGTGGTGGTGGTCATATGGCACTTAATGTTGGAGTTGGCAAGCTTTCCATGCCTATGCTCACTGGAAGTTAGATTTCATATCACTCTGTAGGCATTTAGATAAAGCATATTTATGATAACTTCTTGTTTGTTTGTGTAGTTGTCCACACCCACTCTCTTCCTGGCTCCCATAGCCTTCATTCATTCTGCAGGGTTTTACCTACCCTCCCTTCCTTCTCTCTTCCTGCCTGTTTTCCATGAAATGTGTAATAAGTGTTTCTTTAGGTAAGATGCTCTATCTCTCCTGAGATCATGAATTATTTTTTTTACTTATCTTTCTTCAAGAAGATGAACCTGTATTGATTATGCATCAGTATTAATGAATTAATTTACTTTTATGTTGTTGTGTCCATTCAATTGTTTCCAACTTATAGGCCATTTCCGCACTAGCCTGTTATAGTGCTATGATTCCACTTGCAACATCCTATGGAATCCTGGGGTTTGCAGTTTGGGGAGGGGCCAGCCAACCCCTCCCGAAACTGCAAACCCCAGGATTCCATAGGCTATTGCAAGTGGAATCATAGTGCTATAACAGGCTAGTGCGGAAGTGATCCTAAACTCATCATGGGATTCTCATCATGGGATTTTCAGGAGCTGAGATTGTGTGATGTGCCCTTTGTCACTCAGGAGATTCCCATGGCCAAGCAGGGAAATGAACCCTGATCTCCAGGGTAGTAGTCCAACACTCAAACCACTACACTGTGCTGAGTCTCCATCTCCTCTTATAAACCCTTATAAAGAAGGCTAAGTTTGATATTTCTTTTTCTGCCACTCCTTCTTTGTAGGGTAAAGTGGCCTAATTACTCTGCTTGAGACGTCTACTACAAACTCACATTGCCCAATAACTTATTCCTTACCCTTTAGTTAAAAGGATTCTCCCAGCAGTTTATAAATCTATAAAAACAAAATAGTCTCTGCCGTCTACATTGTCCCTGGAAATGGGGTCTGTCCTTAACTTGCTTATTTATTGTTTCCATTTTAGAAGACAGAGACCAGCTACTCTTTATGGTTCTCCTAGACATCTAGCACTCACATCCTTTCCCCACAATGCTCTTTAGTAATTCCATAGTCGTATCTTATCCCTTCCCTTTTCTCTTTTATTGTTCATAGCAAGGAGGTATTTAACAGTCTTTTGTTATCAACTATCATGTTATAGGTGAGCAAACTCTGGTTTGCAAGAATTCTATCCTTTTTACTATACTTTGATATCACACTCTAGTATCAGAGTTATGCTTTGATATCACACTGTAGTATCCGAAAGTCTTAGTCCTAGGATTCATTATGCTTTGATATCACACTGTAGTATCAGAGAGCCTTAATCCTAGGATTACTCTCTGGATGAGTGATTTCTTTTAACTGTTTTTTCCCCCAGTTTGCCTTTAATGTTAAACTTCCTCTGTTCATGAAGCAGAAAATGCCTTAAGTTTCTATAGAGGTTTCTAGATTGTGCCTGTAGTACTTTATTATTTTTTTTAAGAGAAACAAAATCAATCGTTTGGCAATTTCTGTTGTTGATTGAACCTTCATGTCAAAATTATGATCAACAATCTTGCAAATGTATCCTTTTTCAAAGTGGTTGGGCAATTTCACAGTGGAATAAAATTTGGAATCACTTTAAACAATTTTCAACTTAACTCTTTTAGTCGTTGATGGACTTTGTACATACAGATATTTGAGAAAGTCAGGGTGAGCAAGGTGATCTGGAGATTCCAAATTAATCTGTAGATTGGGTTATGATCCACCTCAGAATCCATGCCTCTACCACATTCCTAATCTATATTTCAATTGAAGTTTAATTATGCTTCAGAGAAAGTTGTTGAAAGTTGTTGTTAGATATAATGTTAAGATAGCTGAAAACAACAACAACAACAACAAACTCCAAGCAAAAACAAAAGTTTGCTTCTGTTTCACTCCCAAAGTAATATTTTGTTGGCCAAAATAAATTCAGTGAATCTATTATCTCCTGGAACAAAATATTCCAAAATTGCTTGATATTAATATTAAAATTGGAGATCAACAACTGAGGGTTAACATAAGCTGCTATTTCCTTATGAACAGTTAGATTCCTTACAGTAAGAAGTTCACAATTAATTTGTAGGAATTTGAACTTCAAACTTACAAAGATTTGTTCTCCAGTTTCATTTCCTTCGTCATGCATTTAGTTCCTGAGTAACATCTATTGAGAGGGAAGCAAGGTCCACATCTCACCCACCAATACAGAGTGTCTGCCAATGACAGAAATGGGCATTTCTACTTTACTATTATTTGATGTGGGTTCCTGCATGGCAGGGGGTTGGACTGGATGGCCCCTGTGGTCTCTTCCAACACCATGATTTATTGATTCTTTGATTCTATACTGCTGCCATTAAGGAGTAAACATAGGAAGGAATCTCTTAGTGTGCTGCATGTGTCTGCTGCCTGGTGGTGAGCACAGCTCATTCACTTCTTTATTCCTAGAAATGGAAGGAAATGTGCCACTTTCTTTATCTCTCACTTTCAAATTTCAAGCTCTAGTTCTATCCATCTGAAATCCAAACGAACTGATATCTGCCTTCACGTGTGCTTGTTCAGTTGTGCTTAATTGTAATTCTGAATTCAAAACTTAAAACAAAGCTAACCCTTCCTTCTATAGATGTTAAAGAAAGAGTGAGCCAGACAGGCTGTGTGCTCTAGCAAACCATAGTTTACACTGTGATTAAGCCATGATACAAACCAGGATTCCATTCAACGTAGGTCCTTTTCGCAGCGTTGGCGCTTGCGCGACAGAGGAAGGTGGCTCGTGCGACAACCATCTCCTGAAACGCCGCCGCTTCCCCCTGCCTCCTTACCGCACCTGGCATCTTTTCCCACGACGGGTGCTCTTCAGCCACACCCCCAGCTTCCACAGCGCTCCCTGGGAGCTGTAGGCGGTGCTGGGGGCGGAAGCGGGGAGGAAGCGCGACAAGCTCGCCTGTGACGGCCCTCCGCACTTCAGTAAGTGTGAGGCGCTGCTGGGAGCCTCGCGCGAGCACCGTTTATTTTCGGTTCCAGCCGAAAATAAAAAAATACGCTCTCATGCAGCGTCAGCCCCGTGAGCACTGTGGAAGTGGGAGTGCGTCGTGCACAGTGACGCTCCCACTCCCGCGAGGCTCAGGGGGCTCTTGCACGACAGAAAGCCCATGTGAAAAGGGCCTACGATTCAGTGAGCTTCAAAACAGAGCATGGATTAGAACTCAGGTTACGTTTTTTTTTTTATTCCAACAGAAAAAAAATTACTAAAACTGATTGGGTGTAATTCAGTTTCATATGAATACATACTACCGGACAGCAAAAATAGGATTTCACTGCTGCTGATTTTTGGCTAGGAATGGCCTAAAAAAATTTGCTGCCTGCATTGTAACAGCAAGTAGTGGCCCATGCCCATTCAAGTCAGGGTGCATTTTATTCAAAGCTGGCCAAGTTATTTTGTCTCGTAATACACTTAGCCCTCTACATTTGCAGGTTTCACTTTCACAGATTTGATTATTTGCAAGTTTCTCCAGCCCCTGTTCCTCATCTATTTGTCTTCTGGGGGAACTTTCCCTTTTGGTGACTCAAATCAGGCCATGCAGCCCTTTTAAAACCTACCTCTGAACCTCTTCCTTCTCCACTGGCTGGCAGCTCAATTTCTGAGCACCACAAACCCTCTCCCAATGTCCCCTCACACCCAAAGAAGGAGATGGATGAGAGTGAAGAACTATAGGGCCACCGTGCCAACCTATTTCCTTTCCTCTGCTTTCCCTGACCTGGTTTAAACTTTATTTAAGAATATGAGAAGCTGTTTTATTATTAAATCTGATCACTGATCCCTCCAACTGGGTATAATAATAAATTGGCAGTATCCCCCCCACTTTCTTGAGATCCCTGGTATTCCCTGCTGGTCTCCTATCCAAGTACTAAGCAGATGTGACCCTGCTTAACTTCCACATTTGGGCAAGACTGGATGTACTTAGAGTAATATTATGGTTTCTAAGGGGATTAAGAACGAAAGGGAGGTACACCATATTTTTTGAAAATTCTGTACAAAGAGCCACAACAGCAATGACCTGTAAGAAGAAAACTATTCCGATTAGATTTTTATGAGGAAATTTATGAGAGTTTACTTTTCTCCACCCTTTAAGGAAAAAAGTCCACTTTTGTAGATGTTTCTCCAAATATTCTTTGCCTACAGTAGAACAGGACCATAAATGCACATGCATATGTGCACACATACACACCCACACATTAACAAACCTTAGGGGAGTGTTGCCAGAAGAGGGAAAGAGACATGTCTTTCCTCTGCCAGCCTGCTTTGCTGATGCTTGATGTCCGGGTGTGAAATAGCTGGCCAGCATAAATAAACAGCATTGATGTAAACGCTGATCAAACAATAAGCCTCCAACTCACAAGGTTTTGAAATTCAGAGAGGATGCTGAAAGTTCTTTATATTCAGCTGCCTCTAACAAAAAAGCAGCTATCAGAAAGGAAGGATGGTGTTTCGCTGAGATCAAGAAAGACTTAAAACGAAATCTCAGCATGCCCAATTTTCAAAGGCCTTCCTAGTAATATGGCGATCTTTAAGCAGCATTACAATTACACACTGAACCTCAGCGTATCAACTAAGAAAAGTCCTGCTGGGTTCCAAAACCAATGTTCTTAGGATTGCGGCCCTCATACTTTTTATCGGTGCTCTTAATGCATTTGAACTCTTTGGATCATGCAAACAATGTCACATCGTTATTTGTAACTGGGCAGAATGTGGTCTCTAGACCTTGCTTTATTCCTGCATAAATTCACTAGGTTGCAGAATGAAAGCTGAATTTTATGACAGGATTGAAGGCAGTAATATCACACAGGAAGCCCCCATGCCCTGCCTATGGCTCTAAATGAAAGTACTTAACAGCTCAAGGTAAAAGCAACATTGCTGAAAACATCCAGACTCATTGATATGCCAAGTAGCAGTCTGAGTCATATGACTTGAAGGGATGAAAATATGAGTGTTGCAGGATATTGAATTAACAGAAAGGGTTTTTCTTTCTTCGTTTGCTTTATCTTCTTTGAAAAGTTTCCTCCTTTCAAGGACATAGCAGAAAAAAACACAGCCCTCTTTGGAAAAGCTGCAATCATTAGAGCCAGAAATATTAGAATTATGGTATAAGAATTGATGCGGCAGTTCTGTTTATCAGAAGAGAGATCACGAGATGCCAGTAATCCTTCATAACTTCATGCTTCATAATTTTCTATTGCTAACTTCATAGGAAGAATGGGAAAGAATTCCATTAAACAATCTCAATGAAAGTAGCCCTTTCATGCTTTCTAAGATTTGTTGCTTAAAAAAAGTACATCTTGACTTGAATATTCACATATTTATAAAGCTGACCAGGCATTTGGAAGAAATAAAGTCAGGATTTCCACATGTTCATGTTCAAATGGTTGAAATATCCACATTTGAGAAGAATTCACACATTTCAGTGAATGGAAGAAATGTGTACTTTAAGTAAAGTGTGTGAATAAATAGCCCATAATGCCCCTCATAGGGCCTGGATTAAAACAGAAAATACGCAGACCAATACAATGAACAACACTGTGAAAGGGGCTGACAATATGAGGGTCTCCATGGTAAGAGACCAGGTATGTCTGTGATTGGTGCTTGGCAGAGCATAGACTATTTACTCCAATCTGCCTCTTCACACATCCTTCTGGATCATTAAATAGGTTTCCCTCTGTGAAGGTTGTGGGGGAGAAGACTTCGGTGTTCTTTTGCTATAGGATAGGGTGGGGTTCTGGTATTCCCTCTCTAGGGACCTGTATCCCAGGGGGCTGGGGAAGGAGGCTAGTTTTGAGGTTTACCTGGGATTAGGGCTCTCACATGAAGGGCCCTGGAGTTTGGATGGAAGTTCCCTGGGTTACCTTCCAGTTGTGCCAGACTGGGGAGCAACCAAAGCAATTTGGATTGTCCTTGGGGCTGAGTCACCCAAGGAAAGGCTGAGGAGATAGTCATGTGATGACATCTGTTTCAGCTGGACCATCATCAGGTTGTTCCCCCCTATTGCTTTAGTCCAGGCCAAAACAATTTTAAATAGATTAGGTCAAAATAAAGTGGCCTTTTTAGTCTTTCAGTTGACCATTAAAGCATAGTATGAGATTTTCTAGATCAGCGATATCTAGTTCCTGATCTTTGACCCATGAGCAGTCAAACAGATGCCTCTGGGAAGCCCACAAAGCAGGATACAAATTACTGTAGTTTCCCAGAAATGCATTCAGATACATGCTGTCTCTGAATCAGAGTCTGGAAAGTGACCTTTAAGAAAAAGTGGTATAAAGTTATTCTGAGGCTGACCATAACTGATCAGTTATAGGATGACATATTGAGGCCCACTGCTCAATTCAGATTCATTGTGTCATTATGTCCTTTCTTCACAAGAGTAACTTTCCAAGTTTTGCACAAGGAGTTATAGACATCACACTTAGTAGCTATTTGATAGGGCCATCACTTGTGAATTTGTCTAATCCCCCATTTAAATAGCCATTTGATAGACCTATCCCCCATGAATTTGTCTAACTTCCCATCTAAGTAAATGGACATTGCCATTGTTCTTAACTGTCATCAAGTCAACTTTAACTTATATTCACCCTCTGAATGAGAGATCTCCACATCACCCTGTCATCAACAACCCTGCTTAGCTCTTGCAAAGACAGGGCTGTCACTTATTTGATTGAGTCAATCTACTTGTAGTGTGGTCTCCTTCTTTTCCTATTGCCTTCTACCTTATCAAACATTATTGTCTTTTCTAATGTCATGTCTTCTCAGGATATGTCCAAAGTATCACTACCAATTCTATAATTAATCTATTTGTCAGGTGAAGGAAAGGAGTACTTTATTTAGTTGCAAAAGATTACATTCAGATTCCATTGGATAAGCTCATCATGAGAGAGGGAGAAGACCTTTATTCACTGTCCCTGCACAATGAACAAACAAATATCATGATGTGGGTAATGTAGGGAGGAGTCTTTTGGGACTCCAGGCTGTATTGGAGATGAGTCACAAGAATCAGAGAGCAGAACTACTTCATCAGGAGCAGATAACAACAATTAACTCTCTTTTGGATACCTTTCCTCCTCATCTACAGAAGTTTTTTGACTGACTGACAGTTGAAATCAGTTAAATTGGAATTCAAGGGGAGAGGAATGCAAATATGCTAAACCTACGAACAGTAAAGCAATGGAATTACAAAATTCTGTAACTTCTATCAGAGGTCTGTTTTCTGGTGGAAAGGGGGAATTAGTGAAGGATGAGAAATTCTTTCAATTTGCATTGTAATGTATTCTTACCTAATTTTGTACCTTTAAAGCACTCTGCAATACACAAAAATCACTTCTCCATCAAAACTTGCCCTGCTCTGATTTTTACAGAGGAGTTCGACAATAAAAAGATATCAGAAATAATGCATAAATTAAGGGAAGGCAACATCAAAATGGAAACTGCTTACAAATAATGTATGTATATATTAGACAAGAGGTGATCTGTGGAGAGAAACATTTAAAGAACTGGATGCCCATATATATAAGTACTTTAAAAATCCCAAAGTTCAAGATGAATGGAATTTAAGATTCTAAAAAATTCCCACAGCTCAAGTTGAACCAAATTTGAGAGTGTAGAAATAAGATAGTAAATCAAACTGAAACTGATTAAACCAGCAATCTCTAAGTAGGATACAAATATGTAAAATAAAACAAGCAATAAATGTTTCTCTAGTTTATACCTGAAACAAAATGCTTGCAGTTGTAGCATTTCTTTAACACAGGAGGTTATGTGCTTGTAATTGGGGAAACTGCTTCTTCTTTCTGATAGTATCCCAGATCATAGAATAAGTTCTCAAGGGAAAAAAAATAAGTTTCTTAAGTGAGATGTTCTCTCTTTATTTCTTATTTGACATTTGCAGATGTTTTATTTTAAAAAAAGAAATATTATCCTTTTGTCCTTTGCTAAGATTATTTATTTTCAAGGCAGATATTGTTGAAGACTTATCATTAAACCCATCAGGAAATAAAGTTTCCATAAACCAAACAAGATTGTATGTCAGGATCAGGGACATTGCAGGACGAACTGAATTCAGCCAACCAGAATTGTTTGGATTCCAGTGTTCAGAATCTTTTGCTTCTATACGTTTTCACAAACAAAGATCATAGGGTTACAGAGGCTTTTAAATCCACAGGAGGTACGAAGGAAACATTTTAAAGGGCTTCAAGCTTCATGTAGAGATTAAGGAAAAACCCATGTGAGAGAGGTTAATAGAGTAATGCTTTTGTTAGCATTGTATTTTCTACTTCTAACCCTTTATTCCCAAGCTCTCGTACACAATTTTGTTTTAGCAGTACTCACTGCAAAGGAGTTTGGAGCTCAGTTCAAACAAACATCTGTGTTTAGGCACCCTACCTGACTTGAATTTTACAAATGATATTTTGAGTTTTAGTGGGAGGAATAAGGACATGCACTGTGACAACTGCTGAAGGCCTTGACCATTGCAATAAAGCAACACTAGCTTCCATGAGTAGAAAATATCAAATTGTTAGATCTTAAGGTTGTAGAACAGAGGAGGCCAGCAGCATACTTCAGTACAAAGTAAAGGAGAGAGTTCCTCAGATAGGGATGCCATTGAGAAGACCCCATTTTTGGTTTGATTTATTTTCTAAACTATATTGAAAGCTTGGGCCTTACGTCTGACTTTAAGGTCCAGACATGTTCCTTTGAGTGCAGGTGGGCTAAAGATGAAAAACAAGCTCAGTGTGAATGAAACTATACTAGTTTTCTGTGTTCATCTTAAAACAGTGCTCTTAGATACCCCAACATTCATATTTTCCCAATCTATTTTGATGTAAAATAAATTGGGGTGTTTGTTTTCAAAATGCGTATATATCTTATGTTATAAAGTAGATGCATGTGAAGACTATTACATCACACTGGCCCTTTTCGCACGTAGGTCATTAGCGCAATGAGGGAGAGCCCTTGCGCTACTGTAAACTTCGCAAAAAAGCCCCTTGCACTCCGCACACAGCAGGGCATTTGTGAGAGAGCACCATTCCCTGCCTGGTGCCTCTTCCGCATGTCGGTGTCGTGGGCCACGCCCAGGTCCCTCCCTGTCCCCGCCCCACCGGCCCTGATTGGGCGGTGGGTTTTCTTTTTTTCTTCTTTTTTTCAGCCTATCGTGCTAACGTTAGCACGATAGATCCTGCCAACAGGCCATCGCAGCAGCCCCAAGGGCAGACCAGTAGCAGAGCTACGGTGCTAATGCGCTAACGTGCTAACGATAGCACCAGTTTTTTTTAAAAAAAATAGTCAGCCAGACCCCAGGGGCTGCTGTCGTCTCAAGTGTGGTGACGCAACCCCGGGGTGGGCTCTTGCGGCAACATGTCGGGCAGTGTTCCCTGCTACCATGGGGGCAGCGGCGTCCCTGCTGCTGGGCGGGGCTTCCTCTGGGAGTTGCTGTGTGACGGACAGGCAGCTGGGACTGCCCGCACCCCGCCCACTCCTGGCTCCTTCGCGTAAGAGGGCTCCGCAGGCCCGTGGGTTGCGTGAGCGATACGTAAAAGGAGGTCATTTTCGCTTCCAGGTGAAAATGAAAAAACGCGACTCCAGCACTACTCACGATCGCGAGAGCCCCGGGTCGGCGGGAACGTCATGCGGTACGGCGGCTCGTGAAGGGGGGAGGGAGCGTGTTTAATACGCTTTCAAACTGCCATGCGAAAAGGGCCACTGACCCATATCATAGTACTTTTGTTCTGAGTTTTGTCACATGTCCACAGTACATGTCCAGCAAAAATGTGGTTAAAAGTGTAAAATACATTTATTTGTGTTCACATTTCACTACAAAAATATCCATATAATATATCCCAAAAATGTCAGTGGGATGAATTTTATCTGGCTGTGGAACTCACATAAGGAAGGTCAACTTGGCTTAGACATGTAGGATATGTTGTTCAGACTCTTAGCTCCTACCATTTCAGTCAAGCATTTCAGAAATGCTTTATAACACTTGCTATTCTATGTGGGGAAGTAAATGCTTGTTTGTTTTGATTAGATGCCACAAAAAAAACCCCATTTTTTTCCCTTTTCATTTGCAAAACAGCAAGTCAGCAAGAGCATTAGCACTTCTGAAATTTTTGGTTGTGTGTTTGTGTGTGTTCATATCACCCAAATTAATTTGGACAGACTAGGATTGTTGTTGCCTTCTCACATGAAGACTGTAGTTTCATAGAATCATAGAATCATAGAAATGTAGAGTTGGAAGAGACCACACGGGCCATCCAGTCCAACTCCCTGTCATGCAGGAACACCCTCAAAGCACTCCCGACAGATGGCCATCAAGCCTCTGCTTAAAAACCTCCAAGGTAGGAGACTCCACTACTCTCCGAGGCAGCAGATTCCACTGCCGGACAGCCCTGACTGTCAGGAAGTTCTTCCTGAGGTTCAGGTGGAATCTCCTTTCCTGCAGCTTGAATCCATTGCTCCTTGTCCTGGTTTCTGGAGCAGCAGAAAACAAGCCCCCTCCTTCCTCTACGTGGCATCCCTTCAAATATTTAAACATGGCTATCATGTCCCCTCTTAACCTCCTTTTCTGCAGACTAAACATACCCAGCTCTCTCAGTCTATCCTCATAGGGCATGTTTTCCAGGCCTCTCACCATTTTGGTCACCCTCCTCTGGACTTGCTCCAGCTTGTCAATATCCTTCTTGAATTGGGGTGCCCAGAACTGGACACAGTATTCAAGATGGGGTCTAACCAAAGCAGAGTAGAGTGGTACCAGTACCTCCCTCGATCTAGACACCATACTCCTGTTGATGCAGCCGAGAATTGCATTGGCTTTCTTGGCTGCCGCATCACACTGCTGACTCATGTTCAGCTTGTGGTCTATGAAGACTCCTAGATCCCTTTCACACGTACTGCTATCCAGCCACGTGTCCCCCATCCTATATTTCTGTATTCCATTATTTCTGCCTAAGTGTAGGACCTTACATCTTTGTTTGTATCTTTTTGATGCATAGGAGTGTCTTCTGGAACTGTTATGGTGAACTTAGCTTTAGTTTGTCCACGCAACTCAATTATAGCAGTTTGATAGCATTATAACTATCCATGGAGCCATGCTATGAATTCTTAGGATTTGTAGTTTGGTGAGATACTTAGAATCCTGTTGTGGACTTCTATTACTCTAATTCTAAGTTCCTTGTTAAAATACATATCTCACTATCTCATATCCTCAATTCTGTTAGAGGTCACTTCTGTTTGTATGTTCCTCTTGGCCCAGCAGTAGACACTACAGCGGGAAAACACCCTATCTGGAAAATATATCAAATCTATAGACTTTGTCCTTTGTTTTCTGACATTCATGAAGACTTACACATTTGTTCTGTTACGCAGAATCGCTGCAGGGGCAAAAGTAGCTTCCTAGTGCTTTAAGTACATATGAAAGACCCAAAGTATATGATTATTCAAGAGCATTCTGTATAGTCTCTGCATGCTTAAAAGGATAATCACTTCATCATGACACTGAAAATTACAATAATCATAGCTACCGTGTTTCATTCTTATTTCTTTTCAGTCCATTATGGGGCCTCTTTTTGACAAGGAAAATTGGCGCTTGCTGCCTTGACAGCAAAGGACGAATGCCTTGACATGGCCCAGTGCTTCTTGCCGAATAATTAAATCAAAGTATGGTGTAAATCCCAATGGTACCAATTCATTGGTAGTATTTCTATCAAGACCTACAGACTATAAATCCAATATTTGATATTTATGGCATTCACCTATGGTTCAAGGTTAGAAGCAGCTGGCAAGATTTAGTTCCTACCTGGCTCAACAGAGAACATCTTTTAACTCCTTGTATGCAGCAGCGGGTGAAGGAACATATCACTGTGACTTCAAATGCTGCTAGCTTGATGTACTTGGAGAGGATTGGTGATAAATTGTACCATGGGACCATGAAATACTAGGTCCATGACTAGCTTGGTAAATGGTAAAACTGTAGTTCTATGTGTTCATCTGCAGAAAGATAGCTGGATGCTGCCTGGCTACTTTAAGCCATTAAATAATCATGTGAAGTGGTGTCCAGGTGTCAATGAGATATATGGCATGGCCAGGAGACACTGCAGACAGATGTACTAGAATGTAGTGAGCTCTCCATTTTTTCAGGGGTTAGGGGTGCAAGACCCCTATGAAAATGGAAAAAATGTGGATAAAAATAAAAATCATTAATATTTTTTTTAACCTGAGATCATTTCTCCAGGAAACTCTAAGGTGATTCTATAGTCAACTTCCAGCAGAAGTGGGCCATACAGTCATACTAATGCTAGAAATACCTAGAGATGCCTTCTTTTTAGGAAGCACGACTCTATGGTCCACCTGCAGTAGCAATAGACCATAGAATCATGCTGGAAGACCTAGAGATTCCTAGAGAGAACATATTTTTTTCTGTAGGAGGAGCAAATAAGGTAAGTTTTTTTAAAAAAAAATATATGAAATTAAATAACCTATAAATAATAAATCCATGAGTGCTAAACTCATGAAAGTGGAAGGCCTACTCTAATCTGAAACTGCATATGCAGGTATATTTTGAAATTATGGCTATGTCATCAACAGGATTCTGGTCTCAATATAAGACACTCCAATTGGGTGTCCCATAGTGATACTTCCTGGATGAATGCCAGAATCCCACCCAGTAGACCTCATAATGTTATGGATATGATTCAGCCAATGTTAGATGTTGTTGGGCAGGGTGAGGAGCATATAAAGATGGCAAGCTAGATCAAGCACTTGACTGGTGGTTGCAACAGCACCTTCTTCCCTTCTTCTCAGTAGACCTCTATGCCACCTGAAAACTAAAATAACCCAGAACTGGTTTTGGGAAAGCAAAGATGTTGCAGTGGGGAGTAGAACTTGTCCTTCTCCTGGTTAAGTTGTATCCCATGTTCTGTTACTTCAGTGTTGGATCCTTCTCTATGTGTAGGGACTAAGTGAATTAACCAGGGATGTCGGAGAAATTAATCAGGGTCACATTTTTAGTATGAATGTACCAAACTTGGGCCAGATGAAGATCTAGAACACATTTGCATGTTCAAATCCACACTTTTCAGAGTTTTGTGGTCTGGTTCACAACTCAAAAAAAAAAATGTCCACCAATGTGCATATAATAGGGGAAAGCACTCATAATAATTCATTGCATGCAGTGGGGACACTTCCAAAAAGTGGATACAAAAATGTGGAAAACATGCTTAAAATATATTCAAATGTTAATGCTGACTTAATCCTCTCCCCCTGCATTCCCAAATTGCATGTTAGCAAACTGATGCAGTTACAGGCAATAACACCTTGCAAGCAGGGAAATGAGAAATGCCATGAAACTGAAATTTATAATTCACCCACCCTTAGTTGTAACCATTAGGTATATTAGTTAGTGTAGTTAGATAGCTTTGTTTGGTCCACAATTTAAAGGGGAAAAAAATTGATTTGTACTTTACAAATTAATATGCAGTTAATCTTCGGGCTGAGTGCTATTCTAAATTTTGTGATGCAGTTTCAGCTCACAAAATGCACTGAAGCAATGCATATTTTATGCAGAAATAGGAATAAATTGCCTCTGCTCAGGGAAAATATATGAAGTATGCATATTTGGGGAAAATGCATATGAAATATATATTTCATGGGGCATAATTACAAAAATTATGTTTTAGAGGAAAATGTCTTTTAGGAGGAATTGCATACAATTTAGTTCAAAACTCCATGCATTTTTTTTTTAAAAAAAACATGGGCATTGGTACAGAATGGATTTATTCTGAAATACATATGAAACTGACACAGTCTGGAAATAGACTGCTCCATCCAATTCTACTGTTTGTTATTTGTCATCACACGTGGTTCAGAAGTACAATCTCTAGCAGCTGACACATGGGGGAAAAGGATCCATCTCCTGAGAGACCCAACTGGATATAACTGATATTGTAATCATTGCAAATTATTTTAGCAAATGAGAACAACAGTACTAGAGTGATGTGCAAAGCTGCTGCCCTCTCAGTTCAACATGAACATCATCTGGGTTTGGCAGTCCTTTTGGCTGAATATTCAAAATAAATTCTTAATGGGACTTTTGTGTATCCTCAAAGCATTTGAATCTTGTGTTTCCTCCATGGCGTTCAAAGCAGCATAAAGGGCTTTCCTTTTTCCAAATTAATCCATATAATAACCTTTAGAGGTAGGCTTATTCACTGCTTAAGGTCACCCCAAAAGTTTCATGGCTCAGTAATACCATTGAGAAACCAGAGGATTTGGCTCTCTCAGATCAGAAAATCTGGATTTCTCATGTTCCATATTCTAGGTCATTTCCTCATGGGGCGAGGGAATTGCCCTGTGCCGGTACTTACCGGACCTTTGGGCTTGATGCTTGGGTCCAGGCTGGTCCACAGCAGTGTGTGGCCGACGCTCCGCTCCGCACTGCTCCAGGGACAAAAATGGCAGCTTCCGGTTGGTGGAGGGTCTCCACCAACTGCTGAAGCTCACCAGCCTAAAACCCACCCCCGGCAGATCGCAGGCTCACACTGGTGCGAGCCTGGAAATCTCCACTAGAGCACGGGAACGGAGTGGCACGCTCCATGCTTTTGAAAGGCCTCTTTCAAGAGGTCTTTCAAAAGCACACTGGACAACCATCTACAGGAAGTAGGTCCGACCCAGTCCACTCCCAGGTGCAGATGTCCTCTCTGGAGGACGCTCTGCACTGTTTCTTTAACTCCATGCAGAAATGGGGCTAGTCCAGTATTCTAACTTTTACACAACAAAACCCCATTTTCCATGCCTCTCCTACTCAATCTTTCAGAAGCTTAAACAAACAAAAAGACTATGTGAAAATGGAGGGAGTGAATGTCATGAAAGCCTTCTAGCAGGCCTGCCTGACTCTGTCTTCCGTGTGAAATTATTCTCCCAATCATACACAGAAGGCATCATTTTCTGCTACAATTAGGAGGCCTTTTCCCTGCTTAAGTTAGGAAATTTTTATTGCTACTAGTGAAGGCTGGAGAGCATGGAAGAGAAATTGGGATGAAGAGCGAGCAACAGAAATGCCCAAAATCAGTACCAACATGAGAAGTTTCTTGCTGAAACTTCATTAACCCACTGATGAAATATATTAATGTGATCATTGGGGGGGTGGGGGTGAGAGACCTCTTTTACCCTAAAATGAAAGATAATGCTCTAGAAACCACAGTTAAGTTTATTCCTTGCCATAGTGTATTATATATTACACGCTCAGATAGATAATTTTCTTCTAAAGCCGGGATTGTATCACATAAAGAATGTTAATATAGCTGTACATGTCAAGGAAGAATAATTGATATGCCTGTTGACAGAAGCATATGTTCAGAGAGGTAGTTTGATACAACTTGCCTTTGTAATTATTAGATGTCATGTTTAATTGCATGCTTGGAAACTATTAGGTGACTTCTTTTCTGTGAGGTGTTGTGACTGAAACAACCCACATCTAGTCATATTGCCCCCATATTGAAATATTTGTTCTAATTTGACAAAAATTGTAATTATTCTTTTGTTGAGTATCTTCCCCTCCTGACTGTAAAACACGCATGCACATTTTCCCTTGATAATTATTGTCAAACCTTCATACAAAAGTAAAGGACATAGATGTGCATCCTTCAAAAGTATTTCTCTAGTGAAATATCTAGGGATTTAGTGTAAGAATGGCAAAGAAAAACTTGCAGTCAAAGGATGCTTGGTGTAAAATTACAAACTTTGATATTAGAAAAATGCATTTCTAATACTTTTGGACTTAATCATCAGTTGAAGTGAGCACACATGGATTTCAGGTACCGATAGAAAAAGCTGCCAGTTTAATTGTCTCCTGCACTCAAAATTGAAAACCTCTAGGTTTTTTGTTTTTGTTTTTGTTTTGTCTTGAATATATGGTTTCTTCATTTTGGTGAATTCTTCAAAACTGAACTAAATTTCTCCCAATCTGCACTTGCAGAGTCCAATAAATACAAATATTTCCAGAATGGAGATAGCCTTTTTTTTACCTGCATGCCATACAAATTGTTAAAGCTGAGTAGCCCATTAGAAAATAGAAGTAGTGATGGGAAGAATATTCAAAAATATTTTAAAAATCATTAAAAACATGTTTTTCAAGTGTCAAGAAACCCTGAAAAGAAGAATGAGAATCTTTGCAGTTCAGGACTTCTTCTGCACAAAATTTGCAATGGTGGTTTTCAAAGCAGAACTATTATTTCCTGCAAAGAAAATGATGATTTCTGCATTAAAAAAAGTTGTGCAATTAAACCATGTATGAATTTTATGCAGAACAAATCCCCAATTACAGATTCCCCCACTCACACATAAAACATGATTGAGCAGAGGAAGGTTTGAACAGACATTGTTAAAATTTAAATACTCAAATTCCTGAACTATGATGAGTATTTTTCATTTTTTTATTTTTTTATTTTTTTATTTATTTTTGCTGGACTTATTGTCTGTACTTATTTTATTTCAATATTTGTTTGATACAATTTTTGAAGCATCTCTTCTTAGGCTGCACATATAAGTCCTCCAAATTCTTTTTGCCAATATTCTGCTCTGCAATCATTTCCAGAAGTTCTCAGCTTTTCTCTTTGTGCTTTTGAGATTCTGATCATGTAATTGTTTATTCAGGTTTCAAAGGGGGGGGATTCAGAATTTTCTTTCTAAACACATATTTTGTTTCTTCAGTGATCAATATAGTCCGTCTATATACATCTATCAGTATTTTTCTTTGCTTTGTTTGATACATTCAGTCAAAGACCTTTTAAATGGTAGCACCATCCATTGGCACTATCTTTCCATGATGATGGGATTGTTTGCTTATGTGAGGCAAAGAGCTATGCTGTTACTGGAAGAGTTTCCCAGGTCAGAAAGGCTTTTGATGAGAGGCCAGATTAAAGGTGACAGTAACCCATTAAATGCAGTGGAGAAAAGAAAAGAAAAATCCTTTTTTGGGTTTGTCATCACCTAGGTCAACAAGGTCCGTATCAAATGTAGGAGTGTCTGAACATCAAATGAAAAGTGGGCTTCAGGACTCAGTATTTTTTTGCTGGGCAAGATATGGTGAAGTTATTGAAGGCCAACCAGAGCAGAAGAAATGATCAACAGCAAAAAATATATTAATGATGGAATGCTATTATGAAGAAAACCCATTAGCCCAAGGTCACCAAAGATAATGTGTGTAATCTGGGAACAAATTTTCCCAGATTTCTTCATCATCATCATCATCATCATCATCATCATCATCGATTTCATAACATACTAGAACACCAGTTTTATTATATTAACATTAGTATTTATATTATAGTGTACTATGTGATTACCTGGTCTGAGGGTGGTCATGCCTCTGGCGTCTCTGAACTAAGCAGATGTGTGATCATTCTTTCTGTTTTGTAAAGTTATGAGTCATGAAATATTAACAATTGAAAATGAGGTTCTCTGTTTGCCCCTGTGGACTAGAATGTTTAGCCAGAGATGTCTTGAGGCTATCAACAAGTGCATTAATTAAAAAAAAAATAATTGCTGGAAATAGACAAAGAATCAGGTGTCTGAGAAGAAGGCATAATGTACCAGAAATGCAAGATACATCAATTAATTTCAGAGAAAACAGAATAACACAACTAGAACAATTTGGATTAAAGATTCAGATGACGTTGTCTCTTACATATAAGATGGACTTTGCTCAAGTTTATAAAGCGCTACCTGTAGATAGTTGGATCTAATCTTTCACAAGGCTTCTAGCTAAAGCTGGCAATGTTTCCATCCGTTTCCATCTGCTTAACAGGTTGGATTCAATATCTAGGATGAAAATGTTATAGCAACTTATTCCAAGAAGTAGGTTTGTGAAGACTCAAGATTAAAATCAATCTATGAAAATTAAAATAGAGGAGGAAAAAAAGTCCATGAAGAATTCTTGTAGAGCGGTGAGGTCTTGGACCTCCAAGAGAAGAAATGCTATGGATGCGACTGTGGAAGGCATCACAGTCAAAAACCTAACCCATTGTAAAATCAGATCTTTTTCTCAAAATGGTAAACTAAGGGGGCAGGGACTTAGAACAAGAATAAAACAAAATAAAAACTACAAAACTTAAAATAATTATGAGAGGACAACCAGAGGAGAACTTCCCTCTAGAGTGCAATACCTCTAAATTTTTCTATCTCCTCATTGGCCCCATATTACTAAAATTCAGTTTGTATTGGCAAATGTCAAGTCAGGAGTGGAAAAACGTATCACACAGCATGTCTTTTTATTGCTTAGAAACAGCATCCCATTGTCTTGAGACAAATAACATTATCCCAGGGTCTTATCAGGTCTGGGCACAGAACCACTGAAAGTATCCAAAGTATTGAACTGGGTAGCTTTTCTATATGGTTCTATTGTCTTGTAGTTTTCACTATAGCAACCATTTATCTGCCTTTCTCCTCTTCCACTAGAATCCAGAAGTTTTGAGAAATCTCTTCCCTGTCTTCCAGCAGAAAGTCATATGTTATATGTGAACCAAACAAAACGTATCTTCCATTTCATTCTATACGTCCACAGTCCTTATTCCCAGTACCAGATTCCTAAAATAGGACCTGAGAAACAATAGCAGAGTTTTGTAAGTTGACATCAGCATTCAGTTTGGCTGGGTATTTGTGATGAGAGCTTATGTAGGTTTAGAGCCGATATGTCCTGTTTAGAAAAAAATCATTAAAATAGGACTTGGAAAAGGAACTAGTTAAACGGAGTGGGTGTGGGACGGAACATTCCCAGAGGGCATAAGAATAGGAAGTCAATATAGTCACTGCTTCAGGTAATATAACAGTGAGAATTCCATTATCTAGATGTGTCTTAATGAGGTGAAACAAAGGAAGAAGTGAAGGAGAAAACATCTCACATGGTTTGTACTGACAGGATTTTTAGAGAGTAGGTTAGATGGCAAAAATAGATGGGAAAGAGAAGCTGGAGTACCCCAAACCAGGAAAAGAACAGTGTATAGGCTTTGAAGAATCCAACCTTTGGGAAGCAGACTGTGTACTTTTAATAATTTAATGAAAAGGGAAATTCTGCTAGGTGTGCTAGGAGAATGGAGGATTAAAAATGTTGGTGATTCCCCGCATTTCTATCCAAACTTTGAAGTTCAGAATCCTTTTCTCACTTCATGAATGGCTAGAGAAGACAACTGTCAGTAACATATACATCTATAAGGCAGGACTAGGATTATTTGGCACTCTAGATGTTTTGAAATGCAACTACCATATCTTAAATCATTCTGGCTGGGACTTCTGTCAGCTGATCCTAAACATCTAGAAAGCCAAAGTTTTTCAATCTCTTCTACATTTTCTGGATCCTCAATTTAGAGTGAACGCTGAATGTGGTCACCTTACTGAGAGTTCCAAACCTTTACAAGATTTAACTCTGAACTGCAATAAGGCATATGATGCCTTTGTCCTTTCTTCATACCTGTACCACTGATCCTTGACCAACATAGAGGGAAAGTAGAGGAGATATTCTTTTTTTGTCAGTCTGAGTGCAGATTTCAGCAAAAGAATTGTTCCTGACACTAGTGATGTTGAGAACAAAGTTCCAAACCCCTACCAGATTCCCTGCCCTTCACTGTGGCTTATTTCATTATATACCATTCCGGGACTTATCCCAAGACAAAGATTTACCAGACTCAAGTCACCCTGCTTGCCCAAACACTGAAGAATCCTTTGAGAACACAGTTTTCTGGAGAGGAATTAATAACTATACATTTAAATAATATTTTAGATATGGAAAATGGTGTTTTCAGCACAAAAAAATATGTTTTCTTCAATATTTGTTATTTTGTTATGATTATCTGTGTTTTGACTAATTATTCTCAAGCCAAAATCAATGTCTTTTACAGCAACAAAGCAGGAATAATGGAATACAGAAATATAGGATGGGGGACACGTGGCTGGATAGCAGTGCGTGTGAAAGGGATCTAGGAGTCTTCATAGACCACAAGCTGAACATGAGTCAGCAGTGTGATGCGGCAGCCAAGAAAGTCAATGCAATTCTCGGCTGCATCAATAGGAGTATGGTGTCTAGATCGAGGGAGGTACTGGTACCACTCTACTCTGCTTTGGTTAGACCCCATCTTGAATACTGTGTCCAGTTCTGGGCACCCCAATTCAAGAAGGATATTGACAAGCTAGAGCAAGTCCAGAGGAGGGCGACCAAAATGGTGAGAGGCCTGGAAGCCATGCCCTATGAGGATAGACTTAGAGAACTGGGTATGTTTAGTCTGCAGAAGAGGAGGTTAAGAGGGGACATGATAGCCATGTTTAAACATTTGAAGGGATGCCACATAGAGGAAGGAGGGGAATTGTTTTCTGTTGCTCCAGAGACCAGGACAAGGAGCAATGGATTCAAGCTGCAGGAAAGGAGATTCCACCTGAACCTCAGGAAGAACTTCCTGACAGTCAGGGCTGTCCGGCAGTGGAATCTGCTGCCTTGGAGTGTAGTGGAGTCTCCTTCCTTGGAGGTTTTTAAGCAGAGGCTTGATGGCCATCTGTCGGGAGTGCTTTGAGGGTGTTCCTGCATGGCAGGGGGTTGGACTGGATGGCCCCTGTGGTCTCTTCCAACCCTACATTTCTATGATTCTATGATTCTATGAGGAAATAAGGTATTTTGAAATAAATACTAATTTAGGCTATGTGTACAGCAGCCTCTAGTAGACAAAAAATAGAGCAAGGCTACTCCATTAAGAGACCAGCAATTCTTGGCCTAATGTGGTTGCAAGTCTTAGCTACAGCAGACTCATTGAAGCTGTCAGGTTTACGTTCATGTTGACTTTTAATACCTCAGTTGGTGCAATGGACCTTAGGGACTTGCAATCACAGGCCTGGGAATCATACATATTTCTGAAAGTTGTTGGACTGCTCATTGCAGCTCCAGAATTCCTCATCATAAACTATGCTTGGAAGGGATACTGGGACCAGCAGTACAACAACACTGGGAGGGATACATGATTCCCACTCTTGAGCTACTGGATTTAAGTACTTCTTTTTTGGAGTTGTTTCCATCCCAGCTCATTAAGGCAAGAAGACCAAGAAAATTTGCATCAGAACTAGTCTTTAGAATACCCATCCAAGACGAAGCATCAGTGCCTAGTATTTTCCTTTCCCTTCCCCAGGCCTGTTTTCTCTCATGTCACAACTTTTTTTTTAATCCAGACAAGGCTGATACTGTCTCATTTTCATATATCTGTCAGCTGCTTTGGAGGCTTTTCTGAATGAAGAGCAAGGAATTAAAGTTGTAAAGAATGCATAGCTACACAGAACAGGATAAATGCATACTTTTTTGGGAGAGGGTGCAGAAAGGAGGGTATAAATAAATAGATCTGATGATTCTGTTGCATATTAAAGTAGGTACATGCGCTCTGTATTTTTTTTTAACACTGTAATCATGGCCCATGTTCTGAGAAAGGTTCTGACATATACCATAACTGAATAGATTTCATAAGTGAGTGAAGAGAAGAGAAAAGAAAAGAAAAGAGAGGGAAAAATGTATTGTCATCACATATAATTGAATCTGTGGAGGACTGTGAAATCTGCATGTAGATTGGTTCCTTCTAATCTGGAAGGATGGGGAAGAGAAAGTTTCATTTAGCCCAGTTGTCAGAATACCAAGAACAGCTGAGTTTATTAGCCATGGCAAAGTCACAGACAAAACAAGGATGTTCACTTTTTGTGAGTGCATCTTGGTTAGATAGTAATGAAAACATCATTGTGCAATCATAGATTACAAGAATGTGATTTGCAACATTTAATTTAAACAATTGTGTTTCCGGGAAGAAACAAGTTGTTATTCCCTTGGCTAAGATGACAATGATCGCTGCTGCCAGTTCTCAAGCTCTGTTTAGTGGCTGAGGCTGGCAGGTTGTGGTGGGAACAGATCATGCTTCCTTCCTAGTATGAGATGCTGGATCTGCTCAGCAGTAAGAGTGCAAGCAATCATATTAGTTGTTACTGACATTTTGCCCTAAAGGCACTAGGGGAGTCAGAATTCAGGAGACAGTATCACCTGAAACCATTTCTCCCATCTGTCCCTCACTACTCAGCATAGAGAGAGACAGCATGGTATAGTGGTTTGAACATTCAGTACAGACCCTGGATACCAGGATTCAGTTCCCTGCTAAGTCATGGAAACCCACTCGGTGACCTTGAATGCATCACACTCTCTCAGCCCCAGAAAACCCCATGAGTCTCTATAAGTCGAAAACTACGTAAAGGCACACAACAACACTATTTAGCATCAAATTGATAAAAACACCCTGCAAGACAAAAAAAATTCCTATCTGGCCCCCAAGCTAAAGATTGAACTGGCTCCTGGGATGAGTGAGTGGACTGAGAAGCACTGAAGAGGAAGATGAGAGAATATAGCCCCCCTTTAGGAACTGCATGCCCTGCATTGTGATACTCTTAATAAATAAATCTAAATATGGATTCATAAATGTAATGGAAAGAACATGACATTTTGAAAAATTAAATAGAATGGCAAGTTGAAGTAAAACTAGACATTAGTAGGAACTAAACATTTAGAGGAAGTAAATCTATTTCTTTTCCATAGTAGAATTTCCTAAAAGATATCTGCTTCAGGTATCTGACTTGCAAATTAAGCCTATGCTTACTTCTAATGACCGATCAAAGCAAAGCACAATAAATGCAAGACGTGGAGGTAAGGAAAACCATGAATTATGAAAAATAGATTTCTTTCACCACTTTGTGTCTGCAAAACACACACACTAAACATATCATCTAGTGTGGACCTGAAATATTAATTCCTAGTTACCTCCTAGTCTGCCTGTCTGCTTGAATTTAAATATTATATGATGGAATAATTCAAACTGAGTCCTGTAGGTTTCTCGTGCTACAACCACTTCTTATTGACTGAAGTGTTTGGCTATGGACTTGGCTAGGCTGTTATCTTTTTGACAAATTCATTCTGCTGAACAATGAATTTCCAGGCAGCAAATCATTAAAATGAGACAGCTTCAGTATTCCTGATCAGAATGTTACTGATCTCTTCTTCTTGTTGCTGTTTTTTTTTTTCAAAAAAAAATCTGCAGTGAAGAGGAAAAAAAACCACTGTCTATTCTTGCATTGCACCAGTAGATTACCAGAGAAACAAACTTTTATCTCTGTTCTCTTTCTACCTCCATGCTGTAATAGGTGAAATGAAGAAAAAGGAGCACCTGCTTTTCTTTACTTCTTGCAAAGAAAACCTTGTACTGGCCCTGTTCCAGCTCAAGTAATTACATTATTTTTGCCCGTCTCAGTTGTCTTAGCAGTCTCATCTGAGTTAGACAGTATCAAAGCTTGCCATCTTTATTTGCTGTGTGTGATGGATGGCACACTTGTCCCTATCTAACCACTAGGGATGTAAATCTTCACTTATTTCACTCTTGCAAGCAAAAGCAATAAATTCAAATGTTGTCTCCCCACTGTGTGAAATTATGAGAGTCTGAAAATATATATATATATATATATATATATACATACATACATACATACATACACACACACACACACACACACACACACACACATATACATATACATATACATATACACATACATATACATATATATATATTAGATTTTTGGACTTTTTGCTGAAATATTCAGTTACACAAAAATATTTTTTCTGTGCAGAACTGTAGTACTTGTGATTAAAAAAAACTGCTGTGATTTGCACACACACACACACAAAATCTTTTACCTGTTTTTCCAAAAAGTCCCAAAATGTGGAAAAAATTATTGTAGTCGATCTCGATCTCTCTCACACACTTTTAAATAGCATGTTTTACAGTTTCTAGATGGCAAAATAACAAGAATTCATTCCATACCTATAACACACAATTGATCCGTATTAGTATTTAGGGCTCAAGTTTTCTGATGGCGTAGAGGATGCATTCACAGATCAGGAACATTTAGTGACATTGGTTTGTGGAGTGCTGAATGCCTTTCTAGAGGTTAATTATTTAATAGTTCCAAGTCAAAACACTCTCCCTTTACTGCCCTGTTTTTAAGCTATAGACAGTTCTGCCCCTTGATTTCCTTTGCCCTTTTTTTTTTTTTCATAAGATGAGGTAGTAAGGAGAGGAAGGCATTGTTTTAACATTGGTTGGCCTCAGATATCACCCTAAGTCCAAATCTCATTGACTACGTGGTGTTACCATGGGAGCTCCACTGGAGAGAAGGAAAGAAGTCTTCTTTATCTCTGATTTAGCATCATGGCGGTGCCCTTTAGCCTATGAAATGTGACTTTTTTGAGATGCCTGAATGAAGTCAAATCTGAGATATGGAGGTAGTTTCTGTATTCACTCTGCTTCTTAGGAAGGTGGTCAAAACAGTACCTTAGAGGAATAAGAAGCATGTTTGCTGCCAGAATCAAAACTGTGAGCAAGCAGAAGAATAGTTGAATGAAAAGGGGTGCATCTGTAACCCCTTCAGGTCTCCAAATAAGCAGTGCCGCTGAGTGAAACAAGATAAAATTGTGAACCTTTGGCTCAGCCTTAGTATTTAATGTGAAGGGTGATGATGGAGTGGTGCCACATTTCTACAGATACTATGCAGCAAAAATGATCTATATGCCTATATCTTTGTCAGAGCTTCAAGGTATGGTTTAACTAACATCATTATCAACATCACCACCACCACCACACTAATTATATTTATCATTATATTTATATGCTGCCTTTTCCCTAATCTGGGATTTAAGGGAATTTACAGACACAGCCTTACAATTTTACATTGTGCCCATGTTAAAAATGCGATGAAACTATCCATAAAATTAAAAGCAGTTGAAAGCAAACCATCCAAAGAAGATGACCAAATATGGAAATTCTTTCCCCAAACAGTTAGCCCTCAAAAGCCCACCCAGCTAAAAAAAAGTCTTCATTTGCCTATGAAAGAATAGCAAGGATGGCATCAACCTACCCTCTTTAGGAAGGGAGTTCCAGAGCCTGGGAACAGTCACTGAGAAGGGTCTACTCAGAAAAAGTACCTGTGAGAGTGATGGAACAGAGGGTAGGACAGGAAAGGTAAGAAGGACAACTTGCCCTCTTGATCCCTGCCCTTCATGGCTGGTCGTCCAGGGAGGAGCTGCAATTAAGACGTACTTAAGACATATTATTAATGCATCCTTCAGGGAGGGCAATTTTCCAGCTTGTTTAAAAGAAGCGATTATACGGCCGCTTCTAAAAAAGCCCTCCCTAGATCCCCTGGATATGAATAATTACAGACCAGTCTCCCATCTTCCATTTTTAAGCAAGGTGATCGAGAGGGCTGTTGCCCTTCAGCTCCAAGCTGTCTTGGATGAAACAGATTATCTAGATCCATTTCAAACTGGCTTCAGGGCAGGATATGGAGTCGAGACTGCCATGGTCGCCTTAGTGGATGATCTACGCCTAGGTAGGGACAGGGGAAGTGTGACCCTGCTGGTACTCCTGGACCTCTCAGCGGCTTTCGATACCATAGACCACGGTATCCTTCTGGAACGCCTGAGAGGGCTGGGGATCGGAGGCACTGCACTTAAGTGGTTCCGGTCCTATCTCTCAGGTAGATACCAGATGGTGATGCTTGGGGACAGCTGCTCCTTGAAAAAGGAGCTTAAATCTGGCGTCCCTCAGGGCGCCGTCCTGTCCCCAATGCTATTTAACATCTACATGAAACCGCTGGGAGAGATCATCAGGAGGCATGGAGCAAGGTGCTATCAGTATGCTGATGACACCCAGATATATCTCTCCATGCCTCGGATAACAGCATCAACTAAGGATGGCATCTCACCTCTAAATGAATGCCTAGAAGCAGTAATGGACTGGATGAGGAAAAACAGACTGAAGCTGAATCCAGATAAGACAGAGGTACTTGCTGTTAGGGGCCCCAGCCCAGGTATAGAGGTTTGTCAACCAGTTCTAGACGGGGTCACACTTCCCCTGAAAGACTGTGTCCGCAGCTTGGGAGTGCTCCTGGACTCGCCGCTTCAGATGACAGCTCAAATTGATGCGGCAGCCAGGAGTGCCTGCTATCAGCTTCGGCTGATACGCCAGCTGCGCCCCTTCCTGGACTTGGAACACCTAAAAACAGTGGTACATGCGCTGGTAACTTCACGGCTTGACTTCTGTAATGCGCTCTACATAGGGCTACCCATGTGCTTACTCCGGAAACTTCAATTAATTCAGAATATGGCAGCCAGGTTGGTCACCGGAAGATCTAAAACTGACCATATAACACCTATTCTGAAGTCTTTACACTGGCTGCCTATTAGTTTCCGGGCACAGTACAAGGTGTTGGTTTTTACCTTTAAAGCCCTTCATGGCTTGGGGCCAGCCTACCTGAGGGATCGCCTTCTCCCATATAATCCGCCCCGCACACTAAGGTCCTCTGGGAGGAATTTACTGCAGCCAATCAGAACTAGGTTGGCTGCGGTTACCCAGAGGACCTTTTCTTCTGTCGCTCCCAAGTTATGGAATGGCCTGCCGGAGGAGACCCGGCACATTACCAGTCTTGACTACTTTAAAAAAGCAGTCAAGACAGTTCTCTTCCGACAGGCCTTCCCAGATTAGTGTTCCACCGCCTCTCATCATTGTCTTTTGTGTTAATCTTGTTTTTAATTTGTTTTAATTAACTAATATGTTTTAGGGGGATAGAAGGGTTGGAGGGTGGGGAGGATAGGGTGCATTTAATGTTTTAATGTTTTTATATATTTTTGTAATGCCGCCTCGATCCATTGGGAGAGGCGGGATAGAAATAAATTTTATTATTATTATTATGTCCAGAAGATCTCAGAAGACAAGCATGCTCCTATAGGGTGCTGGAGTCCTTCAGATGGGCTGGACCGGAACGGCGTAGGGCTTTGTAGAGTGTAACCAGAACTTCTAGTTGTGTCTGGAAACAGACTTTATTGCTGTTGCTTTGGTCAACAATCTGAGATTTTCATAACTACACTACAAAAATGGCTACAGAGAAATAGAAGACTATAAAAAATAAATAGTTGATACAGGATTGGGCAAACCAAGGGCTACTACATGCAGTGTATGGGTAATTCTCTGTCTTAGAAGCTTATGGAAGCAGTGGTTATAGCTCCCTAGCCTATATTAACATTTTTTAAAAAATAAAAATAATAGCATTTGTTTTTCAAAAGAAGGAGGTGGACTTCCAGCCACCTGGGATTTTTCTTTCATTCTGTGGAAACTAGGGCAGCTCAACTGGCTCCCTCAGTGTCCCAGAAACAAAAAACTGTGGAGACCATACTTGCTGGAGTTCTTTAAAAGTGATGGTTCCTGCTTTTCTCTTGGCTAGAAATTTGATAATGCCCATCACCCTGTGCACCTCAAATGAAAACTATACATGGGGAGGGGGATCCCATCCAAAGTGTAGACCTTTATGTTTCATTGCTGCAGAAAAGAATCCCAACATTGATTGTGCCCTTGCAAAATGTATATTTCAGGTAGATATGAAAATATTTCAGAACTAGAAACCATGCATTCCTCCTCTTCTCTGAATTACACACACACACCAAGAGCTGAGTTTTGTGTCTTTATGGAAAATTCCCTCACAACTGCAACCCCATTTAGATGTCTTATGATCAGCATCTCAGCTTCCATAACAACCTGTCAGTCAAAACATGGCCTTCATTGGACATTTGCTCTGCTGAAAAGTGGGGATTTTCTGTTCTGTCCCTGAACTTTGCTGTGTGCTGAATTTAACTGAGATCATCATACTGAAGAATTCCTTTCCATCTCTTTTAAAAAGAAGCAATATATTTGTGGCTACCCCTTGTGGAAACCCTCTCATGAATACTGCAGAAAACCATTCATAAACAGGGTCTTAATTATTTAAAAACATTTTTCCCATTAATTGACTTAAGGATGCTGCCTTTCATGTGCCCAAGATAAATTTATTGCAATGAATTATGAATTTCATTTCAATTAAGTTGGGTATGTACACATCTCTGGATCTTGTAGCCATCTGTTTGCCATCTGTTGATTGGTTGCTATTCCTGTAGAGTATCTTCTTTTGAAATTTAGATGGCCAGACGTGCTTCATCAATTTATCATTCAGCTCCTCATGGAGATAAAACCCAACTGCTGTAACCTCAGTGAGGTCCTTAGAATTCAGAGATAAATTAAAACCATCTTCAAAACCCTTTTAAGTCTTAATTGAGCCTTGTTTTCCAAGTGAGCTTCTTCTGTGCTTGTTTTACTCACAAAAATATAGCTATATTCCTTCTCCCTCTTCATGCTGAGGTGGGTACATACCTTGAAAGTAAGTAGATGTACACCCTCTAGTGGTTGTTTCCAAATGTTTTACTTAATAGTTGGAGTTATAACAAAAATCTGATCAAAATATCATCTCTCATTTTTCACTTTCTTGGAAATATGAAGGCATCTTTTCCCATGTATAATCCACATAGAAAGAGGGAGAACAGAGAGACCTACCTCCAACACTATTTCTACTATTTCCAAAGCTAGATGAAACTAAAAACATTTCTAGAGCAGCAGCTTCTTTACTGCAATGGTCTACCAGATGTCCAGAAAAAAACACCATAAATTGAAATAAATGTAATAGCACCCTTCTGCTTGAATTGCTACCAAGAGGCATACTGCCTCTGAAATCAAGGTAATACACAGCATTCATGCCAGTAAACCTCCGTGGGCTTATCCTCCATAAGGTTTAACTTGCAGAGGAAAGCCAACAAGGATAGAGTGCTAGGGTTTCATTTACTAGTGACATTGGCCCTTTCCTCATGAACGTGGCATCCCAGCAAGAGGATGTGAGAGGAGCGGGACTGCAACAACACTTCTGCAAGACATCATTGTTGTCCCATCCTTCTTTCATCGCCAGCTGGTATGATTGCAGGATAAATCATTGGTGGAGTTTCTCTGTCAATGACCCCCAGTTGCATGATGCTCCCACACTTACCTGCTCTACAGAAGGCCTGGAAGTGCTATGGAGGTGCTTCTTGCCCCAATGCAACATAGGAAAGAGCCCGGCTGCATTGTGGAAGGAAGAGACATATCCCTTATGCTCCCTTCCACAAGGAACCAGTCCAATGTGGAGGGGAGTGCCCCCATCACTCTCCCTTCCCACCAAAGATGCTGTCAGAATCGTGACTGCAAGGTAACGGGATAAAGTAAGGTGCAGAAAGGGCCACTGTTATATTGTCTTTTTTCTAATTACCTCAAAGAAGTCTACATGGTCTTCTTCTCAGCAGTTTGTGAGGAAGATCAAACAGCAGGTTAACTGACTCAAGAGCACCCCTGAGCTTCATGGTTTGGTGGGAATGAAAGCCATGGAACTGTAGAGTTGAGAGGGACCACAAGGGCCATCTAGCCCAACCCACCACCTGCCATGCAAGAAAGCACAACTAAAGCATTCTTCAAAGATGAGCATCTAACATCTGTTTTAAATGAGAGTCCATCACCATCCAAGGCAGTCTAATCCACTGCCAAACAGGTCTTACAGCCAAGAAGTTCTCCTTCATGTTTAGCTGGTACCTATTTTTTTCTAATGCAATTTATTCCTTCATGTTCTAGTTTCTTTAGCAGCAGAAAACTAATTTCTATATGGCATCCCTTCAGGTAGGTTAATATGGCTATTATGTCACCTCTCCATCTTCTCTTGTCCAAGCTAAATATACCCCTAAGCTGTCCTTCATATAACCTGGTTTCCATACCTTTCACCATCTTGGTCACTCTCCTCTGGACATGTTTCAGCTTGTCATATCTTTTTTAAAAAACTTTGGAGTCCAGAACTGGATGCAGTATTCCTGCTGAGGTGTGACAAAAAGAGAATACAGTTGTACTACTACTTTCCTCGATCTGTTGATGAGGCCCAGAATTTCATTAGCTCTTTTTGGTCAAACTGATGACTCATGTTTATCTTCTGGTCTACCACAACCCCAAGATCCTTTTCATATGCACTGCTTTCAAGCCAGTATTATCATCCCATATTTGTGCATTTCATTTTTCCTGTCCAAACTCAGAACTTTACATTTATCTCTGCTGAAATTCATTATATAGTTTTGGATCAGCCTTCCAATCTGTTAAGGTAATTTTGAATCCTGATACTGTACTCTGGGACACTGAGTACTCCTAATATTATGTCATCAGCAAATTTGATAAGCATGTCCTTTGTTCCATCAACAAAATCATTCATAAACATGTTGAACAACACTGGGCTCAGGACAGAATCCTGTGGACTTAAAACTGGTGAAATTAGTCATTGCCAACTTCAAGAAGAACCTTAGGCCATTTCCACACTACACTGTTATAGTGCTATGATTCCACTTTCAACATCATATGGAATCCTTGTCAAGTATACTGAGTATTAGTGTGGTGTGTCTAGAGTTCTTTTTCTTGTCAGGAAAAAAGGTTGCTTTGCCCTTGGCAAGCAATAGCTGCAAGATGTCATGTCTTATCTATCTACCATATTTTTCCAGTCTCATGGGAAAGCTCTGAATATGGGAATTGGGTATTTGTAACACATTACATGGTGTACATTTGGGTGTGGCTAACTCAGGTTAAAAGAGAAGTTATTCTCTTTGTTCTTTCTTTGCTTTGTGTTTTTTGCTTATGGACTTTTTACACTTCATAGCAAAAGCTGTCAGAAACAACACATATTCTACATTGCTGCAATAAACTTTAGGTTAGCCTAGATGCACTTTGTCTGGCTGTGTTTCAGTCTGGGGTAAATGGCAATGATCCAGCACAGTTTCTTGCTTTTGCACTCTGCATATGCTCTAGATCCAGTACCTAGGTGCCCTGACAATCCTGGGGTTTGCAGTTTAGGGAGGGGCCTTTAGAATTCTCAGCCAGACTGCTCTTTGGCCTTAGGAAACTACAAACCTCAGAATTCCACAGGATGTTGAAAGTGAAATAATAACACTATAACAGTGTAGGATGGAAATAGCTCTAGTGAAAAATTACAACCCTAGATCATAGTCCAATGTATTGACATCTCCATTGACTCTTAGGATGAGATTATCTTCACCGGCTTTTCATGGGGTCCACTAGTTGTGTTCAATTCAGTGTGATTCCTTCTGTTCCCAGCATCTCCTGCTGCAGTATTCTGTAAATTTTTTGTAAATAGCATGATGTCTGTGTGGGATAACTAGTGTAATGCTGTAGTATACATTTCAGAAAAAAACAGGCAGTTTCTATTTGTTAGAATCCAAGCTTGCTGTGTTGTCAAGGGACAAAGCTTACAAAGAAAGATGCTTCTTGTCACAGGAAATGTAAAATGCTCTCAACTACTCCCACCTCACAAGAAAAATTATCCCATTTGGACATTTTCTAATTCTCCCAGTCTTCATCCCTCCTAATAAATAGCTTTTCCCTCAGGAACTTCAAGTCTGTAATATGGGCACAGTCTTTTCTGTTTAAGTGCCAGTTATATTTTTGCCTATTATAGAGATAAAGTGATTGGCCACATGCCATCTTAAGGATAAAGAAAAGAATATGGAACATATAATTCTTTCAAATTGCCTCTTCAGAGATGAACACCAAAGTTCTTAACAGACACAGCTAGTGCCTTCTAGAAGAAAAGTCTTAATCAAATATAGAAAAAAAATCAACAAGGTCTTCAGCTTCACCAGATAATTCATTTCTTTGTCAATACTGCTCTCCAACGGCCCTGTTCTCTTTCCATCTATTGGAAGGTAATTGTTTGCAAATACATATATAAATTCACTGCATCTTCCCAATGCTAAAACCATGTTCTAGATGACACTTGTGATTGTGCCTAGGCCTAGCAGCTGAGGAAAGGCCCAACTGCCACTGCTGTGGCCATAGAAGGAGAAAAGAATGGGCAGGACAACTCCATCATGCCTGGGTCAAGCAACTAAAAAAAGACTCTTCCACCACCCCAACTTCTACAGCTGTAGCTATGGAAGAAGACAACAGCAAACATCATCAACGGGACTTAATCTCCTTTCCACCACCATCCCTTTTTTTCCTTGTGTGTGGTGCATTTTTAGAATCATAGAATCATAGAAATGTAGAGTTGGAAGAGACCCCATGGGCCCTCCAGTCCAACCCCCTGCCATGCAGGAACACCCTCAAAGCACTCCCAACAGATGGCCATCCAGCCTCTGTTTAAAAACCTCCAAAGAAGGAGACTCCACTACACTCCGAGGCAGCAGATTCCACTGTTGGACAACCTTGACCTTCAGGAAGTTCTTCCTGAGTTTCAGGAGGAATCTCCTTTCCTGCAGCTTGAATCCATTGCTCCCTGTCCTGGTATCTGGAGCAGCAGAAAACAAGCCCTGTCCTTCCTTTACATGGCATCCCTTCAAATATTTAAACATTAGCTTATAAGCCTGAGAGGAGGGAACTGTCAGATTAACAATGGTTATGTACACTGATGGTGCTATATTCCCCTCAGAAAACCACACAATGGGTTTGTTTGCCTTACAGTCTCCATAAGTTAGAAACAACTTGAGGTCACACAACAACAACAACCCTGTGATTGCAGTTCTTGATATAAAGGTGGTTTCAGTTTCATTAGACAACACATATGGAAACAGCAAAAAAGTGATATGAACTGACTTGCAATCACCCAGAACATCACTTCTGGTCACTGTGGGAACAATGCTGTAGCCCACCAAAGCTCTAGCAGAGCTGAAATTGGTCCACCCAACCCCAGTATGAACACAAGAGAAATGCATTCAGCACAACCTGTGGATTTGAATCTCTTCCCAGTTGTAATATATGTGGCAGCAGAAGTACATCGACTTCACATCTGTCCAAGCAATCCCTTTTAAGATAACATAACTTTGACTTGTTCAGATGAACATTTAGCAGTCCTCTCCCATTGTATTTGCCCTTGAACACTGAATGTTTCCATAAAGTATGCAATATACCTAGCAATGGAAAACAATTTTTTGGAGATTGATATTTGTTTATGAAAACTTTGATTTTACATCTCCCAATACTGGCAAAAGTGAAGCTCAAAATTCAGAGGACTGTCCAATAGTTTGGTGAGGAAGTAAAAATACACTCAAAACTCTATACATGTGGAAAATGTACAGCAATACATTGTTCATATTTTTAAAATGTACAGAAACATGCTTTAGTCAATAAAGGATGCATAAAATGGAAATCAAAATGGAAATGCAATACATATATTCTGAAGTGGAAAATATTGCACAGACTTCCATGTAGGATGAAAAAAAAATCAGTCTCCTAAACTGACAGAGAGTTGGGAAGAGATAATGCTGATAGAAACCTATGTTTGAGTTTCTATGGATGGGACCTTCCAAAAAACAGCAATGCTGCACACGTGTAAGAACTAAGAATCTGAAAGGAATTCATCTTGTCAGGCTTTCTCTTATAGATGTTCATCATGGTAATAATAACACAGTTCTCAAGATATATTGCACCTCCCAGCAACCCCAGTCAGCATATCCAATGATGAGGAGTTCTGGGAGTTGTAGTTGAACAACACCTGAAAGGTCACATGATTCCCACCCATGACATATATAATCCCCTTCTGCTAGAACTCATCATAGAACTGGAAGCAATTCACAGAGATAAATTAATATGTTTCTGGGATTGGAATGTCTTCAAGAAGGTGGGGGGAGTATTCACCAAATTGCACACATTTTTAAAAAGCATAGCACATGTTTTAGTCCATTGGAACATGCATTCAAAAATTCCAGCAAACTGGATAAAAATGCACACAAGAATCTGTGTGTAGCATGGAGCTAGGGCAAGTTGACTTTAGTTATTAAAATGTATCTTTGAAGATAGAAATTGTATTTTAGAATGGCTCATGTTAACCCAAGAGAATTTCCTACTGAAATCAGTGGCTCTTACTTCTGAAATGTACCGTACAGAAATTCATTGTATGTGTCTGAACAGAAGTGTGTTATTCATTCCATTTTGTGTCCTTCACCTCTTGCACTGGCAATAAAACAAGAACAGATTACACAAAACAACTTCCAAATGAGATATATGAGTTAGAAATATGGAAGTAAGATATGTAATAATTTGTAACCCATAGCTAACTAACCCTGTCAATATAAAGAAATATATTCCATATAGAACATACAATCTCCAATTCAATTTGCATGTGTTGTGTAGGATGTTAAATATATGCTGTGTGTGTTCTTTTAAAACACATATAAGTGACTGTGCAGTCTTCTCATCAACCTTAATTATGCCTTTCCTTTTTTTTTTCATTCTTACGTCACATTCAGCATTCTTTATATATTTTGTATTTTTTCAAAACAATTGCAAGTACAGTTAATTTCCTAGAGGAATACAAATTGGCTTTCTATGCTTGCTCACTGACAGAGAAAATTTTGAGCGAAGTACTGTAGAAATCAAGTGCAATCAAATTTAATATCCAAGATATCTCTTTGCTGGGAAATTATACTGCAAGAGAATGGATTGAATTCTAGAGCCCCCTGGGTGTCTGATTGCTACATTTCTAATACATAATTCTACAACTCGCTGAGCCTTGTTTACTGTATGAGAGACAAAAAGGTCAGTCTAATTTCAGACCATCTCAGTCACACACAGCTTCATTCATAAATCCATTACATTTTCCCATTAATCTATGATATGAAAATGCAATGGAGATTCCTATATATCAATACATATTTAAATTCTCATTTTAGTCTACATTTCCAAGTCTGTATTTCAAAATACGTTTTTCTACTCTAGCAAATGTTGTTCGTGCAAGTGGGTTTTAAATATTTTCATAGCTTAAAAACTCTGGCCATTTTCACAGGTGGTGATGGAATCGCCCTGGTCCAGTACTTACCAGACTTCTTGAGTCCAGGCTGCTCTGGACCAGTGTGTGGCTGCCGCTCCGCACTGCTCCGGGGAAGAAAATGGCAGCTTTCGGTTGGTGCAGGCTCTCCACCAACCACTGAAGCTCACCAACCTAAAGCCTGCCCCCGGCAGATTTGCAGGCTCGCACTGGTGCAAGCCTGCAAATCTGCACTGGAGCACGGGAATGGAGTGGCACGGAGTGGTGTGCTCCGTGCTATTTAAAAACCTGAAGAAACAGGTTTTTAAAAAGCACACTGCACGACCACTTCGGGTCGTTCCGGAGTGGACTGAGGTGTGGAAGTACATAAAGTAGTCCGAACCAGTTCACTCCCAGGTGCAGACGTCCTCTCTGGAGGATGCTCTGCACCGGTTTTTTAAGCCTGTGCAGAAAGAGCCTCAGTCACAGCATATGGAGAAGCCTGAAACTGAAAGTAGTCTCCCTTAACTTTAGTCTGAGAGGTGTAGCAGAGATATAGACATAAATCTGAGGTGTATGTTGTGGCCCTTTAAATTCCCAGCCTGTATGTCCAGTTCTGTCATGTCCTACTGGGCGGGTAATAAAATGGTTCATTCTGCCCTTTCAATGCATCTATCACAAACACATATTGAGAATCTGATAAAAGCTTGGGGAGAGAAAGAATCAGCAGATAAAATCAACAGGTGAGAAAATGATCAAGTGTCTTTTTTCTCACCCTTTGGCCATTTCCACACTACACTGTTATAGGCCCTTTTTGCATTGAGGCTTCTCGCACTAGCGGGGGAGGGCGGCTCGCATGAGAAGCCTTCTCTGGGAGGCTTCTGCTTCCCCCTCCTTCCTTCCGCAGGCGAAGGAACGGGCAGGGAAGCAGCAGCCTCTCGGAGGAGGCGGCGGCTTGCGCGTCCGCCCCCCCGCGAAGCAGGAGGCTCACACGTCCACCTCCCCCTCACGAAGCAGGAGGCTCACACGTCCGCCCCCCAGCAAAGCAAGAGGCTCGCGCGTCCGCCCCCCACAAAACAGGAGGCTGTCGCGTCCGTCGCTCTAGCGCCCCGCCCTGCCCCTTCCTTCCGCAGGGACGGAGGGAAGGAAGCGCGACCCGGCCGCCTCCCTGACGCTCCGCACAGGAGGTAAGTGCACGCGGGCGCTAGGAGCATTGCGCGAGCGCGGGTGATTTTCACTTCGAGGTGAAAATCAAAAAACCCGCTATCGCGCCGCTGCAGCCCCGTGAGCGCGGCGGAAGTGGGAGTGCGTCGTGCAGAGCGACGCTCCCACTTCCGCGAGGCTCACGGGGCTCTCGCGCGACAGAAAGCCCATGCGAAAAGGGCTATAGTGTTATTATTTCACTTTCACATCCTCTGGAATCCTGGGGTTTGCAGTTTAGGGAGGGGCGTTTAGAATTCTCAGTCAGAGAGATCTTTGGCTTCAGTAAACTACAAACTCCAGAATTCTACAGGATGTTGAAAGTGGAATAATAACACTATAACTGTGGTGCAGAAATGGCCATAGTTTCACAACTATGCACCGTGTTCTCTAAGTCATAATATTCATAAGAGAAAAATGAGTCACACTTTAAATACATAATTCCCAAACAGAATTCATAGTCTTGTGGTAGGAATACAGCCAAAAATACAGATTAGACTTGCACAATTTGGTGACCCACAAGGCTATACATAGTCCACTAAGTATGCATTGTGGCATACAAATTTGTGATGCTACATGTGCCATGTAATCTTTTTAATCTCCTAGTGGCCACTACAGAAGGCTGATGGGGTATTTTTTAGCCTGGAGAGTCAAGAAATTGTGCAAACATATTATATTTTGTTTGTATAGTTCAGCCATGTCTCCACTGTTCACAACATGGCGGAATGTAAGGTAGCCAAGTTCATAGTGTGCAGATTTTGAATGAACTGGACACCACTGAGAAGGTTTTCTCCAGCTCAGAAGGTAAAAATCTGTAAATGATGAGTTTTTACCTGTCCCTTGGTTGAAGCAGGAGTCTCTGAAATCTCCACATATAACAAAACACTTTTGAAATATGACACATTATGGCAGCATGGAGATTTCTAGGGGGGGAAAGAGACCTGTTGTGATGGCTCATCCCTATATTCAGGGTGAATATTGTTTTTTTCAGAGGACTTTAAACAAAGAAAATTAATACTCAAGGCATATAGTTAGCAATAGACCATACCACTCCCTCCTGCTGAATAACTAACAAAATTATGAATTTAAAGACAGGGAAGAATTTCAATGATTTCAAAACTATTACCAGAATTACCATAAGAATCACCGTACCTCCTGATACTGATTGCGTGATAAAGTGTGCCTTGCCTCACCAATGGATAACAGCTAAAAAACTATATCTGGTGTGTTTCATTCTTACAAAAAGTTGCATACATTTAAAATATCTGGATGACTAAATTGTCTGAACTGAGAAACACGCACAAACAATTCAGTCAATGGGAAGATGTGTGAGAAAAAATCAAGTATTTGGGAAAGCTTTTAAAAAATGTACACATTATAGAGAATACAAAAAATGCATATAAGTTTTCATACAATAAGAAATGCATATAAGTTTTCATACAATGAGAAAAAAGTGAAGTGATATGATGAACATTTCTGACAAAATCCTATGACAGAATTGATATGACAAAAATGCAGATAAGAGTTGGAAAGTGGTTTACAATATATATATATATTTGGTTGTTTGCATTCTTATGATATTCTCATGTGCCTTCAAGTCATTTCCAATTCATGAAAAAATATCATTGGTGTTCTGTACTAAAATCAGATTCAGGGCTTGCAGTCGAGCCTTCAGAAGACCACTTCCCTCTTAAGTAATCTAAACAATAGCAGACAGACAAAAGCTGTCCCTCTTAATGGAAAGAAACTGAATGAATGAACTGGACTTCAGCACAGAAAAGACCATTGCTTTAGCGTTCTAATGAACACCCAGCTGTCTATAGAAGAATATTCTGTCACACACACACACACACAAAAAGCATTCAATAAACATTGAATTAGCATACCTTTTTCCAGAAGGCATCAGTTTGAAAATTCCTCCTCTAAAGTAAATAGAGCTAATTTTCCACAGTTTGTCCCATTCAATTATGATTTAGGTATGATTTATGTAACTTCAACTTGGAGACATTCAGATTCTGTTTCCTAAATCCAGCACGACTTCAACTTCTCCAGATTTCCTTAATTTCTATAAACATAATGTAATATACCACGAAAGGCCATTTAACTAAGCAGAAAACTGGAAGATGACAGCAGCCTGAAGAAATAGCCGTAGTCCTACTGAAAATGCGTAATTCTCCTGATGCTCCTATAAAGTGTCTCTGTGCAGATGATTTAAAAATTTGTAAGACAAATAATGCTGTAGTAACGCCCCCCCTACCTGTGCAAACTTAAGCTGTTTGTACTGTAGCAGTACAGAGTTTCCTTCACATTAGCTCTGATTTTGGAGGATTGGAGAAATCAAAGGCAAAATTCCCTGCCTTCTTGAAGCAGGAGTAGGCAAGTTGGTGATTCTTAAAAAAGACTAAGGGCCTTTCTGCACTACACTGTTATAGTGCTATTATTCCACTTTCAACATCCTGTGGAGTTTCCTGAGGCCAAAGAGCTCTCTGCCTGGGAATTCTAAATACCCCTCCCTGAACTGCAACCCCCAGGATTCCACAGCATGTTGAAAGTGGAATAATACCACTATGATTGTATAGTGCACAAGGTCCTGAAAATCATACTAGGGCAGTACCTTTTTTGGCCTGACAAAAGGGACACAAAATATGTGCAAGCTTTTAATCTCTGCAGATCTCTTCGTCTGGCAAGAATTTCTTACCAAGTGTGTGGGGGTTTCCTGTTATCTCTCTTGTGATAAGGATAGTTGAGGAAGGATCTGCAAACATTCAAATGATACAGCCTTTCCTTATACACATCTGCTTTAGGTCTATGGAAAAGATCTTCCTCTCTTTTCCATCAGTGGAAGCAATGCCAGCTGTGACATCCCGATCGTGAAATAAGTCTCCTCAGCGTCCCAGTTGCAGCTGGTTTCATTCCAGTACCAATTAAACATGGCTTTTTACTAACACCTTTAAGGCCTAATTGATTTTATCCAAATCAGAACTTTTGTATGGTGTTAAGTTGTCTTAAATTCTTTAACTGGTTTATACTGTCAGGTTTTAGCTTGCCAAATTGTTTAATATGTCATTAGATTGTTTAAATTATTTTCTACTGACATAAATTATTTCCATAGAATTATAGAGCTGGAAAAGACCACAAGGACCATCAAGTCCAACCTTGATGCCATGCAGGAATACACAAACAAACAATTCCGAACAGATGGTCATTCAGCCTCTGTTTACAAACCTCCAAAGAAGGAGACTCCATCACACTCCATGGCAATGTATTCTGCTGCTGAACTGCTCTTACTGTAAGGAAGTTCTTTCTAATGTTTAGATGGAATTGCTTTTCCTGAAATTTGAAGCCATTGCTCCATGTCCTAGTCTCTGGAGCAGCAGAGAACAGGCTTGCTCCATCTGCCATATGACATTGCTTAAAATATTTAAACATAGTTATCATGCCACCTCTCAACCTTCTCTTCTCCAGGCTAAACATACCTAGCTGGCTAAGCCACTCCCTATATAATATCATCTGCAAATTTGATAAGAATGTCCTCTATTCCCTCTTCCAAATCATTGATAAAGACATTGAATAGCACTGGGCCCAGGGCAGAACCCATGGGATCCCACTAGTTACTTCTCTCTGGGATGAAGAGGAGCCATTGGAGAGCACCCTTTGGGTTTGGTCCATCAACCAATTACAAATCCATCTAAAAATAGCTTTATCTAGCCCACATTTTACTAGCTTGTTTGCAAGAATATTGTGGGGGACCTTGTTAAAGGACTTTCTGAAATCAAGATATGCTATATCCATAGCATTTCCCTCATCTGCTAACCAACTCTATCCAGAAAGAGAGAGAAGAGATCAGATTAGATTAGTCTGGCATGACTTGTTTTTGAGAAACCCAGGTTGAGTTTTAGTGAGCATGGCATTCCTTTCTAATTCTTACAGACTGTCTGTTTCATGATCTGTCCTAGAATATTCCCAGGTATTGATTAAATTAGTTCATTGGTTTTATTATACCCTTCCTTGACGTTCCGTGATACAAGATAAGATATAAATATTGCCATTGATGTAATGGTTTTAAAATTCACATGAAGTAGCCTAGAGTGAGCCTACTGACAGTAAGGAGGTCAGAACAATCTAGGGTTTCCAGTTCAGACTTAGGGACAGTCCCAGGGATGCCATTCTGTTAAGTACCAACTGCAGTTGCTTACAGCTTATCAAATGTACCCAGATAATATATTTCCTTGTATTGAAATTAAGGAAAAAAATATTAGCTAAGGGGAGTCTTTCTAGATCAAGGTAAAATGAAGGAATTATTGTCTCTCACTTGGGGAAATGGGATAAGGAAAATTTAATCTGAGATGGAAGGGCAAAGCTAACCAAATAAATAGAAGGACCCTCTGGAGAGTCTTTGCAAGTTGCAGCAACAATTCAGTTAAGCCTTGCAAATTGTCACAAGCTACTGCTCTCATAGCTAAGCTACAACTTGTTGCAATTTACTGACTTATCAAGCATGTGACTTTAGCATAGTACAGAAACATTTGAAATTATTGTAGAAATCAGCAAACATCTTTCTGTTTTAATGTGTTCTGATAAGGGCTTCATATATGTTAAGGAGTAATGTGCTAAAGCACTAAAATCATGAGAAACTGCAATTGTTAAAAGTCCCAAACCAATGGATGAATTATTTAGAGAATTGATCTGAGATCTTAGATCAGTGAGATGGCATATAACTTTATGCTAAATGAGCCACCTGGAAGTCACACAAGACTGCCTCTGTAGAGAACTGTGACATTGCATAACTAAATGTTTATTTTGCATCAGTGTGCACTGGATGATGTACACTCATGCCAATGCATGATGCACATTATTAAGAAAAGTGCAACAGCACTCAATGCACACAGGCAAAAATTCCCTAAAGGCACCAGATCCTGTTTGATCTTGGAACCTAAGCAGAATCAGTGCTGGTTGGTACTTGAACGGGAGACCACCAAAGAATACCAGGTGTTATAGATGCTGTATTTCAGAGGAAGGAACAGCAAAACCAATTCTGAATATTTCTTGTCAAAGAAAACTCTGTGAAATCCATGAGGTCACTGTAAGTTTACAGGTAACTCGAAGGGACACGCACACAATATGCAACTTTGCAAACTGGCACTACATTCATAACTCCTCTTCTATAAACTTTAAGTGATGGGTAACTCTTTTGCATTAATGATTGCTACTTAGTCATGAATTTGATACTGTTGCCATGATTGTACTTCCTCCTCCTAACTTACTTCACCGGGCATCACCTGCAAATGGAGAGGGAAATACAATCTGCTGGCAATTGGAGCACAGATGAATGATGTTTCCGTTAGGTTTGGTGGGGTTGATCTAGGAGAAGTTACTTCATTAACTAAGTAGCTGATCCAGATTTCTGACCATCCTGCTAACTACCACTGCCATCTGTATGGAAACTCAGATTTAAAATTGCACTCTAAATTATACGATCCTTTAAAAGAAAAAACTATCACAGGATATTAATGTATATCAAACCATACTTAATAATGATTTGGTAAAATCTCTAACAGAGCTTTTTCCCTCACTTGCTAACATATCCTGTGACTAGAAATACTACAATCTTAAGCAACCAAAGTATACATTCTGTCACTGAGCTATAGACTGTTCACAGGAACAGCTCAAGACATTTTACTGCTTGAGGGAAAGTACAGGACAGAGACTATTTCACTTGAATCTTACTTCATCACTGGTGACAGGGCAAAGTCTTCCATGACAGCAGAATAGCTTGGATGGCACGCAAAATTCTGTCGTCCAACATCTTGCCAGTGCTCCCCCATCTCTCTCTCAAGCACACATCTATTCTGGCTAAAGTGACTGCCTCACTCTGCCTAATGATAGCTCTGTTGACTGGTCAAAGAACAGCATTTGCCTTTCACTGCTAGCATGTTTGATTAGATTCTAACTGCAAGGCCACTGTTGCATTTAAAGAAGAAGAAAAAAAGAACTGTTCCATTGGAGGGGAACATGCATGATTGCCAAACTTGCTTAATTTTTCTTCCTTTTTGAAAAAAAATGCAAAATTAATTGGAAGTGACAAGAGGAAAATGTTGTGTTTGAATGCTCCGATAAGCAATCAAGGCTCAATAGATTAGAAAATATAATTAATTACCTAATTATTATGGAAGCGGCCGCAGTTGCTAAATTGTTCATTGAAAACCTATTGTCTCTAATGTATGAAATAATAGAGGATGAGTCTCAGTCACAGTTTGCTTCTACTGCTGGTGCTCCACTGAGCGGTAACCTAGTGAGATGAGGCAAGTTATTCTCTGTCCAGGGATGGACTTTTTCCAGTAGATTGCTTTTGCACTTTGGGGGTAGCACAATGCAAAAGAGAGATGAAGGTTGAATTGGTTCATAATTTTTTAAATGTAAAATATCAATTGAAACTCCCTGGACATTTTGAATAGGCAGCAATTAGTTACCAAGTACTTTATTTCAGGATTTAATATCTGAACACAGTGCATGTACACATGCATGTATGTGGATGTATAAAATGCCACTGGCACATTCTCTATATTCTTTGGTGAATCGTTCACCTCTAATGTTGTCGGATACCAATATCAGGTTGGGTGGCTTTGAATATATGGAGGGAAGGAATAAACAGGCACAATATGATTACAGGGTCAGGGCAATGAGTTCTTATTTATCCCTGCCCAAATAAAAACCGACAAATCAAACCACCATCCTTACTCCAGTCTTGCTTTTGTTTTGCTTGAATTCTGTTGTTAGTCTCAACTACAGTAGACCTATTGAATCTATGAGATTTGCCTATTTGTTGACTTACTGTTCAACAATTACTTCAGTGGATCTAATCTGATTGCAGTTAAACAGGATAAGTCACTAAGTAACATCTCCTGGTCTGACCATGTCAGGAGTCCTCCATGTTTGTTGTTTTAGGATAGCAGTAGCCTGGGGAAATAGTGATAGTAGGCTGTTAACTTTCCCAGGTGCCAACCATTCCTTCCGGCTGGAATTTCAAAGGAACCATTTGGCATGATGACGTTCGTCCTTTTACAACTATCTCAGGAGAAACTTGCTGTTTAAGTGTAAGGCGGGGGGAAAGCATTCCATTCTCGAGCTTTAACGTCTGATAGACAGTATCATTCACTATGTTTCAATAAATCTTCTACTAAAGTTTATTGCTACGTTTGAGGGTGAATCTGTTCCTGACAGAAAGCTCGAGAATCTTTTTTTTTCCTAAAATGCATCAAGTAGTGGATCAGTTAATTACTGAAGAAGAACGAGGATCTGCAGAATCTGATGGAACTGCAGAGACCGAAGCGTCCATGGATACCAAGGCAAATTTACCGCTGAGCGAGGCTATGAAAACCCCCACAAGCGGCCAAACCTGGGTCTGGGGAGAGAAGCCGCTTATGTCGGTAAGACAACGCAGAAGGGCTGCTAGATGGGACACATCAGCCAAAGACCTTTCCTTTCTGGCGGAAATGGCACGAATGGAAACAGAACTGGAGAGAAAAGATGAGGAGATACTCGAACTCAAGACCATGTTACGTGAGATGAGCATCCGTCCCTCGCAGACATTGAGAACACCAGCACGCGAACCACGAGCGGCTGTGCCAGCGGCAGGCACCCCTGGTCCGCCCCAGCAACCAGCAGGGCAAGCTCCAGCGCCACCGCTACTCAGAAACGTGGGAGACCTGAAAGCGTCCTTCAACGGGAAGGGTGAGAAACTCTCTTTCTTTATGACTATGGCAAATAATTTCATGGTCGATCATGGCCACCTCTTTCGGGATGATGCAGCCCGAATTAGATACCTCAGCCAGAGAATGAAAGGACTGGCAGCTGACTGGGTAGCGAACCTATATGACACCCGCGCCCCCGAAACCGAAAATCTGCAGCTCTTCATGAACCATTTGCGTGAACGGTTTGAAGACCCCCATCTACTAGAAAAAACTAAATATCAACTAAAACAAATGAAACAAGGCAGGAACGACGTGGGAACATATTCGCGTGAATTTAGAAACCTGGCCACCAAAGTGCAGTGGAATGATGAGATTCTTATCGAGTTATACAAAGATGGACTAGATCCTGATATCTTACACGGGTGCCTAATGCAGGCCAACCCACAAACCCTGCTAGGTTGGATCAGACTAGCTACTGAAGTGGAGGGTATAACCCACACTGTTCAGTTGAACCGACAACGACAAGACTTAACAAAACGACAACCTCGCCGTCCCACCTTCCTCAATGTTGAGGAACGAAACAAACGCCTCCGTTTGGGCATGTGTTTCACCTGTGGGAAACCGGGTCACCTTGCCAACAACTGCACCAGTAACCAAGCCACGGTGGGGACTAAAGGAGCACGAGCAGACCCCAGGAATAAAGAATCTACACGTCAGACAACGGCCATCAAACAACCGCTCAGACGCACTCATAAGGACCCTGCAGCAGCGACAGGAGACTCCGCTCCCGACGGTGAAACCTCTTCTTCGTATTCCTCGGACACAGATGGGGATTCTGAACCCGACGGTGGCGGTTTGAAAGCAGCGGGAACAGCTGTAAGTACTCCTAAAATTCCCCATTTCTATACCACGGTTACGATTACTGGCGGAGATGGGACCTTGCATGTACATAGGGCACTAATTGACTCTGGCTGCTCCAGAAGTTTGTTACACCCCAAATTGGCCAAGACCCTTAAAACTCTATATGAGCCTTTGGAACGCCCCATCAAGTTAACTCAAATGGATGGGACCTCAATGACTGGAGGAGCAATAAGCGAAATCACCATGCCCATCTCATTTCAAATGGACCAAAATAATTATAGCATGCGGTTCCTAGTTCCCAAGGCGGTGCAGTTCGAATTGGTCTTGGGAATCGACTGGCTCCGTAAATATAATCCCCAAATAGACTGGACCGCTGGCACTCTATCCTCTTCCGAGGCAAGCTTCTCTATTGGCCATGAAGAATTGCAACAAATTCCTTCGCACTACCGTGATTTACAGAAGGCCTTTCATGAGAGGGAGGCTGACAAATTGCCCCCCCACACTGAATTTGACTGTAAATTGGAATTGATTGACGGAGCCTCGCTGCCTAAACCAAAAATCTACCCCATGAGCCAGCAAGAACTCCTTGCCCTCAAAAAGTTCCTTAATAAAAATTTGGCTCGTGGCTTTATCAAGCCTTCTACAGCCCCTACGGCGAGTCCTGTCTTCTTCCGAAAGAGAAAAGATCCCGGAGCGGATCCGAGGCTGATAGTTAACTACTCTGCTATTAACCAGGTTATCTCTTCCAATTGTTATCCCATTCCCCTGATACGGACCGTTTTAGACCATCTTGTTCAAGGAAAATATTTCACTAAGCTTGATCTTAAAGAAGCATTTCATAGGATTCGGATGGACCCAGACTCTGAATGGCTCACCACCTTTGCAACCCCACTGGGGAATTTTAAATGGACGGTTCTCCCCTTTGGATTACAATCTGGACCATCTGTGTTTCAGATGTTTTTGAACACCATTTTCCACGACTTATTGTATCAGGGGGTTCTGATTTATTTGGATGACATTTTAATTTATGCAGACTCCATGGAATCTCATGTATCATTGGTTCGGGAAGTGCTTCGACGGCTGATAGATAATAACCTCGTAGTTAATCTGTCTAAGTGCCAATTTGACACCCAAACCTTTGATTACTTGGGTTATAGGATTCAAGATTGTTCACTTAAAATGGACCCTTCGAAAATTAACTCTATTTTGCAATGGCCCGTCCCCAAAACTTTGAAGCAACTGCAGCAATTTCTTGGCTTTGCAAACTTTTACCGGAACTTTATCGAGGATTTTGCAGCCATAGCGCTTCCGCTTACTAACCTGTTACGGAAACCTAAAGGCGAATCTACATGTAAGTCGCACAAACTTCGTTGGTCCCCTGAATGTCAGTCGGCGTTTGAACATTTGAAATCTAAATTCACTACAGAGCCATTGCTACTTTTCCCCGACAGTGCTAAGCAATTCATTGTGCAAACAGATGCTTCTGACTTTGCCATGGCCGCTGTTCTTTTGCAACATGACTCTGAGGGAGCACTCAAGCCTTGTGCTTTCATTTCAAAGAAATTTTCTCATCAACAAGCTAATTGGCCTATTTGGGAGAAAGAAGCCAAGGCTATTCATTTTGCGCTGACCACTTGGCGACATTTACTTGAAGGGGCCCGACTCCCCTTTGAAGTCTGGACTGATCATAGAAATTTGCAAGCCTTGCAGTCGGTTAAGAAACTCTCCCCTAAGCAGGCGAGATGGGCTGAATTTTTCCAGAGGTTCCGGTTTAAAATTGTTTTCAAACCTGGCCGTTCCAACCAATTGGCGGACCCTCTATCTCGCCTTCCCTGTTTTGAGGGACCTTCTGCTACGTCCCCCCCTCCAAAGCCTTATTTCCTGCCTCCTCCCTGGCTTCTCAAGTAACTACTCGCACATTAGCAAAAACAAGGCTTTCTGCCTCCTCCCTCTGTGACTCCGCTCTCCGCGATGCTATCGTTCATGCAGCGCATGCCGACTCATGGCTCCCGGCAAATAAGGACAAAATTGAGTGGGTTGACAATCTCCCTTTCTATGGCACCAAGGTCTACGTCCCCCCTGCTGCCCGTGAGCATGTACTTCATCGTCATCACGATTCCAAACCTGCTGGACATTTTGGGTTTTTGAAGACATTGCATGCGATTCGCCGCCTTTTTTGGTGGCCTGGACTAAACTCCTCCGTGCAAACTTACATTAAACAGTGTGCTACTTGCAACGTTTCTAAATTGCCCACATCTAAGCCTCAAGGGCTCCTACAACCTCTGCCTGCTCCTTGTAGCCCCTGGTCGGTTATCGCATGGGATTTTATCGTCTCTCTCCCCTCTTCACATGGCTTTCATGTTATTTGGGTTGTTACTGATCACTTTTCCAAGCAATGTCATTTTGTTCCTCTAAAGAAAGTACCCAATGCTGAACGACTTGCTGACCTATTCGTTCATCATGTATGGAAACTTCACGGACTACCTTCGGTGATCATTTCGGACAGGGATCCAATTTTCACTTCCAAGTTTTGGACCTGCCTCTTGAAAACCCTGGGAATCACTCAGAAACTCAGCAGTGCTTATCACCCCCAAACAGATGGCCAATCTGAGCGTGCTAACAAATCTCTTGAACAATTTCTTAGGTGCTTTGTTTCTGAAAACCAGAACGATTGGGTTTCGCTTCTCCCGTTTGCTGAGTTTGCTGTAAACCATGCTGTTCATGCTTCTACTGGGAAACCCCCGTTTGAAATAGTTTACGGCTTTCTTCCTTCTCCTTTCCCCCCCCCTCACCCTCCCTTCCTCTGCTCCTCCTTCTGTTTCTGCTTGGGTCTCTAAATTTTCGGGCATTTGGCAATCCGTTTCGGATGCTATAGCGTCTGCAAAAGCTTCTCACAAACGCTTTGCCGACCGCAAACGGCAGCCTAACCCTTCTTACAAACCCGGGGATCTGGTCTTTCTTTCCTCTAAGCACATTTCGTCTACTTCTCCTTCTAAAAAACTTTCCCCTCGATTTCTCGGTCCTTTTCCTGTGAAAAGAGCTATTAACGATGTTTCTTTTGAACTGGATCTCCCTTCTTCCCTCAAGGCAATTCATCCTGTCTTTCATTCCAGTTTGCTGAAGAGAGCCCCTTCGCTGGATTCTTCGCCGACTGATGTTCCTCAACGCCCCGATTGACTTTGTTATTACTGCATGGGTTTCTTGTATTTCTGTTGTTCTGTAATATTTTACTTGTTTTGCGTATCTATATGTATATGAATTTTTTTTTTTTAAAAAAAAAAAGTGGGACAGGATGTCAGGAGTCCTCCATGTTTGTTGTTTTAGGATAGCAGTAGCCTGGGGAAATAGTGATAGTAGGCTGTTAACTTTCCCAGGTGCCAACCATTCCTTCCGGCTGGAATTTCAAAGGAACCATTTGGCATGATGACGTTCGTCCTTTTACAACTATCTCAGGAGAAACTTGCTGTTTAAGTGTAAGGCGGGGGGAAAGCATTCCATTCTCGAGCTTTAACGTCTGATAGACAGTATCATTCACTATGTTTCAATAAATCTTCTACTAAAGTTTATTGCTACGTTTGAGGGTGAATCTGTTCCTGACAGACCACCTCCCAACTCACCTTAAGAGCCATCAGCTAGATGGGGCAAAAGAGGTCCATTCAACTTCCAATCAATGTGCAAAGAGGATGACATTTCCACCAACATCCCACTAGGGAGCAAGGCTGCGAGAAGGACTTGTGACAAGGGTGCTGCTTCTAGATGTTTCAGCCTTGCTCATTGCTGGGAGGGGAGGCAAACATCATACTCCTTGCATCCTAATTGGAAGCTGAATGGATCTTCTTCACTCACTCCACCTGCTGACTCTAAAAGTAGGCTAGAATGGTGTTTGTATAGTTTTATAGTAAGACTATGTAGTGTTAATGAATGTTGAGCAGTTACAAATCCATAACTCTTAAGTTTTAAAACTTTAACAACAATAAAATTGTTGTTGTTGTGTGCCTTAAAGTCATCTCCAACATATGGAGACCCTAAAGTGAAACTATCATGAGTGTAACACACCCAAGATCACTGAGTGGGTTTCCATGGATGAGCAGGGAGCCGAACTCTAGTCTCTAGGGTCATAGTCCAATGCCTAAACCACTACACCCATGCTGGGTCTCTCAATACTAAATGATAAATTTTTAAACAAAAATTTTGGTTATATTATTTCCTGTCTTTTTTACAAAGAATGATCCATGCTGATGTTTTCTTCTCCACCTTGTCTTCATAACAACACTGTGAGGTATTTGAAAGATATTGATTCATCGAGAGAGTTCCATGATTGAAACAGAACTTAAATGTCTGTCTTCCACTACTTTGCAGTGTCTCTCTAGGGTTAATTTTTTTTGGGTTAAACAGAGAGCCAATGACAGCAGTATAAAAGAAGTAGGCCCTTTTCGCACGGGCCTTTTCTCGCGCGACAGCCCCGTGAGCCTCGCGGGAGTGGGAGCGTCGCTCCGCACGACGCACTCCCACTTCCGCCGGGCTCACGGGGCTGAAGCGGCATGAGCGCGGGTTTTTTGATTTTCGCTTCCAAGCGAAAATCACCCGCGCTCGCGCAACGCTCCCGGCGCCTGCGCACACTTACCTTTCATGCGGAGCGTCCGGGAGCTGACCGGGTCGCGCTTCCTTCCCTCTGCCCCTGCGGAAGGAAGGGACGGGGCAGAGCGCTCACGCGACATGTCCTGCTTCGCGCGCGCGCGGGGGCGGACGGGAGGAGCGCCTTTCTCTCACACGCACGTGGGGGGGCGGACGGGAAAAGCGCCTTTCTCGTGCATGTGGGGGGGCGGACGGGAGGAGCACCTTTCTCTCTCGCGCGTGCGGGGGGAATGGACGGATGCGCGAGCTGCCACCGCCTCCGGGAGACTTCCGCTTCGCCGCTCCTTCCTTCGCCTGCGGAAGGAAGGAGGGGGAAGCGACAGCCTCCCGGAGAAGGCTTCATGCGCGAGCTGCCCTCCCCCGCTCGCGCGAGAAGACTAATGCGAAAAGGGCCGTAGTGTTGCAGATTGACCAGCCCTATGGAACAACTGGTCATGTTTTCCAACCTGGGTTCCAAAGTGTGATAATCCTTTGAGAAAATAATATATACAAGGTTCATTCTTAATTTCAAGAATAATATCAAGCAATCCAAAACATGCATATTAAGATTATCCTTTAAAAAAAAAAAATCACGACCTTGTTGTTTCTGTTTCTGTTTCTTCTGCTTCTTATTTAGTATTTATTGTGCATTTATTTCACTCCTTATTGAACCCAATTATCAGTTGCTGAGGTGCTGGGCTGTGTAGAATAAATATGTGTGTAGCAATGTTCTCTCAGACATTTGCAATAATAGTCCTTTCTAAGAAAAAGCAACATTTGAACAATGGTTTTCAAATGTGATTAAAACCAAAAGAAGTACCTAATTAGCAGCACAGATCTGAGAATATTTCTGTGCAAAAGCTTCCTCATTAACAGCTGAATCAATGAGGAGATCTTAATTTGTTTGACTTCCTGTTAGAGTTCTTCAGGAGCTTTGTGAAAGTCTCCTGAAATTTGTCAGGTCTTTCCCCATAAACAGGTAATTTCCCAAATCTCTGTTAGAATGAAAAGATGTTCTGTAAAATAATAATAATAATAATAATAATAATAATAATAATAATAATAATAATAATAATAATAATAATAATAATATAAAAAATAAAAACCCTTCAAACAGTAGTGAAGGAGATGAAATAAAGGCACAGAAAAATAGGATTTTTAAACAAATATGAATTTAGTCTAAATTTTTAATTTGTTTAAAAAAATCATTTCTTGGATGAGAGAATGTAAAATGAACTACACACCTTAAAAAAGGAGAGAATGAACTTATCCAAAATTCCTTTGGTATAAGTGAAAGGGTTAACACATAAAAGCTGTTGCTTAGGTAGAAAAAAAGATGAAAAATAAGCTAGCTGCAGATGTACCTTTATCTTATCTTGGTCTTGTTATGCTTAATACATGAGAAATTTTGGGAGTCAACACAACCTGGGAAGAATTCCTCCCTGGTCTTCCCTGGTACCAAATACATCATCTTGAAAGTGCTGAAACTGTAAACATGTTTTTGTATCTGGCTTTTGGATGTAACTGACTTCTGGAGAAGGTATAAATACCTGTCCAAATGTGGGCTCGAGGTTCTCAGTCTTTCGGAAGCTTACTTCCACTGAGACCCTGTGCAGTTTTAAATAAACTTTCTGCTTTTCAATCTGATGGTCTTCATTCCTTGGTGAGCTACTTCATAAGAGACAATGGACCTTTTCGCATGGGCTTTCCCAAGCAAAAGAGCCCCGTGAGCCGCGCGGGAGTGGGAGCGCTGCTGCGCACGACGCACTCCCACTTCCGGTGCTCTCACGGGGCTGCAGCGGCGCGGGCGCGGGGTTTTTGATTTTCGCTAGCAGGCGAAAATCAACCCGCGCTCGCGCAACGCTCCCGGCGCCCGCCCGCACTTACCTCTTGTGTGGTGCGTCGGGACGGCGGCCGGGTCGCGCTTCCCTCCCTCCGCTCCTGCGGAAGGAAGAGGCGGGACGGGGTGGTAGCGCGACGGATGTGACGGCATCCTGCTTCGCACGGGCGGGGGGCTGCTCGCGACAGCCTCCCGCTAGCGCGCGCGCAGGGGAGGCGGGCGCGACTGTCGCTCGCTCCTGGCGCGCGCGGGGGCGGGCGCGACTGTCCCTCGCGCCAGGAGCGAGGGACAGTCGCGCCCGCCCCCCGTGCGTGCGCGCGCGATCGGGAGGCTGTCGCGAGCAGCCCTCCCCGCGCGCGCCAGGAGCGAGCGACAGTCGCGCCCGCCCCCCCCGCGCGCGCCAGGAGCGACGGGCTCCTTTCTTGCGCGCGCGGGGGGGGGGATGGACTCGCGAGCCGCTGCCGCCTCCGGGACGGTGCCGTTTCCCAGCTGGTTCCTTTGGCTGCGGAAGGAACCAGCGGGGAACCGGCAGGCTCCCGAACTAGGCTTTTCACGCAAGCCGCCCGCCCCCGCTCGCACAAAAAGCCTAGTGCGAAAAGGGCCAATGTCACTTAGCCTACTTAAACTTTCCAAACTGACTAGGGTTTTCTTGGTTTTCTTTCCCTTTCTTTTTAACCTTTTTCAGCCCTAGGATCTAAATGCTATCTCAGTCACTTTGGAACCCACAAAACACGCAGATTACCTGAGTTGGAACAAGTTAGTACAATTTTACAATTCAGGAGTGTTGGCATAGCATGGGTCACAGGTCCAGGTATTGAATAACACATCTGTTACACAATCACAGCAACTCTCTAGCACAACTGCCAGAGAGATAACCTACAGGATGACATATGACCTCTGTGTGGTCCCTGTCACCTAAGAGTGAGGCTGTCCCTAGGCCCCTGAGCTAGGCCTGGTCCACCATGTGCCTTTACCTCCAGGACCTTATATGGGGACCCCCACTGGCACTTCAAGGGGGAGGTAGTGATCCCACACTCCCCAAACTGGATTTTGCCCCATATTTCATTACCCAGTTAGTTGTGATATTAGATTGAATAACCACAATGGGGGAGAAGGCTATATTATTACAAAGTCCTTTTAATCATCCAAATACCAAGCTAGCAAAAGAGGGTGGGTGGGTAGTCTGCTCAAGGCCAGCTGAGAATGAACCATTCCATACCTGAATTTATATTCCCTAACCCTACCTGAGTAGAAACTTCCAATCTCAAATCAAGGGAAGAGCACTTTCTGCCTCTGATATATCCTGACTGGTTGTTCCTTGCAAAGCCCACAAAAACCATGCTGGCTCCTGGGAAGGAGATAATCCATGATGAGGGGAGAAAATGACAGTCTGGCACTCCTGATACCATGCCATGGCCCACAAATGGGTATTGTAGGGGAGTATGAGTTCTCACATTTTAAAAAGGAAACACTGGAAATCCTCACACAACTCACAGAAACATGCTTTCTCTGTGCAGTCTCCCACTCGCGGCACTTCCTAGAATGTTGTGGGGGCAAAATGATCGTTTCACATCACAACGCTTTCAAGGTATTCCAGGGGCCCTTTCACACTACACAATTATAGTAGTATAATTTCTTTTCAACTGTTGTGACAATATCCTTTGAGATATTGGGATATATATTTTGGTGTGATACTAGAACACTCTAGCTTAGAAGTCTAAATACCTTTTCATGAATTTCAGCTGGAATCCACTTGGGCACTTGCAAATGCACAAGCACCATAATTACACAGCTACATGGTGATTTGTGACTCGACCCACCCCATTTCCACTTACCAGGCAGCAGCCATTGCAATCAATGTGGGTCCATTCCCCTATCACTCAGGAAGCAGTTGTCTGATGTCCCTACCTGCTTCCGTGTGCAATCTCCATTGTGACAGACAGAAATGGAGTCCCACTTGCAATTTTCCATTACACTGGAGATTGTGTACATGGGGAGGGGATAGAAATATCAGTCGGTTGCTTCCCAAGCAACAGGAAAATGGGTCCCATCAATTGCATAGGCAGTTGTCTTGTAAGAAGTCATTGGGGGTATTTCACAGTATTTCACACTGGAGATTGTGGATACCAAACAGTTTTGAATGTGTTACTCTAGGTGACACATTCATAACTGCCCAAATGAATTCTGGCCCTCAAATGCCAGGATTCCATGGAATATTGTCATGGCTGTAACAAGAGAATCATAGCACTATCATTGTGTAGTGTGAAAGGGGTCCAGGCAGTGCAGAAAGAAAGGTAGAGAGAAAGAGAAAGAGAGTCACTGGGAACTGCACATTTCCATGAATCCCAGGATTTGTGGCCAGATTTGTGGTTGCCTAGAGGTCCAACAGAACCAACAGCAACACACTACCCTGTCAAACTCCCGACATGGTCTATTCTGTCTCAAAAAATTTATCTGGCACCAACCTTAGAAGAAATAGTTTCAGACAGTATCTCAATGCTGGGACCCTTTTCAAGTCATATGCAGTATGCAGCATATATCTGATATGAAGTCCTAAAGCACTAGCAAAAAAAAAATAAAAAATCAGTTTTTATCTGCCCATTCTTAATTGCCACATTGGTAACAATGAATACATTGGTGGCAATCTGTTAACTGCTAAAGATGAGGTTTTCTCAGCAGTTTCCATTTTACACTGTTAGTTCCCATTTTATAGAGAAGTAGAATGAAGTTACATGTCCCCAGAGACATTCAAACATGCCTTACAGAGCAGAAGCATCATGATCTCACTATCATTTTTGCTGTCTGTGAGCAGAACAAACTCTGCTCACTAGCTAACTGGTTGTTCAGGGCTTCGAGATCTTCTGTTTCTCTTACACTGTGGCTTTCCTCCCTTAGAAATAACACAGTACTATTTCTTTCCCACAGCAATGTCAGAATGAATAACTTTTTTAAAATTTGAGTGCCCTTCACACTTAAACCAAGAAAATCAAAGAACGGATCATAGTCTTTGGTCACACTCAAAGCTCAAGGAGTGGTAAAACTTTTCCTAAATGACAGCATCTCAGAATACAAGAAAGAGTGAAATACCAAAGAAAACTAACACATAAGGGGAAAGGCTCAAGAAGAACTCATCTTCTTGATGTCTGTCTTGCTATATGAAAGATGGCACTATTGCAATAGCCCCCAGGGATGTGTGGCAAAATTGTTACATTTGCTTATCCAGTTCATACCCTCTGAACCCAAACAAAATCTGTAGTTTGAAATTTCTACATTTATGGGTTTGTGGCATATGTCTCGTTAGAAAGAAAAATATGTTCAGACATGGGTATGTTTGAAATGTGCGTATGAAAAATGCATGTATTTGAAATACATACACATACACAAACGTGCTTTCCTCAATGGAAGAAAAATGAGTATCTTTCAAAATGTGCACAAAATGAAGGACTCAGCTTGCAGCAGGCTGGCTCAGCAGATACTCCTTGTGGCAACCTTGCATTGAGGTGAGTTTTCATGGTAAAAGTGCCTGCTAGAGGGATCTCTGGCTGGAGAATCTCCTCCTAGATGGAAGGAGGAACAGAGAATTGCCTATTAGGGTCTGAGATTCTCACTATTTGATTTTACTTGTTAGCAAATGCATTAGGAGTGGAAAGGACCAAGGGACTGGCATCTTGCCCTTGCCATGAAATGCAGCTGTTTAGATCTGAGGATCAGACACCTCTTTGTCAGCAACCTGATTTTTTCTTCTTCTTCTTTTTTTTTTTTTTAAATATACCTTTAATTAAACCTTTGGAGTTACAAAAGTGAAGAATTCTTCTGACTAAAATGGAACTGAGCCTACACAGCTATCTTCTTTCTGTAATCAAGAGTTGAATAAATATGTTTACCCCAGAAGATTGAGAAAAATGAATGAGAAAAAATGGAGGTTGATGCTTTAAAAGAGAATAATTAAGGATTTAATTATTTGTGAACAGACTGAATTGCATTTTATTTGTAAGACAGAACTGAATTTTAACAAGCAGAATTACAGCATGAGAAACTATGAATGTTATTTGTCTGATGCTGATGACACTGTCTTGCTCACAGCTTCTGGTAGATACAAGTGAAGTTAGTTAACTCTGTGAGTGATTAAATGAAGGATGGAACCTTTCCAGGGACATTCTGAAGGTTTTTTAAATGATGCATCCTGAAGGAGCTATGTGTGGAACTCCTAAGCTGGAGAAAGAAAATAGTAGCAGCTTTGAGGACGAAAGTTTGCATCAAGATACTATGATGAGATGTACAACAAGAGGGAAACAGAAAAGTGAGAAAAATAGATGAAAATCAGACAGAAAGACAAACTCAAGTCAACTTAAAGGAGGGGGTTACTGGGAGAGATTTATGACCAAGAAGTTTTAATTTGCAAAAGGGAGATTAGAGTCCAAGGGAGAGAGAAAGGGTGACAAATCTAAAATTGATCTGTAAGCAAATTATCTTGATGGTTGTATGAAATAAAACTTATTTAGCCTGTATGATTGGAGGGGGTGAGAAAAAGATGTCAAAAATAAAAATGCTGCTTCAGGACAACATGTTATGTGAGAAGTAATGAAAGAATAATGAAGGGTAAAGATGGGAACCAGAGAAGTTGGGGAGTATGTAGTCCATTGATAGGATGGCTGTGAGGAAGAGAAGTTAAATTTAAATTCAAAGTTAAATTCCAAATGAAATATGGTTGGGCTAAACTAAGTTAAGAAATGGTTACAAATATAGAATAATGATACCTTGATTGGGTCTCTACATTTTGCAGTGGATTTTATAATATATAATATAAAAGGGTACTGAAATATCTGGATTTAAGGATGCCATAAAACTCATAATAGATTAAGGGTTCTAACTAGTGAAAGTACTATATAACATAATTAAGTCCACGAGTATCATTTAGTAAAAGTAATGGCATTAATACAATTTTGTTATATTAATGTCATTTATCACATAATGCCATTTATCACATAAACAATTTGTAATGGAATGTAATAGAAAGTAATAGAAAGATATCATGCTAGATATGTCAACCTTTGGTTGACGAAAACTTATTTTGCCCCTTCTTTTCAAAAGCATGCATGGGAGGAGGAGGGAGAAAAGGAATGTTGGATATTTTCTTTGAGAGTCTTGAATCAATCAGATTGCTAGAATCTGTTCAAAGGAAGGGGCAAGTTGATTCTTTTTCATTTCTTTTTCTTCCCTGTACTCTGTGATTTTTAATTCATATGTTTTATGTTTTTCTTTATGTTGTTCTTTTCTTCCTTTTATGTCTTGGTAGAGTTTTGGTATTTTTTGGAAAATGCTAATAAAATATCTTTTTTAAAAAATGTGCACGAAATATGCACAGAAATGCATGTGATTTTCAACTTGGAAAAGCAAATCTCACAGTGCAGTTATGAGTCAAAATGAGTTTCAGGATGGAAATCAGATAATTGAAATGAATTTCAGCTTTACATATTCAATATCCAGCTCCGTAGTCTATAGTGAATCAAAGTGGGTACAATTTACCGGTGTGATTTCTGATTGGCTAACGCTTGTAAGATCACTGAAGTCAGGTCTTGTATCCCGGAGTAGTGTTACCAACTGTTTCTTTGAGAATATTTTTATCTGTACATCTACATGAACAATTCTCTAACGAGAAATGTACATATTTCGTGACCAACTGAATCTTTCTAGAATCCAGACCCTAAACAGGAATTTAGCTGCTTATATAATATGTGTGAATGCATACAAAAACTCAAATCATTGAGGTTATGTTATTCCTCAAGAGCTCCTAAATAGTTCAGGATAATGTTCTTAACTTTTTTTTTAAATGATTGTAATTAAACATAGCTGGCACGATATGATCTAGAATAAATCCTACTTTGATTACCATGTGAGATGTGATTGGTTAGAGTCACATATTAGCCATAATTCAAACACGGCACTGGAATGGGCAACCCTTAAATAGGCTAGGCGCCAAAGGATGGATTAAAACAGTTTCTTAGATTTCTCGAAGGCTGTGGGGCCCAGAAATAGAGAGATGAACCCCTCTGTTGATTATCTAGAATATCTACTGAACACTGTTACCAAGCTGACCTGGCTTGGGCACAGTAATTCATTCCTTAATGATACTGGTGAATATCATAGGAGAATACCATTTAATTCAATGGGTTACTCTTACAGGGACTGACTATTGGATTCAGGCCAGTGCAATGTGTTCTGTGATGGGTAAGGATGTACATCCTTGCTTCTCATGCACAAAAAGGATAAACTGCATTTTTTTCTCCTTACCTGTGAACTAATGAGATATTTTGTATGATATGAACAAGGGTTTTCATGTTTCTGTGCAAAAGAGCAAAAACCTGCTGAACATACTTAAAAATAGTAGGGTTTTTTTTTTTCGTATTTATGATCTATATGCTTGCTGTGTGTACCTTTACTTTGTTCTGGGAAGACTAGCTTTTCACAGAAAGATTTTTGCAGCAATTGCACGCACACACCTGCTATTGTTTTTGAGGTGAGAGAGTTCATGACGGTCAACAGTTTCTCAACAGGCTGTTTCAGTGTGTCAAAATCCTGGAAAACATCCAGGAACTTCACTTGGTGTACATGAAGCAGCTAACTGGTTTTATGATCATATTACCTTAATACTGAAAGAATTGTTCTGGCTACCAATTATTTTCTGAGCTCAGTTCATTTGGTTCTAAATGTTTAAGCTTAAAAAAGTTGGAGCCATGGCTCTAAGAGACAAAATGTCCAAATATTAAAATTGCTGCAAGAAGCTTCCCTGAAAATAGCATCACCTTCAGAATCCCACTTAATAGCATGTAGGAGTAGATTTTCTCCTGTGACACTCCCAGATTGTGAAATCAACTTACTCTAATTGTGTTCAGTTCCTATTCTTGATGCTTTAAATAGGATCTGAAAGCATGTCTCCTCAAACTGGTCTTATAAACTCTTTTAATGTTTATTAATTATTAGGTCTGATGGTTTTGCAATCTCTTTTGTAAACCTAAGGCTTATGTTCAGGCTATTTAATAGACAATATCTCCCCATATAAGCCAGCTCAGACCTGAGATCCACAGGACATTCTGATACCCTAACTTCTGGGGGTCCCTTGGGGGACACCATGGTTTGCTCCAAGATACAAATGTTGGGAAAATTAGCGGAGCACTGGCAATGGCAGAATGAGGGATAGTGTAACCCAGCAGAATCTTTTACCCAATGTCTATGAAGTCTTTCTCTGACACCGCCAATCATATGAGGTCTTTGCCTAACACAGACAAACTTTGACTTTTATGTATTATATAGATTGCTTTTCGGTGATGTCATTAGACTTCATGAATATGTCTAAAAATGCAATAACTCAAATAAACATTGATGCATGGGGAGAAAGTTCATTGGATGGGCCTCCTCCAACTGAAAGGGGCCAGCCTAATATGAGGACATCAGTTACTTGGGGTCTAGTTTATCTCATACCTGTGTTTTGCCCATTCTGTCCTGCAGTAGGTGAACTGTCACATTGAATTAACCTATGAGGACATCTATAGTCTAATGCTAGTGGTACTAACACTGTCACATTAATCTATTAAAATATGGGGTAGGCACAGCTTTAATCACACTGATTCACACTGTCAGTTTTAATCATGACATGAAGACTCTGTGATTCCAAATCACATGCTTTAATCATGCTTCTGGTTTGTAGTTTTAAAGTTTTATTTCCCCAAAGTGGAGAGGCATTCTCAGTTGATGCAATCATGAAAGCATATTGATTTGACTATTTACGACAAAATTAACCTCCTACCTTAGATTTCAAGCTCATTAGCTGTTGGCAAAGATAGTCAGAATTTAAATACCCATATTTATGCTATTATGTAGCTTAACATACATTTATTCAGATTTCCAAACTTTTATTATTGTAGATCATTTCCCCTCTTCTATATAATTAGTGTTTAATTCACACTTTTCTCCCCGTACCCCCCCCATCTCTTGCCAAGTCACATTTCAAAGGAAACTTCCATATATCGCCAAGGCAGAAAAACATTTTCAGATAGATAGACAGACAGACAGATAGATGTTCATTACATAGAAGCATAGAATCATAGGCCATTTCTGCATTACACTGTTGTAGTGCTATTATCCCACTTCCAACATCCTATGGAATCCTGGGGTTTGCAGTTTAGGGAAGGGGAATTTAGAATTCTCACCCAAAGGGCTCTTTGGCCTCAGGAAACTACAAACCCCAGAATTCAAGAGGAGGTTGAAAGTGGAATAATTGTACAATAACTGTGTAGTGTGGAGTTGGAGGGAACCATCTATCCTATGTCATGAAGGAGTGAAAAGCAACTTCTGAAAGATTACTTTTGAAGGTTTATTTGAAGACCTCCAAAGGAGTGCCCACCACCCTTTGAGGACACATCCCTATTAAAAATATATATATTTAGCTTAATTTGATAGTTAATTCAGGTCCCAATCATGTCCACTTTGAAGTACAATAACAATGTATACATTGGGAAGTAAAAAGCCTTATAAAAAAGAAAGTAGTTTTCTAGTACATGTGGCCGTAATATTTATAACGTTATCCACACATTCTTAAAGTGAATAAATATGTGAGGAGGGAATGCACATTAAACTCCACCATTATTACCTCTCTCATCCTCCCCACACAGAGAGTAAAGAGTCAGAACAAGAAAGCTTCAGCTGTCTGTGGAAAAGCTCCACATAAGTTAAGATCTTTGGAAATCAAACTGATGTGGAAAACCTCCATCGAAAACAAGTGTTCTGTCACTTTTCACATAGAGGAAGACAAGAATAACATATTCTCCTCCATTTTATGTTCAATTTATATATGTCTCTTACAACTGAATAGAGACTAGGGCCCTTTCCGCACCTTACCTTCTTCCAGCGCTGGGGTGCAGGGATGTGAGAGCAGCCTCCGGTGAAAGGCTCTCATGTCCGGGGTCCTTCAGCTCCACATGAGCTGCCTGCTTGCGTGAGGGCCCCACCTCTTCCTTCCGCAGCACAGCCTGGGAGTTTCCCAGGCTGTGCTGGGACAGGAAGCACGACTGACACAGCTCCAGAGGCTCCGCACACCAGGTAAATGTATGCGGGGCCCAGAAGCAATGCGCAATCGCCTACCATTTTTGGCTTCTGGCCAAAAATGAAAAGGTGTGTGATTGGCGCCTGCTGGAACATTGCACCATTGTAAGTGTGTTGTGCGGATCGTTCCTCACAATCATGCAATGCTCTAGGCCCTCTTTCGCATGGAAAATGCTGTGCAAAAAGGGTTTCGGTGTATATGTGCATGTTAGGGATGGAAAAGATATTCAAAAGTGCTAAAAAAAAAAAAAAAAAAATCCCCTAAAAAGCAATTTTGTGAGTATCAAGAACCTGATGAGAAGAATTCTAGATGAGTGATAATTTTTGGAGTTTGGTACTTAAATCAAATACATATGGGCTTTTTTCTTTTTTTGTGCAAAAATACAATTTCTACACAGACAACAAACAGTATTTTCAATGCAAAAAAAATCTTCACAGAAAGTAAACATTTCTCTGCAGAAAAATTGTTTTCAAAGAGCAAAATGTTGTTTCCTGCATACAAAAGTTGGTACTGCCACATTTCTTTTTTTTTTCTCCCTCCTTTTTATGCTACAAAAATATATTTATTTTATTTTGCACAAAATAAGTCTTGAACTGAGAACAGTCTGTGGAAACTATTCAGTTATTGATGGCTTTCTCCAAGCAAGGAGAGAAATGGTAATGCTATTTGTTCTTGCTTGTGAGAACAAAATTTCTGAAGCTTTACATCCCTAGTGTGTGTTTCAGATTTTTTTTTTTTGTTGCGTGTGTGTTAGAGCTCTAAACTTTTATTCTCTCTATTCAATAAATCTCCACTTACTAGTTGAAATAGAGCCATTTCTCATCATTTTATTTGACTGGCTTGATCCCACTGTGTGCCTGATTGTCATCCTGGGAGTCAAGCCTTTTTCCCCCAAAAAATAAGCCAAAACAATGATGTGCAAATTGGAAAAATAAAAACTCTTGCTGGGCAGTACCAGGGAGTCCAGCAACATCAGCTACAGAAGCAACATTAATTTGAAATCAAATCAGGATTTATAGGGAGTTGGTCAAGAACCACCTAGCTAACCTAACTGTGCATCTCAAAGTACTGAGGGAACTTGCTGATGTACTTTCTGAACAACCTGGCATCATTTTTGATAAATCTTGGAGTACAGGTGAGGTGCCAAAGGACTGGAGAAGGGCAAACATTGTCCCTCTCTTAAAAAAAAAATCTAGAAAATTACAGATAAGTCCAACTGACCCCAAATGCCTGGAAAAATACCAGAATAGACTATACAGAAGTCTATCTGCAAGTACCCTGATGACAATACAGTGATCCATAGGAGCCAGTATGGCTTTGTCAAGAACAAATCCTGCCAAACTAACCTTATATCTTTTTTGACTGGGTCACTGATTTAGTAGATGGCAGGAATACTGTGGATGTCACTTATCTGGATTTCAGTAAAGCATTTGATAAGGTCCACCATAATCTTTTGATTACCAAACTGATTAAATGTGAGCTAGACAGGAACACTGCCAGATGGATCCATAAGTGGTTGATGAACCATGCTAAAGAGGCATCATCAATGACTGTGCTTCAAGATGGAAAGAGATCTTGAGTGGAGGACCTCGGGGTTCTGTCATAGGGCCATAACTCTGAGATTTAAAAAAAAAACACTGAAGGAAATTTAAATGACTGTCTACTATTGCTGTGACTATCAATAAATGAGGATACAGCTGGGGATCCACTGAATCAGGGCACGCTTCCTAAGTGTTGATGTTGGCCTTGAGGTTTTTGGATGTCTCCTAGAGCTGAACTTGAGCTGTCAGCCATATACCCCTCCATCTTCTTCCTCCTCCTCCCTCAGGCACAGAATTAGGGTTCCCAGTCCAGAATTGCCCCAGCTTAGAAGTTTCTGGGCTCAAATCTGAGACCTATGGATGGTCCCTGGGCATGCAGTTAAGCATTAGTACATTAAGTACCACCCACGCTCACTCACAGTTTGTCATTTAAACATGCAGACAGAGAGAATGTATTTTCTTGTTTGGGAATGAAGGCATACACCTGCTGTTCCTAGATCAAGATAAAATGAGAAGATTATTCTTTCTCAGTTAGTGAGACAGGTTAAGGGACATTTTACCTAGACTTCTTGCTTCCAGCCAGAAAGTGGATGCAGAGCAGAGTAGCGGGTTAAGACCGGTTCACAGCAACTGCAAGGGAAGAGAGGAAACTAAATAAATCCATAGACCCCCTTGGAGGGTACAGTTGAATTTCCATATTTGCTAGGGTCAGGGGCACAGGACTCCTGCAAAAGTGGAAAAGCCGCAAATATCAAAATCTGTGCGTGTTTCTCTGTGGGAAGAGGGGGCAAATGTGGGGAAAGAGGCACTCAGGGTCCATGCCAGGTCAGGGAAAGAAGAAGGAAAGAGTGTGGGTTGGCAGGGTGGCCTTATACTTCCTCTTCTGTGTCCATCTCCTTTCTAGAGTGTGTGTGGGGCATCAGGAGAGGGTTTGTGGTGCTGAGAAATTGGGCTGCAATCCATCCTTAGCTTTCCAGGCAGAAATTGATGAAAGAGGAAGACCAGAGGTGGATATTTAAAGGGCTTAGTGGCCTGATTGGAGTTATCAAGAGTGTTGGTTTCCCCACTAAAGAAGTACTTGAGGTAGTGAGGCAGGAACTGGAGAAACTTGCAAATAATCAAATCAGTGAAAGTGAAACCCACAGATGTGGAGGGCCGACTGTATTTGCAAGTTGCAGCAAGAAATAAATTGATCCTTGCAAACAGTAGCAAGCTGCTGTTATTCTAGCTGAGCTGGAGGTTTACACACAGCTCTTTCCTCTTGCCGAGAAGTGAGCCCCTCGCACTGGGGGCAGGGAAACACTGGATAATTCACACCCTTGTCTCCGGCCTGGACATGACCCATTAAAAACTGGTAACTCAACACCAAGCCCTGAGATCTTGCTACACATGAGGCTATTGGGTCAGTTTAACATTAGGTGACTCCTTTATTGGTTAGATTTCAGCCCAAAGAGCAGAGCAAATCCTTTCTTCTTTCCACTTGTGTTACCCCTACCAATTGCACCTTGGTACTCTCTCAGGTAATATGTTCTCATCTTCTTTTGCCAGGATGCCTTTTAGTTAGGACTAGACTGGAACATGTTTCAGGTAACTAAAATAGATATATTGTTCTCCATGACTTCCTATGTGATACATTCCTTCTTTGTCTTAACTCTCCAGGCTTCTAATTTTGAAGATTGGTTTCAGTTCTGGCTTTTGTTGATATAAGGTATATTTCAGTTGTCTGTTTTGACACTTCACCAAGCAGGCCTGATAAAAGAACCATTTCCCTGACTAAAGCTTGCAGTGGCTCTCAGCGGAGGAAATCAATAATCATTTATATAACAGTTACTCTAGCAGGCTTTGTGAGTTTGTATGAGTGGCCACGGGTGTATATGTGATAGTAATACCAGACCAAGTCTCCAAATCCTTTTGTCTGTGTGCGTATCCATGTGTGTGTGTATATGTGTGAGAGAGAAAGTCAGCCAGCTATAAGATGGGGTATATCAAATGTTCAGTGCTAAGAATCGTGCTTGTCAATCAGTCTCTTGTGTTGTGTTTGCTGGATGTGTGTGCTTAGCTTCCAAAGGGAAAAGTTTTACTCAGAAACAGGAATGTTTTGCAATATCTCTTTGTGGGTGTGGGTGTGCCTACTCTCTCTCTCTCTCTCTCTCTCTCTCTCTCTCTCTCTCTCTCTCTCACACACACACACACACACACACATACACACACACACACACACACACATATATATATACACATACATACATATACACATATCCATATATATATATATACACACACACACACACACACACACATACACAATGCAAAAAGAGAGAATAAATGAAAAGAGAGAAGGAAGGAAGGAAGGAAGGAAGGAGGGAAGGAAGGAAGGAAGGACATTTGGCATCCCTGTCTCAGGGTTTGGAATCCAATTGGTGTTTTACACATGCATACGTTCCCCTGCAGAAGAAATTTCTTCTTGTCCAATGCAGGTTGCTCCAGTTCAGTTGCACAGTTGCTCTCTTGATTCAATTGTGCAATGTTGCCATTCAACACAAGGGTTGAGTAGCACAACAAATTTATAATTTTTCACATAAAGATTGCATTATACAACCCCAGTGTAAGATTTTATTTGAGACCCCTTGAGGGGTTGGCTGAATGCTTGGAATGCTGAGGTTACCAGATGCCTCTAAAATCTTATCTCTAGCTGAATTCAGCCTAGAAATAGACTGATTGATGCTTATCTTCTCCATGTCTATTTTAATGGTATTTAGTTATAAATCCATTCCATCCAGTTTCTACATGAAGGGAAAAGGACAGATGAGTTTATAGTTTACTGAGGCCAAGAGCTCTCTGACTGAGAATTCTAAATGTCCCTATCTAAACTGGAAACCCCAGAATTCCACCGGATGTTGAAAGTGGAACAATAGCACTATAACAGCGTAGTGGAGAAAGGTTCTATACTTAATTAGTTAATGACAGCCTGATGGAATACAACCAGCCAAGCTGAAATAGAGCAGGGAGCTCCAGCCAGGGCTGCCTTATTCAACCCAGCTGGCTACTTTCTCTCTACCAGCTCTTATTCCTGAAACTTACAGCAGATCATCAGAGTCCGGAGGATTCAGGAGAAAAGATGGTTACAGCAATCTCTTTGGGTTTCTATCCATTGATGATGTACTCCATGTTCAATTTTAAAAAAAAAAAAAAAAAAATCTGACCACAATGGCTTCCAGGAAAATTATTTGCTTTACATAGGTTAAAACGATTGACCGTTTCCCAAAAAGGATGAAGGCTAAAAATAAAATCAGTTGCATTTATAAAATAAATCATTTGTAGGAGAAGACAGTGCTGAGGAAGTGCAGTGCAGAATGCTTTCCCCCTGCTCTCACATAACATATTTGTTTATTTGTTTATTCAATCTATATCCTCCTTTCCTCCTAAGAGGAGATTCAATGTGGCTTACAATAATTTTTTAAAAAGATCAAGCTAAAATATTAATTTACAAAAGTTTTTTAAAAAATCACATTTTAAAAAAAACTGTTAAAGCAGTTAAAATATTTAAAACATAGTTACCTGAGTAAAGATTTAAAATGTAGCACACCACTTCGCGCACACACACACTACTGCTCCATAATTCAACTTCATAATGAAACTGATTCAAAGTGCCTTCACCTGCCAGGAGAAAGAAAGCAGGGAAGGAGCCAAGCAGACCTCTTGTAGAAGGGAGTTCCACAGCCTGGCAAGCCACTAAGAAGGTTCTTTCCTGAGTCCTTACCAAACGTGATCATGAAGGTGATGGGACTGAGACAAAGCCCTCCTTGGGAGATCTTAAAACTCAAACTGGGTTGTATATATGATTGAATAGCTCTGTTCATCACTTCGTACCATTTCTAAACACCCTTGGTTCAGCACTCATGTTGACAGATTGGAGTTCCACAGTGTTTTCTATTGCATAATCATCCACCAATTGAAGCAACAATTGAGCTATTTTCTCCTAAAGATGTTGAATTTCATCACAGCAGGATGTTGGCATTGTTTAAACCAAACTGTATTATAGGTGAGACCTTGAAACAGGTGTTAAGATTGATGTTGTTGCAGATCAGAAAACTGTATGGCTTACATTACGTTTAGATTTATATAGTGCATTATTGTATTATTGTAAGATTGTAGAGCCTCATACACATTCCATTATAAAACAGAGCTGAAAAGTGAATTTTGATATGGAAAGTCAATTGCAGTGGGAGTAGTAATAATGCAATATATAAAGAATGTACGCTTACACTATGATGTCAACATTAGAAAAGTCAAATGGGACACATGAGTCATGAATAAAGCCACCCCCCCTTGAAATCAGCAGGACTGAAGTTAGGCTCAACTTGGTCTGAAATTCATCCACTGAGTACAGTGGAGCTTACTGCCAAATAAGACAATATAGAATGACAACCTAAATCTTAGATATTGTTTTTATTATGATGAATTGTCACTGTTTAAAACTTCCATAGTGAAAACTTGGAATGCTAGGAGAGAAGTACCAATTAATGCAGTCACTCCAGGGATCAACATCTTCCTGTGCATGTATACATACACATTCAGAAAGACTTTGACTCAGCGTGCTCACAGAATTAAATTACTGAAATTGGTTTCTTTTATGCCATGAGACCATCTTGATGTGTTGATCTGAGTGTTGGACTAGGACTCTGGGAAACCAGGCTGTTACTCCAAAAAGTAGATGACTCCAGGATCCTCCCACAATGGTAGTGCTTCCACAAAACAGTGGGGAATATTAGCTCAAAGATGAGGCCTGCAAGGTGAGGGGTAACTTTACGAGGTCTTTTAACACCTGTGTACACTGATGCTAATGCAGGGAAGAACCAGCCAGAGATCCAAAAATAAGCTTGTTTGTTTCATTGGGGGAATTAACAATCACACACACATATGATCCAAACAGTCTTGCAATCACACAATGCTAACTGAAGGGAAAGGGAGGAAAGGTTAGGCTTGCAAGAATTTAGGGTGAAGTGGGTAATATTTATCAATCTAAGGAGAAGCAAGGAAGCAATTGTGACTTGGACTAGACGTTGAAAGGCAGTAAAGATCAGAAAACAAAGCAGCAGAGTGGTGGTCAGTACACCAAAATACTCTTGAGTTATATGGTGAAAAGCCAGGGTTTAAATAATCTTTTTCTACCCTGAGGGGAAAAGTGTAAATGACTCTGGCAGAGTAAACAATGGAGTCTGGTGAGTGGACAATGGAGTTCAGAATGATCTAATGGCCTTAGCATTAGGTGACAAAGGGACTGATGGAAATTGTGATAGCTCCTTAATTGTGAGACAGGTGAGGGGACAAAAGGAGAGTTTCTGCTGGACAAAGGAAGAAGGTCAAAGACAATCAGTCCTTCCATGGAAGCAGTGTTGATGCCAATGTTTCTAACAGTTGAGTTGCTGAGGGATATTTGCAAGCCTGGGAGTTTTCCTGGCTATGACCTAGCCGTGCTTTAAGGTCTCAGCCTGACTGAGTTTTGCAACACATGTGTACAGATAGCTTCCTCTTTGCCAACAAGCTCCTTGTCATAGCAGGATATAATTTATATTTTATGCCAATTAAATATATGTTTCCCAATCAAATCATATCGAGAGGGATGTATGGCCTGGTAACAAGGCCTTGAATCCCTGTTCAGCCATTGAAAGCAACTGGAAGACCTTGGACAAGTCACCATATCTCATTCTTAGAGGAAGGCAATGGAAAACCTCCTTTGAATAAATTTGGCCAAGAAAACCCTATGATACGGTCACTGTTACAGTTGGCTTGGAGGCCCAACTACATAACACAGCTGTTTGACTCATTCAATGATGCTATCATTTCAGTGGTACTGTGGTTTAAATTTGTATTTATGTTGGCTTATTGCTGGTTGACTTGCTTATGAGGATTGTTAGCTACCTTGAAGGGATCTAAAGGTAGGATAGAGTAATGTTAATTAATAAGCATCATTCTTTCCCTGTCATTAATAGAAATGAGAACACACTTTTTCAGTTCTGTAGGCAATTCAAAACTCATTCAGAATACATAACAGTTTCTGGATCACAGCTAATTTTATTCTATTTTAAAAAGAAATGGAGGAGGAATGGAAAGAAGGAGAAAGAACAAAAGCAGAATGGAATCATACATTAGCTTGAACTTGGTGAGGCTTTGGTGAAGAGCTTCATATTTTGAGGTGTCAGTGGTAAAGCTTTAGAGATGGAGAAAGTTTTTGCAGATAAAGATAATTCAGTTAATCAAAGTTTGAGTTTTACCCTTAGACTACAAAGATGGCAATGAAGGCTTCAGAAGTTGGACAGAAGTTTCTTGACAGATTTATCTGTGAGCAAATGATCCAGAGAAGTATTGTTTCTCTTTAGGACATCTAGAACCTTTATCTCACAGCTTTTAATTGCCTAATAAATTGGTATACAGTCAAGGTGGAAACTTACTGGTTAATATGATCTCTCCTGCTAGTTCCAGATGCTTCTTTCTAGACTAATTGAAGTTCTCAAACTAACAGCAGGGATATCTTCAAGCAGAATGCATTAGTTAATGTTTCATCCATTAATTATTCCTACAGTATGTGTGCAGAGGTAGAGATATTAAACCAGAATGAACAATTAAGCTGTTTCTAAATTTCTGTCTAAGCTAGATGACTACATCAGAATGAAGCTGCCAAATGCCATCAGTGCATGGCCCTCCCCATCCTTATGGTCCCAGTTTTGAAGTTTGGGGAGAAAATAAAGGCTGTATCAATGTTTGGCATACCATTTCCCACCCATGCTCATCACAAATGCCATTTCCTCACTATATTGTTATAGTGCTACTAATTGACTTTCAACATCCTATGGAATCCTGCAGTTTGCAGTTTAGGGAGGGGTATTTAGGATTCTCAACCTTATTGCTCTTTGGCCTCAGTAAACTATAAACCCCAGAATTCCACAGGAGGTTGAAAGTGGAATAATAGCACTATAGCAGTATAGTGCAGAAATGGTCTCAGACTTCCTTTTGTTTTCTCTCTCCCCATTGTTCCTCATCTCCTTTTCATCTTCATGTTTTTAGTTTACTGATTCTCAGTTCAGTCTCCAAAAAAGGCCAACAATTTTTTGCACACTTGAAACATTATTTGGAGACAACCTCAGTTTTGGGTTTCAAAGATCAGTAGATTGTGCTGTTGTGTAGGAAGCACATATTAGTTACATAATGCTGAAAAAGCAGGTTTTGCACTTTACCTTATAACCATAAATTGAGGGGCTAGAAGTCATGTGGCTATCTTTCTGGCCCTATTTTAATTCAGTTTCTCTCTGTCTCTCTGTCTTTGTTGTCTTTTGGGTTATGTAGTTTTTTGTGTTGCTTGCTTTAGGTAGTTGTTGCATGTCCTGTTTTCTGAATGTATTCTTTTTTATTCCCTTGTTTCTTTATGTATTTAAATATAGTGTTTAGTAAACATATTATTTTTAAAAAACATAGAAAAAGTCCCAGGATTCAAAATTCAGTTTCCAGGGACTGATGAGCAGCTTTATCCAGTATCCCATGTAGGACACAGGAGGACCACCTGGATACAAAGACCATCCTCTCTTCCAAACTGTCTTCACTACTTGCTGCTTGGAAACTTTTTAGCCTTGGAATTAATTCAGGTATCATATTGAAGGGGAAAAGCTTCCTGTTGTCATTTGTCAAATAAACAGCTGGGAAAATATTAAATAATTTAATTAATAACTGGATTAACTTAAACTAATCGTGAAATGCTGAAATTCTAATTTCAGTCAATCAAGTAAGTTAAAAAAATTAATTAGGTTGCCCCTTTCATTAAAACATGTCCAGTGTAATTGATAACTTAATTGATTCAGTGTAATAAATTCGATTCCTATCACTGAGTGTGCATATCTGTTCTTTAAAAAAAAAAAATTGTCATAGGTCCATTTCCCCAAGAACAGTAACCAGAAACACAGAGACAACAGAGGAGAGTAATTCTTAATAAAAAAAGTTGTCAGCTTCTGAAGCTTCTGTCGCTGGTTTTGCACAAAAATACTCACATCCTTGTATGGTGATTGTGCTAGGACTGGCTGAGTTGGCATCATTAAGATGTGTAAATGGCTTGTTTGGAAGTTAGCTACAAAAGCTCAAGAACTGTGGGGGAAAGATGATATCTCAAGCCAATGAATGCCACCAAGGGTGGGAAAGACAAAGAAAATAAAGGAACAAAGCAAACATGACAAATAGCAATAATGTGTGTAGACACAGTGCAAGTTGAGAAGCTATATTTTGCTGCCAAATGGAAGCAGACTTCCCAGAATAGGAGATAATAAATTGTCTGTTTTCCTACCTCAAACAAAAGCATATGTGGAACTGGAATATAAGTATATGTATTTGTGTGTTTATTTAGTGCAGTTATTACAATATTTCTTGTTCAAATAAATTTCTTTGGAGAAACAGTAAAGTGTCACAATTAATTTTGAATGAATTTGTGAAGAGTTTGAACCAAATGCAACGGTGTTGGATTTCGTTATCTACAAAGGTATGCCCAACAGTTCTCTAGTGTGAGATCACTTAGAAACAACACCTCTGTTCTTTGAGCACTTTCTTTCTAATAGCTTTTGTTTCTTGTTTTCTCTTATCAGAAACACTACAGGCTTTGTGCCATGAGCAAATCTATGGGGGAGGTCATGTTTTCCACACAGTAAAAAATCAGTAGCAATCTTTTGGAAGGAACATGATAAGCCTTGGAGGTTCACAGAAGCATACCTAAATCTTCCACTGCTGTGAAATGCAACCAGTCATCAGATAGGTTGCCAATATGGATACATTCCAGCCTTGGAATTTGGCTTTATGGACCTGAATTCTTCTCTGGCACAGAGCTGATATGCCATATGCCTTGGTGAGAGTTCCCAGGACTGTTTTCACGTACTTTTCTAGCAAAGTTTCACTCCCTCAGAGAGGAAGGGATGAGAGAAAGAGAAGCAAAGAATGTTATTGCCTTCACTACTTATGTCACTGACACAACCACACTCTCAGTGGATTTGAACAGTTGAAAGAGATTGAGAGGACATTGTTGGAGATACACCAGCATCTAATATAGGCAGGGATGTGTTCACATCTGCAGAATTGTTTCTTGTCCTACCTCAGTGAGAGGTAGGTGCCTGATTTCCCTCTCAATCTGTGTGCGTGTATATATATATATGTGTATGTGTGACAGAGGGTGAAGGAGAGAAGGTGAAGGAGAGAGGGATTTTGAGATTCTGAAAGCTTGTGGTAGGATTAAATTTTACTTTTGTTTTACTTTGCTTTGCTTTGTTTTGTTCTGTATTTGGCTGAGCATTTTTAAAATTGTACACATGGCTTTTTCCAGTTCTGCCAAGTAAGTAAAGTATATTTTGCACACACTTGAAATCTGCACATGTCCAGTTTTTCCAGTGCACATTTTTACTGGAATGCCTGCCAGGATCTGTAAGGGTGCAGATCTTTGATAGAAAGCTGAGAGACTGTAATGTATGGTTGAAAGAAAGTCTGTACAGAAAGTACTTAGGAATACATTCTTCACAAAACTCTAGCTGTAGGAGCTCACATAGTATACTTCCAAGGCTCACAATATTCAAAGTTCATGAGGTGGCAATTACATGAAAATGTTATGCCTTTTGGGATAAGTAACAACAACATCTATTTATAACACCATTTTCTCCAGAGGGAAGATCATCAACATATATAGTCAGGAATAAGGAAAAATAAATATAACACTATAGCAACATATGGAATGAAATCCCCAGCACCCCACTAGTTGCTACTCATCTCAGCAGCTTAAACACACTTCATTGGCTTAAGCTGGGGAATAAAGAGGAAGGTCTTCAACCCTTTACAAAAATATTTTTGGACCCTATTTTCTCCCCCATCTTTTCAAAATCATATGTGGATAGACGGATACTAGAACAGAGTCCATTACTTGTTTTGCATCTCTGATGGACACCATTAGTGTTAAATTCACACCAAAGTAATTTGTTGATGTCTATGTGTGTGCCTGTATGTGTGTGTTGTTTGTATATTGATGTTTATATACTGTCATCCCTCTACATTTGCTAGGGTTAGGGGCACAGGACCCCCATGAAAGTGGAAAAAATGTGAATAACTGTAGGTTCTCCCAAACCATATTTAACACATACCAAAAAAAAAAAAAAAATGATCACCCTATGCAACTCACCATGGACTCCCTTGAGGCATCAGTGTTCCTTCACAAGGCATAAGTGGGTGGCTGGTGGGTCTTAATACCACCTCCACTGCTGCCCCACACCATTTTTAAGAGGGACTTACTAGCCTCCATCACAGTTTCTCAGTCTCACGAGGCTTACAGTTCCTATTTAAAAGGCATAGGGAGCCAGCAGAGCTGACAGCAAATATTCCATGAATAATCAAATCCGCAAAAGTGAAAAGCACAAATATGGAGGGCTGGCTGTATTTGATTATTAGAATTAGTTGTTAATAAAATATTAATAGCTAAATTGTTGAATTAAAAATGCAATTAAAAAGCAACTACCACCAGATCAGGCATATCAATATAAATGTGAAGTTGGATCATGCACCCCCCCTCTCAGTATGAATCACTTTCATGGTTTCAGAGAGAGATCTTTATTAATTTATGGGGCCTTTTGCAATCAAAACATGTGTTCTGCCCCCAAACAACCACCATTTCTGTTTCTCACTTAGAATGCTGACTACCAGTGTGAACATTTCAAACAGAAAGAAAGAGAGTATCTATCAGCTTTCCTTTACCTCACTGGATTTTAGCTGGATTAGGATTATACTCTGTCCATAATAAAATAACTGCAAGCATGTTGAACCTGGTAATATGGGCTTTTCTGCTTCACCAATTCAACCTGAAATGTCACTTTTTCTTGAGAAAGCTTTGCATTTAATGTAACAGCTTGTGGGAATGTTTATGATCACAGACTCCATTAATTTGCTCATGTGTTCTATTTTTAATAAGCAGTTAAAAAGTGAACTTGTTGGTTTTAAGTGTCTGCTTCATTAAAATAAAAACCCATCAAATATGAATTCACATAACCATATAATAAACATTTATAGAAAATGAATGGACAACATTTGCCAACAAATATAGTCAAGATGTAATGCGGAGCGAAAATGAATATGTGGTTTATTTATGTGTAGATATACCATTTTGTTTGGATTATTAGGTCATTACGAATACTGAGGCAGCATGGTGTAATGGTATGCACATCAGATTGCAACCCTGGAGGCCAGAGTTCTGTTCCCACACAACCATGGAAAACCATTGGGTGACTGTGACAAAGTTCTGGGGATGCAGCTATCTGAAGTGCCAGAACAGCCTGGAAGCAGGTTGATAGGCAACCAGAGTCAATTCCCAGGAGAGATACCCAGCCCAATTGTGTGTGGGAAGGCTGGTGGTTGAGAGGAGAAGTTAATTTCTATGATTCTATGATTCTATATAAAACTTATAACTACCTGTTGTTGGTTTTTCAGTCTTTCAGTAAGATTCCTCACAAGAAGCTATGGAGTAGAGTCCTTCAGTCAGCCAGGGAGGGGGACTGTGTAAGAATGTTTGATTCTTAGTAGAAGCCTAGTGAGATGCAGAAGAGTAATTGAACCTTAGTAGAATCTAGAATATTTCCGCACAACATTCTTATAGCGCGACGATTCCACTTTCAACCTCCTATGGAATCCTGGGGTTTGCAGTTCCGGGAGGGGCCAGCCGGCCCCTCCCGAAACTGCAAACCCCAGGATTCCATAGGAGGTTGAAACTGGAATCGTTGCGCTATAGAGTGTCGTGAGGAAATGGCCCTAGTCAGAGTGTGATCTAGATTGGGGTTGAGCCTTTGGTAGATGTGCAGCCAAAGGGCTCTTTATGATACTTATGCTTTTTATGAGAATCTAAAGATACAAAGGAATGGTCTAAAAAGTGCACTAAAAATTTATATATTAATGTTGATCTGCATATGAACTTTAATACCCTATTCTTATTGCTGTCTAAATAAAAGGTTTTGTAAATGCATTTTTGTAAGTGATGACTCAACTGATTTGTATACAGTATTTAAAGTAACACAGAAAACATGCTATCATAAAGTTACAAAGTGGTTCTGAACCAACATTGAAAACCCTCACCCTTTTACACAAAGGTGGTGTTATAAGGGGGAAGGCAGAGTTGTATGGTAAAGACAGGGCACCCTATCAGATTGGAGAACCGCCACATCAATCTGGGAGAAGTAAGGGCCTGTCGCTATGACCTTGGGCACATCACACACTCTCAGCCTCAGAAAACCCTATAATAGATTACCTTAAATTTGCCATAGGTTGGAAATGACTTGAAGACATGGAACTACATTGACTTATGCTATAAGACTTTACTAAGGATTACAGTAATACTGGAAGGAAGGAAGGAAGGAAGGAAGGAAGGAAGGAAGGAAGGAAGGAAGGAAGGAAAGGAAGGAAAGAAGATTCTTTTATATGTTCTTATATATATATTCTTTTTTATATGTCGTTGTATTTGGGCATACAGCCATTTCTAGAGATGGGTTAAACAAAATACAACAGTGATCTTGAAACACCTGAATGTGGAATCCCATCAAAATATGCCTATGTTTATCAACAGGAATACATAAAAGACAAGAATAAACTGGAAGAATGTAAATTGTATATATGCATCCAGTTGTTTCTATAAACTTAAATATCTAACAATGAACAACCAAAACAATAAGAACAATAGAGAAATTCTGAAGCGTTGTTTCTACTTAAAATACCTATCTATCTATCTATCTATCTATCTATCTATCTATCTATCTATCCCTATCTATCTATCTATCTATCTACCTACCTGCCAACCTATTATCTATCTATCTATCTATCTATCTATCTATCTATCTATCTATCTATCTATCTATCATCTATCTCCTGGTATTTTTCTTTACAGGAAAAGTAGAAGGATAATTTTGAAATCATCTTTTCCTCGTATACCCTGTTTTTACATCAGAATTGGGTTGACTCTGTTGTACCTTAAACTATACTTCATTGACATATTCTTTTGAACATATGGGTCAAACTGGTATTGGAATTGATCAAGAATCAGTCAAGTTTCTGTTAAGCATGACTTGATCGCCCCATTGACTTCTATGTGTCTAATCACGTCTAAGTCTGGATTCGATCCTATCACTGCCATTGAAAATATCTCCAGTTTTCTTCATACAGATGGGTTCATCATATGGAATCGCATTATGTACACACACACATACGCTTCTTTATAGTTGGCTTTCACAGCCTAACAGTGGCAAGTGGCCAGTAAACCACTCAGTGAAATTTTCCATCTGTTTGTCCTTCTATTGCATGTATAATGCACATTATATAATTGAATGTCAAAGAAGTTTATGTGGCATTTAGACTACTCTAACAAATCCTAGAATGGAAAATTGGTTTGAATAGATGGTCTGTGCATTACGTGAGCAGGATCAGCAATACCCTTGTGTTGTATGTGTTGAGTCCACCTTCACTGTTTTTATTCCTTCATATTGTAAATTTTCTGCCTGGCACTTTATGAAGCTAAAGCAACTACATTTATCACAAAGGGAACATAAATTATTGCTATTTTATTGTGACTGAGAAAACAGGCTGTAGCTGTGATGTCGGATAGTTTTTCTTTTCTTTTTTTTTAATGTTGTTACTCTCTTTTACAAAAGGCATTGTGAGTATGGAGAAAATGGAAAAGCATTGCTAGAAAAAAAAATGACATTGAAATCAAAGATGGCATTATAGAGGTCCTGAAAAAGTCAAGGTATTTCAATTTATTGTTGCATCTTCAAATAAGACGCCTGAAGAAGAAAGAGCATTATTTTTTACAGTTGGATTTTTTCCCCTTCCTTCATTATATTTTCTGTCTCTAGAATGACTGAAGATAAACTTGTGTTTTTTGGAGTCAAGGTTGATTGTTTAGCTAAGCTGTTTGGAAGCTTGTTTGCATGTTTTTGTGTGTCCTAGACTGGGTGCTCTCTAAGGAAGATAGGGCTTTCATTGAGAGGCAATGAGTCACTGACTTGGGCCATTTTTGCTATTATTCTGCTTTCAACATTCTTTGGAATTCTGGGGTGTGTAGTTTAATGAGGCCAAAGAGATCTCTGGCTGAGAATTCTAAATGCCCCTCCCTAAGCTACAAACCCCAGGATTCCACAGGATGTTGAAAGTGGAATAATAGCACTATAACAGAATGGTGTGGAAGTGGCCTTGGATGAAGCAAACTAGCATCTGCATGCTTGTCTTTGGAGCTCAGTGAAAAAGGAGAGGAAAGCAGGCATTTTTCAAGGGTGTTGCACAAGGGAGGCTTGGAATGTTGTATCTTTGACAATATAGCACAACTAAAGTTGTTGGTAACAGAGTTGTTGTGATGACCTGAAACAGCTGGGCCCTGTTTATTTTCTTGCCAGAAGATTAGGAGCAGGGGATGATAACTGCACCAAATGCAAGCTCATTGCCTTAGTAGGAGAGAAGGTGTGGTAGCTTGAAGCTCGAATTGTCAGGGAGGATGGGGCTTTTCTGGAAAGAGTAGAGCATACTCTCCCAGAAGGACAAAACAAAGAAGATGCTTCTAGGGAGATGGAGAAATCCCAAACATAGAGGAAAGAGATTTAGGGCCTTTCTGAACTACACTGTTACAGTGCTATTATTCTACTTTCAACATCATGTGGAATCCTGGGATTTGTAGGTTACTGTGGGCAAAGGGCTTTCTGGCTGAGAATTCTAAAGGCCCCTCCCTAAACTGCAAACCCCAGAATCCCACAGGATGTTTAAAGTGGAATAATAGCATTATAACAGTGTAGTGCAGAAAGGCCCTTGCAAGAAGGAACTATATAATACTAAAAGGAGATTTCAGTCTGATCCTATCTCTTTTTTGATAGAGTTACAAATGTGGTAAATCAGAAGAATGCTATGGATATTGTATATCTTGATTGGATATACAATATCCACAACATTTTTGATGCAGGAAATAATATTGCTACATAAAAATGTTGTTTTCTGGGCAGAAAATGCTGCTTTCTGTACCAAACAACCATGTAGAGGTTTTGTGCAGAATAAATCCTGAATTAAGAATACTCCTTAAAAAACATGTGCGGTTTTTGAATACTTGCTCACATGGGAAGAAAATTGTTTAAATTACTTGTTGCTTCCTTTGAGAAGAAACTCTTAGTGAAGAATGCATCCCTAATGCAACCACATGTGGGAGGTTGGGTACAGTACTGTATTGCTAGAGAAGGTGTATAAAATGTCAGACATAATGATCAAGTTGCTTGTTCTCCAATCTGAGGAAAGGTTGAAAGTCTGCAGATATTTGGCTTAAAAAAAAGTATGAAGTAATATAATCATAGTGTATACAGTTATGTGCTTGGGGAGAAGAAGTGGGCAGGAATTAAAACATCTCCTTCTCTCATAATATTCAAACTTAGAGTTATCCACTGCAGCTGGGACAGTCAAAAGAAAATAATTATCACACAGCAGGCCGCCCAGCTAATAGAATTCACTTCCACATGACAGGCTGCATCAAACTTGAAAAACAATTACATCAGTTGATAGAGAACAAGGCTATTAATGGCTACTAATTTTGATTGCTATAGATTTACTTCATTTATTAACTCCCCATTGCTGAGGAACTTAAGTGGGTGGGTATTATTCCCCCATGTATTGTTTGTGAGCTTCCTAGAGGCATCTCTCTGAGTATCATGGAAACATGGTTCTGGACATGTTTTTGAGCTAATGTAACCTGTGCCTTCTTATATTCCTTTTACATATATATATATATATATATATATATATATATATATTCCAAATGAACAAGTACAGTATGTTGAATAACAGAAATACTTCAGGACAGAAGCTCTGCTGCTCTTTATCAAGTCCCCAGAAAAAGATCATGTCTCCCAAAATGCTCCACCTTCCTTCTTTCTTTTCCATTCTTCCAACAGATTTTCAAAATGCTGCTTTATTCCCCACACACACAGACACTTGCTTTACATCCCTCTCTACCCTTTAGTAGCAGTAGTAGTAGCAGAAAATCATCATCATCATCATCATCATCATCATCCTTAACCTTCAGTATTTTAGATGACTATTTCATTTGGATACAGAGAGACTCTCAAGTTTTAAGAGGCTATGTCCTGTCCAAAGGAGGAGAAGGTTTGGCCCTCCATATATTGAGCACTTAATCACATCAGCACCATTCAACATGGCAAGTAGTGAGGGATTAGGAAGTTGAAGCACAAAGTATCTGAAGGGCTAAATATTTCCCACTGACCTTGCTGATGGAATTTCAACCATCTGTCTGGGACTATGACCTTCAGTTCTCCTAACAAATGAACAGTTGGTTATTAGTGGTAACAATACTGTGCAATAGCTATTAAACTATTAGAAACAGAAAGAAACTTTAGCAGTCATGACCGTCACAACAAAAGTAGGCTCTACATACTTCCTGAGACTCATTATAATAGAGTAATAGAATAATACAGCTGGAAAAGACCTCCGGGACCATCCAGTCCAACCCCCTGCCATGCAGGAACACCCATCAAAGCACTCCTGACAGATGGCCATCCAGTCTCTGCTTAAAAACCTCCAAAGAAGGAGCGTTCACCAGATTCCATGGAGGCAGCAGCATATTCCACTGCTGGACAGCTCTGACCATCAGGAAGTTCTTCCTGAGGTTCAGATGGAATCTCCTTTCCTGCAACTTGAATCCATTGCTCCTTGTCCTAGTCTCTGGAGCAACGGAAAACAAGCCCACTCCCTCCTTGGCATGACATTCCTTCAAATATTTAAACATGGCTCTCATGCCCCTTCTTGACCTTCTCTTCTGCAGACTAAATATCCCCAGCTCCCTAATCCACTCCTCATAGGGCATGGCTTCCAGACTCTCCACCATTTTGGTCACCCTCCTCTAGACACATTCCATAAGAAAATGTATAACTCACAGGTGCACATATGAGCACATCTGCAAGTTTTATATAGCATTCACAAGCAACAATATCCACCCAAAGTAACCTGCATTTTCAAAATCTATTATATCAAAGTCAAAGTTTGTGAGTGATCTTGTCTGTCTGCCTGCATCAGGCAGGTGAGGACCTCATATGATTGGCTATGTGAGGCGAGAAGACCTTATATGATTGGCTGGCTGTGAAGATTCTATGGAATCCTGGGGTTGGTTCAGGGAGAAGCCTTTAGAATTCTCAGCCAGAGAGCTCTGAATAGGCCGGTTGCTATGGAGACGACGCCTAGCAGCAAGCCCCCTCACGAACCCAACCTCTGCATGTTAACAACTCTGAATACAGACCGGATGGGGGAATATGGGGAAAAGTTAGAGGTACTGAACAACACAGTTTGGGGAATTAGAGACACAAGATCTCAAATCTGTATATTTCAACCGCATCTAACTCTTAAGGTAAGGCAAGGCAAGGTAATTCCTGAAGTATTTCGAACAAGTGTTACCTATGAGAAAATAAAATCCAAGCCAATGCTGGGTTAATACTCTAGTAAATAAATAAATAAATAAATAACTCCTAAAATGTACATGTGGAAGATTTGTGTAAAGTATGTAAATTGTAGAAACAAATTGGGAAATCAGGAAAAAAACGTACCAAAAAAGAAAATAAAGTGATCAAGTACAGGAAGAAAATGCAAAAATGTTTACAATTGGAAAAATATAGGGAAAAGTGCTTTAATCTATGTGAGCCATTGGTGTCAATTATGTAAATTGCTCACACAAAAGTGGAAATTAAGAAAAAAAATGTACAAAAAGAAAGCAAGATAATCAAATATGGAAAGAAAATGCAAAGTGAGATTCAGAGGAATTAAATGAAATTGAGATGAGAGATTTGCACACCCCTAAAAGCTATACCCATGGCTGTAAAAATGTTTGCTTCTTCTCCTCAAGAGGTTTTGTGAAATAAACAGAAGGTGAAGTGAATAGCGTTTGATTCCTGAATCACACTCAGAGGCTTGTTTCTTTTGAAGAACACACACATTCAATCCCTTTGAAAACTTCAGCTCTGAACTTCACATCAGTAATTCTGATTTTGTTTAATTCACTTTCATAACAGAAATTGAAGCCGATGCAGGATGTATATGGTCAAGCAAGCAGTCTTTACAAAAATAAATTAAATCAGATCAGAAAGTCCCAGATTTCTTAAACACAGTGAAGAGCCAAGGAGATCACAACTAACCGAGAATGACCTGCATATTCATGAATATTAAATTAGGGGAAAAATGTCATGTGGACTGTGGTATTTGTGACACAATCATGCATATCAAACAGGAAAGTCCAGACTGCAAAGTCAATTCTAAAGGAAAAGATTTTAATTTAGATTTAACCTATGGGAAATGTCTGAAACTTTATTTAAAATAACATGGAACTCAATTCTGAGAAAACTAAATTATATTTAAAAGAGTTATTCCCTGTCTTTGAGCTCAATAAGCTCTCAAGCAATAATTAAGTACATCTCTGAAATACAAAATTCCCAAAGCAAAGAAGTAGAAGAAGATTCATGCAAACTCATCATCATCATCATCATCAATCATCATCAATAACCTTTTACTTAGTGTAACTACATATACTTAGCTAAATAGCAGAGGTGATAAGGAACCTTGTTAGTGAATTGCAAAGATGCATATCCAGATCACAGCAAAAATGCCTGGTGCACATCAGTGCCCAGTGTGCATTGGTCTCATAGTGCAATGGACATTTTGATGGCTCTGCAAACATAATAAAACAGTAGCCCTCTCCTGCATGTGGTACAAACTGAACTCAGGAGCGGTGAAGTTGTGGACTCAGTAAAGCAAGAAGCTGGGCTAATGACCAACCTTGGATGAATTCAGGAAACTGAATTGACACACTGGAGTGACTAACCAAACTGACAAACTATTGAGAAACCAACATCCCAGCCTCTCCCTTGTCAGATGTTACTAAAATTGGTCAATTCGAATTCCCATATACCTAAGTCCACTTATGAAAATGTAGCCTCCATACAGGATACTGGCCAACAAAAATAATGATTGTACAAATACATATGGGGGGGATCTTCCATTGAAATCTATCAGTCTTTCTGAACTACACTGTTATAGTGCTATTATTCCACTTTCTTTTCTTTTTTTCAATATACTTTTTATTAAATAAAACTATTATTCCACTTTCAACATCCTATGGAATGCTGGGCTTTGCACTTTAGGAAGGGAATTTGGAATTCTCAGCCAGAGAGCTCTTTCGCCTCAGGAAACTACAAACCCCAGAATTCCACAGAATGTTGAAAGCAGAATAATGGCACTATAACGGTGTGGTGAGGAAAGGTCCTAAGATATTTACTCTAAAAGGGTATAGGATTGCAGAACTGTTGTAGCCTGACATGTTAAAAGTCTATACAATTAGCACCATAAAGCTGTGTCACAAGATATTATTCCAGAGTTAGCATATTGTCTCCTATCCGTATGTGCCCATCGCTCTAAAGACAGAGACACTTGGAGAAGAACTCCGTGGATGATCTCAATTACTGGAGGGATAAAAAGGAAGGCTGACAGCCTTTCAGAAAACTTAATCCCATATACAGTTTATAGATCAAAGCCATCTCTTTTAAATATGCCTCTGTAGAAAAGAGAAACCAGGAGAAATTTCGTTAGCACAGACAAAGGACTTGGGATTCAATCTGTTTCAGTACCTTCAGTTTGTTACCTAATTTGTCTTAAATCTGGAGGATTCTGGAAATCTTAAATTCTAACTATTTCAAGCTCTGAGGTTGTTAAAGATCTGCTGACAATATGCATGGATTTTTGTGCACATTATCCAAGGTTATGCAATTTTGTGTAATATAAATATTTGTGCAAACATAAATATTTGTGCAAACCAATTTTCTTGTATTTACTTCTTTATTTACTTCTTTATTTATAATTTGATTTATGTCCCATTTTTTTTTCTACAAATGAGACTTGGCTATTCCACTAATATATGCATTTTCTTTGCATTCCTACCAATGCATGCAGTTTTATCATCTACAGTGAGCCCTCGGTATCCATTTGAGTTTGGTTCCAGGACTCCCTATGGATGCCAAATTCATGGATGTTCACATCCCATTATATAGAGTGGCATAGTAAAATGAAATTCTTATATAAAATGTCAAAATCAAATTTGCCTTTTTTTAAAAAAATATTTTTCAGTTGTGGTTGGTTGAATCCATGGATACAGAATCTGAAGATATGAAAGGCTGACTGTATCTCTCTCTCTCTCTCTCTCTCTTACATAGATAGCTGTATTTAATTGTAAAATTCAACAAAGGGCGAGTTAGGATGTAAATACTCATTTAAAGAAGAAGAAAAAAATCCTCCCCAAGAGAATAAGAGGCCTTCTTTTGTATAAATTGTGCAAATATTTTTAATACAGCTTAAGACTTTTTCTGCCTTGTTACAGTGCCAGTCTGATTCTCCTCCTCCTTCATCTGCCTCTACCTGCCCCCCTTTTCCTGATAGTTAATCATATAAAGCTCTCATTTTATATTCTTCGCCTGATGTTTACAGCATTGTAACGGCTGTGATTGGGCAGTTATTTTTATGCTAGGCAGGCTCACTGCCCTGCTGTCCATCACAGTGCATTATTTTGCATGTTATTTTCCATCTAGAATCCTCAAGCATGAAAAAAAAAATAAACTGGAAAGAGTGTTCTCTGAACAGCTGAGCAAACAAGAACACCAGACCTGGTGAAACGTGTGTGGGGCAGATGATGTGTATTTGAACATCACTTGTCATTGAGGGTGAAAAACATAAGCAAATCTCCTTCATATTTCTAGTTCCAGTGGTTAAGTGTGTTTTGGTTCATGTATTGGTTCAAAGTGCAAAATTAGAAAGTTCACATTAAAATGTGATTAAAATGTAAATGGAACATCAGCAAACATAAACATGTCAGTAAGTTACAATCAGCAATCTGACTTCTAAGTTCCGAACTAGTTGCACATTTCAGCCTATTCCCCAAAGGCAAATACATTAAATGGTATTTCATCAGTTGATTTGTTGGATGAATGCCAAATATCCTCAATAATTATGACACACATCATTCAACCAACAAATCCATTGATTGTGCTACATTTCATTTTTCCACTCACGGGCACTCAGAGCAGTTTCACAATGTCAGAAATAAACAAACCAAAAATACATGACACAAAAGGAAACACATTACTAACATTTCTATAAAATGTTTCACAGCTTGCTTTAGCCAAAGCTCATGTTCAGATCAAAATATATATATAAAAAATAAGCAAGTACAACATTTACCTCAAATGCCTCAAATAAATCTATAAATATAATATCAGCCACAACACTCAAATTTTAAACCTAAATAATGCATTTCATAAATAGATTATAAAGTATAGAAATCTATTCTTTATAGATATATTTCTCCAAACCTTTGGAATTATTTTTGACTCGTATTGTCCAAGATGAGTAAACCACATGAAACAGTGGGACTTTCGAGTAAAGAGGATTTCAATGAGAGATTTACAAGACAAACTTAGGTTGGAACATCATTTTTTTCTAAGTACAAAGATGGATTGCATTCTGATCCTTTTATTCTTTAGGCAGAATAATAACACAGAAAACACATCAGAACAAGACGAATAGCTACCTTCCACAATTAACCCACAGATGGAACTGTTTTCTTTTGAATAAAAGTGTTTATGTGTGTGTTTGTGTTTGTGTGTGAAATCCTCTTCTTAAAAGCCCAAGCAAGAGGTGAAATTGGTGATCACACAGCAACTTTTGAAAGGCTCAACCCAGAAGTCAAACCTTTCGTGGAAAAGTGTGTTCAACAGTGCCACCCAGTGGTACCTGCAATAAAAATGCTTATTTATACTTGAGGAAACATTTTCAGGGGGTGGCTGTGTTGACCATGCAGCAAAATATATAACAAAATCAAAAATCTGTAAAACAGCAATACACATATTGGCCGACCAAAGTGCACAGAATAAACCATGCAAGCTTTTAAAGCTTCACTGCCTTCTTTGTCAGGCAAAGATGTCAAAAATCCTACAGAGGAAGAAAAGTCATGATGGGAGAGTCACAGGCCTACGTTTTGTCTCAGATGTTACTCCTGTTGTCAGCTAAGATGGTCTAGAGGGATCTCAATACAGGTGGAGGCCATTTCCTTTCTTGGTCACCTGGAGACTAGGAACAGAGGGCAATAAAAGACAGGCATAGTATAGTAGTTTGAACTTTGGGTCTGTGACCCTGGAGATCAGGGTATGATTCCCTGATCAGCCATGGGAACCCACTGGATGATCTTGAGTGCATTACACACTCTCAGCCCCTGAAAACTTTATAATAGGTTTGTCTTAGGGTTGCCATAAGTCAGAAATTACTTGAAACCACACAAGAGCAACAACAGCAAAATTTCAAATCTGTTAACAACAGAAAAATAACTTGCCTTGATATCCAGGCTGTTCCCATCCAGTGTAAAACTAGCTTCCCCTTGGCAGTCACAGAGGACAGTATGCTGTGTTACTTACTTTTTTAAAAAAAATTAACATAACATGCAATTGAAGGCTTTCAAATGCGTTGCATTTACCCTTTAGTATGATTGTCATGGAACAGCAAGCAGACAGCAATGTGGAACATAGTTTTCCTTCATAAAGTTACTCTTGTTAATAGGTAATGTGTGTATGGAAATGGCAGCTATCTGAATACATCCATATGATGTGTAGGTTAGTATGATGGCACCAGGCTTTCAGGAATTCCTTGAAAAAGAATTGCTCAATTGAACGGATACACATTCATTTTTGATGTATCCTGCCTATATTTTATAATAGAACTCAGAATTGTGTGGGTACAGTTCTCCAAACTCTTGTCCATCTAGGGAATATTCACACTCTGATTCATTTAGCTTCATCAAGGTTGTTCATCGTGGGCCCTCAAGAGCACGTATGGAATTACATGTTGAGGTTTCAATGTCTCGACACAGCACTAGGATTTGGAATCCAGCCACTTATCTCATCAAGACAATAAAACCATTCAATTATATTTCGGTTACTTAGGCAACTGCATTTGGACTTTTATTAGGAACAATATTGCTTCCTTATGTTACTCTGAAAACGTGCTAACAGTAAGAAAAAAAATGAGAAATCTTTTTCTCCAGTATTTTCATACAAGAGAAACAACTATCGTCTGACACTATAATCTGTCTTTTAATTAATTAAAATGACAAACCTCACCATTTTGATTGAAATAAGCGGCTCCCTGTGGTTTGTAGTTTGAGATGCCATTGTTCTCTTTACAGACATGCTATATTTTTCAATTGCACGGTTAGAGCTCTTTGCTATTGCTGAAAATTATTCAGCATGGTTCATAAAGTAGAACCATTGCATAATTCTGTTCCTTTTATGCCATGCATATGCTCTAAAAACAATAGCAACCAATGAGGCAATTGGAAGTCAAAACCTCTAGCAGTTGGTGGTTGAGGGAGGAGCAGAATCCTATCAATAGATAAATCTGTCTGTGGCCATTTCTGAAGAACAGTGTTATAGTGCTCTTATTCCACTTCCAGCATCCTGTAGAATTGTAGGATTTGCAGTTTACTGAGACCCAAGAGTTCTCTGGCTGAGAGTTCTAAATGTCCCTCCCTAAACTGCAAACTCCAGGATTCCATAGAATACTGAAAGTGGAATAATAGCACTAGAACAGTATAGTGTATAAATGGCCTATTTCTCTCCTGTGTCATCTTCAAAGGTTTTTAACCATAATTGTATTTTTTTCCACAATAACTGACATTTTTAAGAAAAACAAATTATCTCCAAGTACATATTAAAATACAAAATCTGATATGATGAAATGGCTAAGAACTGTGGCCATTTCCACATGGGCTTAAAGAAACGGTGCAAAGCATCCTCCAGAGACGATGTCTGCACCTGGGAGTGAACTGGGTCGGACCTACTTACTGTAGATCCGCACCTCAGCCCACTCCCGAACGACCTGAAGTGGCTGTCCAGTGTGCTTTTGAAAGACCACTTGAAAGAGGTCTTTCAAAAGCACGGAGCACACCACTCCGTTCCCGCACTTCGGTGCAGATTTGCAGGCTCGCACCAGTGCGAGCCTGCGATCTGCCGGGGGTGGGCTTTAGGCTGGCGAGCTTCCATGGTTGGTGGAGAGCCTCCACCAACTGGAAGCTGCCATTTTTTCCCCGGAGCAGTGTGGAGCAGCGGCCACACACTGCTCCGGACCAGCCTGGACCCAAGCGTCGAGCCCAAAGGTCTGGTAAGTACTGGCATGGGCGATTCTCTCACCCCATGTGGAAATGGCCTGTGTTACACCAAAACATGGGTGTCTTAATCTAATTATAGTCTGTGTCAGTACAGAGAACCCCATGAAGACTCAATGGTCAATGTGATGAGGCAGAGACGGTTGGATGTATTATCATGGAGATGCAGCACAATAAAGTCAAAGTGAAACGGTATCCTCTGTAAACAGTTGGTCAGAGAATTAGAACATACATGCCTCTTCCTCTTTACAAGTTTTGCTATACAATTGCCATATAATTCCCTTGGTATTTTTGCATGCAATTTGTTCTCATTGGGAAATGAAGCTTCAATACCTTATGTCCATTCCCACCCAACAGTTTGAAGGAGCAAGTTCCTTGATGTTGAGGTTATACTGATTAGACTCTCTTGTCATGACTGGGTAGATGACCAAATAAGTGATTTTTGGTCTTGAGAATAGTTTGCAAAGGATGCTGCCTTAGAACACAGTGATCCATAGTTTACGATGATGTGTACATAGGTAGACTTTGATACTTGTTTTAGAATATAAGTCTTTATACTTAGTCATCAACTCTCCCCTTCACTATTGCTAGCGTGTCTACTCTGACCGTGGAATCCAAATTTCAATTTAATATGCTTGATGCAACCATAGGCAGGCAATATAACCTATTTGCATTCAATTTCAACCCCTGTTCTATGAATGAAAGAGATGTATCTCAATCTGCTCTAAAATAATCTTCAATTCTTAAAACGACGCTCACATTGCAACATATAAATATATTGTGTCCTTCTTGCGGAGTCTGTAAAATATAAAGAATAAAACACACACACACACATTTATAAATGTCAGATACTACCTAATTATTGAAATAATTGCACTCTGCAATGTAGTCTGTATTATTCAAAAAACAGTGTTCATAAATTTCTGCAAAAAGAGATTCCAATATAATGTACCAATAACTAAAAGATGATTTCATTGAAGGCTATGGACTTTCTGCCTGCTAGCCATTTTTCTGGAACATAAAACTCGACATAGAACACTGAGTTTGAAGGGACTGCAAAGGCCATCTAGTCCACAAGCCAATAACCTTCAAGAGCATCATATTCATGAATGAAAAAAATGCTTGTATATTTCTCATTCAGTATCTTGTAATGCCCATAAAAAATGTGATGAGATTTTTCACCCTTCAGGATTTTGTACCTTTTTTTCCCATTTTTCATTAACAAACATTGTTTTTTTCTTGTGCATACACACACACACATAATGATTTTTTACAGAAAACACTGTATTTCATGCAAAACCTCAATATTTCCAATGTAGTTTCAAGGAGAAAACAGTTTCTGCAAAGTTTCTGTCAAAAAAAAATTTCACAAGAAGTCCTAACATGCAGAAATTCATGGAAAATGTGATCATGTCTTGCAAATCTTGCCCGGCTGGGAGACAGGAGGAATTGTGAAATTCTTCATCCAAGTGTATGAGAACAAAATAAGCAAAGATTTGTATCTCTGCATGTGGATATGTTTGGGGTGAAAGAACTCTCACTTTCTCACAACTCTTGCTGAAATAATTCTAAGATCTAATTTAAGAATCAAAACTGCTTTTGTTGGCAAAGACGAGGATTCACTGTGGGGAAGTCCTGTGGTCTCCCAAGTTGCCAATTTTTATATGAAAAAGTTTGAGAATGATATTACCTTTCCAGGAAGTCATAAATAATTATATTGGAGACTGTTTTGTCAGATAATTCTGCAGTCTCTTTTTCAGTAAGTGAGTCCTTGCCATACTGTAAATGTGCTGTATACAATTATTTGAACAATTATGTACTTTCAGACATTTACATACATCTATTTATGTTTTTAAAAGAAATATTTTATAGCCCTCTGAAGGTTGCTTTAAAATATTTATCAACTGGAACACTTTAGGCTTTTTAACAATTTAGCATTACTTACATGTCTTGAGACATGTCTCTTTCATTCATGAATTCTATATTAGGTTTTCTAGTTTTTGCTTTTTCTGTCAACATCCAAAAAGGCACTTTAAAATACCTACAGTAGTTCCATTGTCATGGATGCAATTACCCTGCTATCACAGTGAACATGATTTTATTTCCAGGCCTACCCATGGGAGACAATAAGAACATTTTTCTGATCTTGAGGATTGGGAACAAACCATGGGAAAATGAGACCAGATGCAGAGACTGGCTTCAATAAGGACCTGTTTATTTGATCTAACCTATTTAAGCACTGCTGGCCTGGAAAGGAAGCAAGAGGGGGAAGGAACATGATATGGGCCCAGCTGAGACCAGCACGGGCCTTCTGTCACGCGACAGCCCCGTGAGCCTCACGGGAGTGGGAGCGTCGCTCCGCACAACGCACTCCCACTTCCGCCGGGCTCACGGGGCTGAAGCTGCGTGATTGCGGGTTTTTTTATTTTCGCTTCGAAGCGAAAATCACCCGCACTCGCGCAACGCTCCCGGTGCCCGCGCGCACTCACCTCCTGTGTGGAGCATCAGGGAGGCTGCCGGGTCGCGCTTCCTTCCCTCTGCCCCTGCGGAAGGAAGGGGCGGGGCGGGGCGCTAGCGCGACGGACGCGACAGCCTCCTGCTTCGCGTGCGCTTGCGTGCGGGGGGACGGACGGGACAGGCTCCTTTCTCGCGCGTGGGGGGGATGGATGGATGGGACAGTCTCCTTTCTCGCACGTGCGGGGGGGGACGGACGAGACAGGCTCCTGATTCGCCCGGAGGGGAGGGCGGCTCGCGCGACACTGTCGCTTCCCCCCTCGTTCCTTCGCCTGCGGAAGGAAGGAGGGGGAAGCGGCAGCCTCCCGGAGAAGGCTTCTTGCACGAGCCGCCCTCCCCGGCTCGTGCTAGAAGCCTTAATGTGAAAAGGGCCCAGGTGTCAGCCTCTTGACCACCTCCTCAGCATTCTCCTGGGTGAAACATCTCAGCCCCAAGGGCAATCCAAATACTTGGGTTGCTCTCCAGCTGATCATAACTGGAAGGTGACCCAGTGGACTTCCACACAAGCCCCAGAATTCTATAGTGAGAACCTGGATCCGAAGTTAACCTCAAGAACAGCCCCTTTGCCCAACCCTCTCAGGGCCCAGAACCCTATAAGGGGAAGTTTCAGAGTCCTACCCTACATCAAAGGGGTGTCACAGGTGATAAGGCTTATATTCTGTCACCAACATTACCTGCCAAGTAAAAGCCTATTTATTGACACTACCCAAAGCTAATTATCAAAGTCCCACAGATACAGTATAGGGTAGGGGAAAGAAAAAATGGGTGAAAGAGGGAAAATTCCTACCTAGCCCTGAGGCAACCAGAAAAGCCCCATACTTCACTGAGAATGGGAGGATGGACAGAACTGTGAAGATCCGAGGAGGTATGGAGGAGGTGTTCAGACCTTAAATAACCTACACCTACACCCCTGTTGCATGCAAGATTCTTTCACTTTGTGGCAGATGCAAAGTCCTGGTCTCTCCCATGGAGGGTATCAAAGTCCTATCCTCCCCCTCAGCATCATTTGCTGTGCAACTCCAGATAAGGAATACTTTTGCAAGAGACAGGGTTTTCATTCTATCCCTGGTATAAAACATTGTTCTGGATCCTTCATGCCTTTGCTTTTTTTGTGTGTGCTACTGTAGAAGCATTTTCTTATTTCCAGTGATGTGTGTGTTGGAGGTAGAGTTGGAACCATTGTGCCTCATCTCCATATAAATGAGAACTCAAGATGAATGTATTGTCCATCTGTATTTTGATGGGTGAGAACAATTAACCTGCTTTCAAGCTGAACGTGCTCAATGTTCATCACAGCCAACAAGTACCCCTCCTTTAGTGGAACAGCCAGTGAGAGATATTCAGTGGTGTGCACAACTAGCAAAGTCAGTCTGAATTATGTCCTCTTGTCAAAATATGCAAAATGTTCATCAATCCACCACCATGCAGAGCTAGCTTTGATTATGTGGGTATTGAAATGCATGGTAATTCTTTGAAACAATTTGGCCACTAATTGGAGCAGCCTATTATATTAATGTAGAAGGATATGCAGAAATAGCCTGTGCCCCACACACTGCGCTTTTTACAGTGCTGGAAACATTAAGATAAATTGGCTTCCTTGGATTTGCTATTAGTCTTCATGAACTCATTTCTACACCTATTTACTTGCCTTCAGCATTTAAATGCCTCCTTCTCTGGTATGCAGGAGAAAATTCAAGGCTTTCTTTCTGTGCAGTTTTTGGCACATTATGCAATGTGGGGAGATTACAGTTCAACAAAATCTGAAAAGGTATAGTTTATCTCCCCTCCCCAAATACACATACACACATTTGGAAGCACTATTTGTATATTCCATATTAATCTGGCACTGTGAGGGATTCTTCACTTATATTGAAAACTAAACAGGGTCAAAAATAAATCCTGGTTGTAAAAATCTGCTTAGGACCTTTCCAAGTTTTATTCCTAGGGTTTTTTTTTCCTTTCTCATTCGGATAGTTTGAATGATTGTAAGCATCCTTTGGGGAATGTGGACATCCCTTTTTTTGGAAACAGATGAAGGCCAGTGGGTTTGCTGCTTCTATTTGATGAATGTATCCTTCAAAGTGTTTATATATCACTTTTTACCTTTTACAGACACACAGACCTCTTAAAACTCAATACAAAACACTTCTGTTTTTTAAAAATAAAACTAAATTTGAAAATTAGAAGAGGTACATTTCAGCCATGTTAAAAGCATTACATTCCAAGTTGGGTTCAAAAGTTTATGAAGTATATGTGAGTAATGGGAGGGATGAGACCAATCCACTTCTTTCAGAGAGTGGAATTCCATAAATGTAGCACCACAGCAAATCTCTGTTACCAACCACCAACCCAACTATTCTGGCAGCAAGAGATATGATAGGGTCTCCAAAGATTGTGCAATGAATTCATGCTCTCCTTATCTAGTTAGAACAATTTGATTCTGCTTGTGGCTCCATTTTAGTCAGATTATACCTAGAAATTCCTAGGATTTGTCAGCTAGTGTCTTCAGGACTAGAGCTGGAACAAAAGTTTCTTTTCATGTCTGGATCACACACTTAGAAGCATGGAAATGAAAGGCGATGTTGCCTCACAGCTGGGATAAGTGTACCCCAACAGAAGTCAGGGAGAATCGTGTAACTATCTTTGAGTTTACATCTGTTCCGTCTTAACTGTCCCACAGTTAATTAATAAATCTGAAACCCATATTTAATCAAACATTACTTTAGTTCTTTATTTCTGGGTAAATGGAAAGAAAATGAATCCTGCTTGAAGCAGAAGACTTCTGTCTCTGTCTCTGTTTCTTTCAGCTAAGCGAGGAACTTGGAGGAATATTAAAGTCGTCTGAGACTGTTCAGATCATGGCTGACTGGTTTAGGGATCAGTCAAGCATGCTGTCTCTTGTTGACGTGAGTTGCAGACATTTTCCCCGCAAGACTTCTTTGTGTTTTCCACATGCAATTCACTGGGCAGGTTTGCTTTCTCCTGTAGGGTATTTCCTGACTCGTCCTATTCACACTAAGTTAAAATTCATCACAGCAAGCAAACAATAATGACAGTATATGGGAACTGTTTCACATGTCAAATCATCAAGATGCATTTATTCAAAAATGACACTAAGACATATTTGTTTATTGTTTAATTCTTGCCAATTCTCAGATCCCAAAATGCAGCACAGTTACCTATTGCTTCACACGTCTGTGCAGAAATGACCTGTAATTGATAATTACTTATTCTATACCAGGTTTGAGGCTTCCTGCTTTATTTCAGAGGGTTTAAGTAACATCTCAGACCATTTCCGCACTACAGTGTTAAAGTGCTGCTATTCCACTATCAACCTCCTATGGAATTCTGGGGTTTGTAGTTTAGGGAAGGGCACTTCGAATTCTCAGCCAAAGAGTTCTTTGGTCTCAGTAAACTACAAACCCCAGAATTCCACAGGGCATTGAAAGTGGAATAGCAGCAGTTTAACACTGTAGTGCGGAAATTGCCTCATTGTTCCAAAAAGGCCTGGGATAAAGCCAAATTTGGAGGGGGAGGTTAATAAAAATTGGTAATACCCTCACAGTGACGACAGGATGCAATGACTAGACTGAATTTGACTTTAAAATGAATGTGGAGAGAACTAAATGTGGAGGCAGCCAGTGTTGTGTGGTGATTTGAACATTGAACTATGACCCTGGAGACCAGGGATTGATTTCTTGCTCAGACATTTCTTGCTACTGAGTGACCTTGGGCATGTCACACAATCTCAGCCCCAGAAAACCCCATGAAAGATTATCCTTAGGGATGCATAAATGACTTGAAGACAAGCAACAACAACAACGATAACAACAACATATCCAAATCAAACTGTAATAGCGATACCATAGTATCACTCTTCTGGACATAACATGTATGACTAGATAAAACTGTTAACAGGATGACCACACCTTAAAAAATGGCACCAAAGCCAAAAGGATACCAAACAATAAGCACAGAAGATGTCCACAGAACAGTTTTTCCACTGTTTAAGCCTGTTTAATACATTGTTGTTGTAGCCTTAGTCATCAGATATATCACACACGATAAGCTTTTATTAAATGGCTATAATGATTTCCATCAAGCTGGGAAAGACATCGTACATAAATAAGGCAAAAGGACTAGAGGTGGATAAGAATCAACTGGTACAAACATCCTAGTATGTGTTTTTTCACAGCATAGCATGCTATGGCATGTCTTTCTTGCAATCTGTGTTGCCTGTTCTTATGTGTGTTTATCTGACAGTAAGAGCTACAGACTTTAATGGGTCAAATTCCAGAAATACATTGTGTAGTATACAGCATTAATGCCTTCTCTCTGCATATTTTCTTGTTTCTTCTACACACGCATCATGTTTCACATGCTTGCACATGTCATATTGTTTGAAGAACAGAAGTACTATTTCCTTCACCAGAATTTCATTTTAGTGTTATTTTAAACTACAGAAAATCTGTTCAAACAATGGAACCCGCCTGTAGCCTGCCATTACCCAGGAGATATTTCAAATGATTTTGCATAAATCTTATATAACCTACTTAAGCAAGGACAATTTGAAACAAAAATAAAGTACCAAATTCTATTGATGATGGCAAACTCTGTGGGAGGGTGCATAAAATGTGTCAGATATTTTCACCAGGGAAACTTCAAATATTGCTATAAAGTGTTGGTTGTAGCATATGAAACTTGCTGCAGGAGACACAAGACAGCAGTGACTGGGCCTTAAGTAACAGATCTGAAAAAAGTTTCAGTATAATAACTGTAGTATAGGGACGGTAAATTTTGATTTCCCAAGTCCCAACAGATGTTGAGAAAGATTAAGCAATTTTTTCATACTGTAGCTTCAAGACACTCATGATTTTTCTCTTTGCGATGAATGAAAACTGCACAGCTTTTCTACAAAAGCTGTGCAGCTTCCTTAGAAAACTATACAATTTTCCAGAAACAACACAGCTCCTCCTAAGAACTATGCAACTACCCTGAAAACTGGTCAACTTTTGATATGGAAAGGACTGTGTGTATTTTGTGCAAGATTGCTTTTTTACATAGTTTTGCATAAAAGATATTCAAGACTTCTTGTGGGATAGAAAAAAAAAAGAATTAAACTGAAGGTTTTGCAAAATGGAACTGAAAAAGGTGACTCGGGCTTACCTAAATTTAATCCTTATTGTCATTTCAGTTGCTTAGATTGAGTGAAGGAATGGAATAGCTTAAAAAATGAAAGATTATTACTACTTGAAGATAAAAATATAAGATTTGGATGGCACACATACTTAACAGTTTGTCAAGGATGTGTATAGTAGAGACTTTAACAATCACTATATAAAAATATTTGTGAAGATGTGGAAGAAATATAAACTTATATATAAATATAAACACCTCCATGTGTGTCTTTGCATGAGGCTTTCCACAAAAGAGAAAAATTGATGAAATATAAATGGATTAAACATAAAGATCTGCTAGCATTCCAAGGAAAATATTATAAGAACAGAAGAAGAAGTTCAAAGTGATGGAATAATTTGTCATTGGCTTTTATACAGACAACTTAGAGAGAAATTAAAAATAGAAATAAAATTAAATTGAATTCAGGAAAAGCCTTCTGGAATAGAAACAATATATACAGAAAATATTAAAACATTATATAAAATATATAAAATATTCTTAGAATGGGATACTGAAGAAGAAATTTTAAAGGAAGAAATGGTCCAATGGGCCCACAACATATGATACCAAACTGAAATGATGGTAAAAAATGGTAAAAAAAAATGGACTGAAAGGATGAAGCATACACTATTACAAGGTGTAAGAGAAAATTTAGATAAAATGCACTTTGATTGGCATTTGTCACCAGATAAATTATCTAAAATTTGTATAAAAATATGACCCTACCTGTTGGAAGTGTAAATTAGATATTTACCATCTTGGGTGGTCATGTTTAAAAGTTACGAAATTTTGGGAATATATAGAAAATGGAAAAAAAATTAGAATGCAAATGACATCTCAAATGTATCTTCTAGGGATAGTCAAAGATAATTTAGAAAAGAGACAAGGGAAAATTATATTTTCTATGACTACAATTGCACCAATTATGTTAGCTCAGAAATGGAAACAAAATACACTCTCAACGATAAGTGATTGGGTGATAAAATTGATTGATATGATGTTGATGAATAAACTAACATGCCTAATTAAAGAGAAGTCTGTAGATAAATTTGAGAAAGAATGGGACATCGTAATGTATCATTTGAAGAATAAATGCAGTGAACTGGTGACAGCAAATTTAAAGAAATGAAGATAAATATGAGATATAAATATTATGGAAGAAAACAAGGCCTATAATAAAGTCAGTGCCTTAAACACGGAAAAATAGATATGAAATTTATAGATTGTTTTTATACCAAGACCAGGTAGGAGGAAGTTGACATATATGGAATGTAATCAGTAGTGGGTAAATGTTGTGTATTGACTTTTTTGTGTTTTTAACAATCTTTTTTTAAAAAATGCAGCTATCTGTCTATCTCTATCTCTCTCCTTGTCTTTCAAAACCCAGACCTGTGCAGGACATTTCAACTCAGTTCCTGCCTTGAACTCTAAAAGCTTTGAAGGAAAGGTCATTTTAGTTCAGGAGGTTGTTATTATATGAAAAGTGGTTTTTAAAAAGCACGCAGCGCCGCCACATCCAGTCACCCTAGCGCAGATTGGGGTGTGGAATTACACAAAAGTGTATATCTCTTCCTCCCACCACTTAAACATTTAGAAACATTGACATGGTTCAGCACTTGAGTATCAGGGGGCAATATGACCCCAATATGGTATGGTGATAAGGATGAAAATACATGAGAGGAAAATACAACATAGTGGAGAACTTGTTCACCAGACCATCAAGAGAACTTTGTTCATAAAATCCTCCTTCATTTGCACCATATAATTTCTATCAGTCTCTAATATTGTACTATTGGGCAAAGAACATGTGATGGTATCTCTGTTCAAAGAATTTCTGGATGATGTGGATTGCTAGATCCCTTTTTAATCCACATCACTTGATGTGGATTACTAGATCCCTTCCAGTCTTACCATGGAATTATAGAGTTGGAAGAAACCACAAGGGCGATCCAGTTCAACCCCATTCTGCCATGCAGGAATATACCATCAAAGTACTCCTGACAGATGGCAATCCAGCTTCTGTTCAAAAACCTTCAAAGAAGGAGACTCCACCACACTCCAAGGCAGAATTTTCCATAAACAGGTCTTACCATTAGGAAGTTCTTCCTAATGTTTAGGTGGAATCTCTTTTTCCTGTAGCATGAAGCCATTGTTCTGTGTCCTAGTCTCTAGAGCAGCAGGATAAAAAAAAGTTTGCTTTATCAAATACAGGGCATCCTCTCAAATGTTTAAAGATAGCTGTCATGTCACCACTTCATCTTCTCTTCTCCAGGCTAAACATATCAAGTCATGGTTTTCAGGCCTTGATCTAGACATTATACTCCTATTGATGCAGCCTAGAATTTCATTGGCTCTTTTAGCTTCCCTCTTAACACTTTTGGAATATTTTCTAATATTCCTTCCTCCCTACTCATCATTCAACAATTTATTCAATCCAATTTATTCAATTTATTCAATGTACCTATTCTAATTGGGACTAGCCAATGGGATTCAAGCCATATTTTTCTTTCCTATCTCCCTTAAATATTTCTATTATCAAAATATTTTGCTTGCTACTCTCTCCTTCCTTCCTTCCTTCCTTCCTTCCTTCCTTCCTTCCTTCCTTCCTTCCTTCCTTCCTTGCTTCCTTCTCTTGGCTGTTTTTTATACTATGGTGAGAACTTTGATTACTGAGTGGAAAGGGAGAGATGAAGAGAAGAAGGTGAGCGAGTGATAGTTCAACCTATTTCCAACTTATGTCAGTGTCATATATTTTAAATCATAAGTCTGTTCTATCCCAGTCTCCATTTTTTTTAAAAAGCAAGATGCATCAAGATGCATTCAATCTGTTTGCATTTTCCTGATGTCTTAATTTTTTCTCCAAAATTAACATTTTATGCATTCTCTCAATATGTATATTCATATGCATTCTTGAGCCAAAAAGAGAAAATAACTTTGCAAATACTTGTGTTCTTTCCTTTAGCCCATTCTCCAGTCACAGAAATAAGGTTGCCACATACTCTGTCTTGCTTGTAGGTGCCCCCTCTGATTGTTTTTGGTTCATAACTTTTCAACCTTGTCAATTATACAACCAGTTCTACATATCCTAAGGCAACTGTCTCAGTCAATTCTCTGTCTTCACAGACAGTGTGCTTGCACACAGTTCCTACAAGTGCTAATGAGAGATATCTACACATCAAGAAAACGTGCTTCTCTTATATACTTGGCTTAATGTCATTTTCAATGTATTTAGAATGATACACATATTTCCTCCCCTGCCCAACTGCTAGGAGCTTGCTGGGCAATTATACTTCCATAATTCCTTTTTGAGCAATGTCCCACTAAGGTATTCAGGACGAGAAGAGAAAATAGGTTGCTGTGTTCACTGTTGTTCTGTATCCAATTGGGTTGGCCGTGTCTAGTAGAAACATAAGATACTCCTTCAGGAAAATTGTCATAGAACATGGAAATAATATTTTCAACCTTTTGACTCATTATAAAGTATCATGAATGGTGCTTTGCCATTTCCACTTTGGATCCTCTCTTGAATTCCACACACTGAAGAATGTTCATATTGTTCATATTTGTTCTAAAATAGCCAAGATCACCTCTGCCAAGTCTCTGGGGGAATGTGACCGGCCATTTCCACACATTTTGAGGCAAGTTTGGCTTCTCCCTTACTTTTTTAAGGATGGTATACTCCTTCTTTCAAACTAGAAAGAGAATAGAGTTATTTGTTTTCTGATATCTATAGATGTAGATGTAAATAGTGTGTGCGTGTGTGTGTGTAGCCTGAAAGAAAACCTCCACACACCTTTAAAAAAGTGAGAGGCAACAAATATACACAAAGATGTGGGGAAATGACCAATATCACTCCCCCAAATGTAGGGCTATTTGGGATAAAATACTTGGTGGAAAATGTGCAACTGTGGGGAAGTTCAGAAATTGGGGAGGGGAAAACAGTTTTGACAATACCTGCTTTATCTCCTTTTATCAACAGTCTTATGAAGGAGGTTAGGCTGAAAGATAGCAACTAATCCAGAAGCATCCACTAAGGTTCATGACTGAGTTGGATTCTAAACCTAGATTTCTCACCTCCACAACTAACCAGGAATGTCTGCAGAACTCAGCTACCTCACCAGCTTTTGCGCTTACTGAATATGCTAACTAGGGATGCTGAAGGTTTATTAGACTCTCATCGTGATGTGGAAAATAAATCTAATTTCGATTTCCTAGATTAATGCATGTATTGACCACAGTTCTTCTCTGAGTTTTGAACTTCACAGAATTTTGTTGAATTAAAGCATTTTTGGTTAAAAGGCATAGTAAATTGCATATAAAGACACAGATTTACAGTTTATGAAAAGATATTTCTTTTCTCCTTTGGGAGAAATTATTTTGTACAGCGACACAGTCTGCTCAACCCTCTTCTAATCATTTAGGTTCCATAAAGAGACATCCAGTTGCCCCTGGAGATACTATTCTACTTTCTGACAAAGGAACAGCTGGCTAGTCATGCAGACAATGTTCGTGGGTCATGGAAAAAGGGAAAGAAAAATATCGGGAATGTTGTGATCCTGGGCACTCATCTCCCAGGTGGCACCAAGTGCCTATTTATTCATTTATTCATTTAGGATCAGTGCAAAGATTTTTTTTTTCCAGTGTTCCACCTATGCAATGTCAATGCACTCAAATACAGTAGAATGGGGAGCAGGACATGGCCTCATTGTGCCATTTGGAGCAAGGCAGGGAGTACAATGCCAGCTTCAGAACAAGCAAGCCTTCTTATGGAAGCCTGGTAGTACTGGCATAGGACGTGGAAATACTTTCCACATTTCATAGCTACCATGGGTAAGGTCATTCAGAATGTGTGAGGCACAGCAAGAATGGTGGCAGCTACTATAGCATGATGACAGCTGCTCATTTTTCTACTTGGCTGGTCACCCAAAACACTTTTCTCCATCAGCCTCTACGTTGTGTTGTGAAACTTCTAGTTTGGATATTCTGGATCCATTTACCTGGATTGCCCTCATGCCCATTTCCAAAATTAGCTGTCTCAGAAGCATTTCTGTCCTGCCTCCCAACTCTTGCTTTCCACATCTCTAGGACGTCAGAGTGCAAGTCTGATGTTAGGCTTGAGCCCTGAAATCTCAGAGAATCTGATGCTAGTGACCTGAGAGTATGAGACCTGTTATCCATCTAGATTTGGGATAGAAAAAATATTTTAAATATTCAAAAATTATTGAAAAACATGGGGGGGTTAAGTATGGGGAAACCCTGGAGAGAAGAATCCTGGACTGGTAAGAATCTTTGCAATTTGGGAATTATTGTGAGCAAAAATTGCATCTGCTTGTTTTTTTTTGTGCAGAAAACAGCATTTTCTTCATGGAGAAACAGCTTTTTTTTTTTGAGCAGAAAATAGTATTTCTGCATAGAAATATTTCTGCACAGAAATATTACCTGCTGCAAAGAAAATGCTGTAGTTGGAGACACTCCACATAAAATTTGCTTAGAATTTGATTAATGCTGAAAGCAACATTTTCTGCATGTGAAACAGCTTTTCTGTACAGAAAATAATATTTAGCAATAGCATGTGTATTTCTGTACCTCTTACTAGCTAAGTGCTCTCTAAGTGGTTTACAATGTGTTTTAGCTAATTGACCCCCAAATAGCTGGGTACTCATTTTGCTGATCTGGGGAAGGATGAAAGGCTGAATCAACCTGGAGCCCTGCAGGACTGAACCCATTGTGCCACCAGGGCTCAATACAGTAATATTTCTGCATATAAATAATATCTTATTGAATATAAATATTATTTTCTGGACAAAAATGTTGTTTTCAGTGCAAATCAACCATGTGCAAATTATACACACAATAAGTCATGAGTTGTAAATAGTTTTCAAAATATTTCTCAGGCTGGTTCTGCCCTGTACTGCTATAGTGCTGTTATTCCACTTGCAACATCTGTGGAATTCTGGGGTTTGTAGTATCCTGAGGCCAAAGAGCTTTCTGGCTGAGAATTCTAAATGCCCCTGTCTAAATCTCAAACTCCAGGACTCCATAGGATGTTGAAAGTGGAATAATAGCACAATAACAGTGTAGTGTGGAAATAGCCTTGGAATGGGAAAAATTCTAAAATTACTCCTTTCTTCATTTTGAGAACATTGGAGGTAAATTGCATGTTTACTGTAGATCACTGGTTCTCAGTCTTGGGTCTCAACATGTTGAAATACAGTTTCAGCAATCCCTTACAGCCCTACCTTTGCTGGCAAGGACTTTTGACAGTTGAAGCCTAGTTTTTCTGGTCCACAGTTTCCAGAACTACTCTACATAGCATAAGACCTACTGTTGTGGAAAGTGCAACATTAGAAAAATCCATTTTACTTAGAAAAGGACATCAATTTCCCTTGAATTCATCCTCAGTTTTGTATAAGTTGTAGAAATCTGAATTATAGCCAAAAAGACCACAAGGTAGAAGAATTATATCATATCGGCATGGGCTAGTGGCTTTAAGAAATCATTTTTATTTTTGCTATCCACATACGGAACTCCTGTACAACTTTTAAAAGAGCATTTAAAACTCTTTGAGGAAGCCATTCATTTCTGAATAGCTCTCCTGCATGCCGTAAATTTTGAACAGATCTAATGAAAAGCCAATATTTAATGCAAGACAAAGACTTATTTCATTCATTCTCCAATGCCTTCATTTGTCATTATGGCAGCAACATTATCAAATGTTCATGTTAAATACTGTACATATTTATTGTGAGTAATAGATGGAACACATTGCCATGTTTATGATCACTGCATGGAAAAAACAACTTTACCTTCTTTCTCATTGTCACAATTCTTCTTTGGCAGAAGTTATGTGCTTTGGTTTCCAAGTGCTACACAGGACAAAACTTTATGAGGCTGTCCTGATGCAACCAGTTGGAATTCAGTGTTATGTTCACATAAAACAGTATTGCAACATATTTTTCTGTAATGATATCTTCATAGGGGTAAGTTATAAACTCAAGAAGAGCAAGTTTCAATGCTTGAAATTTAATATCTAGTTCATTTCCTATAAATGCAAGTAGTTGCTAGATATTTTTTTTCGTTGTACATTATGAGTACTTCAAGAAACATCTGAGCATGCAATGCATGTCCACAATGTGGTAGAGTTGTATGTTTGAATCAAACTGCAAACCCCAGAATTCCACAGGATGTTGAAAGTCGAATAATAGCACTATAACAGTGTTGGGTAGAAATGGCCTGTGTAGTGTGAGTGGGACCCAGTTCTAACCTACTATTGCTTTTAGCCACAATAAGAAAATGTCTAAATGGATGTCTGCCTCAGATAGAGTTATCCATCTGTTACTGCAGCTCTTTCCATAATTTCTGAACAGAAGACAGCATCAGATGATTATCTTTTAGTGGGTCTGATTGTCTTCTAGTAGACCTAGTATTAAGGACATTTCCTGAACAATTCAAGGTACTGTTTGAGCCACATGACAATCCCTGTTCCTTTCCTTAGCATTCTGGATGTCAGGAAGCTCTTCCTTTCAATTCGTATCTTGAACTAGTTTTTCTCTCTTGCTACTAAAGAGAAAGCTGGATCAGAGAAAGAAAACTTCTTAGAATGGAGCCAAGGGGACAGTTGGGGAAAGTACTGAACATATATGTTTTATAGGACAATGGCATTTAGGAGCCATTTAGAGATAATGCTCTGATTCAGAACTTTTTAACTCCAAATTGGGCTCAAGGAACAAAACAATGATGCGTATTGGGTTCCATCTAGTTAATGTCCTGTACATTATTGCAGTCTTTTCTTTTAAGAGGCAGGAATCTTAATCTCCAAAATAAAAAGGACACCAAGAATGTCTGGGTTTTACAGTATTGTAAAACTTCAAAGCCCTGAGATAAAAACTTAGGATAAACTGGGAAAATTCAGTCCTGCACCAATTCTCCATTTGTAGGATTGCTAGGAGGACCCAGTTTTATTAACCTCTGATGGAATGAGCACAAGAAGGGGCAAGGACAAAATAACTATGCTGTGCAAACGTAGCAGGCTGTAAGAGTCTGCTGTATCCCTACAGCTTCCTTCCTTCCTGTAATCCTACAGCTCCCAAGGCTCCTTCCTTGGAGGTTTTTAAGCAGAGGCTTGATGGCCATCTGTCGGGATTGATTTGAGGGTGTTCCTGCATGGCAGGGGGTTGGACTGGATGGCCTGTGTGGTCTCTTCCAACTCTGAATTTCTATGATTCTATGATTCTATGATTCTTGTTCATTAACATCTTGGCCCTTACATCTAAGTTCTAGTCCAGTGCAGGTTGTGATACTTACCATGTTGATCTCATAGGAATTTTGCTTCCTTCAAAGGTTTTATGGAAAGTCATGGGATGTGAGGGGAAGAGTTCCTTTGGGAAGGACTCAAGTGAAATATCTGAGAGTTAGTTTTGTACAAGTAACTTACTATGGATTCTAGGAAGGGATGGAAAGAAGGTTTCAAGACTTGGGGACAAGGGGAAACTTGGGGGGCTGGGGGATTCTCAAGGAGGAGAAGATCCTGTTGGAACTCTTCATGGCTATGTTATAGAAATGGCAGAGGGCAGCCAAGCAAAGATCACTATCTCTGATTATGACAAAACATAGCCAGTGACAGCGGTCCTGATTCAGCTGTCCCCAAATTTTCCTATGTCCACTACATGGCTTGGTTGGGTAGAGAGCAATTATTGCTAGCTATGTTCTGATACTATGCATATGACAATTCATATCCTCTGGACCTCCTCCAGAGACCCCAGAGGATGATGTGACAGCCGTGCACAAACTATTGGAGCATAGCAGATATTCATTAGCTGCACCTCCATCCTTCCCACAGCTCGTATATCAATGGATCTTTCCATACTACATTGTAATAGTGCTATGCTTCCACTTTCTATATCCTCTAGAATCCTGGGATTTGACATTTAAGGAGGGACATTTAAAATTCTCAGCTAGAGAGCTCTTTGGCCTCTGTAAACTACAAACCCCAGAATTCCATAGGATGTTGAAAGTGGAATAATAGTGTAGTGCAGAAAGGCTCTATGTGTCATTGGGGCTGGAAAATCTGTGTCTGTGCAGAGAGTCTGCACATTTTTTGAAAATTTTCCTGGAATGAGGATAAAATTGTTCATTCTTCCCTGTATGAATGTGTAATTTAAACAAGTATACACCTGTTCCTGATCAAGGCTTGGCTAGCAATCCCATGTCTGGATGAGGAGGCCTGCCTCACTTGGACCTTGCACTCTGGTACCTCCTTATAGTCTTGCAGTTCTCGTTGTAAAATGTTAATTAAAATGGCCCTATTGTGATTAGTTTCTTTATTTCCTAGTGGGCAGGTAAATCCAGTTACCTTCAATATGAAAGGGCTGTGTTGACCTCAGCTGTCCCACCAATGTCTACAGACTGTATTGATTGTTGTATCCGTGGCATTCAAGGTACATGAAAAGTGAAGATGTTTGGAAGTGGATACCAAGCACTGGGGCAATGTTAGAATTCTTCCATTGATGTAGAAATGAAATGTATGCAGATGGATGGATGGATGGATGGATGGATGAAGATAAATAGAGATAAGGTGACAGTCTAAAAGGGATACAAGCATCCAGCCATCTCTAGAAGTATGGAAAAACCACCTCAGCTGTGCAAGACAGTTTTATATGGAGGTTTCCTGTGTCACTTAATTCATACAAACCAAATATTCCTGTTAACCATGGGGAGGTATTTTCTGGTCTGTATTCCTCATCCGTACATGCTTTTCTTTTGTTCCTATTTTTGCCTTTGGGAGGGGCATATTAAAATATTGTGTTTGTTCATTGCAAAAAGATGCATGAATCTCTGGGATTTTTGCTGCAACTGGCCTTTCGAAATTGCTATAATTGTCATCTGTGGTAATATGCACTCAGGCTTGTGCTACTCTGTACAGTTTTCTAGAACTGGATTGGCCAATGCCAATAATTTGATTATGGGAAAGGTACAAAAGTCTTAAATACAACTCATACATTCCAAACATATTGTCCCCCATTGTATCTGTAAAGGAGGCATAACAAAATTCAAGGGATCAGATGAAGCTTCCTTACCTGAGCACTGACTAAGTTTGTTTTTCCCATATCACAGACTGTCTTTTTTTCTTAGTAAAATCATTATTCTAGTCTTCAGCAGTTTTAACATGTGTCTCTTATTTCTTTTCTTATTTTTTCCCCTTCCCTCCTCCTCTCCCTCTAGGTCCCTCACCATATGAAAACCTTGCCCTATTACAGCTATGACCAACCGGTGATTGGATACTGCCAGGCCCACAAACCCATCCATGTAAATAAGGGATATGACACTATCTCCCGGGACCCGGTTGAAACCACAAATTTGGAGCGGAGTCGAGACCACAGCTTCATTGCTACAATTGCACGTTCGGCTGCTCCAGCTATATATATTGAGAGAATACCAAACTGATGGAATGTCTTTCCGGAGAGTTAAGAAGGGTGTTTGGGTGGGTCTTTTTCTGGGGAAGGGGAACCTTTGATTCAAGAGGAGCAAGGAACAAGAAGAGTAACCATTCCAGTCGCCAGTGTTTCAGCTTCAACAAGAGGAAAAGGGAGACAGTTACAAACTGAATTTCTACAGTGGTCCTCAAGCAATCTAGTGATCTTGCCATGTGAACTGGAGAACTTCAGGATGTTCTTTGGCTTTAAACTGTTGAACAAACTTCTTGGTGTAAATATCAGAAAAATTGTTGAGTTCTTATTGAAAAAAACACATTAGATTTCACTTTAGCAACATAAAGGGATGGATTAAACGTTCTGTTTGTATATTTGATTTTTCTACATTGCACAGTTCATTTGAAGGAGAACCACAGGTACCAATTAAAGAAGTGTGTACATGGGGAGGGGGAGTCCAAACAGAATGAAAATATAAGATATCATTTTGTTATCTGTTTATTTCTCTTAAATGATTCTTTAAAGTTTCATTTTCTTTATTGGGGTGGGAGAACATATCAAATCAAGTTCTCCTCTTTATTTTCTTTAATACTTTTGTTGGAGGAAGATAATTTCTGGTTCCAAACACAGTTTTAAAGGTTTCTGTTGAATCAAGTCCTATAAAGAACAAACTGGCAAATCTCAAGAAAATCTCAGAGCGCATGTACATTGCAAACACATATTGTACATTATTGAGGAGGAGATTACATTCAACTTTTTTTCTTATCTTCATTCATTGTTGACCCTAAAATTTTGGGCTCTTTAAAAAAAGAAGGGAGAGGTTACTGATGATGTAGGAGTTCTCAAATGAACAACCCAACAAGGCAAAATGGAGGAGGACGATATCTAAAGAACCATTTGGCAGTGGAATATGCTGCCTCAGAGTGTGGTAGAGCCACCTTCTTTGGAGGTTTTTAAACAGAGGCTGGATGGCCATTTGCTGGGGATGCTTTGAGTATGTGTTCCTGCATGGAAGAGGGTTGGACTTGATGACCATTGTAGTCTCTTCCATCTCTCTGATTCTAAATTTCCATTATATACCAAAAGTTGGTAAAAATTGTTAGGATAGGCTGAAAAAGATTATCTTGATGAACTTGGACAGCTCTTGTGATTTTTTAAAAGAAAAACACTGTGTTGCATTATTTGATTTCCTGATTTTTAATTAATTATTCTGTTCAGTTATCATTTGTCTAGTTTTTATCTCTAAAAGGACAAAAATGGTTTGGGGAGAAATAAATATATTATTTTATGGCTGGGATGCTGCCGCTCAACTAAAAACTGAATATTTTTCTCAGTTGTTTTATACAGCAACCACTACAATCAACTAGTCTCAGGCTGACATGGAAGTTTCTACAAATTAAAAATGTGACAATGTTTGAAGGCCTTGTGGATATAACCCATGTAATGTTAAGTATTTCCAAGTGTCTCTGCTTTCAGTGGAATTATGTTAAGCATGTGCTTAACTCTGCCATTGAAACCTAGGAGATGCCAAAATTTGAACTTTGGTTGGATCTTGTTCCCTGTCTATTTTCAATAAAAAATACTGAACATACAGTTTATTTAATGATGCAGTCAACATAAAACATAAGTTGTCTGTATGACCTGGCTATGCAGGCTTTTCAATGATGCAGACTTTTCAAACTGGAGTAATAGGCTTTGTGATTTATTTTAGTAGCCAAATAAAGATCACACTAAAGCCATTAAATTAAATGGAAAGAGTAAGCCCACTTTGACAGAATGAGAATTAAAGCAACACTGGATTGAAAAACATGCTGCTTAATTATTATCCTACTGAAAGCACCAAAAGTTGTAGAATTGTACAACCGTGTACTGACAACACAGCAGAGTCAGAAATAGTTGAGTTATCCATCCCTGAAAAAGAAAGACAATTTGAAATAAGAGAGGAGATTTTTAAGTCAGACAGATAGTTTACCTACATTAGTCAATGATTTGTATAATGAAGATGTACAAAAACTTGTTTCTGCACTAACAGAGCATAAATTTCATCCTGTAAAACTTTGCTTCTGTTCTGGAGCAAGATGGCAGATCTTCTTTCCTTGGGTGCATAATGGCACCCAGGTGGATCACTGACACATCTCACCCCAGTCACTAAGTAGCTATGGGAGTGTGCCCAGGAATGATTTTGGTGTGGTTGCATGCCTAGCAAAAGAAGCACTTCCAATCCCTCCAGGGATGGCACTCAAGTGCACCCCAAGGCAGAATGGTGTCTCAGTGGATCAATGCTTAGAAGCCATCCAAGTCTCTTTGTACCTCCGGGATGAAGATATTGGATACCTTCTTTTACAACACTTTATATTTACACCAATATAATTGGATGTTTTGCCAGTCAATAAAAGAATGGCTAAAATCTTCCCCCAATAAAATTCCCACAAATTATATTGCAAAAACACTGTTCTGGAAGACATCAGTAGCTGTTGCTGTTTCAAAGACAATTTTTCCAATGATTATGCTACTTCACATATAAACAAAAAGTTAAAGTTACTATATTACATGGCTGGCTGAGTTTAAATCAGAATCTAGGCCACCCAGTGCCTATGTGCACCACTGGCTGACCCACATTCCAAGCTTTTATTTAAAAATAAATAAATAAAAAAAGCAAAGTCTCTAGTAAGTGGAAGAGCCAAGATATAGGCAACATGCAAATTCACTCTTCTTTCCAGTTGTTCTCTGAGAAATAGCCTCTTTTTGCATTTCTGTGTTTAGGCAATGAGAGAGGTTTCATGCTTATGACCGATATTTGCCAATGAAAAGAGGCAAATTTAAATTATTTAAATTAAATGCTGCATTTAAATAAAATTGAAACTAATTTTTTTTAAAAAAATGAAAATAACTGATTTAGTTGGTATTTTAGCAGTAATGTTTCTCCTAAATTAATCAACTATTAATTAATTAAATGAGCTACAGTGTGAAAGTGCTAGCAAATGTAACATTACGTAGTGGTTTTTATCCAAAATCTATTTCTTTTAGAGTCTTGCAACCCGCTTACTGAAGACTGGCCTGGAGGATAACCTGGCTCTATTAATTTTGAGGCTATCACCCCTCAAATCATTTCTAATTTTTTTTTAAAAAAAGAATATAATACCATTGAAATAAATTATTTCTTTATATCTATAAAACCTGAGAATGCCATATCTATGTGAAGCAAGACTCACTTTACAAAATACCTATGCAAACATGATTTTGTCACTAAATTCAGTTTTACAAATGCAACTATGTTTTAGGTCTTACCAAAGTTGGGGTAAATACTCATTGAAATGTGTTTGTATGAAGACAAATATGATCTGTTAAACCCTTTCGGGAAAATTACAATGAATAGAGAAGAATCACTCGAAACCTGATTTATTAAACCATAAATCAGATGGTTATAGACTGAAGAAGTGAAGCATATTATAGATCTGAAATGTGTTGAGTGGATATAAAAATATGGTTAGAATACAGCACTGGGACAGGAGAATTCCAGGTTTCACCTCATACTTCATTGATTTGTTGACAGAATAAATTGAGGAAGAGGGGACCAATGCATGCCACCTTGAGTTCATTGGAAGAAAGGAAGGGTATAAATGTAAATAATGGATAATTGAATAAGGAAATTTTCCCCAAAGAAGGGGTTTTCTTCCAAAGGACAACTTGAGGATTACAGTGCAGAAATAATTGCAAACATGTCCCTTGCCATCCAGATGAGGGTTAAAAATACACAGATCTACTTAAGAAATCAAACATATATATATGTGCCTAATTATTAATTTCACAGTCAGATGTTTTAATAAATTTAAGTGGCTATAGGGATTTTTCTTTATTTTAGTTAATGATCACAGTGTGGTGGTTTAGTTAATTCCAAGGTTAAAAACTTGGAAGTAGAGCGATCTTTGCACACAGATTGTCCCCCATCAGATGCTCATCCATCCCAGGGGGAAAAAAATGAATTTTGGGATCCAAATGGTAATCAGTAAGCAAAAGAAGTGATGAGGGTGAGGAGAGGAAATTACAAAAAGAGAAAGAAAGGTAAATGAAAAGAATTTGGTGAGATAGGTGAAAAATGGAGTGTTTCTCCAACATATTGACAGCAATATTTTGATGGTGGCCTGATATATGGCTTATGTTGCTGAGGTTAAATACCAAATTTGATTGAATTATCCTTTATTAGTGTTGATGCTAATGTGACTTTTAGATTACATATTATTACAACGACTATTATCCGTCTCTCCTATAAATCCATCCCTCTTATTTCTTTCAACAAATTGTTGTTGTTGCTTTAAACTTTTTAATTGAATTTTAACACTGCTCCAAGACTAAAACAAAACAAATAATCAAATATGAAACATAAAGAGCAATAGTCAAAAGGGGTTTCCAGTTACTGACAAGGCGAAAAGTTCCTTTATAACTCTGTCAATGCATTCATCTACCGCTTCCTGTCGTGATGGCGAGGTGGTGGTGGTGGAATCTCTTTTGAAGCCTTGGTTTGTTAACCAGCAATGGAACATTAATTTAAAATTCCTGATTTATTTTTTTCAAGGGTTCCAAAACCTAATTCAGTTTAGATCATAATTAGTGAGAAAAAAAATTAATGTGTTATGTGAATAAAGTTGAATGTTGATTTCTTGATGAGTTTTACAATAACTTTTTGATAAAGATGTCATATATCACTTTTACTGCAGCAGTGTGGATGCCACTCTCTACTAGGAATCTGTTGTAGTAGCTGCCCAGGAAAATCATCATGACTTGACACTGGTACATGAATGAACTAGAAATGAGATTCCTGTGTAGCAAGCAGTATAAGATTATTTTAGGAAAAAGAATGAGTCAAAGATGCTTGCAGCAGAACTTGTCTCTCCATCTTGATCAAACTACATTCTTTTTACAATCCCTTTTAGTAGCCATGGATTTTGTTCAGACAAGTCCCAAGCTTTGAAGGTTCTCATCAATCCAGAATCCTTCTCATTAGGGCTTCTCAATATTTTTAAAAATGTATTTCAATGAATTTTCAAATATTCTTTATGATTCTTTCCATCCCAACTTGTTATATGTGTAATTTGCCTTGAGTTCCAATCTTGGGGAAAAGTCAGGATATAAAAAGTTAAGAAAGTAAATAAATGAGGGCAGGCTTGGGCTGGTGAATCAGAAATTCATTCTGGCCTCAACATTTTAATTATTTCTAAAGTGAGGTAAATAATTAATTACTTAGTAAATAATTTTTGAAAAAAAATCTTGGAAAAAACTTAAAGATATAAATGCAGATTATTTGTATATTCTTCCTAATTAATAACTTTTCCTTCTGGTTGCCTGGCCACACTCTTTTGATCACTTTGAAGTTTTTTGGTCACACATCTCACAGTTTTCATCTTTGAAATGTTGGAGAGTATGGGAATCACATCTTCAAGCCCTAATCTCCCCATACTAATGTTATCTCTTATTTCTCCCATACATTTTTCCCCCCAGACAGGATTTACAATTCTGTTTCCATTCTTCCAGTGATTCTCTCTTTATAAACTCATTTTGTAAAGTCTTGGCCTCCTCTAAACTACAAGGGAGCAGCCCAGCAGGAGAAAGTTCTATGTCAAATGGAGTCCTTCCATCTCCTTCCATCTCTCTTTCTCCTACTAGTAGTCCAGAACAAACAGAGCAATACAATGTTTCAAGCAATCCACATTATGAGCATACTTGCAAGCTTTTGGATTACATTGGTATCAGACCCTGGTGTCCCTTCTGTGGTTGTCGAGACAAGAGTAAGAAATCTCAGGGTAAAATCTCTTCTTGAAAAGATCTTGTTGCTTGTCTGGCTGTGGCAGACCACCTGGCTGTCTCTTTCCCTCCTTTGTCTCCCTCTCATTGTTTCTAAAGCTGGTTGGCAACAGTGCTCAGTGGAAAGAAAAGGCTCATATGAGGAAATGCTGAGCTTCAGGTGTCACTGAATACAGGACAGCTAATTTGGGGACTTTTCCTAACTTATGTCTTTTCATACCTTCATACCTCATGTCATATCTACCTTCTCCCATTGCTGCTCCCACTTCTGTCACCCTGCCCTTTCTTCACCTGAGGCACACTTGGGGCAAAGTACATTTAGCAAAAAGTAATGGTATGTATGTCTCCTTTCTTTTCTAATTCTTGACTTCACTTCTTTCTGTTTCTCTGTTCTTTCTACTCACCTCCACAAATCCTGACTGAGCATCTTCTCCTTCCCTTTTACATCTCTCTTTTGTTGACCTCTTTCTCCTTTTATCTCCCATGCCTACTACCTATACTATTCTTCTCCCTCATTCCCTTCTTTCCTACTTCTAATTTCTTAATTCTTGATCCCTAGTTTCTCTTTCTCCTCAGTTCTTGGCTAATCATCTTCTCCTTGACTACACATCCCGTTTCTCCTTCCACATTTCTCCCCATAATTCCTGGCTAAATTTTGTTGCTATTGTTGTTATCATTATCATTGTCATTATTATTTTCCTTTCCCTTTTCTCCTCCTCCTTCTACTCCCCCTCCACATTTCCTAGGTGCACTTATCATCTTGTTTTGTGCCTTCAAATCATTCCCAACTTATGGCCACCTATGGCGAACCTATCATAGTGTTTTCTTGGCAAGATTTGTTTAGAGGGTGTTTTCCTTTGCTCTCTTTTGAGATTAAGAAAGTGTGACTTGCCCAAGGTCACCCAGTGGGTTTCCACACCCAAATCAGGATTTGATTCCTGGTTTCCAGAGTCATAGTCCAATGCACAAACTGCTATACTACACTGGCTCTCCTCGTTGTCTTCCTCCATCGCTAGCATTCTCTCTCTATTTTCTTTTTCTCTGTTCCCACTTCTGACTAAATTTGTTTTCTTTACTCTTTTTCCTGTCTTTGTTTCTCATTATCTTTCATCTTCTAACTCTAGTCCTCTAGCCTCAACCTCCTTCTGCTTGCCTTCTGGAGACATGCAGATGCAAATCTGCCCTTTCAGATCATCATCATCATCACTGCCACCACCTGCATCATGTCTGCCTCCCCACAATATCTGGTGTTTTGTTTTTTTCAGTGTAGAGGTGAGGGAGGATTTTGCAATCTGACTATGAATAATCTGACCAGTGAAATGCATTGGTTAATGGATGCAATCTATTTAAAGTAGAGCTTGGAAAACACTTTTTGCTTTCAAAAAAAGTTCCTTTCTTGGACTACAACTCCCACCTGCTTACTCTTTTCAGTTTAGCTGATATTTCACAGATGTGCATGTATAAATACAGTGTCAGATTGTTTATTTATTCTCAGTGACATTCCTATCACATTGAAGATATGTACTTTATGTAAGAAGTGGTTTGAGCATTTGACTATAACCCTGGACCATGGCTTGACCATGGAAACCCACTGGGTGACCTTGGGTGTGTCACACACCCTTAACCATAGAACACCCCATGATAGATTTGCCTTAGGGTCTCCATAAGTTGGAAATGACTTGAAGGCACACGAAAACAACAGCTCCATGTACTACAGCTTCTCCATCATATTGGTGATATCGCATAATGAATACAGCCTTATATGGCTGGGATTAAATATCCATTCTGAATAGAGTTTTCCCTTATTTGTATTGATAGTAAATGGAGGAAGAGTGTTCAGACCATATATTATTTCAGTGATTATTATCAGTCTGGGTTTGGTAACATTTCATTGACAGTTTTAACAAACCAAGGCTTCAAAGAGATCATCCACTATCACATGAATACCTTGAGAGACTTATAAAGTAGGTTTTGAAATCTTCAAACTGTTGTGACTATAGTTGGTTGTTCAATATTTGGCTATTTGCTTTGCTTGCATATTGTAACCTCAATGGAATGTTAAAATTCAATAAAATTGTTTTGCAAAAAGAAATAGGTTTTCAAAAACATCACACAGATGTTTCTTTTTCACTGAAGCTCAAAACATGGATAGGGTGAGGTAGAGGTGAATAGGACAGGACTAGCATAGAGTAATTAAAAAAAAAACTTTAATTCTGCTAAGACTTTGAGTTTAGCGACATAGGAAACCTTTAAATGGCAATTTAAAATCATTTAAAAAAAAACCCTTCCAAAAGTATACAGAACTGAATTAGGTGGGTTTTTTTTTTTTTAAAAAAAACTTTTCTGAAAAATAATGCTGAAGATTAATTTAAAATGAAAACTATTTTCTGATCCAGCTGATTATAAAAAATAGACATGAGGAGAATGGTTAGAGAGGGAAAGACAGTGCAAAAATCATACTGATTACCTTATTGTGGTCATTAACAATCAATAGTCCAAACACCCTGGAACCATGAACTAATTAATATGCATATTGAGATGAAAAGTGAAACAGGATAAAGAAAGATAAGTTAGACTGTTTTCTACTTATAATACAATATTAAATCTGTATCTCTGAAGAAAATCACAGGTTGCTTTTCCCTAAAATTCCTGAAGTTTGCATTCACTTTTCTCTGCATTTTCCCCTTTGATTCACATGGTGATGTCATTCCTGGGGACTTCCTGTGGTATTCTCTTTCACTTGGTTAGTTGGTTGGTTGATCTGAGAGGCATCAGGACAGCAATTCAACAAAGAATATCACTGGAACCACCTGTACATGACGAAATGTCATTATTGTGGTAGCACTGGTAATGACAGTGATTTGTAGACCAAAAGGACAGTTTGCAGCCATTTTAGATGGCTATTTTCTCCTCATTAATTCCCACAAGGTAAGTTTTTTTGTAAAGCAGTGACTACCTGAGCCAACCAGATAAGTTCCACAACTAAGGAGGGAGTTGGACCTGGGTCTCCTTGCTCTGAGTCCAGTACTCTGATCATTATATTATACTAGTTCATGTACATGAATGCTTACTGGATATGATACCAAGATGGAAATATGGTGGTAGAATAATTCAACCATTGAGGTATTTACATAGTATAGACATTAAGTATCTATATTTGAGGCATTCAAACATGCAGGTATAATGTTTGCACTACCCCCTCTCCCCCAAAAAATAGTATTTCCAGTTTACACTACTACTTATAACACATTACTTTCAAGTTGTGGACTGACATGCATTGGTGCATAGGAGATTACGGCATCTTGGGAAGCCCCTATACAGTTTAAACCAGGATTTCTCAACCAGAGTTCCCTGAAACTCTTGATTCCACCAGACTTCACTAAGGCTTCCATGAGTGACTGTGATGGGGGATAAGTGGAAAATAAGAGTGTGTCCTTGAGGTCTGAGATTATACTAGAGGAAGCATAGGGAAAACCTATAGAATAGGTTAGAGACCCCAGAACTGTTTATAATGTGAAGAGTCTCAACATTGTCAAGCAGGTTGTTACTAATTTTGCTCACCTGCAGATACTTGTAGGGTGGGACAAATTACTTTCTCCATCCATTTTCATTCAAATAGCCTTAAATATGAAGATCCCTGGGCAAGAAGCCATTATTATTCCTAGGAGGGCTCAATACCAACAGTTGTCTTAAATTACCTAGTGCTTAGTTATTTAGTATACTTCTGATTGATAATGCCTGAGGAAGCTCAACTACATAGCAGTCTTGTCGGTCTATGTTTGCCTGATCATTTTGGGAGTGGAGAGGAGTTCACATGGAATGGACTACAACTGAGTTGATGTCAGCTCCTGGCAGCTGCTGTTTTGGTGTCCCAGGATTTCCAGAGTGAGTCACCATCTTTTTTTTTCTTTTTTTTTAAAAATGCCAATATTTTCCCTGAGAACACCTAGGAGTGAAACACTGCCCAGATTATAAAATGGTAGTGACTAAGGCCATTTCCACACTATACTGTTACAGTGCTATTATTCCACTTTCAACATCCTAAGGAATTCTGGGATTTGCAGTTTAGGGAGGGCATTGAATTCTCAGCCAGAGAGCTTTTTGGCCTGAGTAAACAACAAACCCCAGAATTCCACAAGATGTTTAAAGTGGAATAATAGCACTACAACAATGTAGTGCAGAAATGGCCTAAGACTTCCTGATTCTCATTAAGTGTCTGCTTCCTGTGCTTGGGAATTGCAGTGATGTATTTAAGGCTTTTACTCCAAGTTTCAAGCCAAGTCTCAAGTCCTGGAAGATACTTTCAAGTCAAGTCTCTAGCCTTGGAGCTAACTTTATACCCCAACCTATATTCCAGAATTTCTGGACAGAATCGAATAAAGTCAATTTAAGCAGAGTCTGCCCTCCACATTTGCAATTTTGCCATCTGCAAGCTTTGGAAGAGGGATCCTGCTTACTCTCCATTACTGAAGCTTCAAAAGCTTTAGAAAGAAGGTTCCTTCCTTCTCAAGCTCATTGCCTAATACATTTGCTGTTCCCCTCTGAGAAATACACGCTGTACTCTGGGGGCAAGTCTTGTCTTTCTGCTCTTAGGAAAAGTGTTAGAAAGCTCCTCTGATATGCAGCAGCGACAGGCTGCTGAGCTGACCTCAAGACCATTGCCTTACCCATTTGCTGTTTGCCTCTGAGAAATGCACCCACACTTTGGGATTGAGATAGATTGTCATGTGACCAGTAGGCAAAAAGAGATGGAAGTGTTATTCAAAGTTGCAAGATTTCTAGATGAATGTGTTATGTTACTGAACCAAGGGCAGCAAGTCAGTTACTAAAAATATCCAAGTCTCAAGTTGAGTCTAGTCAGAGCATCATTTATGGCTGAGTCGAGTCATTTGAGTCCATGTCAGTTGAGCTGAGTCTACATTACTGGGGAATTGTCTCTCTTACTAGAAAGATCACCCATGTCTTGCCTGTCTGTTCTGTTCATTCCAAAAAAGCTTCATATTCCCTGATAAGTTGAAGTGGAAATACATGAACCTCAAGCTGATACACTTTCTTTTCTAGAAGAACAAACAGGTTGTGCTTGCTGTTTACAACTTGTGGCAACCATTCTCTTTTTTTTAAAAAAATGACATAGATGTTATAGATCACTGCAACAGTTCCCACACCATCCATATTAACTTAGTCTATATAAACAGTGGCACAGCACTCAAAGTCTCCCCTTAAACTCCCCCATGACAAATGAAAAATGGCTGTTTTCCTCTTCCTTTTAGCCAAGCTCTAGAGACTGAACTAGGGGCTGTTAGATCCACCCCTAATAAAGTGAGTGACTTGCGAAAAGTCCTACCTATTTTGATCATGTGCTCAGGGATAGTATATTCCCCTCGCCCCTTTAAACAATTACCCTTGACCCCCAAAACACAAGTTCACCTTCTTCTGTCTCCTCTGCCAGTTGTGGCTAAATGGTATCTCCTAGCATTTCTCACAACTGGTGATGCTGGGAGGCTGCTGGGAGTTGCAGTGTTGACCCCATCTGGAGGGCTGCATGTTTCTACTCTGTTTTATCATTATTTCTGTGATAATGAAGAACTTCTGCAATGATTTCTTTTGGGTACCTGTCATATCTGTTCTTGGGGATCTATTTTGAAATGCCTTCTCAGGATGAAGTGGAAAATAACTTACTTGTACCAAAAGATTGATCCTTCTATATCGTATGTAGCTCAGAAGAACAGTTTGCAAGTCTACTGAGAAGAAACTGACTTCAGTGGAACTGACTACCAGAAGTGATAGGATTTCAGCCTATTGTGCAACCACTACAACAGTAACACTCTATACATGTTGTTGGACTACTACTCAGAGCAGCATACTTAGTGAGTATACTCAATGCTCAGAGATCTCCCCACCCCCAGCATTGGTGGGCATACATTTGCCACCTATTCTACACTTTCATGGGCATTTATGTTTCAAGCAGACATGTATAACATTGATCTGTAAGTGCTTTATTATGCTGATTATCCCACCATTCTACAGATTTAGTTGACAAGGATCAATTTTTCAAACACTTTTGGAGAACTGGAATTAATGAGGCAAAAGGCAAGAGGGGAAGAGGATGCAAGAGAATATTTATTTTAGGTATACATCAGAGATATTTTAGAAGAGCATCTAAAAATGTGATATTTGAATTAGCAGACTAAGGGCCCTTTCATGCTAGACAATTATAGCACTTTAATCGCACTTCAGCTGCTAATTTGTGTTGCCAGGTTGGAGACAAAATGGGGCTTTTGTAACTTTAAGTCTGAAAAGATTAAAAAGAAAAAAAATAGAAGAGTTAGCATAAAACTCTGTTAAGTTACATGACCTTCTTTATTTTTCAACCTTGAACTTTACACTGCTGCCATTCGTTCCTAAACATAGCTCTTGTCTCCATTGAGAAGAGCAAGAGGGTGAGACACAGAACAGAGCTTGGAGCTTTTCTGCTCCCTTCCCCAGTCTCTCCACTGGGGAGCAAGAAACAGCTTCAGCTGAAAGTTTGAGTCTGTAAGGTAATGGAAGATGGGTACCTTTGGACAGTTTGCAGAGTTTTATGGTATTTCATCCTACTTTTGGATCTGTTTGAGCTTAAAATTGGAAGAGCCCCATGCTATAACCCTACCTGCTATGGGTCCATCCTATGGAATCCTGGGGTTTCTAGTTTCAGGAAGCATTTAGAAGATCTACAGCCTCTCCCGTCCCCAGTATATCATAGGGTACAGCCAAAGTTAAAGTAGAAACAAAGGGTTACAATTCTATAGTGTGAGTAGGCTCAGAGATGATGATGATGATGATGATGATGATGATGATGATGATGATGATATTATTCCCCAGTTCAGTGCTCAAAGTGGCTTACATTTTTTATTATCCCCCAGTTTAGTGCTCAAAATGGCTTATATTTTTTTTAAAAAAAGTTTAAAAAATCACAAAATACAAAAATCAGAAAGAGATTAAGCAATAAAAATATTAAAAACCAGATTAAAACACACATCATTAAACACATGTGCATGTAAACACACTCACATACCAGCACAACCATTAGCAACATCCAGTGTATTGCTTGGGTGAGATGGAGCTTATATAATCACTTGTCATAGCCCTGTCAAAACAGAAAATTCTTTACCTGCCAAAAAAAAGCAAAAAAACAAAAAACTAGCAAGGGTGCCAGCCTAACTTCTTTGGCTGGAAAGGGGTTTCCAGAGCCTGGGGGTAGCCACTGAGAAGATCCTCTCTCATATTCCCACTAGATGAGAGTGGAAAATATGAGGGAGGAAAATTGGTCCCTAGATCTGTCAATTTCTCCATTCCTGATCTAGGTCCTCTTAGACTGGTGCCAAAGTCTCTCAGGAACTCTTGGAACAGCATTGAGCCTCACTTCTCAATAGATTATCCTCTACCTTTTCACCTCTCACTAGTCTGTCTTCTACACTGTATCAAACACTCCACTATTATTGCCAATCATATCTGTAAGTATCATCCTTTTACTGGTGAAGCCTTTTCCGTACTAAGGGACCAAGACCTTAAGAAGGGTCACCGCCAATATGGGTATAATACCAATGGTGAGTTCTGGAAATGTATCACAAGACTGTTTTATCAAGGAGTTCAATTTGTAACATGATCAGCTTCATAGCTAGTGCATCATCATCATGACATATGAGAGGTGGTGGTTTTTGTGGCCAGGTGGTTGGTGGGATCCCACTGGGCAGTTCTGAAGTCCAAAGTGCAGAAGAAGAGTCAGTTTCTTGAGGTGCTGTTACATGAAATCGCCTGGATATTTATTAGCCATGTTAGTTATCATTATTGTATATACAGCGACATTTACAAATAACTTTGTGGTGTGTTCATAGCATTATATGTGAGATAAATTGTCAGCAAACATTTATAAAGCCTTTATGAGACATGCAAACATTTTTAAATGATTTATAAAGTAGCCCTCCATGGTGGCAAAGCAGTGGCAGGACTACATATCAATCCCTTAGTAAATATTTTCTCTGCATAAATACTGCTGATATTAATTAGCTTACAGTTTATCTACAAGTGCTTGTTGGGTGATTTACAGGTCCCCATCCTAAGGCTTTGAAATATGATACAGATTATGTATGTTTTCCATTAACTTTTCTGACTTTTATTTCTCACTAGGCCTAAGCAGCTGGAAATCCTGGAAAGGAAATCAGCACTGAACCAGCAAGTGGCTTTAGGGAAATATAGTACTCACAAAAATGCTTGGCATGCCAGTGCACACAAATGCCAACGTACGTCTTTCTGAGTTCTATTAGACTGATTGTAACTAAATATGTAAATATAGTGACTATTTAAATCCTGCAATCAAATCCTGCACCAGTACCTCATTGGATTGTTTTGAGACAATTCATACGTGTTAAATATAATATATAATTTGTTTGTTTTATATATTTAACACGTATGAATTGTCTCAAAAGTTCCAACAATCCAATGAGGTGCTAGTGCAGGATTTGATTGCAGGACTCTTCCACTTCTACTACTCCATTGTATTGCAATGTTTGGATGAAAATCTTAAATCCATAAATGAAAGATGCAAGCCAAGTAGAAATGCATACTAGAACTGCCAATATAAGGGATTTACCATTGTGTCTCCCCCCCCCAAATACTAAATGAAAGTACCACTGCCTCACTCTTGGTGAAAAGTGTGGATCCCTTACCCCTGGCAACTTCAGCTCCTCTCCTTTCCCATTCAAACAAGTACAAGTACAAGCAAATACAGTCTCTTCCATTGGACAAAAGCAATAACTCAAAGGAGACCAGGACATGTAAGAGATGTATCTTCTTAGGTTCCAGTGTTATGATGGATGATTACTCATGATAGGTGGATGCTACATCATTCCATCTCTTTCAGATGATCTTCAACTCATTGCATGTCATACGACTCTTTCTACAGTCGTGATGCCCAAATACAAACGGTCCAGCAGATAGTGACCAAGGGATCTCTTTAGTAGAAATGCACAGGATCCATATTTCAGCATAAAAATGCCAGCTTTGCACCTCCTGAGATGGTGGAACACATTTTGCTTCAGATGGAACACATTTTGCCTCAGAAATCCATACATTTCTGAGGCTTGTAATGGGTTTGACAAAGAATTAAAACTGCATGGAAAACCATGGTTACATTTGAAAATAGTGCAGAAATAACAAGACTCGTGTGTTTGAAAACATGGGTTGCAAAATCATATTTCAATCAAAGGGGGGAAAATGTGTCATAACCTGTAAATCAATTTGTATGTGTGAAGTAAAAGAGAAGTCTAACAACCTAACAGGGAACTAGAATGGGATGAAAATGTCAGAGAAATTCCATAAATGACAGATTTTTTTCACTGTAACTGTTACCAGGTAGGATTTCCTATATTTCTATGGCTAGTATTAAGTACTGCAGTTACAGATCCATCACCTAAAGTCACAAATTCATAACTGGTCTGTGTTCTATGTAACCTTACTGTAAACCTATATAAATGTCACCCACTCCATCTCAAAAACCAGAAGCCAGATTCAGCTTTCAATCGGAATACAGGGAGAAGGATGTTTCCACCACCTCTCCACCAGTGAGCAAATCTGTGACAATCAGATGCATGATCCCGGCTGCAAGTCTTTGTAACAGACTTGCTTGCTAGGGAGACTGTGTTGGCAATTGCATCCTCTTTATACCCTGACTGGAAACTGAACAAACCTCCTTCATTTAGTCTGAATGCTGGCTTTTAAGATGTGCTGAGTGGGGAGTGGGGACTTAAGGATACTACTCAGTTATGTTTCTATAACTAAGTAGACAATCTAGGATATTGGTGAATATGTTTCTATAGGTTTGTTTTAACTTGCATTCCACTCCGTCTGGACAGTGGTTTAGTTAGGAAAATGTCTAAAAGTAATTCTGGAATTATTTTTTGCCATAGTTTGTCAGAGATTTTGAGTCATTTAAACAATTTACAGTTGTTTGTACCTTTTGTGTTGTGTTTACGCAGTCACACCATCACTCATACCATAGTTTCTAACCTTTGGGTTTTTTTCACTCTTTTATCTGATGGATTTGATGGACTTGGAGATGGGAGCCACTAACAGAAGAAAGTGAAAACACTCAAGAAGTGTATGTCTGTATATATACACACATACACCACTTTGCACAGACTATGGAACTGAAAAGGGAAAACTATATAAGATTCATAATGCATTGGTTTTACATTAGGAACAAGATTGAGTTACCTGGAGCTCCAGAATCTGGGAAGAAATCTATTGCAAAGAATTTTGGAAATTTCCTACATTCATCAAGAACCTGTGTGCCCTTTGTTTTTGTCATATGTTGGAAGGACATCAAAACTAGCCTTAACAGGTGGGTATGGAAATATTTAAAACAGAAGTGAAACAATCCTTTACGCAGCCAGAGGTATTAAATACAGGGCCCTCCTTCACAACCACAAATGGGATCTTTTACATATACCTTGCAGGTCCGAGACTGAACTTCTGATGGCTTCTGCTTTTCCTTCTTAAGGGACACTGGCCGTAGGGCCTGGGGAAAGGTTCATCTTGTTGCAACAGCTGTGAGGTCTCTGTAAGCAGTTTCAACGGCTCAGTGTGTTTTTGCAGTACATTTTATTTACTATTTTTTCATAATACTTTTCTACATTAGTTCCTATGCTGGTTTCCAGTATAAATTACAACAACAGCAACATGCAAATAGACACCACTAAAAAAAGCAAACCGATTAGACAGTAGAAGTTTGTCAAACAATAGTCATAAAGACTAGTAACAAAAAAAAAGACAAATATTTCTGCAGAGTGATAGAACTGAATGCATCTTCTGAAAAGGGAAATTCCACATTAGACTGTTGAAATGCACTTTTTGTGGGGCTTCCTTTAAGTCTTTTGGTACAGAATTTGAGGCTGGTACAAAATGGTTTAGCTAGATTTCTGAACACAATGACCTATTGGTAAAATATTACTGCTGAAGGAATCACGCTAGCAAACTATTAGGGACTTGGTTAACTGAGAAATCCATTCAATACCTGAGGTTATCTGAAAAGGCTCCACTACTGGCATCACATGCTCCTGAGATTCACTCCACAATTGTTTAAAGCAGGCCATTTAGTATGCTGAAATCCACTGTGTGCTCTACCCCCTGTTATTTAAACATGCCTGAGTAGTTACTTGGACACATGTTAAAGACATCCTTTTCTTTTCTGCAAGTCTTCCTGATGTAGTTCAGACAACCATGTATTTCACTATTATAGATAGTGGCCATTTCCACATAGGGCACGGGAATCACCCTGTGATGCTACTCACCGGACTTTTGGGCTCCCCAGTCCGGTCCATGCTTCTCCGGAGCAGTGCGTGGCCACCACTCCGCACTGCTTCAGGGATGAAAATGGCGGCTTCCAGTTGGTCGAGGATCTCAGCCAACCTGCTGAAGCTCACTAGCCTAATGCCCGCCCCCGGCAGATTGCAGGCTCGCACCAATGCAAGCCTGCAAATCTGCATAAGGGAGCAGGCTCGCAGTGGTGCACTTCATGCTTTTGAAAGACCTGTTTTTAGCGGTCTTTCAAAAACATGCTGGACCACCACTTGGGGTCATTCCGGAGTGGGCTGGGGTGCGGATCTACTTTAAGTAGGTCCTACCCAGTCCGCTCCCAGATGCAGACGTCCTCCCTGGAGGACACTCTGCCCATGTTAAAAACCTCGTGTGGAAATGGCCAATGTAACTATTGTCTATTCCTGTATTATTTTTATTATACATTAATGTTTCACATCTCTTTGAAATATTTAGATTTAAACAGTTTATGAATTCTCATAAATAAATCAATATCATTGAGGTGACTACCCAGAAGACCTACTCATGGAAATTGTAGTCCACGTCAACAGAAGATAGAACTCTGAATGTATCTGGCGATTTCAAAATACGGAGTGGGAAATTCATATTAGAGAATGCCTTTTGTGAGCTAGCTCACAGTGAAACACTAAAAGGGATAGGATCTGCTTTGAACAGCTTATCCTGCTCTGTTGGTGGAACACCAATGCAATGACCGATGAGGCACAGATGCTCACGGGTGAAGCTTTTGATCTATTATATTTTGTACAGCAAATAAGTCTGTGTCTCTCCTAACTGGCTTGTTTCAATTGTGGAAAGTGGAGATAGTGATGTCTGAGATTATGATCGATGGGTGACATTATGGTTCCTTCTGGCAATATCCACTGAATAATGTGGCTACTGAAACTCTAGGATGAAATGTGCAAGCCATGTCAGATGTTATGCCCTGAGAAATGATCCTGAACATTGGGGACAACAAAAAAGGGCTTAAGGTCTCACCACTTTATGTTTCCTTTACATGTAGCACATCTATAACCTACCATCAGACACCCAAGCATGAAAGTGATGATCCTGATGCTAGCAGTTGGATGGATTGGTCAATCTGGTTGTGCATTTTAATTCAATAATGTCAGAGATTTCTGAGCAGTTGAGAAGGTGAGCCTGGAATTGCAGCCTTCAAATCACTTCCTGCAGAGACAACAATAATATTACTCTTGGAACATGTTGGCAGATTTAGGTTCAATGTCATTGCCTGTAGTGGTCTGATAAATATGTATTTGTAGAAGCAATAGTTTGCCCCACTTCATTCTGTCCTATGACTGAAAACAAAATGTATGAAGTAAAACGAACACATTTTATTAATTTGACAGAAACTGTAATGAGTAAACAGGTTAGAAACCAGCTAACAACATTTCAGTACAGGCCTTTGATGAGAAAAAAACAATCTGTTTACTGCCAACTTCACATGGATGATTCAGTGGTGGTCCTAAATAGTCAATCTTTTTGCCCCAGATGTCTCATCTCTAAAAATGCCCAAGCTGAGCTAGGAGAGGTACCTCAGAATGCTTACCGTGATAGTGTCAACTTCAGATCCACCAAGCTTATGCAGTGCCTGTTGGGAAAAAATATGTCAGAGTCCAACTCCCTGCCTGTGCTTCACTGCCAGCAAGGGGGAGGGGGCGAGAATACTTACTGAGAGGAGGAGGCAGTGAGGAATGTCCGATACAACAACTGCTAAGGAAACCGCAGAGTCAAGCCAGGTCGAGGTACAGTCCAACAGTCCAGAAAGCAGAGGTCCATCCAGAGAGGTCAAGGGAGCCAGAACACAAGGGTCGTTAGGCTTGCAAGTAATTTGCTACAAGCAAAGAGTGAGCCACTCTGACAGACCTAAATGGCCACAGAGATAGGTGTTACTTGTCTTTGCTTCCTTAATCTAGCCAAAGCAGATTCCCTCTGAGCTGCCTATTTCAGCCTCCTTTGTGCCTGGGGGTTAAGGGGCTCAGATGACTGTAATTCCTTCAAATCACTGCTGGTTCCCTCTCCCTCTGGGGCTGGGGCAACTCTGCCTCCACTTTCCTTCAACTGATGGAGATGTTTGCAAGTTGATTTGGTCAATCACTGGCTCTGTTCCTGGCACAATCAGTGGCTCCTCGACCTCAGAACCATCATCTATCACAGTCCATTGACCACATTCCCATGTCCCATAGGCGGCATATGCTAGTGTAACCTCTCATTATGTCAGCCCATGTCATTTGGTAGTCATGAAGAAGCTACAATAATTCCCTTTGGTTTGCAATATAAGTTTGAAGGCATTGGGATGCACCCCATGGCCTATCAGTAGTGGAGTTGGGGAGATAATCCCAGATTACTCATTGATAAAGGGTACAAGCAATTTGTGGCATAGTGGGTGTCCATGGTGTACCTGTCTCTCAGACAGCAATAAAATATGAAAACTCTACCAGAAAAAAGAAGTATGAGGCATGCAGAGAACTAATCAGAGCCCACAAGGCCTGGAGTGACCTAATGGAAACTATGAGGCCTGTGGACGTGTACTCAGGGCCTACAAAGCTTGTGGAATGCAACCAAATTAAAATACAATCAAATTAAAATGGAACAAAATTAAAAGAAAACTGATTAAAAGAAAACTGACTTAAAATTGAACTGATTTAAAACACAACTAAATTAAAATGAAACCAAGATAAAAATATGATGGGCTAGATTATGTGACAGATGAGTAAAAAAACAAACAAAAACAAAAAAACTCGCCTCAATCATCAATTCAAACCCATGTTTCCAAACATCACAAAACACTCAGTTTGATGTAGAGTCGAAGGCTTTCACGGCCAGAACCCATTGGTTCTTCTGGGTTTTTCGGGCTTTGAGACCGTGTTCTGGTTGTATTTTCTCCTGACGTTTCACCTGCATCTGTGGTTGGCATCTTCAGAGGAAGATGCCATTCCTCTGAAGATACCAGCCACAGATGCAGGCAAAACATCAGGAGAAAATACAACCAGAAGACAGTCTCAAAGCCTGAAAAACCCACAAGAACCACTCGGTTTGAGTTTAGTCACCAAAAGAGGCCCAGTCCCCCACAATTACTCAATCAAGGGTCTGCATGTTCTGTGAAAGCCTAAACTGCTGAGCACATTGTTTGTGGAAGCCCTGCAGAAAGGTCACAATCCCACTTGCCTTGACCACCAAGACTACAAACCACCCCAATAATTATTAGAAAGCCTGGGGATACAGGTAGGCCAGTGCAGCTGAGATCAAAGTGCTTGCTCTCCAAGGCTACCATGTTGATCAATGGACCCAAAGAGTAAGCAGAGGGGTTAGGCAGAGCCTAACAAACCCTATGCCTCCGTCCTCTTGCACTTAATGCTGCAGTCCTATGCACTGTGACCTTTTACCAGGTTTACTCCCCCTTGGACCCAGCAAAATCAGTTCTTCCCTGCAATACGATGCACCACACTTCCACCACTTGCTTTCTCAGCTTTTTTTTTAAATCTCCAGATCTTTTCATCCCAGATATGATAGGTATTTGTATATTTTTATAATTTCTTATTTTGAAATTAACAGAAAAAAATTCTTACCTCTCCTTTCCATTGAATATCTCAAGAGAGGAATAGGTGGACTGGCTTTTAGAAATCATACTAATTCATGTGGTGTGAGCTTAGCTTTTTATCCTGGCCATTGTTGCTGGTTCCTTTTGTTTCCTATTTCTTGTTCTGGGAAGATGAAGCATTTCTTCCTTCTTGCTGCTAAGAAGGGACAGGTGCAAACTCACCATTTAGCTGACATATGACTGGGTCTGGTGCCCATACTACATCTCCCTGCCATACAGCACCCAAGGGGGCTTATAAAGAAACAACAGTCAAACAAATTAGCCAGTAAGGAGAATTAAAGCAAGTGATTAAGAGAAGATGGGATGTGTTAGGTGTCCTCCTGAGTAGCTCCAACATAAGGAATTAAATGAAAGTTGTTGTCACAGCATTTTTTTTAAAGTTTCACACCATCACTGTGTTCGTTTTAAGTAGACATGACTGGGATGTTTTATATGCCTGTGAAATATGGGCATGTGAATGTCAACATTTCTCTAAAATTAACAACCCATTCTATATACTTCTTTATGGTTTATTCATTATCTTGGATAACCCAGTGCTCTATGAATGATGAAATCAGTGTTTGTCCCATTAGGCATTGACCTGAATCCTATTGATAATCACAGCTAGAGTAGACTCACTGAATCAGTGGAGTTTCCCTATGTGTTGATTCATTGGTCACCATTTCATGCATCTACTCTAGCTGGGGTTTCCTAATAGAATTCAGGCCATTTAAATCTAGTATATAAAAGTCAAAGTTTGTTTGTGAGTTTGTGAATTTGTGAGTTTGTCTGTTTGTCTGTGTCAGGCAGGCGAAGGCCTCATATGATTGACTGAGTAAGGCAAGAAGACCTCATATGATTGGCTGGCCTGTGAAGATTCTATGGAATCTTAGGGTTGACAGTTTAGGGAGGGGCCTTTAGAATTTTCAGTCAGAGAGCTCTGAATAAACTGGTTGCTATGGAGACAAGGCCTAGCAGCCAGGAGGAGGCCAGTATATTCCCTCAGAAGCCAAACCTCTGTATGTTAATAACTCTGAATACAGATTGGATTGGGGCATATTGGAAAAAGTTCCAGATATTGGACAAGACAGTTTGGGGAATTACAGGGGAATTACAAATTACAGGATCTCAAATTGTGTATTTCAACCTCTTGTAATTCCTAAAGTAAGGTAAGGTAATTCCTAAGGTATTTCCAACAAGTATTACCTATGATAAAACAAAATCCTGGGCAACGCTGGGTAAATACACTAGTTCATAATATCTGTGTAGCACTTTCAAATGTTGGATGTTAGAGCTCAGGTTTGTTCACTTTTCTACCTGAGAGTTTCTTCAAATTTACCACTCACATGGAAAGTAAATATAAGTTGGTTCTTTCCATGACAGGAAATTATTATTGCTTTTGTTATTTGTCATCAAGTCACTTTTGATTTTTGAAGACTCTACGAATAAGAGACTTCCAAGATCCCCAGTCAAGCACCATTTCTGCATGACAATGCTCTCCCGCATCATCCCATCACATGCCTGGCAGCTTCTTTGCCAGGAAGGGAATGCAACAGGAATGCTCCCCTTCATACCCACCTAACTCCCTGCGGAAGGGAGCGCAAGTGACTCGTGCCTGCCTTCTGCAGTGCAGCTGACTCTTTCCCATGTTGCACTGGGAAAGGAAGTGCCTCTGTCATGCTTCCTACCCTTTTGCATGGCTGGGAAGGACAGGGACATTGTGCAACTGTGGGTGTTTAATGGATTCTTTTTTCCATTGAGCTAATACCCCACAATGTGTGGGGATGCACTGGCTGTGGGACCACAATGATGTCATGTGAAAGCATCATTGGCCAGTTCCTTTCCTTGTCTTTTCCCCAACCCACAGTTCCTGATTGGTCTTTTTTTGTTTGTTTGGTAAGCCATATTAGTGCAGCCACATTGTAACTTCATGATATGCCAGTAGACTATTGTATTTTTGCACTATAACACTCAAAAATGTTTGGGAAAAAAATAATTAACTCAAAGGAGAAATTTAAAATAAAAATGAAGAGGTGGTAGATTCCAAACTTGCCATGCCATGGGAATTGCTGAGGGAGGGACAATCTGGGCACAACAATGCCCTGCCCACTCTTGGATCCGTGATGACAGGAAGTGCTATCAAGGGTATTGAGGAACCACATTGACTCAGCTGATGGGGTTGTATTGCTAAAAGAGATTCTTAACAGATTTTTTTTCTGGAAATAACATAGAGCTGATTTGCAGTGCTTAGAAACATGACAGCAGCTGGTTAGTGATGAGGTAGCATGGCTCTTGGAATGGGAACAACCTGCTGCTGTGGTGAGATGATGACATTGTGTGGAAGGGCCTTTGGGATTTAATGGTACATTTTTACACTTGATGACCTTATCTAGTTCTTTCATGGCTGCCTTTCCGAGTCTTAATTTGATTACTTAACTGCATTCATTTTGGTTAACAACTGAGACAAGGTATAAGAAATCTTGAGTAATGCCATGACTAGCTGCATTTGAAATCAATTAGTATAAAAAGGTGAATTTCATTCAGGTTCATTTTTGAAGTTGTTATCAACATTTCCGAACCTTGACTTTAAAAAACAAAAAGGTGAAAAAGTGAAGCTCATGAGAAAGTGAGAAAAGGACATTTGCAGATTTTTCCATCACCACTTACCATCCCAAATTGCCCTCATCAGCTTTAGTTATAAGATGCAGAACATGAAGTGCTTTTCAAGGAGCACAGCTGATGTTTCTGCTTTGAAAGAATGCTCAGCTGCATCCTTGGGAAGCCTAGTAACAGGAATTATGCTTCAGAAATCACTACGAAGATGGAGCAGATACAATGGCAAACTAAGAACCACCTTTTTTAAGTGTGATGAAGATTTCATGCTTTTTGTTGTTGCATTTTTCACTTTAATAAGTAACATCCATCCAGAAAGGAAAGTTCACATCTGTTAATACCATCATTTATGAGCCACCCATCTGTCCGAGAATCCTAGGTGTTATAGTCATAAAATGAATCATTAGAATAAAACCATTTAAAAAATAAAACAAACAAGAAAACCCTCACAAACTGAATAGTTGTAAATGAAAAGAATGCAGGTATAGCCAAAGACACAGATAGAGGCAGAGTAAAGGTAATTACATTGCCTTGTTGTTGTGATTGTTGTTGTTGTTGTTTTGTGCCTTCGTTTCTCAATTATGGCTACCATAAGGAGAATCTATCCTGGGGTTTTCTGGGGCTGAGAGTGAGTGATTTGCCCAAGGTCACCCCGTGTTTCCATGGCCAAGTGAGAAATTGAACCTTGGTCTCCAGAGTCACAGTCCAATGTTCAAACCACTACAACATGCTGGCTCTCTATATTGCCTTTTAGGCATCTTTAAAACAAAACAAAAACAGAAAACATACTGAGAATGGAGCCATGACATTCCTATAAAGCATTACATTTACTCATTTAGACCCAAATCCTCATGGAACTTCATATTTCTAGAACTGGTGAGCTGCATCAATTTGACTGGATTTATTGCTGACTTACATAAAGAAATCACCAGGACTTTGAAGCATCCCCCAGATCACACAGATTCCATGACATTCCTATAGAAGATTTAAATGGGCAACTCTGCACTCTCTGTACTCATCTAGATACCTTGGTTCCCTCCACAATCATGTGGAAATATGCTAGTATGGTACTCTGCTATGCTGCATCTCAACAGGACATTGGCCTTAGTTAGCTTGCTAATACGTCCTTTCCATTTTTCACAAAAAAGTCCTCAAGTAGTTTACAGGCACTTACAAGCAAAAACAACCAAATAAAAGAATAATGGAAAATATTGACCACCATGACCCGTTAATAACCAGGGATGAACCACTGATAAAAACATGAAACTGATCAGGAAATGCCTGGGCAAAGAAGTCTTCCATTGGTGGAAGAAACATTCCATGCCAGGCACCTGCCTAACCCAATGGAGAAATCATCCATCAACTGAGAAGGCCCTCCTCCATGCCACAACCCCTAGGCTACAGAATGGTAAGCAGGGCCTCCCTCTTAAAACATATACCACTAGCAGGTACAGAAGAAAAGGGAATCTAAGAACCTTATCACGCCAAGGTGTCATACCACCATAAGAATGCATCATTCCTGATTTGGGATCAGTCCTGTTACACTACATTGTTCCTCACCAGCAGCTGTTGCACTGCAATCCATTTGAAATGTGCCCTTATTTCATGCTGTAAATAATCTGTTAATGACCTCCTTTCCCATAATAATCCAGTTAGCTGTGGGAGTGCAGTTTCCTAATAGCACATCCTTCCACAGGTGATCCAGTAGTCAGCGTGGTGTGGGAGTCACAACGTTGCAGATTTGTATGTCCTTGCATCATGACATTGCAATGTTATTGCACATCTACATTGTAATTAGGAAAAAAAATGAAAAGACTAATCATGAGATGTGACGTGGGGAAAAGGAAATAGATTAGCAATGACTCTGTAATGCAAGAGTGCAAATCTTCAGATGTCAATAGGGTGCGATAGAGAGCATTAATAACCTGATACCATCACAGGAATGGCTATAGTGGGATTCCAACAAAACAACATAGGATTAAGGCATGGTGTGACAAGACCCTAAGGTTGCCTAGTACTGTGAAGAAGCGCTGGTGGTGCAGTGGTTAAATGACGGTACTGCAGCCACAGGGTTGTGAGTTCAATCCTGCTGGGCTTCAGGTTGACTCAGCCTTCCATCCTTCCTCAGGTCAGTAAAATGAGTACCCAGCTTGTTGGGGGTAATTAGCTAACACATTTTAAACTGCTTAGAGAGCACTTAGCTGAAAAGTGGTATAAAAATAAATATGCTATTTCTATTAATATAAACCAAGAGTAACAATCTGAAAGTGGCTCTTTAACTAATTGGTGGTTAGCAATATTTTCGTAGCAAATGACTTAAATGTGTGTGGTAGGAAGCTTCACTTAGCAACCTAGCACTGGAGTATATATGTATTATGTTGCTAAAGATTGCACTTGAAGTGTCTGTTGGGAACAGGTTGAGAGGCCATGTAGCTTGTTGCTGAACCATCTAACAGGGTAGTTTAATGTACAAAAACCTCTCAGAGAAAAGTTGCTACTTTCCAATTCCTTACAAGTTCCTACCTAGCGGGAAGCCTCAAGCTCATTTTAAAATCCTCTTCAGACCAAATGATGGTGGCAGCAGTCTATTTGATGTGAACCAAAAGCTGTCTTTGGCTCTATCTGTGTCAAAGGCATCAAAATGCAGTATTGGTGAGGCACTCCACATGTCGTTTGAAAGAAAGCCCATGGCTTGTAGGCACTTCTCACATAGTTTAGAATCCTAAGAATGGGTACTGAGAAACCATTCTGTTTCCCAGTTGTTTCTGCCTCACAGTACTGATACCATTGTCATAATTTTTGCTACCACCCCACCTACTTACTAGATGTCAGCTGCAAAGGAAGAAGAAGATCCATCCTTCCATCATAGCTGAGTGATGTTTCCATTACATTTGGAGGGATTGGGACAGGAAAGGTTGTTTAGCTAAGTATGCTTAACTATGTAGTATACTGGCCAGTGCTATTGCTTATTATTTTAAATCGGTTTTATTCTAAGCTGCCCTTGAATCTTTGGATATAGAGTGGGATATATATATTTTTAAATACATAAACAGTAGGAAATCACATGTTTGACATGGAAAGAACTTGAAGTTTAAAAAGCTCATTTCCAGGAAAAAGAAAAAGAAAGAAAAAGAAAGAAAGATTATACTACCCTTAATCTGAATTGTCATTTACTGAATTGAATGTGTGCCCTAAGAAGTCTATGGGGTAAAAATCCTCTGATACATATAGTAAGCCATGATACAAACAATTCATTTTAAGACTTAGCCTTGAGAAACAGACTTACAACAGTATGGGGATGGTAGCCTGAAGAGCTACACAAATCCATTCTTTTTTGTTATGATTAATCTCTGACAAATATTGTATAAAACTTCAACTCCACATTTAATTTAAAATCTAATGCAAAATAAAAGATGGAATAACTATGGGTCCATTGTGTCAGGAAAATGGTATATTATTATTTGATATTACCGACATTAAATTATCTCAGCGTTCATCATAACACACCACAGACAACCTTCAGCATTGTCACAGATCTACACATTGATGTAGCATGCCGTATGCTCTGCTCTGGCAGATAACTCAATTTCATTATCTCCTGGTTATTTTATTTATTCCTATTTTATTTACTTTTTAGTAAGGAACAACCGCACTGGAGAAACTGCACTGAAACTTACTTGAAAGTATAAAACTGGGGAATGCAGTAAACTGTGCATCATTTTACCATATCCAAGCTGCTTGATTGGAGATTTTAGGTTGAATTTTTTTCTATAGTCCCCAAATGTCTAGCATTGCAGAAAGTTGGATGTTGAAAACCTTTCCTGTCTAAAACTTTTCTGTTTACTGTGCTTGCATTTGTTTGGCAACTTTGCTTGCTCCCCTTTCTTTGGATACCTAAATAGTAGCTGCTATTCTATATCACCTATTTAACAATGTAAGCACCTCAGTTACATGGTTAAGAATTGTTTTCCAGTCCAATATAGCAATAGCAATAGCAATAGCATTTATTTCTATACCGCTTATCAACTGAGTGTTATCTAAGCGGTTTACAATGTATTTTAGCTAATTGCCCCCAACAAGCTGGGTACTCATTTTACCGACCTGCGGAAGGATGGAAGGCTGAGTCAACCTTGGAGCCCGGCAGGATTGAACTCACAACCTTGTGGTTGCAGTACTAGCATTTAACCACTGCGCCACCAGTCCAACACCCCAATTCTTCTTTGCCAGGCAGCAGTCACTCAGAACAATAGAAATCTGTTTCCCTTGTAGATCAGAAAGTTGCTGAGTGGCATTTCCACCTCCTTCATGGGCATTCTCCAGCATGTCAATAAGAAGTATGGTCCCTGTTGTAATTCCTCCTCACATTCTCAGCAAAATTCTCAACTGAAGTTGCAATGCAATGAGATTGAAGGAAAATTTTATATGAGGGGCATAAGTCTTATTTGGCAGGTCAGCATCCTCACTTTGCCCTTCTTGTAGTTACACTCTTGTGGTATTTACATACATGGTAACCATAATACAGAGTCGCTAAGGCCATTTCTGCATGACACTGCTGTAGTGATATTATTCCACTTTCAATATCCCATGAAATTCTGAGGTTTATAGTTCACTGAGGCCAAATAGTTTTCTGGCTGAGAATTCTAAATGCCCCTTCCTAAACTGCAAACCCCAGGATTCCATAGGATGTTAGAAGTGGAATAATAGCACTATAACAGTATAGTGTGGAAATGGCTTAAGTCTGGACACTAAATTTTCAATTGGAATGAAAATGCTTTATATAAGACATTTCCTGTTGCCATGTATAGAAGGAGACTTACAATTCCTATTGATTTGTTGGTTTCTTCTCACACACCTATATATTATTTAGCACAGCTGACCATTCTGGAAACCAGCTTTTGGAGTTTTTGCAATATTAATGTATTTTTAAAAGGTCAAACATCTTCTGTTGTAATTCCAATCTCATATGTAACAAGCACTTCTCTCTCTCTCTCTTTTTCTCTTTCTGTGACATCATACATAGGTTAAATCTATAAACAACTTTTTCTTTCTTTAAAATGACAGTTTGACTTTGTGGTCTTGTGCAATATTTTTTTGTAGGCTCTGTCTCCTGCCTCCTGAAATATCTCCCTTCTTTTCTCAGGCTCCAAAGATCCTTGAGAAATTGTGTACTTCTTTTCTTATATCCATGTTTTCATTGTGATATAATTCATGTCACCGGCAAAGTAGAATTCGCTGCGATGGTTGCTGGACGAAAGCAGTGTTTGACTTCAGTGAGTACACCCTCAACAATCTAATAATCACCAAGAGCAAAGGAATACAATGCTTTGCCAGAAGCTGACAAGAACACACCCATCAAGCCATCTAAAGAAAATGCAGCTGGCACATCTATACATTCCTAAATCTCCAACAGTTCCCAACTGCAACAACAACAACTTGTGTTTTTCCAGCAGAAGCAACATGGGAAAGAATTGGGACCAATATCAAATAGAATGGTTGGAAGGGTGCTTAGAATTTGGTTTCCTAATGATGTGGCATTAAGCAAGGCATAATGACACTGCTGGAAATGATAAACAAAATTGATTTGGGACACAAGTCAAGGCCCCCTATGTTGTGGTATTGAACTCAGGCCCAGAAGAGGGTCAGCTGCCTTCTTCCTTTTGAAGCTTCAGGCATTCAATCTATGACTAACAGTCCAAATTCTCTATCACCTGCTTAGTTATGTATTCATAACTAAATCACATCTCCTGGCCTGACACACACATCCTCAACCTACTTTACCGGGCAGAAGTTGCACTGAGAAATGGACGTCTATTCAATTGCCTATCAGAGTACAGAAGGGTGATGCTTTCATTCCCCCGTCCAACAGTGAATGAGGCTGCAAGAAGGAAATGTGATGTAGGTCCTGCTTCTGATTGTCACAGCCACAGCCTCAGCTGCTTATAAGAAGAGAGATGGGTATATCATCCTCTTGAACTCTAACTGCTGTCAGAACAGACCTCAAGGTGACCCTATCACCTGGTTTTCTGGAGCTGAAAATGTGAGATGCATCCAAGGTTACCCAGTGGGTGTACATGGCTGAGTGGCAATTGACCCTTGGTCTCTGGGATCATAGTCCAACTCTCAAACCATTACAGCTGGCTGGATCTCAGCCCGAAATTGCATATTTATAATTCAGCCATGGGATTCCAGCAAATCTTTTCATGCCAGATAGTTTTGTGCAAAATGAAACATTTTGAACAAAAATAGAGATACAGGAATCAGGGAAAAGAAGGGTTAGGGGAACATGGCGGCACATAAAGTAGCTTGGCTTGAGATTGATTATCTTTTTTAAAGTTTTGTTTTGTTTTTATTCTTAGTCTACCCACGTATTTTGAAAACTGCTTAGTGTTTATAAAATTAAGAACCTTTGTCTATAAGGATCCAGAGGACTTATTAGTGATATTTTAATCACCAGCGTATTGGGAATTGTTTGATGAGGCGGGTATCTCAGTTAATAAAGACAGTGGAATACTGCAGCTGTAGCAACCTGTGAATCTAACAGATTTTTTTGTTTATGCTATTCTTTGCACAAGGAGACTCAAACTTTCTATTTTGAGAACTGGAAGTTAAAACAATCTCCAAATGGGGATGAGTTGAGAGGAAAGTATTTCTAAGAATGCCAAGTCAGAGAATTTGGTGAAGATGCTGAGCAGGTGAAAGAACATGGGTAATTATTTGAACCAGTAAACATTTATAGAGTGTAAACCTTACTAGCAGAAAACTGGCAGCCTGGTGAGTGGGAAGAAGCGAGACCCTCTGCCAAAGGAGAAGTTCTGGAGTTTTATCCAGCTGTATTTTATTCTTCTTCATTTGTGACTGTTTGTCTTATCTTAGAATGAGGAAGAAACATTGTTTGGGTTTGTCCTGGCTGGTTTAATTTCAGTCCTGGTAGATTCTGGGAGAAAGCAGTTATTTGTTTGTTTATTGGGGGCATATTGCCACTTCTCAATTTCTTCCTTCACAGTGATTTTGGTTGTGCCACCTATTAATTGTCAAATGCCAAATTAGATATCATTAACACTGAATTAACTGGAGTTGGTAAAGCTTGACAACATCAATTACAGTTAATATCTGAGCTCCAACAATTGCCCAGAAAGTGCATTCAGAGGCAAATGAAATCCCCAGGAGCTTGACCCAAAAGCCAGTCCTTGGATATTTTGTTCCATCAGAAATGAGTGCACAGCATGATAGCCTTAATTCCTCAAGCACTCTAATGAATCTGGATAATGGGATCATAAGTAATGAAGGGGCTCACCAGAGTTCTATGGAATGGGATCACCAAACTGAAAATATAAGAGGTAACTGGTTTTTGGATGCAGATCTTTTGGCCAGGGCTCCTGTGGATATATCTCTTAGTCTTTTAAGTTATTATTTAATTGAATCATTTAATTCCATAGCTTAGCCAAGGAAAGCAACATTTGGAAGCCTCCAAAATCTCAAGTGATATATCTATTGGGTAACTTAAAAGATTTTTCAACTCCAGCTGACAGAAGTTAATAAATCTTTCCCTAAAGGTTTTCATGGCTAAAATTATCACTCACATGTTGTATGGAGCAGAAATCTGGGAAGAAGATGTCAAGTTTGATTTAGAAATTTCCCAAAATAATTTCATGCAACAGATTTGGGGAATCCCCCATAGGGTTCCAGCAGCACATCCTAGGGTTGAGTTGGGTCTTCCCTCAATTGTAGCCAGAATTGATCTGTCTTTCTTAGCATTCGGGTGCAAATGGATCATTCCCTCAGCAAATGTTGTTAGCTGATGGAACTGAGGTTTGGAGGTTGGGAATAATTGTGCCAGGTCAAAGGTTTAAAGGGTTAACACAAAGAATTATGTAAGATGTAGTCCTCATGTCTTCCAAAACTGTATTTTCAACCATGATGCTAGCGAAGACAGAACAGCTATACTTGAGGCACAATTCCCCATGTGGTACCCACAGATTCAAGGCAAACATGGAAAGCCACAGTATTTTGAAACACTGACCTTTTCTCAGCTTTGAAGAACTTTTACAGAGCTCAGATTCCAGCAGATGCCTTCTGCATATCTTGGAGGGAGATTTCAAGGTATTTCAATTATAAAAAGAAAAAAAAATGTATTTAGTTGTAATTACATTAATGAAGTAATTCATTATTTGTTGTTCTGCCCTCTTTATTCCTCCCCTAGATGAAGATCTGTGCCATTCAGTTATATACAGACTGCACATTCAAAATGTGGTAGTAGAATTATTACCTGTTTTGTGGCTCTTTTTCTTATTCAGTAGTCCAATTTGCATTGACAGTCAAAAAAACTATGTAGTCATTTCATTAAGGAACATACTGTAGCACAAATATTAATTTTATTTTTTTTATTTGTTGGTTTTACAGGGTCTGTAAAAATCATTTTAAAGTTCTGTCTAATATTTTTAATAATTTATTTTTAATTTTGTTCATGTTTTGCTCCATGATTTTGTCAAGGCCTTTGGCTATATACAATAAAGCTTATAATGATGTACAAAAATACAGATTTTGCTATTCTGGCTGTTGACTAACGCTGATCTTTTTGTTTTTACGCACTGATGAAAAACCTTTAAAACTTCCATTTACTTCTTGTTGCTCAAAAGAGTATTTCCTGCCCTTAAAATGACTTAGGGGCCTAAAATATGTTTAAAAAAATCCTTCCGCCCTCGCAAGGATATCTGGGGGCAAAACTTTTTTTCTTCCCAGAGTATCCTTCCAAGGTCTCCACTAAGATTTCTAAGCTTCTACAGTGGTCCATTCCTGACTAAGTGGTTCTGTATTGGATGGCCTATGCAACACTTAGGAATAAAATTATTGTATATGTGTGCAGGCACCTTTACATTACCTCTTGATTTATGGCAACCTATACATTATATAGAGGACAAAGAAAAAACAGGGTTTTTTGGTTCAAAGTAACAGGTTATAATAATACAGAAGGATCAATTTGCTTTCATCTCATGCCATCTTCACATATGCTTACTCTTGTTAATACCATTCTATTTGAAATAACCCGTTTTTGTTAAAATAAAAGTCCACATGGAAGTTTGCATTTAAATCTTTTTTTAAAAAAATGTTTATGATCTGAACCTTTTTATGCATTTAAAGCTTTTTTTAGAAAATGTTTATGTTCTAAACCTCTTCTTTCCAAATATGAAATGTTGTATCTTATTTTACCCTCAGATACACCTTACAAATGGCACTTCAGAAAATTGCAAAATTGATTAGCTAACCATATTGTGATTTGCATGGAAGTTTAGAAGGGGTGGAACACAAGGTTCAAATTCCTCATGTTCCCCACGTAATGGTAAAATAATCACATCTCTATATGCAAAGAAAATTGCTAGTCTTTCCATTGTGTTTCCAGTCGTCAAACTATGTATTACAGTATTTTGGCAAAGCAGTCCTTATTCTTTCAACCTTTGAGATACTCATTAGAGTTTCTCTCTTGTAATACCCTGTCAAAAATTGCTGGACTTTCATTTTAGGTGTTCAGAGGCATGAAGTTAATAGTCGGAAGGGGACAATTATCTTGAAAATTATCAAGCTGGGTCTTGAGATATGTTTCCCCTTGTTTTACAGTGTTGAGATGCTCAGAAATTTTATTAATGCACAGGGAAACATAACATCAGGGATGTGAGAATGTTGGCCAAGGAGCTGGTGTAGATTTAATTCCGTGTAATAGAATAGGCAGTAGAGATTCCCTCATAGATCATTAGGATGGTATGGGATTTGTTAATTTACTAAACTTTGCTTGCTTGCTTGCTTGCTTGCTTTTTTTTTATTTATTTATTTATTTATTTATTTATTTATAGTGTTTTTGTACTTTACACTTCTTAGAGAGATTATTAAAGCAAGTAGTACCACAAAACTATATATCAGTACATTTAAGAACAGGTATGGTGCAGAAAGTGCCATTGACAAGTGACAGTGGGTAGAAAATTGATTAAAATATTTGTTCCCCCTTGTACAGACCTAATAATGGAACTTCACTCACTACAACAGCTGAAGGACCCTGTTGGTAGGGCATCTATATCTCTCTTTATGACTTGTCTGAGATTCAGAGTAACCTTCCACTCCAAGGGTGTTGCTCACCTTGGTTGTAAGTAAAACTCCTTTCATGGTTGTATTATGGAAGCAGGACCTTGATGTTCTATGAATCAAAGTGAACTAGTGGGAGGGAGGCTAAAGTAACTGACTGGTGAAAAGTTTTCACGCTTAAACACATTCTGGACTAATTTTGAGAAACAGTCAGTACTTTATTAATATGTAGAGGAAGCCATTTGTAATAATGCTCATCTTGAGACATGCCAAATTACTATGAAATCACTCTTGATAGTTAGAAGTATTAATAAAAGTATACAATAAAACATGTCATTGTGACGTGGCCTCTGTCTGAGTCTGGCAGAGAAAACTGACACTTTGGCTGGAAGTAGGCAGTGTATCGTTTTTGGGAAATCTCAGTTCATCTCAGCAGGCTCCACCCCTCCATATGCACAAATGTTCAGTCTCATTCTGTCTTCAATATGCTTCCTTCTTGAGATTGTTCATCCACTGCAGTAACTACATAAAGTTAAGGAACAGAGTGTATTCTTATAAAAGACTGTCGACACCATCTAGTATATTTCCCGTTAGCTAAAACACTGAATTTTCTCAAAAATGTCATACTAGCTGTCATGATTAAGCCTAAGGTTCCAGATGGCATCAACTTTCTAGAGGAACCTGCTTCCAATCAACCTCTACAAAGGAAAACAAATTGTAAGGACTAGCCTCTTCCAAAGAAAATGTTTTAACACTTTTGTTTAAAGGTTTGATTGTGGACTGAATTAATTAAGAATGGAATTACGGGGTTACTATGGCCATTTCTGCATGGCGTTGCAGTCCCGCTATGAGTATGGGATGGCAGCGGTTCACAGGTTGGGCTTTTGCACAACATTGTCGTAGTCCTGCTGCCATCCCAATCCCATCCATCACATCCAGGGATATTTGCTTAATGGAAAAAAAATCATTAAGTGCCTGCAATCACACAATGCTCCCATTCTTCCCAGTCATGAAGAATGTCAGGAAGTGTGATGGAGGCACTTCCTTCCCCAGCACAGCACTGGAAAGAACCTGGTTTCGCTGCAGAAGGCAGACATGTGTCGCTCATTCTTCCTTCTGCAGAGACCCAGTCAGGTGCAGAGGGGAGCATTCCCGTCGTGCTCTCTTCCCAGCAAAGGCACTGCTGGGATTGTGACAGGAGAACAACAGGGTCAGTTAAGGTGCAGAAATGGTCTGTGTTACAGGAAATTTAAGGCATGGGGGTGTGAGATTTCAGGGCATGTAGGTTTCACAGGATTCAAACACTTGCTCTCGAGCATAATCAAGATCAACTTGCATTTGTGTATTTGTAATAGTTGCTTTTTTAAAAAAAAATCCCATTAGCTAAAGGAATTAGAAGATATTTCAGTGCTTGAACAAGGAAACCAAAAATCTATGGCTCGTGCCCTACAACTATCCCTATTTGGGAGGGACAGTTCTGACCAATCCTTTGTTGTCCAACTTTTTCATCTGCTTTTAGTATCCCAGTTTCTCCCACTTTCCTCCTTTGTCTTTGGAGTACTTCAGTTCTGCAAACTGAGTGCAAAAGTTGTTTGCACTCAGTTTACTCTGGAAGGGAAGGGAGGAAAGGATAGAAGAGGAGTTTTGACTTTCCCAGTCAGCTTAGAAAAAAAAAATCTACTGCAGCTTATTCTAGTTGTGTGTTCTTCCTCATTAATATACAGCAAGTTCTTTAGTTGTATGGGCCTACAGTGAAGAAATCCCAAAATTTCTGGAATATTTGGATGATGTTGAGATGTACGGACTCTGTCTGTTATTTAGGAATCCCTGCACAAAAGCATAGTACATTTATGGATAATTTAGTTTTGCTATAGCCTACCTGCACGAGATTTGAAATTGCCAAAGAAAGACTCTTCTGATACTCTGTGTGTGGTGCGTGTGTGTGTTTAGCTCCTTCATATCTGCTGAAGAATCTAGACTCCTCTGAAAGAATATTTGGCAGAATAACTTTCCCTTTGCCAACTGTGAATAGAATGGTGAATCTGAGATGCAACTGTGAACCCAATTTTAACATTGTATATCCCCTTTTTATGCCTCCAAACATAGGCTAAAATACATTTTAAATACATTATAAGCATTTTCCACTAATAGGTTGTTGTGGGTTTAATGGGCTTTGAGGCCCTGTTCTATTAGTATTTTCTCCTGATGTTTCACCTACATCTGTGGCTGGCATCTTCAGAGGATCCTCGGAAGATGCCAGCCACAGATGCAAGTGAAACGTCAGGAGGAAATACTAATCTTTGTTTATAATTGCTTAGGAACTCAGGAATAAAAGACTAAAAGCTGGGAAATACTTTTGCCCCCAACACTGAGAGGGTGCTATTTCAGCGATCAGTTATGAAAACTTCACTAGATGTGATGATAATGTGTGTGTTTAACCATTATAGACTACACATGTGTTAGAATTTTAACAAGACAAGCAGACAACCCACAACAACCTATAGATTCTGGCTGTGAAAGCCTTTGACTTTATATTTTCCACTAATATTAGGGTAAATCACATAGTTGGCTTTCCCCTTGACCTCAGACAAAAGACACCCCAAATAAATCTAGAATTTGCATTAGTAGGCTCATTTTAAAGCTTTTTGAAATTACTGGGCATTCTTCCATTGAATCTCAAGTGAGGTCATTTGCAAATTTGAGTCAATATGCATTTGGACAATGCTGAGTTTGAAAGGTCAGGAAATTCATCCCATTTTATTAGTGGATTTTCCTTTCTATTTGTCATTTACAAATTATTGCAGGCACATAACAGATGTTTATGTATAAATAGAGATGTTCACAAATGAATCTCATGTTCAAATAAACAATTTTCAACAGTCAATCTCTCCTAAAATCATTTTTGACAATGGTGAATACAGATTTTTTTTTCTAAGTGGTAACTGTACAATTGATTCAACTGAATCTAAAATCAAACTAAGGCCCTTTCCACACAAAGCAGTTAAAATGGGCCAAGGTGTCTTGGCATGGAGGTCATCCGCACCTTAGATCGGACTAGGTGTGGACTATTCATTTAATTCTACACCTCAGTCCGATCCAACCTGCCCCCAAGTGGTCCTCCAGCGTGCTAAGTAAAGACCAAAAAAAATCCGGTCTTTATGTTTTCTGGAATGTGCCATTGTGCTCCTACTTACCTGTGCAGATGCGCAGGCTTGCACCAATGCGAGCCTGCGATCAGCGGAGGGCGTGCTGTGGGTGTGACCAGTGTCAGTGGTTGGTCCACTCCCACAAAGACACTGGAAGCCACTATTTTAAGCTGGAAGCCACAGGAAGCCATTTTCAGCCGGAGCAGTTCAGATCTGCAGACCTCGCACTGTTCCGGTTTGCCCCGCACTAATGGAGGAGCCCTGCAGAAGGGCTCACGGGAAAGTCTGTGTTACTTTGGACCCAAGAAGAGCTGATAAGTAACGGCATGGAGCGATTCACTCGCTTTGTGCAGAAAGAGCCTATATTGAGTCAATTTGATTCTATCAGAGTTTTCCATCAGATCACTCTGAATCAGATCTAAATCAGATGGAATCTTGCAGTCAGCTTCAAGAATACATCTGGCAACTGTCCACACTCCCTCATAAATGGCCATGGCGTGTTCCCAATCAGAAGACAGATAGGTGGCTTGAGGAGGAGGCTGTTGTACATGGAGATGACCCTCAACGGGGGGGGAGTATACAGGCATGCATAATTTATAATTACATATGCCACCAATGGGATTTCAGCCATTGGTATTGTTTTAGCAGTAGTTTAAGTAGACAGAGAGTGACACTTCCCTTATGCTCTTACCCTGTTCTGATCTTAGCTTTTAGCTTTAGGTTTGAATTACAGTTTAGTCTGTATTGTTAGTATATTTGTTCTTCTCTTATAGCTATCTGTACTGTTTGTGTTTTAGTTACTGATATGCATATTCAATTGTCAAATCGACATATTTACACACAAGGATAAATAATTTCTACACTTTTCTCCCACTGGGGGGTGGGTAATATTTCACCTTAGTGCCTTATTAAATGCCAGGCAATTTCCTCTCGTGGCTGGACACATAATGATTACAGAGGTGTTGAGACTTCCAATGGACCCCCATGTGTCTTAGTAGTGATGTTGCTGTGTGTCCAGATATGCAGAAGAAGGTAGGCAAATCTTCTCCAATCCTGCCTGTTCACATGGAAGCACAGAATGCCTTAGTGTGGTTGCCTTGGGGCTTTAAAGTAAGTCAGAGAGTTGATAGATTGGTCGGTGTAATGTAAGGTCTGCACACGGATTTTTATACTATGCTGAAAGAATGTTGAATTTAGGCCACTGTGAAGTGACACAGCAGTCACAGTGTTCATATATCTGTGATGGCTGATTATTTGATGGATGGCATCAAGTGCTGGTCAATCCATACACATATGTGAGCCAAGGTGAAGTGTATGTTCAGCTACCCCAACGAAACAGTGAGACTTGAAACACATTTTAGTGAGCCGCATCCTGGTTTTCCGCTTAGACATTTTTACCTCCCTCAGATAGCAATTGTTGATTTAATCTCAATAGAGACATCCAGTGGCCCTTAGGGGAATACTTTGTGCTAAATGAAATGGCACATTCTGCAGAAATACTGGACTAATTGACTTAGCAGGGCCCCCCACTTAGGCCCAGCAGGAGGCAAGAAATCTACAGTTTTCGGCATGACTGTTTTCCAATTATGTAATGAGTGGGATTGTTAAAGCTGTCAATTACCTTGTTCCACAAGGTGAGTTGATTTCATTGTGCTAAGGAGAATGGCTAAGGAGAGGGGGGTGAGTAGAAATGCTGAAGGAGCTGTCTCTTTGAATAGGAAGTTCCTAGGAGATACTGCTACAAGCTAAACAAAAGTACTTTCCAAAATTAATCTGGGTGCCCTTTAGACATTTCACCAGTTACTCCAACCTCTACCTCCTGCAGCTAATGTGAGGATCCTAGCAAAACTCACAGGGAAGAGGGAATTTTGAAGGCTGATGACATTGATGTACAAAATAATCAGAAAGTTGGGAACTTTGACCTGAAAGACACTTAAAATTAAATGTGCTGGATTTTCCTGAGTACATGAATACAGAACACAGGGAGTAGAACTTATAGTTCCCTGCTATTGGGCTGGCATAGGATAAAGGAAGAGACTCTGAGGGTAAGCGGTAACAGGAATAGAATGATCAACATTTCTGTTTCAACATTGGAGACTCGTTGGCCCTTTTCGCACGGGCTTTCTGTCACGCGACAGCCCCGTGAGCCTTGCAGGAGTGGGAGCGTCGCTCTGCATGACGCACTCCCACTTCCGCCGTGCTCATGGGGCTGCAGCGGTGGGATCACAGGTTTTTTGATTTTCGCCTCAAAGCGAAAATCACCCACGCTCGCGCAACGCTCCCGGTGCCCACGCGCACTTACCTCCTGTGCGGAGCGTCGGGGAGGCGGCCGGGTCGCACTTCCTTCCCTCCGCCCCTGCGGAAGGAAGGGGCGGGTCGCTAGTGCGACGGACGCGACAGCCTCCTGCTTCGCGTGAGAGGGGGGATGGACGCGACAGCCTCCTGCTTCGCGCAGGGGGAGCGGCTCACAACAGCCTCCTGCTTCGCCCAGGGGGAGGGCGGCTCGAGCGAGAAGGCTCCTCCGGGAGGCTGCCACTTCCCCCCTCGAATGAGGGGGAAACGGCAGCCTCTCGGAGGAGCCTTCTCGCGCGAGCTGCCCTCTCCGCTTGAGCGAGAAGCCTCAATGAGAAAAGGACCATTGTCTCACTGGAGGCTAACTGGAAGATTCTTAGCACTTGAAAGCATCTGGTGACCTGCTTACAACCTGGCTGTGCTTGTGAAGAGTCCCTTGACCTGGCTTACTTGTCCAGTCAACTTATCTCTTATCCAGCAAAGTTTCCAGCCATAGCAGTGTATCAATTTATCAACTGAACCACATCAGTGTGTAGAGGTGTACAACTATTATAAAGAAATGTAAGTCAAACAGGCATAGGGTTAATTATGAACTCATTTTGAACTTCACATCAGGAGGATTACATAGACACTGGTTAAACAACTCATAGTTAGAAAATGTGTAGAAATCAGATTGGTTTATTTTTCTCTTTAGGATGGTATTTTTGCTTGACTGTGACCCTCCAGCCATTTCGGTTGGTTGCTGTTATTTGCTTCAAGTCAACTTTGTTATTTGCCATCAAGTCGACCTATGAATGAGACATCACCAAGATCTCCACCTAGTAATTTCTATTGGTATACTGTAAAATCAAAAAGACTTTTCCCTTCACAAGCTATATCAGGCTCATTCTTTGAGGAAGCCAAAGTTTGCAATGCCAGCAAAATCAGATAATATTTCTTCTGTAAGCACTCATTATGCATTCTTTGGCTGGAAATTCAGGGTCATATGTCCGAGCTATCCACAAAGAGATAGGTATGCCAAGCTGCAGAAGAAGAAAGGGGTGGAATAAAGCATTTGTATTGGTTTTGCCAGGAAATTTGTAGATTTGTCTTGCTAGAAATTCAGGGCATATGTCTGCTCTGCTAGGCATCAGCAGCACTGTTAGCTAACCTTAACATGCTAGGAATTCAGCCACTCAGCTTGCATTTCCAAGAAATACAAAGAGAGTGTGCCAACTGGAAGACTTTAAAAAAATGTAAAGGAAAATTACTTCTCTTTTGTAATACTCTAACGGCACTGGATTCTAACTAATCTTGAAAGCTAAGCAGAGTCAGCGCTGGTTAATACTTGGATGGGAGACTGTCAATGAATACTAGTTGCTTTAGGCTATATTTCGGATTAAGGAAATGGCAAAACTACCTCTGAGTATTCTTTGCCTAAGAAAACTCTGTGAAATTAATGGAGTTCTCATAAATCAACAGACAACTTGAAAGCACATACACATGCATACACTTGCCAATATACTCGTCATATATCTTGGGGGCAATGACCTCTGTTTGACCAAAAGGAAGGCCTTTATTAATCAGGCAAGACAGAACCTGGCAGTTAGAGCAAAGATAGCCTGAGATGGTATCGGTTTGGTCAATCCTACTTCCTAGAAGGACTTGGAGAGGGGAAGGGGACCCCAGGAGTTTGGATAAGGCCAGGTGTAAAGTCTATAGGGAAATGAAGAATGTCATGGCTAGGGGATTGGGGAAAATTTTGCCACATCTGGAGATTAGATATGAATGATTGGCATTAAATTGCAGTGATCAGATGCATCAGCCTGATTTTAGGCAATATTTAAGGACTTGCAGTGTGGCCCTTGGGCTGTTTTAGCTGGCCTTATGGGACCCAGGGGATAAAGTAAGCCTTTTCCCTGGCGGTGGTGGGATAGTGTGGAAAGGCAGGATGTTTGGATTCAGCTGCATTTAAAAAGTGTCCCAAATTCTGTCTCTGGGTGAGGAATCCTGTGCATCTTTTTTTGGTGAAAAGGGGTCCCTTGACTTACACTCTGGTTGTCTGGGGCTTGGGTGGGGATGGAGGAATCAATTTTGGGGATGACCACGGTGGACTCCTCCTCAGAATTCCAAAGTTGCAAGGCTTGGGGGAGGGATTAATCTGGGAGGGTCTTCCTGGTCATATTGACTACTGACCAATGTCTGCCTCTGGGAACATGGGAGGGGGCATCTGGGCCCAGGTGCTTACCCATATTCATCTGGGAAGCTAGACAGAAAGGGCACCTGTCCCTGACTGATTTCTACACTTGGTAGGCCTCACTGATGGTTTTGGAGGGTTTTGAATGTAACCCTAGTATGGCCCATCACTGTTGTCCACCTCTTCATTTCTGAATGGTGTGCAAATGCTTGCACACATACGTACACAATTCTGCAGAGTCAATCCACGTGAAGCCTGTGCGTGCATGTGTGTGTGTGTGTGTGTGTGTACACACATAATATAAAACAAGAGTAGACCTGCCTAAGCTTGGGAGTCCCTAGGAAACAGAAGTGGAGGAGAATAATTCTGTCTCAGTATTAATTGATTGCACCCTCCTCTTGGCACTGACAAGTGACAGTTCTGAGAAATTATGAAGCAATGAGCATAACAAAGCCATTACTACTTCTCTGCAAACTTCTGCTTGCATTCTGTATATTGTAAAATTGTTCTGGATGTCCTCTGTGTAAATGTCACAGATTAGACAATTGGTCAGGCTGTGTACAGTGTTTGTGCAAACCCACAAAATACATTCCTCCTGGGATTCTGTGATGGCAGACCTTTGGAATCTATTGTCAAAATTATCTTCAGCATCCCTAATGTGACATTGCACAATATAATTCCTTATTATGGGCCATGTTTGTTCAGCCTAAGCTTCTGGATTCTTTTTTTTTTTTTTTGGAAGAATGAGTCAACATGAGACAGCCCTAAGACTGGTCTTATATTGGCAGATTTTTAAAAGTGCATTGCAAAAAGCATACAGGTTTAATTATTGGTGTTCGAATGAAACTCTTAACATAGACTCTGTGCTTGGAATGTGATTTTTTAAAAGGAATTAGATTTTTTATTTATTTATTTGGCTGGTATGTCCCTTCTGGTTGCTTCTAACATATGGCAACCCTAAGGTAAACCTATCACAGTGTTTTCTTGGCAAGATATTTTCAGAGAGGGCTTTGCCACTGCCTTCCCCTGATGCTGACAGAATGTGATGCTGACAGAATGTCACCCATTGCATTTCTATGGGCAGGTGGGGATTCAAACCCTGGTCTCTGGAGTCCTATTTACTTAGTTGTTTCTAATATTTATATCTCTCCCTGTGTCCAAAGATCTCCAGATGATGTGCAATAAAGCAGCACACTCAATTTAAAATAACATAAACAACTAAAAAAAAGGTAAGAAGGTTGAAAGAAAAAACAATAAAACTGGTTGAAATACTTTAAAAGATTTAAAACCATGTGTGTGAGAGGGTTTGCATAAAACCAAAGGCTTTTTAAACCCTCCATGTTTTCACTTGCTACTGAAATGACAGCAGTATTGACATCAATGAGGCTTGCAAGGGACAGCCATTCCATACCTGTGTTGCCACAGCACAGAAGACTCTTTAGCGATTCCTCTATCAACAGGTTCTCACTGTAGTCTACAAAAGTAACTTGAGTTACTTGTTATGAAATAAGTAACTTTTCTGTCACTATTGTGTCATTGAAAAACACTGGAAAATGCTCTCAACTCTCTCATTTCCAACCCCCACCCAAGCATTCACACTGCCTCTCCTTCTTTCTTTCTCTTTCTAGTGACGGAAATAGTACATATTCCTCTTTTCCCCCAAGCTCATGGCTATTTTGGGCTGGACAGAACTGAGGAAGTTACAGAAGCAGGCTAACCTTTAAAAAGTTATTTAAAGAATTCAGACTATCCTGAGTCTTTAGTACATCTAAATGTGCCTCTTCTCTTCTCCCTAATTCATCTCTCCCTTTCATCCCTGTTGCCAGCTGCATCTTGAGGTTGTCACCCAATATGACCCTTCTTCATCCCTCTGCCAGTAGGCTTTTCCACTGAAAAGAACTGACTAACAATCAAGGCCATTACAAGCAAAAAGGTAACTCTGTTTTAGGCCATTTCTGCACTAGGCTGTTATAGTGCTATTATTCTACTTTCAACATCCTATGGAATCCCAGGGTTTGCAGTTTAGGGAGGGGACTCTGAGGTCCCTCTTCAAACCCCAGGATTCCATAAGATGTCAAAAGTGGAATAAGAGCACTATAGTGTGGAAATGGTCCTAAGGCAAATTTAACTTGTTATCAAGGTCATTTATTGGGAAACCAAGTTGCTTCTTAGATCAGCATAGATTTGTTGTTATTGTCAAAGAAAGGTATCTTTCTCTTAACTTGTTTAAAATTCTGACTTTTGCTTTTCATCTCCTGTCTTTACAGTTAAACGTGGTAGCTTATTTGGTACAACTTAATTGATAAAAACATTTTCACTCCCTAGTCATCCTTTTTCTTCTAACAGTACCATTTGCATGGTCTGTCCAAGTCGAAATGACAATTGAACAATGTATGTCATTCAATTACAATTATCATGCAGACCAAATTCTTTGCCTATAGCCCTCCTCATTTGTCCTAATGATGCTACATGCATTTTCTTTGCTGTCTCACAGATGTATATAGTGAATCTCTGACCTCTTTTGGAGTCATTAGCAAATGTACTCATAACAGAACCATTGATCACATCACAGCCACCTCCAGGTTGATTAATGAAATATGCTAATTGGACAAAATCGCACTCAGAATGGATTCTTAGAGCATCCTAATGATTGTTCTTCAAATGTGAATGATTCATGCCTCCCATGTTTTATTCTTAACTATTTTTTTAAAAAAAAATCAATAAGAATTTGCACTCATGCAGCACTGAGCTTTGCCTTGAAGTCTCAAAGTGCTTTGCAAAATAAATGAAGCCCTCTGGCATCCAATCTGTTGATTATATTTTCTTTCCTAGGTGGGAAAAGAGGATAAAATGGAGTGTGTTTACTATTTACAGATCACACTGGAGAGAACTGTGAGAAGCTTTGCAGCAGGTTAGTTTTGTACAAAAGAAAGGGATACATTTCAACTACTACAGACAGCTCTTCTCCAGCTGCTAGTGCAGGAGAGTGAGCACTCAGCCAGAACATGGATCTGAAACAACTCTTATAAAATGTGCATTGAGCTGTCTAAGTGATGCACATAATGAATTGGTCTGGAGAGAGGAGCCACAAGGGTGTAGTGGTTTGAGTGTACTAGGAAATGAGTTGAAGGCACACAACAACAAAACTGGAGGGAGGCTTTCTTTGTGCATCCAACTGTAGAACCACAACTGTCTGCTGCCTGGCTGATCCCTATCCACCTTCATCCACTTAATGGCACTGGAATTCCTCATTGTGGGCCATGTTTATTCAGTGGAGAACACTCAACAGCAGAAAGATTGTCTGCACACTTCTGGGGTCATTGTGTGAAGGAGGTGATAGATGACACCTAAGGCAAGAGCCCTAAAAAGACATACACAGAGATAATGCTGCATATGCCACCAATAGGATTTCAGTCAGAGTTCCCTATGTGCCATGTTCTCCTTAGAGAGAAAAACCTAAGCTTAGCCCTTTCCTTCAGTGCTGCAGACTATTGATTGCTGTTCCCTCATCCCATGGTCAGCACATTAAAAAAGTGGGGAAGGTGGTGAGAAGGGAGGTAGATGGACAGAACTGTGAAGGACTCATATTCTATGAAACTATGGATGTGGATATAGCCAATTGTATGCTGGACCTTTATATAAAGCTATCCTTCTTGAACCTCAAAAATCAAACTCCTTCCCATCTGTTTGCACTATGGATGATAATAATATATTACAAAGTTGGAGACAAAATTATTGCAAGATACAAATGCAGACATTTTCTAGAAACCCAATAATCATTATGGCTTTTTTACACCAATTATAGTTGTGGTCAGAATTGCTAAACTTAGGACAAGGAATGAGATAATATTGGGATTTTCTGCATTAAAGAGTGATGGGCATATCTGTCAATTTCACCTTCTTCAATAATTGGGTATTTTGAAGAAAACTCTCATTGTCAAATGTATGGAGAAATCTATGTAAGTCACTAAGTTTCTATTACAAAATAAACCAAATCAAGTCCTCAGCCACTTGCATTGACCAAATTCAGTAGGAGGAGCTACTCCAATATGGAGAAGATCACATTGTGCTTACCATGTAGCTTTTGAATATGAGAAACCTGTTAGAAAAGAATGCATAACAACCCTTATTCAGCATCACAAGCGTGATTGACATCCAGGCTTTTAAATGTGAAGCACTCAAGGCCTGCCAGTTGTACGGACTAATCTTCTAGATTCATTCTCTCTCAAATTAACAATTAAAAAAATCCCCTCCAGCTATCAAAATATATAAAGAACTTGCACATTTTGGAATGCTCATATTTAAAAACAAATCAAACAAAATTCTCCTTAGGAGAGATAAACCTAAGACTATGCACATTTTACAAACAAAACTATTTTCACCTAGGCTTATTCAAAAGTAAACATACACAGAACTGGGCTGTACATTCTTCTACTGAAGTCCCAGTTATAAACAGGAAAGAGCTTGGATCAGGAACCTTCCAAATGCAACTGGAGGATTTAGCAGAGCATACAGTGTTAAATGCTAGTACTGCAACCACAAGGTTGTGAGTTCAGTCCTGCCGGGCTCCAAGGTTGACTCAGCCTTCCATCCTTCCGCAGGTCGGTAAAATGAGTACCCAGCTTGTTGGGGGCAATTAGCTAAAACACATTGTAAACCGCTTAGATAACACTCAGTTGATAAGCGGTATAGAAATAAATGCTATTGCTATTTTATGTTATTTCCCTCATCCTAATTTTCCCTTTCTCTAGTTACTAGTCTTGAAACCATCACCAGTTGTAACTTTATTATTATTATTATTTTTCTGTAAGTAAGACTTACCTGGAGCCAGCTCTCTCAGTCTGATGTAATTTCAAGCCATTTTTTCCTTCAAAGAAGGTCATTGCTTTCACAGAGAATATTCACAAAATAGCCATTTGAAGACTGAGGCCATTTCCACACTACACTGTTATAGTGCTATTATTCCACTTCCAACATCCTGTGGAATTCTGGGTTTTGTAGTTTACTGAGGCCAAACACCCCTTTGGCTGATAATTCTGAATGCCCCCCTAAACTACAAACCCCAGGAGGCAGGAGGTAACGGGGGCAGCAGAGGGCAAGCATGGATGGGGAATGCCCCCTACCATCAAAAGGGACCCACTCTGGTTAACCTTCAGAAGTTTCTCATCTGGCTCCTTTTATACCCTTACCAAACAGAAACTTCCTGCCTTAAAGAAGGGTTCCAATTCAGTTTTAAATAACTTTTCAGGCTCATCATCACTCCTATATGGCTAAAAAAATTAAGTCCACGTTCAGTTTGGAACATGTTGTTTGCATAAGATTGTGAAGGAGGAGGTTGGGAAGGGTGGCTGAAACCTACCGCTCATCTCTTGTGCTTAATTTGTCAATCTTCACTTTAGATGGGGTTCCCAAGAAAGCCCTGGGTGAATATAGAATATTTCACCACCTGTCTTAACCCCAAGGGGAGTCTGTTAATAATGCCATGCTATCTAATATGTGTATTATTCAGTACACTTTTTTTGATGTGGCTATTAAGGAGATTATGAAACACAGAGTGGAAGCTGAGCTGATATCACATCTGCATTTTACCTGTTGCCAGTCCCTCCTGATGATTTTGAGTTACTGGGCTTCTCCTTCAATGTCATATTTACATGGATTGGGACCTGCATGTGGGGTGCTTGGTATCATAAGCTACCTTTGTTCAGTGCCTTTCTCAAACGGGCTATTAAATTTAAGACAGGCAGCCAGAGAGTGGTCCATTACTTGAAATACTTCCTTTTTATAGGGGAATTCAGTACAGGTCATTGTGCTTTCTTCCTCAACAAATCTGGGTCATTGGTGCAAGAAATGGGTGTTCCCCTTGCACAGGAAAAACAGAGGGCAGTTCTCACCAGTTCGTTTTCCTTGATATCAAGATCAATATGATGAATCAGCTTTGTAGGTCACCCATACAGAAGTTGCAGGGCAAGAGGGTTCAAGTAGCTGACTTCCTCACACACAAGAAGACTGTCCTGAAGGAGTGTCAGGAGCTAATTGGCCACTTAAAGTTTGCCTGTGGAATCACGCTGCCTGGTAGGGTTTTCTTTAGGCATCTGTGTGACACCACTTGCAGAATTCAGAAGCCTCATCATAGAATTAAGATCACTCACACAAGAAGCAAGACAGAATTCCAAGTATCTGCTAATTTCAGATGAAGATTATTTTAGAACCAAGATCAAAAACCGATTATCAACTATAAATCTCATAGTGGATCAGAACTTCCTGTATTCTCCATCATCCCTTTTCAAAATTTCTCCAACTTCCTTCTTTGAATAATATTGCACAATGTCTAGAAAGTTATCATTGATCCCACAAATATGGAACTTTTGCTTGCTTCTAACTGTGTCCTCACAAGGGTTAATGAAAACCCACAGATTATGTAGTGTTCAGTAAAGCAAAATCACTTATGTCTCCCTGTCCATCAATAGCTTTCTCCACCCATGGATTCACTTCACTGAGAACACAGAGATATACCTTTGATGCATAGCGTGGAAAATAGGTAGACATTATCTCCTCTAAATATAACTCCAAAGCCACACTAATTTGTGCTACATAATTCTGCATGCACCTGTCTTATATGTTTGAGTTATTTGTGGATGACTGCAGTTGTTGGATAGGGCTGGTTTCCAGGTAGATTTATACCTTCAATATGCTTCCACTAGAAAGATTTGGATGTAATGAATCTATGTTTAGTGAAAATGAAAAAGAGAAAGATTCACTGAGTGGAGAAGTAGGGGAGCTCCAATCTTACCTCTCAGAGGACATGGTCAGCTGGATTTCCAGCACATCCCCTCTTCTGGTAAACCTGCTGTCTGCCCCCTCCCAGTACTGATATAACTCTTCACTAAGTTTCTCCTTGAAAGTAGTAATGAGTAGTTTCAGCAATTTTCTTCCAGTTATGAGAAAGTCTTCACAAGCCACACACATTTCTAAGACTTTTTGTAATTAGGGACTTATTCAGCACAAAACGTACTTGTGGTTGTTTTGTGCAGAAAACAGCATTTTCCACAGAAATTAATATTGAAATATTATTTTCCACACTGAAATAACTGTTTCCTGTGTAGAAAATGTTTTCTGCACAAAACAACCACAAGTACATTTTGTGCAGAATAAATTCCCAACTATGAAGATTCTCATCAGTCTAAGATTCTTTTGGTCAAGGTTTTTCAACTCTTGGAAACAAACAAATAAAAACATGTTTTTCAAGTATTTTTCAAATATTTTCATTTTTTTCCCCATTCCTATCTCCCAGTCATGGTATCAGGTTAAACTCTACTCTCAGAGGACATTCACCTATTTTCAAACAAATGGGAAGACCTGGTCTCTAAGTAGAAGGACCAAATCTGTCTGCTAGAAATACCTGCCACACAAAGATGCTCTCAACCTTTATCTGCCCATAGTGGAAGGAGATGAGGTTGGTAGACTTGGCCTCCAAGCTTCTTAACCGCTACATAAATGCATACAAGCATGAATAAACATGCACCCTTATACTGTTAAACCTGTCTTCAGAATACCAGTCAGGCTTATATTGCCTTTGTTTTCTATGGTAGAACAGGATCGTAAGCTTCCAGAATTGCAGCACTGTAGCTTCTCCTGTCTTTTTCTCCTTTTTTCACACTCACCTTCCCATACTTAATATATTTAATGTATACTAAGCTGCAGACATGCAAGAGGACCATACTGATATGCACAAATGTAGGCTGGATAACAGCTGGCTTCATAAAAGAACATGAGACAATGATCTAGGGGTCTCAGTAGGCCGTAAGTTTAATATGAATCAATTGTATGATGTTGGCCAAGAACACCAACACAATTTTAAGTTGCATTAACAGAAGTATGATGTTGAGATAATTTGGGGAAAGAGGACTACTCTGTTTTGTTTTGGTCTGACCTGGCCTATTGTGTCCAGTTCTGGGTAAGACAGTTCAAGAAGAATATTGGCGAGCTGGAATGTGTTCATAGGAGTGCAACCAGGATGTTGAAAGATTTGGAAAGCCAAGGAAGCTTTGAAAGCTTGCACAATGAATTTTGTGCATTTTTGGTTGCCCCAATAAAGGTATTATTGTTTTGTGGAATTTGGATGTTATTGTGCTTTGCTGTATAGTCAACATTGCTATGCCTAGATCTGTCTCCTGCTTTGGAGATCTTTAGACCAAAGTTGAATGGCCATCTTGCAGGAGTACTTTAGTTGTGTGTGCCTGAGTGATAGGGCTTTGGACTAGATGGCCCTTGCAGTTCCTTCCAACCCTACGAAACAGTCTTTGGGTATCTATGCCTTCCTTCCAATGCAATTTGAGGAAGTTTGGGGTTCTTTTTTGTTAAAATAAAATAGAACAGATTTCAGTCACACTTTAGAGTGATACATCTGTACATTGACACAATGAACCTTATTTCTTCATAGTGACAACTGTAAGCTGCCTTAAAATATGACTCATCCCATGCCTTCTACATTTCTGTACATGTCTGGACGATGTGATTTCCCCCTCCCCCAGCCACTGTTCATTTCAGACCCGGAGCTCTTCTGTGCAATGTGATGTTTTCTTTTCCCCCTGCTTTTGTGCACCTGTCACCGAAACAGCAAGCCCTGTTCCTTTTCTCTCTCCCACCAGCTGACAGACTTGTTTCCCTGCAGCTCTAAATTTACCATACTCTCTTCACATCTTGGCAAAGAAAAAGGCTGTACCAGAGAAAAGGAGGTTTGTAAGGAACAGAGAGGCTGCTAACCTTTCCTTGAGAGGACACAGCTATGTTACAACATTTTTTAAAAAATCTATTTTCAAGTCCTCTTTACTGACATATATATATACAAGGTCTCCTGCTGGTAAAATATGCTTCAGAATGTAATTGCTACTCTAGCAGAGTGCTATGTAGATTTTATTTATTTATTTCTGAATTGCCCCTCCTCTGCTCTAAATAATATTAGCTTCGTTACTTGTTCTATTCATGGCCACAGCAAAAATTTATGTTTTCAGTTTTGCTATCAGTTTATTTAAAGCTCCGGGTTCTCCATAAAGACTTCTGCTGGCAATTTGTCTGGCAGATGATATTCTTTTCTCTCTGGGCATAATCCACTGGGGATAACTTCTGAACAAACCCAGCAAAAATTAATATGATTTTCCGCAAGAGCACAAATGTGAAGCTGATTTGCATCTTCTGTGAAGCTGAGTGCCCAGGCTGAAAAAGGGTATCAACTTCACTTTGGATTCCCAGAATCCCATTTTCACAGGAATGTTTCCAACAGGTCCAATGTTAACATGAAGCAGCATTACACCACAGCTTTCACTTTGTCTTGCAATTGTTTTAAACCTGCTTTATAATGTTTTTGTACTTGACACTGCTTAGAAAGATTATTATAGCAAGTGGTATAGCCTCACTCACTTAGGAACTGAAAATTCACTGTTAAGAACTCACTGTTATCCTCACTCACTTAAGAACTGAGCTTTAGACTAGAGTTGAAGAGAAGAGGAGATGTCAAATTCAGGTAAAGATTGTCTACAGAAACACACAATGAAGAATAAGGACTGTGGGTATTTGCTGACTCTTCTGAGATCATTCTATATAATATAGGCATATAATATAATATAGGGCAATCTATTTCTGACCACTGGCAGAGCTTGGAGTATGTGCAGGGGGGGGTGGGAGGGGGCGGGACTGAGGTGCACGGTGCATGGCTGTGGTGTGGGGGGCATGACCAGGGCAAGCGGGGGCATGGCTATGGGCTGGGATGCCCCAGAAACATTGCTGCCCAGGGCAAATCTCCCCCCAACCCCACGTCCCTACACAACTGTGTCTGACCCATGTGTTTTGTAGTGGTTTGGTCATTGGACTACAACTCTGTAGATCAGGTTCAGTTCCTGGCTCAGATATGGAAATCTATTAGGTGACCTTGAGCACATCACACACTCTCAGCTCCATAAAACCCATGATAAGGTTTGCCTTAGGGTCACCATACGTTGGAAATGACTTGAAGTCACACATAAGCAACAACATCTGGCCCATACCAGTTTCATATGTTCTCAGTCATAAATCCATCCTGCAGAATTTCCACATAAGTTTTTTTAAAGAAACTCATGAAGTATGTTTGTTTACGATTTTTGTTATACACACATTTTTGTGTGTAGATTTTTTTCTGAGAACCAAATCATAAAAGTCAAGAACTGCAAAATCCAAAGAATGTGTCCCTTTCTGTATATTCTCTTGTACACGCAAAATCACTTTAAAAATGCAGGTAAATGAAATTTTCCAACATCTCTATCCCAGTTCCAAAAAAATGTAAAATTTACTGGTTAGATGCACTCCAATAAAGAAGTGAGAACAAAAAACTGTGGTTAGTCCCATCTGAGTTTGTTTACCATAGAAATCTTGAGTTGTAGCAGACACACCAAATTATCACATTATTATGAGGGATAATGAAAGAGAGTTATTTAGTTGTACTGTAGCCTCCCTTTACCAATGACCTTAGTAATGAGCACCTGCAGTTCAAGGTGAAGTTAAAAATAGAACCATGACAGAGCTTTCCATGCAGATGGTATCACTTTCAAGCACTGCCAGGGATGTAAATTTTGGCAGTTTTTTTTTTTTTAACTCCACTCATGCTTGACCTTGATAACTATCACATTAGAAATAAGGCTAAATCCACAGAAAGAATATCAGGGAGATAAGCTAGAATTTCTTCTCCTGTTTCCCTTGTTTTGTAACAGCCTCTTGTTCCCAATGATATTCCAGGTTGGCACAGATGCTTAATTTTAATGACATTTTCTCTCTTTTCAGTATTTGTCTTAAGGTGTATTTTTGGAGGCACACAAAGTCATATAGTTCACATCTACTTGCCTTCTACCACCTGTTCTCATTTAATAGGGATTTTGTTCTTACATCTCACATTCATGTTACAGATGTTAACTGTCTGTGTCACAGTTGTTGATCCAATGATAGTGGAACTAAGTTTGGCCTAAAAAGGAAATAATGTCCCAAGGCAATAGAATGGGCAACTGAACACTGAGGAGGACATGTTTCTGAGTTTTCCTTTTCTAAGAAAAAATATGCTTGCTTTTAAATTCTACAGAGTAGATCAAGACAGCAGCTTTCTCTCTAATGTGATTTTCTTCTTTTGAAGGAAAGTTCCCCTCTCCACCCAGCATGTGTGACCATTTTATATATATTGGCTGGTATTCTGTACTGCAGTTACTGAGTTGTAACCAAGAGTTACAGTTCCATAACTGGTCTGTATTTGCTCATGCTACAAAGGCATGGTCATGGCACCATTGCTATGATCATAAACACCCTACAACCCACCTTAACAGTCAGAGGCCACATCATGTAAAAGAAGTGCATTCAGTAGTTGATTGGGGAACAAGAAGGTTGACATTTCCACCCCCCTTCTGTCAGTAAGAGAGGCTGCAACAATCAGAAACAGGGCTTCTGCCACAGTTCCTTGTCATAGCTTCATGTACTGGGAAGAGGAGTCTGGAAACCGCATCCTCCTTGTGTCCCAGTTGGAAACTCAACAGACCTTCTCTGCTTGATGCAGTTACTGGCTGTTAAGGTGGGTTGAGGGGATCAGGCCAGTCATAACTAAGTAGCTGGTGTAAGATATCAGTGATAAATTGCACCTCCTACATGAAATTGGAGCAGTTTATTGTAACTGATCAAGTTTGCACAACCTTTTTCTGCCAAATATGGAACACAGGCTGTAATCATTTAATTTTCGTGAAAATGGCAGCCACCTTTGTTTAGATCTGATTGTGTCTTGTGTCTCTCTATATCTGCCAGTAGCAGCTGGTGATGCTGAATGGACCACAAAGCCACATGACATACAGAATATGACGACAGATTATATAAAGATGTGGAGTGCTTTATATTAGATGTTATAGACATCTGGGGGATAAGAATGCAACTTCTGCTGAATCCAGATCATAGAGATGAAAGGATTACAAGAGCAATTTACCCCTCTAAAAATCAGGAGTACACCATTAAAACGTTTGGTTAGACTGAAATATCTCAGATGGACAAGCTCAAATGGACAAGCTTTCTTTGAAACATCACCATATTTATCAAACTTCCAGTGGTACAGAAACAGAGAGAAAATGTAGAGAAAAGTTGCATAACATAATTTTCAAGGTGTAGAGAACAGAGGCCTTCATGAGCAAATAACCATTATTCTTTCTGTGAACAAATTAATCTTCAGAATAGGACAACCAAATAGTTCTTGCTGCCTTATCTTATGGCCTTGACTATAGACATAGTTCTTTGCATTTAGCAGTTTGCAAAAAGCTAGTGAGACAGAACTGATTCAAACCAAAATGTGCACTCAAATATTTTAACCTGTAGAATTCTTTGTTTAGAATTGCTTAGGAACTCAGGAATAAAGACTAAAAGCCGAGAAATACTTTTGCCCCTAACACTGAGAGGGTGCTATTTCAGTGGTCAATTCTGAAAACTTCACTAGATGTGATGATAATGTATGTGTTTAACCTGGATCTATCACCATTATAGACTGCACATATGTGTTAGAATTTTAACAAGACAAGCAGTGCAGAGAACAGATTGCTCTCTTTGCTCATTGGTTGACTTCTTGCAATATGCCCATTTTGTTCCTTAATTTAGACCACTGCTTCCCATCTTGCTTTCTATGTGTGACAATGTGGATTTTAAACACCAAGACCTCCCCTGAGAAATTACAGACTTCAGTGCAGCCCTTTGCAGAGGCCAAGCCAAAACATTGTACTAATCATAGGCAAAGAACAAGATGGCATCCTTCCCATTACAAGTAGACTGGTGCAGGAATCTTTCTTCAGTCTCAGTGAGTTGACAGCATCATTAACCAAATCTGATGGCAATAACCTGACATAGCAGGTAGAAAGTAGGCTGCATTTCCATATGGCACAGAGCTCTCTCCTGCAACACTTTGCTATTACACTAGCCTCTTCTGCATGAAATGATCATATTACTGCATCCTTGCCACACATACTTTAATTTGGCAAATGGCTCAATTGGAACTGAAAAGGAGAAAAGCATAGAAGCAGTTGAATTTGGGGAATCTACACATCCATAATATTTTCATGGTTTTATAAATATGCAATATTAGGAATGGACTATTTAAGGCTCTTGGGAGATAGAAAGAGATTATTTTCTATTTCTATTGTTGTAATACGATGTGATGGTGGGGGATTCTCAGTGCCCTGCTTTGGGCAAATGAGGCTTGTCTTTATACAATGCTCAGAATAGCCAAGGACTTTTCAGTCTTGCTGAGGAATGACTAGCAAATACATGGGCTGCAGGGAATGGCACTTGAGATTCCAATAATGAGCTACAAGAAGCAAATTAGACATTGGAGGGTGCTCTTACAGCCGAACTGGGATTTCATAGTATTCAAATCAGACACAAAGTGGCTGCTGGCCTCTGAATCCTCAGAGAGACTTTGGAATAATACAACCCTGGGAGGTAGGGTTGCCTTATTCCACTTCCTCAAATCCAGGTACCTAATTTGCATGTAAATTATTCTAAATATGCAAATTCAGCACATTAATTGTGGCATTTTTCTTTCACAATGTTTCAGCTTCCATAACATTTTGCTACAGTTAAAAATGAGCTGAGAGAACCAATGCAGAGTGATTCTTAAGATTCTGGTGTTGGAACTGGGAGATCTAAGGCCCTTTTCACACATGGGTGGCGGAACGGGGCAAGCCATGCCAAAACGGGGCTTACCTTGTTCCGTCACCACGCGGAGCAGCGCATTTCGCTGCTCTACACGGAGCAGCGTCCCGTGGCGTCCTCGGCGCCTGGCAGTGCCCAAAATGGTGGATTTTGACTGGCGGAGCCTCTCCACCAATTGGAGAAGCTTGCCAGCCAGAAATCCCGCCCCCTGCCCAATCTGCACGGACGCCCTTTCGCGCATCTGTAAATCCATACGGGCGCTGCGACGGGGCTGGACGGGGCTGGATGCCCCATGCCTTTGAAAAACCACATAAAATGTGATTTTTCAAAAGCACGTGGCACCGCCACTTGTGGGTGCCCGACCACGGATTGGCGTGTGGATTTACTCACCCCAATTCACATAACGGTATAGATGACCTCTGTGGAGGTCAATCTACACCATTTTTTTAGCCCCATGTGAAAAGGGCCTAAGTTCCAATCTCTGTTTGGTCATTTACTTTGCTATGTCCTCTTGGGACACCACTACCTCTCAGTAAATCTTTCAGGCTTGTTGTGGAGATTAATAGGGAGAGAAGAAACATATAAAGAGGTGCAAACAAAACAACAACAACATTAACAACAGTGCAGTGATCAGTAGAAGCCAGCATGCATTTGTCAAGAAGAAATCTTACTAAATTAAACTTACATCTTTTTTAATCAGGTCATTAGTTTAGTAGATGTTGAGAATGCTGTTGATACTATTTATGCATATTTCAGAAAAGCATTTGATAAGTCCCCAATGATATTTTGATTAGCAAACTAATCAAATGTGGAATAGATGGGAACATTGTCAGATGGATCCATAACTGATTGGGAAACCTTTTTCAAAGAATGCTCATCAATGGCTATACTTCATACTGGAAGGAGGTCTTGAGTGGGTGGCTCAGGGTTGTATCCCAAGGTCACTACTCCGTAACATTTGTATCATTGATTTAGATGACAGGATGAAGGGAATCCTTATCAAGTTTGCTAATGACACAAAACTGGGAGGAGCAGCTAATATATTAAAAGTAAGAAACAAAATTCAAAAGGATATAGATAAACTAGAATATTGACACAAATGAGTAAAATGAAACTCAGTAGAGACAAATGTAGCTCAGCAGTGCTACATATAAAAATAGAACTTGAGATTGTTGCTGATCACAGGTTCAACATGAACCAGCTGTGTGATCCTGCAGCAAAGGTGTATGTTATTTTATACTTCATAGTCTAACATAGTTTCTAAGTCAAGGAAAGTAATAGTCCCTGTTTATTTTGTGAAGTACTGAATTAGTTCTGGGCACCTCATTTTAAGAAAGATATAGACAAGTTGGAGCAGGGTTGGAGAAGGGCAACAAGGATGATAAGAGATATGGAAAAGGTAACATATGAGGAAAGGTTAAAGAAGCTGCCCATGTTCAGCTTGGTGAAAAGAAGACATGCTTGCCCTCTTTAAATACCTCAAGAGCTGTCACAGAGAGGAGGAAGCAGGCCTATACTCTGCTACCCTAGAGAACAAGACAAGGTCTAATGGCTTGAAGTTACAAATGAGTAGATTTTGATTGAAAATTAGAAGGAACTTCTTGGTAGTAAGAGCAGTTCAGCAATGAAACCAATTGCCTGTAGATATGGTAGGATCTCTGTCTTTGGACATTGTCAAAAAGTGGCTGGACAGCTACATGCTGGGGATGCTTTAGACAGAGAGCCTTCATTGAGTAGAGGATTGGACTCAACAGCCCATAAGACCCTTTCTAACTCTATGATTCTAAAACTCTATGCTACTAAAATTTTGTCATGCCAAGGCATTTCCAGTTTTCTGCTCATCAGATTACTGTAATTGTTAACCATCATTTTTTCACTCATGGGAAAAAGCTACAGATCCATACAAGTGCCACCAGAAGAAGGCATGGTCTGATTGTCTTCAGTGATGCAGGATATAGATAGATAGATAGATAGATAGATAGATAGATAGATAGATAGATAGATAACTAGAAAGCTGTCTAGTTTAACTTTCTTTGACCTATTTGGTTTGTCATCCCAATATGCATGCCAATCAATTCATTGATGCTAGTATGTCTGTGCTTCCATCCAATTATTGCTTAATGCCAGTTGAAGTAATGACCAATGCTTGTATTTAGTTTTCACTTCTGTTCTCTCTCACCTGACAAAGTGTATCTTCCAACCTCAGCCACGTACATAAATATCCACCCAGTGAGGCAACACTTCACAACACTTCACCCATCTGCAACACTTCACCCAGGCTGCAGGCTGCAAAATAAATAAATAAAACTTGATAAACTTTAAAGGTATATACTGTTGCCTAGATAGTAGATTATTTTGGTTTATGCTGCAAAACGTTAGGGATGGAAAGAAAGTAAAGATAAAAACATTGGAGTTTTTGGAACATGGATTTCCATTTTTCATATTTCTGAATCATCAAGGTATCACATTATCTGCTTTATTATTTTTGATTAGTTATTCACTACTTTTCCAGAAAATAGCAATATTCCTAAGTAGCCATTATTAGATTTTACCTTTGGTTGCCCTTGGCTTAGCTGCATAAAAGATTTGTTTTAGCCTGAAGTTATGTTTGTACTTCAGTTTCACAGTTCTCATCTGATTCTTTTCCTGCAGTGTCTTTGCTCAGAAGAAAGACAGAAATTGATAAATTTTGTACAGTGAGCTTTATTCTTGTCCAAGTGACCGAAAACAGGGCAATGAGGAGGGTGCATTTGGAAGGCTAGCTATCTGCTGAAGAAAATGTCTTTGAAGGATAACAGTTTTCCCCCCAATATCATAAAAGACATGAGCCAAGAAGGAAATTTATCTCATTCACTCTTTAATAGTTTCAAAACTTCCTTGGCCGTTGATCTCTTCTCCAAAATTCCCTGCCTTTTAGTCCCTTGTGTAGGTTAAAAAAAAGATGCGACTTGAGTTTACTTAACAAGGTTATATTCCTTTTTAGACTTCTTCAATTTCATAGTAGTGGTAATAGGAACAAAATCAAGAGAGGCCAGAGTGGAGAAAGTTTTTTTATTTTATTTTACTTGTATTTTTACCTCTGCACTGAGATCACCAGTTATATTCTTCTTTCAGTAGCTTTGCAGGGCTTCCTAACATAGCTACTTTTAATGTGAGGACAAACAGAGATATTCTGTGAAGATTTTGGCAGAGGGACATGATCAGAGCAATTCTATGCTTAAGAAATGCTGAAACTAGAGCTATCCCACCTGTGGGCAGGCAAAGACAGGAATTAGGAAAAAAAAACTCACAAAATAGTGGAAAGAGAATTTTTTAAAAATGGTGAACATATCCACAGTATCCCTGGGACTATTCCCAGAGGTGTGCAGTAAAGATACACACAAGCTGTCTGGACACATAAGGAACGAACTCACACCAGCTGACATCCCTAGATCACCATGCCTTGAGAGTGGGAGGCACAACTTTCTGAAATCTGGTGAGGGGATTAAAGAAAGATATTGAACCATACATAGATAAAGGTAAGGCAATGGCAGAGCTTGGAGTGTGTGGAGGGGTGGTGGTGGAGAGGAGCCATGGCACAGGGAATGGGGCCACTGTGCATGGGGTGTGGCCACCGTGCATGGGGACATGGCCAGGGCTTATGGGGACATGGTTGTGGGCCAGGATGCACCAAAAACATTGCTTCCTGGGGTGATCCACCTTCATCGCCCCCCCATCCCTACGTGACTGAGGTACGGTATCCAAAAAAGAAAGAAAGAAAGAAAGAAAGAAAGAAAGAAAGAAAGAAAGAAAGAAAGAAAGAAAGAAAAAAACCCTGTGATTTTATACTCATCACCCCTAGCACGCCCCCACAATGTGGATACACATACATGCACACACACACACAAACACAAACATCCTAAGGTAGTTGGAAGAAGGGATTATGAATCCCTACCCTCCCAACATTTCAAAGGAGAAAACTGGAATATTGGTGGAACAGCATGACAGTGGTCAAAACCTGGGAGTAAGTTCCACTGGTTGCTTACTTCTAAGTGGATACGAGCATAAGTATATTGCTAATTCAGATGCAATATTGCTCTTTTACAGGCAGACTCTGATCCCCCCCCCATATACATAAGCATACTAACATATTTTCCCCTCCATCATCCTTCCCTGTCTCTCTCATACCTATGTACAAGTGCACACATATTTCCACTGCTTTCTTTCTTGCACACATACATACTCTCCACGCTTCTCCCAAGCACTTAATTCTCCACCTCTTTCTTCCTCACACACAGAAGATAGAACTATCCTTCTCTCACTCACACACACAGAGTACACAGAGGCCCTTTCTGCATAACGGTGTCCTTCTGGAGTGGAACAGGACTGCGACAACCCTTCTACATGACATCATCACAGTCCTAGCTTTCTCCCATTGCCAGCCAGTGCAATTCCTGGGTAAATCACTGATAAGGTTTCTCCATCGATGACCCCAATCATGTGATGCTCCTGTACTTATCTGCCATGGGGAAGACCCAGAACCACAATGGAGGTATTTCCTGCCCCATGGCAAAGAGCCTGACTGCACTGCAGAAGGAAGAGGCATGTCCCTTGCATCCTGCTCTTCAGGGACCTGGCCAGGTGCACGAGGGGGACACCTCTGTCATGCCCCCTTCCCAAAAAAGGGACTGCCAGGATCAGAACCAGAAGATGACAGAGCAAGTTAATGTGCAGAAATGGCCAGAAACACACAAGACCCCACCTCTCAACCTAGCTCTTCACAATGCTTGAAGTAATCTATCAATCCAGCTTTTATCTTCTCAACAACAGACTAACATAGTTGTTTGGAAACAGCCATAATGTTGCACATCAGCCATTTTTTTCTGCTCAGGCTGTGCAGTTTGCAATTACTCCTCTCTTCAAAAAGTCCTCAGAGTGCCAGCTATGGTGGTGATGATTTTTGTTTAGATCCCCTCTTTTCTAAGTTTGAGACCACTCAAGGTGGTCTACAACAGTTAAAAGAAGCATAGTTAGAAATTAACAGCATACAAAAGTTAAGTAAAAATTATGTAAATAAATTAATAGGCAATTAAACTGTCATAACATTTGAAACCAGTTAAAACACATGAAAACAGCAAATAAAAGCTAATACATTATACTTGTCAGTTTCCAACTCATACTGACCCTAAGAAAAACCAGGCTTTTCTTGGCAAGATTTGTTCAGAGAAAGTTTGCCACTACCTTGCTCTGAGGCTTGCCCTAGGTTACCCAGTGGATTTCCATCTCCAAGCAGGGATTTGAACCCTGGTTTCCCAGTGTCCTAGTCCAAAACTCAAACTATTACACCATGCTGGATTGTACTGCCACCTTGTTGTTGTTGTGTCATTTCTGACTTATCAGAGAATTTTTTGGGGGCTGAGAGTGTGTGATGTGCTCAGTGGGTTTCTAGGGACAAGCAGGGAATTGAACCCTGGTCTCCAGGGCTGTAGTCCAATGCTTAAATCACTCCACAATAGTGGCTTTACATACTGCCCACTACTGACAATTAAAGAACAAAACAAAACTCTAGCTAATTTCCAGGCCCTTTCTGCACCTTACCTTCTTCCGGTGCTGGGGTGCGGGGATCGCGTGAGCAACCTCTGGCGAGAGGCTCTCGCATCTGGGGTCCTTTGGCTCCACACGAGCTGCCTGCTCACATGAGAGCCCTGCCTCTTCCTTCCACAGCACAGCCTGGGAGTTTCCCAGGCTGCGCTGGGGCAGGAAGCATGACCGAAGCGGATCCAGAGGCTCCACACACCAGGTAAGTGCACACGGGGCCTGGGAGCAATTCAGCTTCTAGCCAAAAATGAAAAGGTGTGCCATCGGTGCCTGCCAGCCCCTGGAGAATTGCGTGATTGTGAGTGTGCCATGAAGATTGCTCCTCACAATCGTGCAATGCTTCAGGCCCTCTTTCTCATGGAAAATGCCGTGCAAAAAGGGCCTACGTTTCTTAAAGGTTTTACAGCACACACTGGGGGGAGGGGAATGCAAAGAGAGTGTGATCTTGATTTTTTAATCCAGGATTTAATTCTGGATGATGACTGGGGTGGAAAAAATAGATTTCCCATTATGGAAGGAAAGTGTTATGTAAGAGAAGTCTCTGGGTTGCTGTTCCCCACAAGAGATCTTGGGAAGCATCTTGATTTTTTGAAACATGCTGTGCTGCTTTTCTCTGAAAATTGGGCCTTTGAAAGACATCCCTGTGTTTGATGACTTAGATTGTAGAATGGGGGAAAATATATTATCTCCTTTACATCTGCCTCCCTGCTGTTAACAGAAGCTGGGAACAAGACTCCCACAGGAAGGAAAGGGCTTGTCAACCCCAAGCACACTTTTCTGTCTCCTCCTTCCTTTGCTAACAGCTCTAAGAAAGAGATGTAAAGCGAAATAAAAAAAAAAAGTGGGCAAAGATATTTGATTTGTATCAAACTGATATCCTTAATTTCTCTTTGAACTCAGCGCTGCAGTTCAGTGGAACTCTCTCTGAACCTTGCTGGATCCTTTATGAATAGCAAGCTGAAATCTTAAAGAGACTTTGAATGTCTTCACAGAGTTCATCTCCACCCCTCTTTTACAAAACTTAGCCTCCCTATTGTGTCTGTGCCTTTGGCAATACCGTTTTGTGGGTTGGGAGATTTTGTTGCTTGAAATAGATATTGCAGAATTGTTCACAGGGCAAGAATTTTCTGGTAATCCAACAAAGGCATGGTAATATATTTAATATGATTGTATTCTGGTTAAAATGACTTTTTTTTTCTTCCAAGCAAGGCAATGTGAGGATCAAGATCTGGACCATGGGGGCATATACTATTCCCATGATTCATTAAAAAAAAAAAAAATCACATCCTCATCCCAAGTATTTGTTTGCCCCAAGAAGGAGTCTCCAATGGTATTAACCAAAGCTTTTCCCTAAGAGCTAATAAAAAACAAACAAACAGAAAATGCAAAGCAGGAAAGATCATTGTGATGCCGGTTAAATTGTCCCCCAACGTGTGGTTGTTATATGGTAAAAATAAATGGACATGTTAGATGCAATGGCACACTTAATGTATCTTCTTTGGGTCTGTTTCCAGGATCCAACAGTGATGCATCTGTAGTCGGTGCCTGTAGAATCAGGAGCACTTCTCAGTCCTACAGGGCAGGTTTTAAGAGTGCATGGGAACAGGCTGTAGGAGGCAGGGAAGGAGGTTACAGGTTTTGGCAGAGGCAGCAGGATTCTGTGGATTCCCAGTCATTTCTTATCTATGGCCATTTCCGCACTAGACTGTTATAGTGCTATCATTCCACTTGGAACATCCTATGGAATCCTGGGGTTTGCAGTTTTGGGGGGCCAGGCGGCCGCTCCCAAAACTGCAAACCCCAGGATTCCATAGGATGTGGCAAGTGGCATGATAGCGCTATAACAGTCTAGTGCGGAAATGGCCAACGATTTGAATAACTGTAACCCAGAGCCAGCCAGTGGTTTGAGCATTGGATTATGATCTTAGAGACAAGGGTTCAATTCCCTGCTTCACCGTGGAAACCCACTGGATGACTTTTGGTGCATCACACTCTCTCAGCCTCAGAAAACCCTGCAATAAGTTTGCCTTAAGGTTGCCGTAAATCAGAAATGACTTGAAGGTACACAACAACAACATAGCCATTACTGGACATTTTTAAACTGTGTGGGCTATATCTGTGAAGATAGCAACAGAGATGAGCATCTTGCCCTCTTCTCATTGACCCTCTCCATTTGTAAAGGCAATTATCCACAACAGGAAGACTCCTTGATGCATGAAGGCACTCCACACCATACAGCTCCATGGAAAATCGGAAAAGGGAAAGTCCAACTATACTCAGCAGTGTTCAATCTTTGGAAAATGTATCTAATATTACAGCCATAGCACATTTCCAATGCAGAAAGTTCAATTTACCATGCATAGGATTGCACTGTTGGAGAAAAAATGCTCACTGGCGCAGTTTTTTTATGTCTTTTTCACTCTTCTACCTGAAACATTTAGAGATGGTCATGTTCACTTTATCCAGATGAATGAATTAGATTAGTGGGTGGTTTCTTTATTTATTTTTTTTAAGTGCTTACTGTGAAGATCTGCTCTAAAGTGATTTAGGAATCTTTCACACATCCTGTCCCTTCATCCTGAACTAAATTCTTTCACTCTTAGTAGCATACCAAATTGGTTCATAAACATTTCATTACCAGTAAGCATGGCAATATTTCAACAACTGGAAGTATTTTATTCCATCTGACACTAATTGCACCCTACAGAGGAAGAGAACAGGCAACAATTTGAGAGTCTAGGAGACTAGCAGCAACTTTGTAGTAAATGTCTACTGCCAAAGAAAGGGTGGTTAGATGCTATTGTCCATCTATGCACTTCTATGCTCCATGTCACTGTTCCCTCTAATGTACATCCTTCTGTGGTGGGTGGTATCTTCCATGTACCATGTATCTATCAAAATAGTTTCAACAGCTTGGATAGTTTCCTTGAAGTTCAGACTGAAAGCTGGAGCAGGTTCACCACACCACTGAGATGGCAGCTACCGTTCACCACTGACACCCTCTGACCTCTATGACCTTGTGTATCTTTGTTCCTTTCCTATGGCCATCTTACATGGGTTCGAGACAGTAGAAACACAGATATGCAATCAATACTTTTCACTTCAGAAAGTATTAGGTTCATTTCAACAAACCTGGGGAGTGGAAATAAAAAGTCTCTGGTAATGCTGGGAGCTCCCAGGAAATACTTTTGGGATGGAGTAACTATCATATGGATGTCCACAAAAAAATGCTTTCTGCTGCAAGGAAACCTGGGACTTGTAGACTTTTTATCCATTTGGAGGCAACTACAGACTCTTCCATCACAGCTCTTAAAAGCAAATAAGTATGTGTTGAATGATCACCTGAAAATGGACATGACACTGATTTGTATCATTCTTACCAGGTTATGAAGCATATGTCTGATATGTTGAGATAAGCCAGTACTTCTCCCTGTCCCTGTATCAGGCTTACATCCCTCTCTTTCATAGGCTGCTGATACTGTCCACATCAGGGGGAACAGTTTTGCATGATAGAACAGCATTGTCTGTATTGATTAAGAACAACATTTTCCCACATAGCCCTCTGCCATGAATATTTAAATTAATTAAACCTAGCCAAGGCTTTAGTTCAGTCTAATGAATTATCACTGTAACTTCAGCTCTCTGCAAATGAATAAAATGCTACAGATGCAGCTTTTGGCAAACTAATTAAACAAATAAACTATGCAAGGAGATAGGGTGATGGCTCAAACTGCCTTATAATAATGTATTGTGTTTCATTTGTGTTTTAAAAGGGCTTCAGGAGCATGGTTATTTCACTGTCCTTCCCTGAACTTCCCTGGATCAAATTAAATGGGTGGTTATTTTTTCCCCATATTGCAGATGAGAGGCTGAAGTTGAGTGGTGGTGGCTGGCTTTAGACAACAAGTGGGAAGCTATGGGAGGAAGAACGCTCTGTTACCACCCAAGAGACACTGACAGGTTGTATTTGCTTATCCCCAAATGCCTTGTAAGGGGTTATTGGGGCATTTTTGCCATGTCCCCTCACCATTTTAGGCCAAGGCCTTTAAAAAAATCAGGAAGGGAACAACACTTCCTGTTTTTTTAAAAAAGGATTTTCCTGGGCCTAGATTGGGGGCAAAAACATGGCAAAATAATATTATTGAGAGAGGGGCAAAACATGGCAAAAATGTCCCCTCTTCCTCTGGAAGATATTTGGGCATTTACTCAGTGAGCATTTTGCTTTCTTCATGATCTCACTAGGTAGCATGAAATTTAGCTTGTGTTGACTGAAGTTCATATTTTGCTTTCTTGTGTTTCAGTCAACATAGGCTGAAACTTTAAACTGATGACATGGATGGAAGGAATGCTCACAGGGCTTTTGTTGCTGCTGCTCTTGTTTTTGAAACACTGAATTATCCCATCATTTTTTTAAAAAAAAGTGGTCAGACAACACATCTTTTTCCATGTTGGGACTTGCTGTGAAAAGCCCATTTATGAAAAAAAGCAATAAGGACACTCTGTTTTCAACACAAAACTGCCTTCTGCTTAAAGATAGTTTTCTGTGCAAGAAAATCTGGCAAAACAAAACAAAAACAGTGCCCAATATTGCATACCTATTTAGTTAAGTTTGTGGGTTTCATTTTCACAGATTTGATTAATTGTGAGTTTTTCCAACCCCTGAACTCAACTCAAGCACTTCTTTTCCAGGGCAACCTTCCCTCTCAGTGGCTTTGATCAGGCTGCACAGACCTTTAAAAACCTGCTTCTGGTCCTCCTCCTCCTCTACCAGACACTGGCTGACCAGCTAAAGATAGCTTACGGCCCAGTTTCTCAGCACAACAAACCCTTTCCCAATGGCCCCACACATCCAAGGAAGGAGAAGGGCAAGAGATGAGTAGTGTTGGGTCCCCATGCTGACTCACCACCTTTCCCTCTCCTTTGACTGACCTGGTATGGATCCAGGGTGCTCTCTCTGCCCATCATGCTTTGGTCCCCTTCCCCTCAATGCTCATTTTGATATTTGTGTTTTTTTTTCACTTTTTCAGGCATCCTGCACCCCTAACCGTAGCAATATGTGGAGAGCCAGCTGTATCCTTAGGTAAATAACCTGACCTCGTCCAACTGTCTCCCCCAAATCTGACAGAAATGTCATTTATCCCTGCTCTGATTGTTGGCAAAATGGGCCTCCTTCTCCCAAAGCAGTTGATGCCTGATAAAATCATTTGCAGAGAGATGTACAATTGTTGCAATAGTGTCACAACTGTGATTATGTAGTGGTCATTAATATGGAACATTGACAGATGAGTAGATGTAGGCAACGGTTCCATTCTCCATCCCCCCCCCTTGTGTTAATGTTGATCTTTTTTTTTTTCTCCAGAGAAGTTCATCTTTAGTAATTATACAGCAGATGACAGAAGCAAAACTATCTTCTTTTTTTCTGAGAATTGGTATATCTATTGAACCTAAACACTATAGATCAATGAGAATGTTTGTTCATTTCATTTTTGATAACATCTCACCAGCATATTGGGAGAAAAGGGAGAAAAGAAGCAATTCCATTTAAAGGAAGAAAAAAAATCATAATTCAGTGGAAAAATTAACAGCACATTTTCTACAGCATCTACTTAGTTGCACGCGCGTAAGCAATGTCTCCTGGCCTGACCCTTCCCAAATATACTTTAGCAGGCATCAGCCACACTAAGAATAGGATGTTTGTTCTGCTGCTCACGGAGAGGACAAAGAAGATGATGTTTTCCTCTCCCTCCCACTGGCGAGTGAGGTTGTAACAAGGAATTGTGACAGGGGTCCTGTGTCTGATAGTAACAGCCTTGCTTACTGGTATGAAATGTGTGGAAACATCCTCCTCTTGTGCCCTGATCATAATCAGACTGGATCTTGTTCAGTATCTCTGATGCATGATAAAGTAGGTTTGAGAGGGCCTTTATGATAGTGGCAAGAGTGCCATGACTGTGACTATGTAAAAATAGTGAGCACAGAGCAATTATGGATCATAGAATCATAGTTGGAAGGGACCACAAAGGCCATCCAGTCCAACTGGATGCCATGCAGGAACACACATCAAAGCATTCCCAACAGATGGCCATCCAGCCTCTCCTTGAAAACCTCCAAAGAAGGAGGCTCCACCACACTCTGAGGCAGCATATTCCACTGCCAGACAGCTCTGACTGTCAAGAATTTCTTCCTGAGGTTCAGGTGGAATTTCCTTTCCTGCAGCTTGAGTCCACTGCTCCTTGTCCTAGTCCCCAGAGCGGCAGAAAAGAAGCCCCCTCCCTCCTCGACATGACATCCCTTCAAATATTTAAACATGACTATCACGTCCCTCTTAACCTTCTCTTCTTCAGACTAAACATACCAAGCTCCCTAAGCCAATCGTCATAGGGCATGGCTTCCAGACCCTTCACTATTTTGGTCATCCTCCCCTGGACATGCTCCAACATGTCAATATCCTTCTTGAATTGAGGTGCCCAGAACTGGACATAGTATTCCAAATGAGGCCTAATCAATGCAGAATAGAGTGGTACAATTACCTCCCTTGATCTAGACACCATATTCCTATTGATGCAACCAAGATTCATGTTGGCTTTCTTGATTGCCGCATCACACTACTGACTCACGTTCATCTTGTGATCTACCAAGACTCCTAGATCCCTTTCACACATACTGTTGTCCAGCCACATGTTCCCCCATCCTATATTTGTGCTTTCCATTTTTTCCACCTAAGTGTAGAACGTTACATTTCTATTTATTGAAATTCGTTTTGCTAGCTTTAGCCCAGCTCTCCAATCTGTCAAGGTCAGTGACTCACTTGGGACTAATTGCATACGCACTGCTTGCAAAGTCTCTCAGCCAGCTTGGTGCCTTTCCCCCCCCCTCAACTTGCTTTACAAGCAGCACATGTGCACAAGCAGTTCCAAGCAAGACCCCGTAGGCAAAAAGAAATGATGAAAGACTGGAACTCCCATTGAATTAATAGAAATGGTTCTTAATTCGGAAGCATGAAAGAACAAGTCATCAAATAATGGGACATCAAAAGCCAGGGGCTTCCTGTAGAGCCTGCCAACTGCTGTTCTTGTTGTTGTTGTTGCTTTTAAAGAATGAACATGAGTGGAGATAAAGCTTACATATACATCCCTCCCTAAGTAAATAGTAAATCTAAATCTCATAATAATTCCATACTTCAGAATGCTTACTTTCATGAAAATATGGCTTCAAAAGCAAAGTGTTCAGCTACGATCATTGCTCCCCCACCAGCCACAGTGAGTTCCACAAAAATCCCCTGACCCTTTGGATTGTATATATGTATGCATGCATTATTCATACAGCAATAGCTCCAGGAAAGACAGACCAAGTCAACTGTAAGTTGATGAAATCAGCAGGTTAGTCAGTCTCTTGGAGTGTAATTTCACATGGCCTTCCAAGATTACAATAATATGGTTCTCCTCAATCTCACACAGTGCACTCTGTAGGGGAGAAGATATAATTTTGTCTTAAGCAAGTTGGTCTCAGCTCAAATTAAATCTTAGAGTTCTAAACTGATACATAATTGAGTCAAAAACTCAGGATTATTTAAAAAAAAAAAAGGCTGGAGAATGTGCTCCAAGTCTCACATGTATCCTTGTTCGGATTCATCCAGTGAAATGAACCATGCAAGATTGATATTATAGAATCATAGAATCATAGAAATGTAGAGTTGGAAGAGACCACACGGGCCATCCAGTCCAACTCCCTGTTATGCAGGAACACCCTCAAAGCACTCCCGACAGATGGCCATCAAGCCTCTGCTTAAAAACCTCCAAGGTAGGAGACTCCACTACTCTCCGAGGCAGCAGATTCCACTGCCGGACAGCCCTGACTGTTAATTGGTAGATTGTTAAGGCAGGTATTTTCCAGAGGGACTGGGAAAACTTGGTTGCTGTGGTAGAAGGTGAAAGTGGAGACACCTGAGTTACTGAGACTATGGCCATTTCCTCAAGACACTGTTATAGTGCTATTACTCCACTTTCAACATCCTGTGGAATTCTGGGTTTGTAGTTTACAGAAGCCAAAGAGCTCTCTGGCTAAGAAATTTAAATGCCCCTCCCTAAACTGCAAACTCCAGTTTTTATTTTTGCATTGTTTTAATTGGCTTCTATTTGTTCATCACCTTAGGAGCCTTGTGGGCTACGAAGTGATACAGAAATACTTTCAATGAACAAAATAAATTAACACCCTGCTATCTGGTTGTGTAGAAAATCCAGTTCTTGGTTGCACCACCACTGATAGGTAACAGTCAAAACTGGATAAACTTCTTGAGAATTGTTCAGCCTCCAAATTGGGGGTGGACGGAAGAGAGAAGAAAAACACAGCTGTGATTAGGACACTAAGGCAACTCAAATGGAATCAATTTGATATTGGAATTTCGATGTTCTGACAGAATAGAATCTACATGGGGTCAAACATATAAGTGGTTGCATAACCTGCAGATAGATGGGTAGAATCACTAGTCAGCAAAACTGCTTCCTGAATTTAGTAAATATTTCTGCTAAAGGTTGCCATGCTTTTGAACTTCTTTGTACCTTGGTGCAAAGTCTCTCATCCATCACTGTCTTGTTATTGAGTTACATACTTATATCTTCCTTTGTGCTCTCCTTCCTCTACCCTCTCTCATTCCCGATGGGACCTCTTTCCTGTCAAAGTGTGAAGCAGGGAGGGAGGAGAAAGGGAGATTGGGAAAGGGAGAGAGAGTGAGATAAGAACAGAATAGAACAGAGCTCTGATTCTGTGAAATGCAGGTAACTTCTCCGCTTTGTTTTGGTCCTACCCTTTTGGGAAGCAGAGAACAGACCTGCACCATCCATTCCATAACGGCCCTCTAGAAATTGAAAGAGTTCAATCCTGTTGCCACTCAGTCTTCTCTCAACCAAGCTAAATATATCCAGCTCTTTCAACCTTTTCTCATAGGTTTTGGTCTCCATGCCTTTTGTCATCCTCATTGCCCCTCTCTAAACCTGCCCCAACTTGTCTATACCCTTCTTAAAATGAGGTGCCCAGAACTAAACACAAAACTTCATCTAAGACCTGACTAGTGCAGAATATAGTGGAACTCTTATTTCCCTTGACTTGAAAACTATGGTTCAATCAATGTAGACTAATACATAATTTGTCTTCTTTGCTGCAGCATCAGATTGCTGGGTTGCATTCAACTTGTCATCAAATATAATCCCAAGGTCTTTTTTCACATATGCTGCTGATAAGCCAATAAATGTGTGTTTGGTTTTTGTGGCCTAAATGTTGGATTTTGCATTTGTCTCTGCTGAATTTCATGCTAGTAGTTTCAGCAACAGGATGCATATTTAAATCCTCAGTAAAGCAAACTAATATATACATGCATACATAATCAAAAACAACTCACTGAGTGATATTGAATCTACTGTTACCTTTCAGCTTAGTCTGTCCTAGAAGTTTACTGCGAGTATAAACTGGGAGAGAATGTTCAGTGCCCAAATCTCCTTGGATAAAGGGTGGGAATATATTGCAAACAACAAATTCATAAGCGTAGATCAGCCTATTCATTACATTTTATTGCATAGTTTTGAGATGTCCATCTGGATCAATTATCCCTCTCTTGCTGGATTGCTGCACATTTGTGACCAAACTTGGAATAATAACACAAGGCATATGCCATTATATTACCCCTAGATAATATAATGGCATATGTCTCATGTTATTATGTTATTATACCATCAATGTATTAACTTTAATTTTGACGCAGTAGGTCTTCAGTCTAAACTGGGAAAAGTCAGTAGGAAAAGAAGCAGATCATATTGCTGATGGATTGATTCAATAAGCAAGCAACAGCCTTGTCTCTGCATGACTTGAGCAGAACTGTTGATGGTCAGGACACTTGGAGGTTTTTCACCTATAAGGTCAGTATAAAGTTGAAGCTGCCATGATGGGAAATAACAACAAGGTCTGCAACCAGGAAGGATTATGATCCATTAACACAGGGAAATGTCTGCATAGCCAGCATGATGCAGTTGTTTGAGCTTTGGATTACAACTCTGGAGACTAGAGTTTGAATACCCACTCAGCCATGGAACTTACCAGGTGACCTTGGGCAAGTCACACTCTTTCAGCCTCAGACCAATATTGAGGCTGAAAGAGTGTGATTTGCTCAAAGTCACCTAGTGGGATGAAGAAATCTTGCCAAAAAATTCCTATGATAGGTTCACCATAATTCAGAAATGACTTGGAGGCACACAACAACATGCTTATCAGGCATCAGGAAAGCAAAAATCGTGAAAGTGGAAGAAGCTTTCAGTTCCACCCCTCTACAATGAATCCTTGATCTCAGATGGCTGAAAGACAGGGTGCCACTCAGTCTCTGATGACCATATAGTTCCAAGGTAGTGGAGAAGTTGAAACTGTAACCACCTCATGAGAAGCATACCATATCATATCGCTGAATAATGTATCTGCTAAATGTGAAGCCACCGACAGCTGGTCTTATGGAGCTAGGAGAAACAGGGAAAATGATTAACACCACATGTTAGCTTGAAGATTTTGTTTGTTTGTTAACTGGTTGACAAGGGTGGTGTTGAAGCAATTCATGAACCTACCTAGTTTTTGCATTTTCAAACAAATATGTGGAACAAAATTCAATAATCCTTCAAATTTCACATTTTCTTTGAATTTTGTAATGAAATTTTCAAAGCCAAAAAAAGAAAAGAACTACATACTGAAATGCATAAATTAGAGACAAGTGCATGCAAAAAGTGGTTGGAAAAGATATATATTGCAAAGCATCATATGAGTAAAATGGCTTTCAAGAAAGTATAGCTTCATCAAATTGTGTCCAAAAGTGTGGACATGTTGAGAAAAAATCCATACAAAAATGGATATGGTACCTTTAGAAAGAGAGAGAAATTCCAAAAGTGGGAAGGAATGAACTTTAAATTGGTAAAATTCTCAAAAGTTCAGGACAAATTTAAGATCTGAAAAAAAAGGAAATTGGGAGAAATCAAAAATCCTCAACTAAATACAAGTAGTCCTGCACTTTCTGTAGCTATGCAGCTATAGCAACAGAGCATTTATGTTTTGACTTCATCTGTATATCTGCCAGTCAGAACAATTGTTAAAGATATGATCACAGTATTCTGGAAACAGTTGGTATCTAATGGAAATAAGGTCCTCTGAAGACCTTTTTAAACTCCCCTACAGAATAAAAATAATTGACACTTTCCAGTAAGTGTATGGATATTGAAACTAGTCACTTTATTAACTCCCACTTCTATCTATTTAATGTGATAATGTGTGCATTAAAGATGATGGTATCATATGCAAGGACAGGGAAGAGGGTAATGTACCATAATGTTAGAAACTGTCTATTACTTTCGTTAAAGAAAACATTTATTTTCTTTAATGACACTGTAGTTTAGAATTATGTGCTAATTTTTGGATTCATTCCACTCTCAGAATATTAACACTTGGGGGAAGTTTTTTTTTGAGGCCTAGCCTGGAATAGTAGGAGTCCTTTGAAATCTGCCATGCTGCTGATGCTGCCGATCTCTTCCTCTTCTCCTCTCCAAAAAGGTAACAGAATATCATCAAAGAATCTCTCATACATTGGTTCCTTCAAGCAACATAATGCTTTCAGTTCATAACTAGCTTCCCACACAAGTTGACTGGCTGGCTACACACTTACCAGACAAATTATTCAGCAACATGGGTATTGTATACTGCATTTTACTGCAAAAATAACTGTGTATAGCTTCAGAGAGAACTATCTGGACCTAACCTCATGCAGTAATGGGATTGATAATGATATTTAAAACTATTGGAAAAATAGTCAACAATAATATTTTTCAAGTGTCAGAAAACTTTGATAAGGAGAATCACAGACTGATGAGAATCTTCACAGTTTTGGACTTTTTTGTGCACAAAATAAACCTATAATTGTGTGTGTGCATGTGTGCGTGTGTGAGTGTATGTGCGTGCGTGCATGCAGAAAACAGCGTTTTCTGATCATGGAGCAGCATTTTCTATGCAGAAATGTCTTCTAAACAGAATAGAAAATTGCTAAAATTGCCTGTTGCTTCCTTCAAGAATGAAATTAGTGAAGAATTAATTTGCATTCATATAGTGGAACAAGGGCTCATAGGATCACATTGCCACAATTTGCACTGTCATCAGCATCAGGGTTTATGGTATCATTTGCTGACCACTCAGGCGTCCATGTTCCTTCTGACCTTAGCTGAAATCTTGCTAGTAGCTGGAAGATCAATGGATTTTCTCAGCAGCATTATCTTTTTATGAGTCATCCCCATTTTAATGCAACCTATTTGGGGATAGATGGGTCTTTAATGGGCAACTGAAATCTATTAGCTGTACAAAAGGCCAACGCCTAACAGAGATGAGGACTGCTAAAACTAATTTGTTGATATGGAATGGCACAGCTGTGTGACTATTGGAGAATGTCATAATGAGGGCAGTGTTGTAGTGGGAAAGATGAAGGCCAGGGGCTCATTTTGACAGTGTTCCTAACCAGCATCTGAGAGAAAGTCCAAATGTGGATGTCTATGCTGGCCTGAATTTAAAAATCATCATCATAATAAAAATCTATCAGTTTTCTTCCAGACTGGGAGCAACTCTTTTCTAAATCCAATGGCCAAAATATAATACATACTTCTTTGGAACTGGGACTTTATTACTTTACCACTGAAGCACTCTTTGTCAAACAAAATAGGCTCCAAAGTGTTTCTCTGTGCTTCGTAGCAAGTTTTTAGGGTGCATGGGTGGACTGTAAGAGAACAGCAGGGATTGCCAGTTCTGGTAAAAAGTAGCAGGGTCCCAACAAATCATTAGTTTCTGGCCAGCAAATCTTATTTTCCCATTTAGTCCAAGCCATATCCAGATATTTTTTACTACAATAGAGGAAGTTCACAATGCTGAAATCCGATTGTTACTCGTGATTGGAGTAGATTAGTTGAATCAGTTGGATTTTCCTAAGTTTTGGCTCATCATTCAACAGTAGATTGAATGAATCTGCTCTATTTAGGACCAACCAAAATGATTCCAGCTGAAATATTTCTATGGAGCTTCAGTTCCTTCTTCAGCTACTATGAGGATTCCAGTTAAATTCAGTGGGATCAGGAAATCCTAAGAGGAGTGGAAGACGATGTTGTCATCCATGCAAATCAAAATGTCCCAGTGCTCCAACTCCGTGTGACCTTGCTTCTCAACACCACTGAATGAGTGCTAGCACATAAGATGTACCAATACAACACAGAATCAATATCAAACAATATCAAGACTGATTCATTGATTAGTTGTTTGATTGGTTTATTTGCTTTGTCATCTATCTTTTTCACAAAGAGTAACAATGACACACAAGGGTAACATACCAGTTGGCAGACTAAAGAGAATGGCTTGCCACAATCTGGAGTAATCAACTAAAGCTGAATAGTGGGAGATGTAGGTTGGATGGATGTTCACTGCTGCAAGAAAAGTGATGGTTTCCAACTTGGCTGACTTTGCAAGAGGATTAGATAAAGCTATTATGATTAATGCTATTGATGGTTACTAATGAAGATGGCTACATATTACCTCCAGTATCAGAAGCAGTATACCTCTGTATATCAGATGCTGGATAATGTGAGATGGCAGTTGTACTAATGCCCTACTGGCAGATTTTTTCTGGCAACTAGTTGGACACAGTGTGGAAAAAGCTATGGAAAAATATAGACCTTTGCACTTATCCTGCACTCTCATCTTCCTTTCTTATGAATTTATACCTTAATTCATTTTTTACCACTCATGAAATCCCTGTGAGTACTTTGAGAACTACCTGCCCCAAGATGAATGAATTCATTTGAACCTATGTCTGAATATTACTCCACTGTTATAGCTTTTAAAAAATGCTAGGTTATTAGTGACTATCTAGAAAATATGATGCTGTTCTAGAAAGATGTATATAGCAAGATGGTAGTTTATATTTCAACCATTGTGGCTTGTATTCCATATTCAGATCCCAATTTTTTTAGCTACAGACAATCTGAAGCAGAAGAATTGATGGGGAAAGCTGCAGAAAGAAAGAAAAACATACTACGAACACCATTTTCTAATGTAGACAAATATGCTAAGCATTGATAGTTGAAGACTCATTTACAATCCACTGAATGTTCCAAATTATCCGGTAAATGGGTGAACATGATGAAAAGTGGAAGTCGAAGTTATTACGTGGTACTAGTGATGTGAATCATTTATTTTGGCAAGTGTGATTTTGCTGTCATAATTCATGCTAAAACTCTGCAGAGCAAAGTCTGCTTTTCCGTTGTCTTGCTGCACTGCCTACATCATAGTTGGATGAAATGAACAGCTGTTTGTCCCATATTTGCAGATGGTTAGGCAGAGTAGGTCCTGGTGCTGTTTTGAACAGCCTTATGCTTTCCTTAAACTCTGTTGGAAGAGAGGCACTGAACCACTGATGAGTTTCACAGCCATATTGGTAGTAACATTTTTCCACAGAAGAACTCCCAGAAGCAGTAAGTCGAAGAAAAAAAAACCACAAAACATGCTCCAGAATTCTCAGTCTGCTCTATTTTCCTATACCTTCAGCATCTTGAAGGCTCAGCAGTTTCTTGATTTCACACTTTATATCTTGTGCTGTCCATCCTGCACACCAAAGAGTTTGAAGATACAGGAAAACTGGGACAGTAGGAATGTTAATCTAATCAAGGCAGCATCTCTCACAGGAAAGAAATCTTTTCTGTGACTTAAAAATCATTCTCCATAAATCTAAAAAAATGTTGAGATCAATAGCTAACATTTCTAAGGTATATGTGGGAAGGTCCCTTACACAAAGGCTGATCATTTAGCTCAGTACTGTCTGCACAAGAGTGATCAACTGCACGAGGATTGTCAGGAACAGATTCACTCTTACACGGATCAACAAACTTAATAGAAGATTTATTGTAACATAGTAAGGGATGCTGTCTTCAGACGTTAAAGCTCGAGAATGGAACGTTTTCCCCCACCTTACACTTTAACAGACAGTTTCTCCTAAGATAGTTGTAAAAGAACGAACGTCATCATGCCAAACGGTTCCTTTGAAATTCCAGCCAGAAGGAATGGTTGGCGCCTGGGAATAGCTAACAGCCTACTATCACTATTTCCTCAGTCTACTGCTATCCTAAAACAATAAAACATGGAGGACTCCCGACATCCTGCCCCACTTTTTTAAAAAAATATATACATAAAGATACACAAAATATAGAAAATATCACGGAACAGTAGAAAGACAAGAAAACTAAATAGTAATATGAATGCAGTAGCAAGTCAGTCGGGGCGTTGAGGAACATCAGCCGGCGAAGAAGTCAGCGAAGGTGCCCTCTTCAGCAAACTGGAATGAAAAACAGGATGAATAGCCTTGAGGGAAGAAGGGAGATCTAGTTCAAAAGAGACATCATTAATAGCCCTTTTCACAGGAAAAGGTCCGAGAAAATGAGGGGAAAGTTTTTTAGACGGAGAAGGAGAGGAAATGTTCTTAGAAGAAAGGAAAACCAAATCCCCGGGCTGGTAAAGGGGATTAGGCTGCCGTTTACGGTCAGCGAAACGTTTGTGGGAAGCTTTAGCGGATGCTATAGCATCTGAGACGGATTGCCAAATGCCAGAAAATTTAGAGACCCAAGCAGAAACAGAAGGAGGAGCGGAGGAAGAGAGGGAGAGGGGGGGGAAAGGAGAAGGAAGGAAGCCGTAAACTATTTCAAAGGGGGGTTTCCCAGTAGAGGTATGAACCGCAGAATTGATGGCAAACTCAGCGAACGGAAGGAGCGGAGCCCAATCATTCTGGTTCTCAGAAACAAAACACCTAAGAAATTGTTCAAGAGATTTGTTAACACGCTCAGATTGGCCATCTGTTTGAGGGTGATAAGCACTGCTGAGTTTCTGAGTGACTCCCAGGGTTTTCAGTAGACAAGTCCAAAACTTGGAAGTGAAAATTGGATCCCTGTCCGAAATGATCACCGAAGGTAGTCCGTGAAGTTTCCATACATGATTAACGAACAGGTCAGCCAGCTGGTCAGCACGGGGTAGTTTCTTTAGAGGCACAAAATGACATTGCTTGGAAAAGTGATCAGTAACAACCCAAATAACATGAAAGCCGTGTGAAGAGGGAAGAGACACGATAAAATCCCATGCGATGACCGACCAGGGGCTAGCAGGCGCAGGCAGAGGTTGCAGGAGCCCTTGAGGTTTAGATGTGGGCGACTTAGAAACGTTGCAAGTGGCACACTGCTTAATGTAAGTTTGCACGGAGGGGTTTAATCCAGGCCACCAAAAAAGGCGGCGAATCGCATGCAATGTCTTCAAAAACCCAAAATGTCCAGCGGGTTTGGAAGCATGATAACGATGAAGTACCTGCTCGCGGGCAGCAGGGGGAACGTAGACCTTGGTGCCATAAAGGGGAGATTGTCAACCCATTCTATTTTATCCTTGTTTGCCGGTAGCCAGGAGTCTGCATGCGCTGCATGAATGATAGCATCGCGGAGAGCGGAGTCACAAAGAGAGGAGGCAGAAAGCCTTGTCTTTGCTAATGCACGAGTAGTCACTTGAGAAGCCAGAGAGGAGGCAGGAAACAAGGTATTGGAGTGGGAGGACGTAGCAGGGGATTCCGCAAAACAGGGAAGTCGAGAGAGAGGGTCCGCCAGTTGGTTAGTTCGGCCAGGTTTGAAAACAATTTTAAATCGGAATCTCTGGAAAAATTCAGCCCATCTCGCCTGCTTAGGGGAGAGTTTCTTAGCAGACTGTAAGGCTTGCAAATTCCTATGATCAGTCCAAACTTCAAAGGGGAGTCGAGCCCCTTCAAGCAAATGACGCCAAGAGGACAGCGCAAAATGGATAGCCTTGGCTTCTTTCTCCCAAATAGGCCAATTAGCTTGTTGAGGGGAAAATTTCTTTGAAATGAAAGCACAAGGCCTGAGTGCTCCTGTGGTGTCATGTTGTAAAAGAACGGCTGCCATGGCAAAGTCCGAAGCATCCGTTTGCACAATGAATTGCTTCGTACTGTCGGGAAAAAGGAGTAAGGGCTCAGACGTAAATTTAGATTTCAAATGGTCAAATCGCGATTGACACTCAGGCGACCAACAAAGTCTATGCGCCTTGCCCGCAGTGGATCCTTTAGGTTTCCGTAGAAGGTTGGTGAGTGGAAGCGTTATGGCAGCAAAATCCTCAATAAAGTTCCGGTAGAAGTTCGCAAAACCAAGAAATTGCTGCAGTTGCTTCACAGTTTTAGGGACGGGCCATTGCAAAATGGAGTTAATCTTCGAAGGGTCCATTTTAAGTGAACAATCTTGAATCCTATATCCCAAGTAATCAAAAGTTTGGGTGTCAAATTGGCATTTAGATAGATTAACCACGAGGTTGTTATCTATAAGCCTTCGTAACACTTCACGAACCAATCACACATGAGATTCCATGGAATCTGCGTAAATTAAAATGTCATCCAGATAAATCAGAACCCCTGATACAACAAGTCATGGAAAATGGTGTTCAAAAACATTTGGAACACAGATGGCCCCGATTGTAAGCCAAAGGGAAGAACCGTCCATTTAAAGTTACCTAGAGGAGTTGCAAAGGTGGTGAGCCACTCAGAGTCCGGGTTGATTCTAATCCTATGAAAAGCCTCTTTAAGATCAAGTTTGGAGAAATATTTTCCTTGAACAAGATGGTCCAAAACAGTCCGTATCAGAGGTATGGGATAACAATTGGAGGAAATAACCTGGTTAATAGCAGAGTAGTTAACTATCAGTCTCGGATCCGCGCTGGGATCTTTTCTCTTTCGGAAGAAGACAGGACTCGCCGTGGGGGCTGTAGAGGGCTTGATAAAGCCGCGAGCCAAGTTTTTATTTAGGAACTTCTTGAGAGCAAGGAGTTCTTTTTGGCTCATGGGATAAATTTTCGGTTTAGGCAGGGTGGCCCCGTCAACTAATTCCAGTTTACAGTCAAAGTCCGTGTGGGGAGGCAATTTGTCAGCCTCCCTTTCGTGGAAAGCCTTTTGGAAGTCTCGGTAGTGTGAAGGAATTTGTTGCAATTCTTCATGGGGAATAGAAAAGTTTTCATCTGAAGAGGACATAGTGCCAGCAGTCCAGTTTATCTGGGGGTTATATTCACGAAGCCAATCGATTCCCAAGACCAATTTGAACTGCATCGCCTTGGGAACTAGAAATCGCATGCTGTAATTGTTTTTGTCCATTTGAAATGAGATGGGCTTAGTGATTTTACTAATTACTCCCCCAGTCATTGAGGTCCCATCCATTTGCGTTAATTTGATGGGGCATTCCAAGGGCTCATAAAGAGTTTTCAATTGTTTGGCCAATTTGGGGTGTAACAAACTTCTGGAGCAGCCAGAGTCAATTAATGCCCTATGTACATGCAAAGTCCCATCGCTGCCACTAATCGCAACCGTGGCGTAGAAATGGGGAATTTTAGGAGTACTTACAGATGTTCCCGCCGCTTGCCAGTCATCGCAGTCAGGTTTAGAATCTCCATCTATGTCAGATGAGGACGAAGAGGTGGTTTCATCATCGGGATCGGAGTCTCCTGTCGCCGCTGCAGGGTCCTTAGAAGTGCGTCTAAGTGGTTGTTTGGCGGCCGCTGTCTGATGTGTGAATTCTATATTCTTTGGGTCTGCTCGTGCTCCCTTAGTCCCAGTCGGAGCTCTGGTTTCCGCGGCAGGTGTTGGCGAGGTGGCCCGGTTTTCCACAGTTAAAGCACATGCCCAAACGGAGACGTTTGTTCCGTTCCTCAGCATTGAGGACGGTGGGACCGCGAGGTTGTCGTTTTGGCACGTCTTGTCTTTGTCGGTTCAGCTGAACAGTCTGGGTTATGCCTTCCATTTCAGTAGCTAGTCTGACCCAACCTAGCAGGGTCTGTGGATTGGCCTGCATTAAGCACCCGTGTAGAATATCAGGATTTAGTCCATCTTTGTATAACTCAATTAGAATTTCATCACTCCACGGGACTTTGGTGGCCAGGTTTCTAAATTCACGGGAATACGTCCCCACATCGTTCCTGCCTTGTTTCATTCGTTTCAGTTGATATTTGGTGTTTTCCAATAAATGGGGGTCTTCAAAGCGTTCCCGCAGATGGTTCATGAAGAGCTGCAGATTTTCAGTTTCGGGGGCGCGGGAGTCATATAGGTTCGCTACCCAGTCTGCTGCCAGTCCTTTCATCCTCTGGCTTAGGTATCGAATTCGGGCCGCATCATCCCGAAATAGATGGCCGTGATCAATCATGAAATTGTTTGCCATAGTCAAAAAAAAGGAGAGTTTCTCCCCCTTCCCGTTGAAGGTCGCTTTCAGGTCTCCCACATTTCTGAGTAACAGTGGCGCTGGCGTGTGCCCTGTTGGTTGCTGGGGCGGACCAGGGGTGCCTGCCGCCGAGACAGCCGCTCGTGGTTCTCCTCCTGGTGATCTCCCTGTCTGCGAGGGACGGATGCGCATCTCGCGTAGCATGGTCTTGAGTTCGAGTATCTCCTCATCTTTTCTTTCCAGTTCGGTTTCCATTTGCTTTATCTCCTCCAAAAGGGATAGGTCTTTTGCTGATGTATCCCATCTAGCAGCCCTTCTGCGTTGTCTCAACGACGTATGTGGCTTTTCTCCCCAGACCCAGGTTTGGCCGCTTGTGGGGGTTTCCATAGCCTCGGTCAGGCGCAATTTTGTCTTGGTATCCAGGGGCACTTCAGTTTCTGTAGCTCCATCAGATTCTGCAGATCCTTGCTCTTCTTCAGTAATCGACTGGTCCATCAATTGGTGCATTTTTTGAAAGGATTCTCGAGCTTTCTGTCAGGAACAGATTCACTCTTACACGGATCAACAAACTTAATAGAAGATTTATTGTAACATAGTAAGGGATGCTGTCTTCAGACGTTAAAGCTCGAGAATGGAACGTTTTCCCCCCACCTTACACTTTAACAGACAGTTTCTCCTAAGATAGTTGTAAAAGAACGAACGTCATCATGCCAAACGGTTCCTTTGAAATTCCAGCCAGAAGGAATGGTTGGCGCCTGGGAATAGCTAACAGCCTACTATCACTATTTCCTCAGTCTACTGCTATCCTAAAACAATAAAACATGGAGGACTCCCGACAAGGATGGTGGCCAATACACCCCACCATGGGTCACACTATCATATTTAGGCACATTGGAAATGATATTGAGCTACTTATGGGTGTCATTCTAGCCGGCTTTTGGTTTCTGTTTTAATTTGCTGAGTTTTGGAGGAGGGTTCTGGGAGTGATTGAAACTGCCATGTTTTCAGGTGGCTCTAAGCCATTTCATTTGATTTTTGGTTAAAAAAAAATACTACCAAAAGTATGGATTTTCAATTTTGGGAATGCTTAGGAGGTCACCAAGGAGACTTGGGAGCCTAGAAAAGTTTGATTTTGGGTCTCATGCATAGAACTTTCCCTGGGTGGACAACATTTAGGTCTTCAGATGCACTGGTCTCCAGGGTTTCAGAGAGGGAACTGTCCCAGATCTATTTAGAGATGCTCAGGGTTGGATCTAGGACTCTGAATAAAAGATACCTGATTTCTGTCAAAGAGGAAAAAAATGATACCTTTCTTTTCTCAGAAAAATTGAATGGTTAGGCTGCAGGTTTACAAAAATTACCTAGAAGGTAAGTGCCATTGTACTCAGTGAGAATTGTGCTAGAGGAGATGACAAGTATGAGATTGCACACTTAGGCCCTTTCCGCACGAGGCGAGGGAATCGCTCCATGCCGTTACCTACCACTTCTTCTGGGGTCCAAAGCAACATGGACTGTCCCTGAAGCCCTTCCACAGGCCTCCTCCTTGGTCCAGGGCGAATCGGAGCACTGCGAGGTCTGTAGATCTGCACTTCTCTGGCTTCCAAAATGGCGGCTTCCGGCTTCCAAAATGGCGGCTTCCAGTTGGTCGTGGGTCCCAACCAACCACTGAAGCTTGCCACGCCTAAAGCCTGCCCTCCGCAGAATCCCAGCTCACATTGGTGCGAGCCTGCAAATCTGCACAAGGGAGCAGGAACACAATGGCGCATTCCAGGAAAATAAAGACATGTTTTTTCCGGTCTTTCAAAAACACGCTGGAGGACCACTTGGGGTCATTTTGGAGCGGACTAAGGTGCATATCTCTGGTAAGTAGTCTGCTCCTAGTCCGCTCCAAGGTGCAGACAACCTCTGTGAGAGGACGCACTGCCCCGTTCTAATTGCCTGGTGTGAAAAAGGCCAAATTTCCAGGATATGTTTCTTAAGGCAAATGACATAAATCAGGGCTTTGTAAATCAGGAACTCTGCCTCTTTAATGTGTGCTTTTACACACACACATGCAAACACAGAAGAGCAAACACAGAAGAGCTATGAGTTCATACATGCTGGTAATTTGTCTGCTCAGCAGATTACAAACTATTTTATGTATAGCTGCTGCAACAGATTTATCATCTGGTGTTTATTTTTCTTGGTATCATACTTTTTCCATACCTAGCTAGGCTGGCCCTGTAGTAATAGACACAGAATCCACTTCTAAAACCTTACTTGTAGTTTTGGTAGGATGGTACGTGAAGCCTGCCACAATGGAGAAACAGACAGCATTCGTACTCAATTGACATAGCATTCAAGAATTAAGAATTAATTTTATGTCACAATGAGACAGTGGAGTAGGACTGTGAGAAGGATATAAATAGTTAGAGTAGATGTCAATCTGGCTCACTTATTTTTCTGTTTCTTGACATGATCTGTATAAACCTTATCAAAGGAAGATAAATAAAATATGACTCTTGGAAGCAAGTGTCTTAAAAGGCCTAACTTTGGGTTGGCTGTGCTCTTCTGGGTTAAAAAGAAGCAAAGGAACCTAGCAGAAGTGTGTTTTATCCATTATGAAGTATATAGATAGCTTAAATAAATAATCTCAATCACATCTGCTGAAGAGAAGAAGATCTGTTGTTGTCTATGGGAGTTAGTCTGTATAAGTAGAAACCCACATATGTATAAAATATAATACTTTGAGGATGTAACATTACAAGTGGATATCCATCAGTTTAGTTGAATTTGAATTCTCTCAGGACAACTATGGAAGTCTGAGTTAGAAGATTACATATTCTTTATGAAGGGTGATTGGAAGTATAAAGCACATCAATTGAAGGATTTCAGGATCTGCTCTTCTGCCCTCTAGAGGCATGATAACTAATCAGAATCTTCACAGCTGTCCAAGGTTGAATCTGAATTGAAAGATTTTGCATAGAGATCACACTGAAACTTAGATTTCCAAAGTATTTATAGCACCACAGATTGTGTTCTGTATTACCTTTGAATCAGATTATTCACATTCAGCTATTATAATCAGAAACAGGAGAGCAGTAGATTCTATCTGAAAAAAACTGATAAGCTGATTTGTAACATGACAGTGTAGAATCTGTGAGTGTAAGGATGATCCGTTTTGATTTTGAGGAAACTAATTATTTGTAGGGATGGATGATTTGTAGGGATATGTTTCACAAGTCAACTCCAGCAGTTTGACTGGGATTGACAGGGATTTCTGCTCCCTCCCATAGACTTTTCTGGGTTAAGAGGTTAGTCAGTGGCCTCTTCTAGTACTTTTCTCCATACTTATGCTGGATTTTTTTTTATTTTTTTTTTAGCAACCTTGTAGTAATGCTGAAGCAAGTAATGGTTCAAGTTTCTTCTTTTGGATTTGGATCTGCAGCCTAGTGAAGGTAAAAATACTCATTTACCACCCCACTGATGCAAGATCACAGCAATTGTTTTGAAAACAGATATTCAATGGAGATAAAACAAGCTAGAGGTATGAGATACTACACTAAGGCCTTTTCTGCAGGTTACCGGTTCCCAGTGGTGTCCAGCAGGGATCCTAGTAGAGCTTCTTCTGGGAGGGGAGCAAGACAGAAGCACTCCCCTCTGCACCAGTTCCCTGAGGGAATGGAGGAGGCTCGATGGCCATGGCTTTTCCATCTGCAGTGCAGTTGGGCACTGTCACAGGCTGCACTGGAGCAGAAAACATGGCCATTGTGCTTATTGACACTCCACAGCTCAGGTACATGCAGGAGGACATCAGGTGGGCTGACCGATAGCCGGTCATTGATGAGTGAAACCCTTCAATGATTTGGGGCATGATTGCGCTGCCTAGAAACAGAAGAATGATGGGACATGGATGACATTGTGCATAAGTGTCATCTGGGTCCCATACTTCTCCTGTCCTCAGTGCAGGACAACAATGCCCTGCAGAAAGGACCTAAGCTTCTGATCATCAGACATACTGCAAGACTTGTCTGTGGTTGCTTTAGAACTTGAGATAGAATCATAGAATCATAGAGTTGGAAGAGACCACAGGTGACATCCAGTCCAACCCCCTGCCATGCAGGAACACACATCAAAGAATTCCCAACAGATGGCCATCCAGCCTCTGCTTAAAAACCTCCAAAGAAGGAGACTCTACCATACTCTGAGGCAGCATATTCCACTATCGGACAGCTCTGATAATCAGGAAGTTCTTCTTGAGGTTCAGGTGAAATCTCATTTCCTGCAGCTTGAATCCATTGCTCCTTGTTCTAGTCTCTGGAGCAGCTGAAAACAAGCCCACTCCCTCCTCGACATGACATACCTTTAAATATTTAAACATGGCTATTATGTCCCCTCTAAACCTTCTCTTCTGCACTAAACATATCCAACTCCCTAAGCTGTTCCTCAAAGGGCAGGGCTTTGAGAACCCTTCACTATTTTAGTCGCCCTCCTCTGGACGCGTTCCAGCCTGTCGATCTCCTTCTTGAATTGAGGTGCCCAGAAATGAACTCAGCATTCCAAATGAGGCCTAACCAATGCAGAATAGAGTGGTATCACTACCTCCCTTGATCTAGACACCATACTCCTATTGATGCAACCAAAATCACATCAGCTTTCTTGGCTGCCACATCACATTGCTGACTCAGGTTCAGCTTGTGATCTACTAAGACTTCTAGATCCCTTTCACACGTACTGCTATCCAGCCACGTGTACCCCAACCTATATTTGTGCATTCCATTTTTTATCCCTAAGTATCTTACATTTCTTTCTGTTGAAATTCATTTTGTCAGCTTTGGCCCAGTTTTGGCCCAGATGCTAGGTGGAGATACAAAAGATTGGGTGGTAGAGTGTTGCAACTGAAAATAAATGGTAAGTGGAAGAGCTGAGCACTCTTTCTTATTTAGGCAACCAGTATTTGCTTTTATTTTTAGTAGAAAACATATATGGACTAAGGGCTGTGGAATCAAGTTTTAACTTGAAAATGCATTAAATTTCAATAGTGTATTTGAGAGAGAAAGAGACACTGGCCTACAAATGCAATGTAATACTAATAATAAAGCAGTGCTTTTCTGTTCATAATCAATACATTCATCCCCAACATAATTCACCTTTTTCATGCCTCTTAAAATCTATGAAAACGGGCAAAAGTTGTTTTGCCATTTTCTCATCGTTGTCACCAAATACAATAATGCTAGGAAACACAGCTATAGGAACAAAACCTCACATCATTAACAGCAATATGTTATATTCTTTTATGGCCCAAGGCAGCCCATAATTGTGGGGGCCAAGACAGTAGGCCCCTATTTCCCACAGTTTAGCCCATTCAGCAAGCAATAAATTAGCATGGAGATGTAAAAGTCATTTGCTGCAAGGTTGAAAATGTTTCTACCTTCTGAGCAAGATTATTAGATATTTTGTGCATTTTTCATTTTTTTGTAACATTTCAAGACTTTTTTTTTTCAAAAAATAAAGTTTTTTAAACAGGGAACATTTTTATCACAAATACAGTGATTTATACCAAACACTAATTTGCAGAAAGGGTGTATGTGTGTATGTTGTACAAAACAGGGAGGGGGGAAATGGCCCTGCCCTACATTGCTCACCCTACCATATATGAACATGGTTAAAGTTTAATATGCATGCTTTCCTGAAGTTTGTGGGCTACCTTTAAAAAACCTGCAACCAGAGATGACCTTAATATTGAGGGGAAAATAGCAAATGAGCAAATTTGAATTCAGCAGATTCATCCATACCTAACTATATTCTTATTATGACCCTAAATTTGAAAAGGAAGAATACTGGATACAATTGCATTGTGAAAAAGATCCATTGTCCCATTGTTGCATGGATGTTTTTGGTTTCATTATGCTTCCAAGATTCAAGTCAATGTAACTTGCCCTTATCATGCATTTCATAACTGGAAAAGAACAGAGAATTGCACAGCATGGTAATGTCAGACAGCTTTCAGCCATCTAGTTGGGGCCAGGAATTCCTTTCATTTCTGCCACACACATTGTTCATCAGAGGACAGAAAGAGAAATGCTAACAACAAGGAAGTAATCTACACTGACACTACTGAGACAGCAAGAGAACTTGATGCATCCATTTTGATCCTTACAATATGTCTTTTCTATGCTATGCAGGGAAAACAAACCATTACCATTTCTGTGGTGTTCAGGGAAAACAAACCACTCTAACATTTCATGACTGTGGTTTGAACCTGACATCAAAAGCCAAGGACTGTGTTTTGCTTCTCTGCATACACATATTAGTACAGAAAAAGATGTAAACTTGAAGTTAGCCAGACATTTAATCTGCTATCTAACAGCAGTCCTGTGCTTTCTTTTGTGGTTCCTATCTATCTTGTTACCACAGTTTTCTAGCCCGGGCTTGTGGGATATTAGATATCATTTGATATCATTAATTTGGCCTTCTTTACCTATTCCTCCCCATGTGCTTGTGAGGCCCCTGGACAAGCACGCATACAGGCACAGTCGCTAATTGCTGAAATATTCCAAGCAAATACAGGCAGGCCAGAAATAGCTGACATGCCGCTTCAGGAGACCTCAAGCCAAGTACCACGTTATCTATGCACGCTACTTACAAAGGACTCCCTGCCCCGAGCAGGCAGCTTAATGAGCCAAATACTCATCTGTCAAGCACTCTGCGTTTGCATACTGGCTACTCTACTGACAATTTGGTCTTAACTCAATCATGTAAAATTCTGACCTTTTGGAGGCTTCGTCTCCAGCCCAAAACTCATTGTTTTCCCCAAGTACGGACTAGTCTACGGCCACATTTTCCCCTATAAAAAGCCCTGACTTTGAAGCTTCATCGGAACGCTCGTGCCTTATATCCCGAACTGCTGCCGCTCCGTTCAGCGAGCCTCCCCTCAGCCTCCACGTGCTGGGAAACCGTGAATCCAAGCCTCGATCTCTATCTTCTCTTTTACCAGACTGCCGGATCAAGTAGAGTGTCACCCCAGAAACCCTCTGAAAACCCCTATCAAATTTCCTCACTTTCTGCTTCTATAGTTCTTGAATGAGTGCATGAGTGCATGTGTTGTTGTTTGTTTAACTAAGGAAAGTTTAATAAAATCTGTTAATTGAACAACTTGCCTAGTTCTTGTTGCGGCCTAACCCTGTATACATAGGGTTAAAGATCTCGCTATGTTACCCTGCCTCTCGTAGTGCTAGCTTGTGCTCTCAGCTAAATTCCCCACCTTTGTAATATTTGGAGCGCATTTAGGTATCCCTCCCGGGACCCCCAGAAATCAGGGTAACAATCTGTCTGTCTGTCTGTCTGTCTATTTATCTGCAGTATGGGTATAATGGCACAACTTTTTCTTTTACTCTTTCTTTCTTTCTTTCTTTCTTTCTTTCTTTCTTTCTTTCTTTCTTTCTTTCTTTCTTTCTTTTTTAGGATTAGAAATATCTCAACAGGAGAAATCTTCCTTCCTGAATTGGCTGGTTATATTATCATTAAGGGCCAAGCCCTTTAGATTTGGATCCATCTCAAAGTGGGGCTCACACTTGACTACTATTGTTTCTTTCCCCTCTCTGTTGGGGTGCATCATTTTCTGTATCATTCCCCATGAAAACAGACTAGTGGGGCATTCTACAAAATTGAAAGTGTTGGCCAGCAGCCTGACTTTATCTGAAAGAACTCTTGGAAGTCCTACTCTACAGATATAATACAAAAAATAAATAAATAAATTGAGTTGCCCTTAGAAATAAGGAAGAAATGAAGTGGGTTCATTGAATGTTCCTATATTTGGATGGAATAAGCCTTAGTTACTAACTAATGTGTTGCTTTGTTGCTTTAGTTTCATTGTGTGTGTGTGTGCCTTCAAGTCATCTTTCAACTTCTAGTGATCCCATGCATTTGATAGGGTTTTCTTAGGCAAGGAATACTCAGAGGTGGTTTTGCCATTTCCTTCCTCTGAAATATAAACTACAGTACCTGGTAATCCTTTGCAGTCTCTCATTCAAGTACTAATCAGGGCTCATCCTAGTTAGCTTTCAAGATCAGACTGGATCTGGGGCCTGCTGCCAGGAATGTCTAAGGCAGGAATGAGCAAAATGTCACTTTCCAGATGAAGGAAAACAGGGTTTGAATCCCTGCTCAGACATGGCAACTCATTGGATGACCATGGACAAGCCACACTTATTCAGCCTCAGAGGAAGCCAATAGGAAAAACATTCTGATGGAATCTTGCCAAGAAAATCCTGTGAGAGCTTCACCTTAGGGCCATTATAAGTCAGAAATTACTTGGAGGCACACAACAACCAATTGCCTTGAATCCCAAACTGGAGGAAAGGTGGAATATATCTGGAATTATTGTTTTCATTGTTGTTGCCTACATCTATCAAGCAAGCATGTCAGTGGAGGGAGATATATTCCTTCCTTCCTCACTCTTCCCAAGCTGCAAAGCGGGGTAGAAAGTTGAATGCTTTAGCCAGAAGGGAAGATTCAAGATTTGTGGAGTGATGGGGCATGTTCCTCTACTCTTCATACTAAGCTTTTCCAGAAAAGTCTCAGAAAAATCCACCCACTCCTAAGAAACTTGGGAAAACTGAATGCTTTCTGAGTCAAGGTAGGGGAGCTCATCCACCATAAATTCAGTCTATACTTGCTTATGCCCCACTTTTCTTCCTTTAAACTATATCATTATTACTTCTTTTGTGGATGCAAACTAACTAGCTGGGCCATTTACCGTGTGGCTTTGGTCCAGCAATTTAAAATACATTATGTATTACAGCACAATCACCTGACAACCCAGGAGGAAAAATGAGATTATATGTAATTACCTTTCTCTCCCATTTGCAGGCAAGAACAGTCTACTTTTAGCAATTGACAATGGATTTAAAGGAAATGGAAAGACGAGCTTTTACAACCATATGCATTATCAGAAGGGCAAAGAAGCGGTGAGAAGGGCTTGTTTCCGAGTTTATCTCCAAGGGGTTCTACCTCTTCATTTTAAAGGTGGGAACAGCGTTCTAATGAGAATTTCTTTATCTATAGATCAAGATAATGCTCTACATGGAATTATAAAGGAGTTTAATTTTATAGCAATGGAGCATTTTCATCATTTAAAAATAGTCCCGAGATGAAAGTTCTCATATGGAATTTCCAATTTTCACTTTGGAGTGGCAGCTGAACAAAAGGGGTGAAACTAGAGATATGAAGGAATCTTGCCACTGACAAACTTTTAACTGAGATTGCTTCACAAATGTGACAAGGCAGCATCTTGAAGATCTGCCACATCCTTCAGTTCATTTAACCCTTAGTGCAGGATCAAGACACCAAGGACGGAAATCAATGGGTGTCTTATGCATTGTAAGTTCTCTGATGAAACAAGTTGGATATTTTTCTCCAATGTAGAACACATGCATTTAGTTTATGGGTTTAGACATGTCTGCTACGAAGTCTCAACATAGGCTCAAATGTTTCTTCTGTTTGCACAAAATAAATAAAACTTCAATGTTGCATTTTTGTCTCTTTCTCAAGCCTGTTGCTGCTCCAGGATAGTCTGTTCTGCTATGGTCAAAAAGGTTTCATCTCCCCTAGAAACTGAATTGTAGATACGCATGCCTCAAACTGCCACACCTTCGCTTCCAGCGAGGCAACCAGTTTGCACTTACTGTAAGTATAGCACCCGCATCTTCTGACAAAAACCAGACATGGCTCAGCTGTTGCAGGTAACTCACAGTTCTCTTCTTGAAAATGTTGCTTTCTGTGCAGCATACCCTGTAGGCTGTGCTAAGCAGCCACTTGTGAGTTTTGCACAGAATAAGTCCAAAAATCAGAATATTGCCCTCAATATAGGCTTCTTCTTGTCAGGTTTTCTCAATACACAAAAAGATTTTTTTTATATCATTTAAAAACTGATTCTTTTTTTATCCCTACTCACCATCTATGTTGAATTGTCCTATGTAGGCAATATCATAGCACTCTAAGTCCCCTCAAACTGCACCATGAAGCACCTGCGCAAAATGTCTGTAGTTTTCCGTCCTGTTCACCATTTACTTTAAATAGTTTCAATTCTAACATTTTGTCTGTTTTTATTTCAGTCTTTGTAGGTCATTTAAATGAATTTAATTTTTTTTTCTAACTGCCTTGAGTTTTGTAAGCAGCCTTCAGGAGGAAAAAAGCAGGATGCAAATGTTATTGTAAAATGTTCTTGCTATTAGAAAGAATCCAAATAGAAAACTCTGATCAGAAACACCTCACAGATTGTGAAATGATGGTGGTGATGATGATGTTGATGATGATGATGATGATGATGATGACGACGACACCATTCATAGTTGAAAATCATAGGATGAATTAGTTGGAAGTTCTGTGCATTGTAATGGTGCTTACTTTGGAATAACTGTTTAAGATTGCAGCCTGACAATGTGCTAAAACAAATAGAAAGGAACCTATGTTAACTCTTCATTAGCTCTCATGAGATCTCCTGACCAGGTATGAAACAGGCTAATTCCCACTTACTTTGCAGGAGTCTTGCCAAATAAGTAAAAGTAGCTGGAGGGCACAGACTGCAGGTTCAGACCCTAGGGATCAGAAAAGTTTGTTTCTTAAGAAAATAAAATGTTTAGAGCTGGATAAAAAGGGAGAAAACCATACACTGGTGCGAATGAGCATTTGAGTAAATCATAGTAAAGATTTTAAAACTTTTCCTTTCTTAAGATTAAATATGAGAGTAAGGAGAGAGAGGGAGAGGGGGACAGAGGTCTCTTCTGTATCATAATGGTTTAATTCTGTGGATGTTTTCACTGCACCTGGCCAAATTCAATAAAAACAGCAATTCCCACCATGGATAGGACCACATTATTTTTCCTGCCTGTTATATGAGTATTAAAGTAGCAAAGAATCTCTTTTTCTTTGACAAAAGAGAAGTCAATCTTAATTTGGAATAATAATGGGTGCAAAATTAGAGATGCAAACCATACTTTTAAGAGCTCAGCACTCTGACATCTGGGTCCAGATGGATGAAACTATCAATTTCAAGTTCTCACAAATCTAGATTATTATTTTTATTTTATTTTTTAAAAAAGACTTCTTTCACATTGTTGCAGACCTCTTCCCTCTCTGAGATGGTAAATTTCATCAATCTTCGTGGACATTACTCAGTGCAATATGAACACACATGTGCATCACAGATAAGTGTTGGAAAAGCAGGCTTTTGTTTTGTCTTTTCCAATGATATGATGGTCAGAAAGGCAAAGACCGTAACACAGCTTGTATGCAGATCAAAATGCCTGGAATGTTGATGCACAGATGCACAAAAGTAAGTATTAGGAAAACATAGCACTTGACTTGAAACTGGAGGTCTGGATTATTATGTAAATTGATCCATTTTTCTCTTGCTATGCTTTCTGCCTGGAACTGCCTCAGAGAACAGCTTCCTGACATCACCTGTCTCAGTGATTTCTGGTAAATTCATCTTGGAAATTTTTAATGCAAAGATTTTTTAGTCTATTGTGACTAATCCTGTCACAACTAAATTCTCCAATTCCCTCCTGAACAGAACAAAAAGAGCAAGAGATTTTAAAAGGAATGAAATGGAGATAGCCAAAGTGACAAGTAATCCATCCAGCCATATAGGTGATGCCGGATCAGGATTGTTTTCTCTTTTTCCTCACTTACTTCTTATCTTCAACATTAATGGGGAAAGTAGGTACAACATGGAGCTCTCCTTTCAACAGCTGTCCCCTTTTGGTTGGTGCAGATGAGGAGAACTCCATTTAGTTTGCTTTTGGTGGAAACATAGCAAAATTCATAAATGGGATGGGAAACTGGAAAAAAAACTTGGTACTTGAACTATCCAAATATGCTACAGAGGTAAACTGACAATTGACTATAGAATCATTGAATCATAGAAACATAAAATTGGAAAGGATCCAAAGACTCATATAGTGCCACTCCATGACTGTGCAGCCATAGATGTTTGGCTTCCTCTTTCCTTTCTGTAACAAATCCCAAGAGGATGTGGTCACTTCCACTGAAGGTTTCCACTACTTCTGCTCCTTTGCCCAGTTCTTCAGTATTGATTAGCATTGGGATTATATATCTATTGTGTATTCTAGGTGTTGTCCCACCTTTCCTGCAGAAAAAAATTTCAGAAGCTAATCTTTATTCTTGTTGAAATTCTTTTGCATAACCCATTGCTGGCATTGTTTTAGAAATTGATGTTCATTATTCACTGTGTGTGTGTGGTCTATTTAATTGTGTATTGATCTCTTTCAATGATGTATGTTTCAACGTGATCTGAATTATATTCCTCACACTGCACCACAAATTTTTCTTCCTGATTACTCCACTCTGAGATAAGTGCTGGGGCTGGATAGAAGCATGTCTAATATGCTGATCTTAACAGAATGCTGTGAGTGGCATTGGTAGCATGATACCAATATACAGCTATAGCTGAAACATGTTAGAACTGCTACGGAAGTAGAAAAAGTCATTCCATCTGTTCTGTCAATAGTCCCAATCCTTAAATTTATCAATTGTATTAAGCCAAACCTTCTATCTTCTAAGACTTATCTGAACACTGTCACCCCACTTCCAAATATATGTGTACTCACAATGGTTAGGAAAGTTCAGGTTCATATAATATGCTCAGCTTCACATAAACATTGACCATTTCCACACTAGACTGTTACAGTGCTATTATTCTACTTTCAACATCCTATGGAATCCTGGGGTTTGCAGTTTAAGGAGGGGCCTTTGAGGCACCTCCCTAAACTGCAAATCCCAGGATTCCATAGGATGTTGAAAATGGAATAATAGCACTATAACAATTTAGTGCGGAAATGGCCATTAAGTCAAACTCAAGAACCTAATGAGATAGGATCCCTAGTTCTATCAGACAGGTCTACTCATGTTCAAGTGAAAGTGAGTGGAAAGTCCTTTTCAGAACATTCTCCTCAACATGTTTGTTTGTTTGTTTGTTTGTTTTAGCTGACAGGGTATAGCCATAGAAAATGGGGTCTGTATCCCAACTAGGCTTCCATGTTTTTCCTGTTCTGTAAAGGTTGAATAAACCTGAGCAGTTTGACAACTGAACTCATCCTGCCTTGTGGAGGTTGAATAAGCCTGAATATTTTGATAACTGAACTCATCCCACAAAAGCAGAATTGGTGCTGGATTGGATTCTTCTCTAGGTTAACTCCAAGCAAATGCAAGAGATTTAGTCTTCAGAGTGTTTAGAAGACATACCTCTGCTAAGGAAAGTTGCTGATGATTCCTTTATATGTCCACATAAAATTGATGCTGACATCACTAAATGCAGACCAGATACCCTCATTTTGGAAATGGTGGCAGAACCTTCCAAAACTCATATTGATAAGTACAATTGTGAACTGAATTGAGAGGGTCAAATAAACACCGATAAAGGCAAATGCATCACTGGTAACTAGCAGCACAAAAAGCTAGGTCCTGAGAAGTTCTGCAAAGAATGAACCACCACAACAGCAAAAGTAGCTCATAAGGCTGTGCTTATCAATTTTCTTTGGAGCTTGCTGACAAAGGTTTGACATATTGAACACAACCATGCATGCAAAAATCCACTCCTTTTCCATTCCATTCACATTCACGTGGTACTCAAGCCACCTTTGTGAATATTTCAGCTTATATTTCTGAAAACAAGTTTCTGTCCCTCACGGTTTCATTTTAGCGTGATGCAAAGAAAGTCACATTCATATTTTAAAATAGTTTTCACTGGTGACTCAATTATAACCTAAAGGATGGAAGCACTCAAAAGAAGCTGAGTATATTAAATGTGTCACTTTATGTCTATGTCCAAAGTTGAAACAATGGAAAACTTCTCAGACCATCATCTTGCTTGTCAACTGATGTGCTGCACCTGTATGGTTTCATTTTCCCCCTAAATTCTTCAGATTACCAACATCCAGAGAGAAAGAAAACAGGATTTAAAATGGACAGTGGTAAGATACTAATTCAATGTCACACAACATCAAATTGTAATTAGCTGTAATGCTAGATGGGCAGAATAGCAGGCATTTGATGGCATGCCATATCATGCAGATTAAAAAAAAAAGTGTGCCTCTGTGATGTCTACTGATATATTTAAAAAAAAAAAACTTTTAGCAGAATAAGATAAGACCATGCTATTCTGTTGACTAATATACTTTTACATACTGAGAAACAAACTGAAAATGGATCTTTGCAATTTTCAATGAGATAACCTTTTCATTGTATAATGAATGGGGGAGGGACACTCATGATACTTTTAAGACAAAGCACAATATTTTAGCATGGTCTTTTGTGGATATTATGGAATGAGCAGAATGTTCTCTTATAAGAACTTAAAAACAAATTCTGGGATTGAGGGGTGTATCAAAAATCCCTTCAAATCACCTCTTTACTCATCTTTCCCTCACACCCATTCTATTTCTATAATGGGGAAAACGTTCTCCATTTGATCCTTTAAAGAACTGCTGGAAGTCACTATGTTTAAAAAGTCCAGCACAACCCTGAAACTTGGCACTATATGAAGAAATATCTTACTGAAGAAACTGTTCAATAAAGAAACTGCATGCATTCTTTGGATCTATCCTTGCTGTAGAAGATGTAGACCTCAGCCTGCATTGACAGTTCACAAGGGAGTAAGAACTGGGGCGAACTGTAGTGACAAGAGACAATCATAGAATCATAAAATCATAGAACCATAGAGTTGGAAGAGACCCCAGGGGCCATGAGTCCAACCCCCTGCCATGCAGGAACACCCATCAAAGCATTCCCAACAGATGGCCATCCAGCCTCTGCTTAAAAACCTCCAAAGAAGAAGACTCTACCATACTCCATTGAGGCAGCATATTCCACTGCCGGACAGTTCTGACCATTGGGAAGTTCTTCCTGAGGTTCAAGTGGAATCTCCTTTCCTACAGCTTGAGATTCCACTTGAACCTCTGGAAGATAAATTTCTAGATTGTTCTGACATCCTGAAAACAAATAAATCACCCAACTCAAATGATATTCTTTTGAGAATTCTGAATACAAAAATTTCTGATTTTGTAAGAGTAATATGTAGCAAATACCTTAGATTGGTGTCAGAAGATGGGAAAATGACCACTAAAACACAACAACAACAACAACAACAACAACAACAACAACAACAAAGATTGCTAGGAATAATCAGAAAATTACTTGTTGATGAGTTTAAACTCTGTTCCAGGAAATTCCTGGGAAGTATTATTTACAAAGGAGTTACAAGGTCAATAGAAGAACAAGTATTGCTGAAGAAGAATTAAAAGGATTTCCACAAAGATTAATGCTTATTGTTATTATTTTAGGTGTATGTATGTGAGAAAAAGGTTTACAGAATATGGTAGTCACTGTTTACTTTTACCAAAGATTCCTTAACAATTTTAGAAGTCATGGAACAGGATCAAAGATCATCTTACTTATTTTCATTTATTGAAATATTTACATCCCACCCTATATCTAAGGGTCTCAGAGTGTCATACAATAAAAACAATTTAAGACAATAAATCATGATAATTTAGCAGAATAAAAATAAATAAATCATTTATCATTTAAAACCAGCACATTTAAAACAAGCTAAAGCTGTTTAAAATGTCAGATGTCCATGGAAGCCAAAGCCAACTTTAATTCTTCCTCTCTCCTTCATCCAACCAAGCAAGAAACTAAAAAATAAGAAGAAGAATAAGCACCATATCTCTATTCATTTAAAGATCAAAACTGCATCCTGTAAAACCACCAGCAAGTGACAATGTAAGTTTTGATTAATAGGAATCTTTCTTAGCTGCCACATCACACTGCTGATTCATGTTCAGCTTGTGGACTACCAAGACTCCTAGATCCTTTTCACATGTACTGTGGTCAAGCCAAGTGTCACCCATCTTATATCTGTACATTTTATTTCTATCTGCCCATGTGTAGTACCTTACAGTTCTCCCTGTTGAAATTCATTTTGCATAGAATAAATCCTGAATTCCAAAAAGTCTTCAAAAAAATGAAGTTTTTCTCCATTTGGCATGGAAAAGAGACTCAACCACATTGCTTTCATGTAATGAATGGGGAAGCATGGTATGAAATCAGAGCTACTTTTACATACCATCTTCCAGAATGACTCTGTTGCCTTACTTCCTGATGTTCTGCTAATATATTTGAGCGGCAATGATTTACAGTTCATGAAGGGAAATTCCATCTTTTGTGAGACATGGAGGAACTCAGCCTGATCTAGTGCCACTAGCCAGGTGTGCAGATTTTTATGGTTTGAGATGCTGCCCATACATATGTGGGAAAAGCATGGCTGACACTTCCTATTTAAATTAGGTTCCCGAGAAGGAAACAGAGAAATACATTGAGCAATGTCAAGGATTCCATGATTTCACTCTGATATATTGTTCTTTGGGGTTGAACTGATTCAGAATAATAGGAGTCACAGAAAAAAAGAAACATTTAAGAACATAACTTGTACCTCCACTGTAGAATCATCATAATCTCAATAATCAGAAAATCTTAAATATGATCAATGGTTAAATAATTAACATGGATTGATCAGGAATTTCATTTTGATTCTCTGGATTTGTTCTTGGCTTCCATGTTGTCAAATACTTGCTATAATGATTAAAGAAGAAGGATTTGCATTACATCCCTCACAGAGATGCAAGATGGCCATGGTATCTTGTCTACCTTCTTTGGCAGGGATGTGTGGGTGTATGTGATAATGGGGCTTCCCATTATCTAGACTTAGCTAAAGGGGGATACTTCCCTCTTCAGGTAAACCAAGGGGAGGTGTTGGGATTAGATTACATTTTACTGTGGGTCAGCATCATAGGTCACAGGGTGAGAACTGACTAATCAAACGGTAAGAGGTGAACATCTTCGGGATGCTTCGAGATGCTTCCAAGGAGAAGTTATAAAACTTCTTAGAGGCCATGTGGCCGGAGAGAGATAACAAAGGGATAAGAAAGAGACAACAACCAAGGAACCTCCTGGAGGGGGGTTCTGCACCAGTAGCAGGCTGTAGGCCATAGGCCTCACCTCCTGGCTTCTTTCCTCTTAGAACATCTAAGCCTGTGAACCATCTCTGAGTACTGGAATAAAGTAGTTAGCTGCGTTAGACTTTTAATTATTTTGGAGGCTGGCTAATCTAAAGAATGTATCTGTGCTTTTATATCTGTTCTTTTTGTAACTACTTGTAAACTAAGCGTGCCTGGGAGGGGGGAGCCTCCCATGTGTGTTATTGCCTTGTTTATTTGCCTGCCTTGAATAAATACTGTAAGACCTCTGTTTCTCTACTTCCCCACGCCAACGCTAGATAGAACTTCCTCATCCAGAAGGTGGGGGAAGGGGAGATCCTTAAGCTTAGGGATTGGCAATTACTGAGCAGCATCCCACTGTGCTGCTTAGTTATTCAGAATTCAGTGGGTGGCGGCAGCAAAAATTAATAATAACAGCTAAAATTAATAACAACACACTGGAATTTTCCATTCCAGTATGACAGTGCATAATATCTGGAATTTTTAGTGAGTTCTATATGGTACCTTTGAAAGTGAATGGCCAAGAAAGACATCTGTACACAAGAGCTGTGTCACTCATATAGCTGTTTTTTTTTTTTTTGTGACCTCAGTCATCCACTTCACACTACGAGAACATTGGAACTTGATTGTTAAAGTCATCCTTTGCACTTTTGGATGTTGCTTAAAGGAAAAGGTGGGTGTTAGTTACATACCATCCCTTAGGTGGTGGTGCAGGTTTGTTCTGAGCTGGGGATACAGTTATTCTTCTCAAAGAAAGCAACAAGTAATATTAGCAATTTCTTCCTTCTCTGAGAAAATATTCAAACATCATGCAGTTTTCGGTGCCCATTCATAATTTTGGATTCATTCTGTGCAAAATTCACAAGTAGTTGTTTTTCACAGAAAACAGCATTTTCTGTGTACAAAATGGCACTTTATGTGTGGAAAATAATATTCCTGCACAGAAAGATTTTCTGAACAGAAAATGCTGTTTTCTAAGCAAATCACTCATATGCAGATTTGGTACAGAAAAGTCTTAATAAATCTCCTGCTGAATGGGTATATTTGCCTGCATGTCAGTTGCTCTCTGCTGATTTTTACTGTGCAGGAATCAATGGATTGTGACCCTAGTTCATCCTATGCATTTATGTCTGACTGCTTTATTTTCTGTTTCTACTTTCAAATGAAAATCTCCCGACATCTCCACACAGTTCTGGCTTGTTTCTCTCCTGACCCATGTCTCTTGTTTGCTCTACATTGAATCCAGCTGGGGTTCTTCAGTCCCAAAGTAGAAAAGAGTTTTGTTCTACCCTTCCGAGACCTGGAATTCCTCATAACTTTGATAACCTTTGCTTCAAAATGCAGAAAGCTGATTTTTAGGAAGAATGAATATAATGGCATGCTAAAGCTGCTCAGAGGTGGATGACATCAGAATGCTGTTATATTCATTCATCTTAAAAATGATTTTTGGCCTTCTACTCTATTAATGCCTCAGCCCGTCCTGGCATCCATCCTCACTTTATAGGAGAAAACTGACCTTGTCTTTGTTGACCTCCTCGTCATTAGCTAGGCTCAGAATCTGCCCAGCTGCACTGCCCTGAGACTTTCCAAGCTCAGGGTCTCTTTCACTAGCACAGAGATTTGTGCTTTGAGCTCCTTTCTTTCTCCTGTCTCAGGGTTTTTAAAAAAATTTGCATAAAGGGATATCTAATTTTATTGTAGAAAGCCCTCGGTATATTTTTCCCATAATTTCCTCATGATAATGCCTGAAATACCATTTAATTCTATCTGCAACTGGTGACTACATGGAGTGTGCAGAAATAACATTTAATTTGGATATGCAGATTTTATATGATTGCTTAATCTTATATCTTTTTCGCATGCTTTTTTTTTTTGCACGAGCGCCCCTTGAGCATCACGAGAGTGGGAGCGTCGCTCCGTATGACGCACTCCCACTCGTGTGATGCTCACAAAGCTAAAGCAGGGCGTGCACACATGTTTTGATTTTTGGCTTTAAGCCAAAAATACTGCGCCCTCGCGCAATGCTTGCAGCGCCCTCGCGCACTTACCTGTGTGCAGTACTTCAGTGAGCAGAGGCAGTCGCACTTCCTTCCCCCTGTGCAGCCTACAGCTCCCAGACTGCACTGCGGAAGGAAGGGGTGGGGCGCAAGTGCAACGGTCGCGTTACAAGGAAGGTGATGCAGGAGGCAAAAAGGGCTGTCGTGAGCAGCTTGTGTGAGTAGCTGCTCATGCAAGCGCCACTCCCCACTGCCGTGACGAGGTAAGGTGTGAAAAGGGCCTTATTCTCCAGCTCAAATTACTCTTACTACTTCTCACCTGTTTGTTTGTTTGTCTGTTATCTGAATAGCTGCCTACTATCCACTAAAATGCTCAACTAGGAATATGGAAATCCCCATGAAGATATTTTACGAGTTGGATTTAAGATGGGCTCCTGGCTTGATCGGGACAGGGTAGCCTTATCTGGTCAGCCCTTTCTTCTGTTAGCAGAACGCAGTAGCCTTATGTGCCTGTATGCAGCACTAGCACCAGCACTCTTCAGCTAGGTCTAACTAGGCTTTTGATTTCCTGTACTGTCCCCGAATGAAGCTAGGCCTGAGGCAGTGAAGGAAATTATACCAATGGCTAGATCTGCTGAGGTGGCACTGCTCTGTGTGCCAGCCAGAAATAAAATTTGGGAGGAATAGTCAAGGCAGCAGTCAACCCTCCCTCAGATTCTTTCAGCCCTGAACAATTTTTGTCTATTTGCTTGCTTGCTTCTGAGTTCCTCAGATTTCCCCCCTGAGCAATAGTGTCAACGGTTATTGTAGAATTTCATTTGTGGTAAAATTCATTGGCATCCGTATTTGGTTCCTCTCATTTTCTAAACATACAGTTTTGGTAATGTGACATGAAACAGCCCTCTAAAGTCCCTTAAATACTAAGAGGTAGTACCACACAGCTTAGTATTTACGAGGTTGATTGGTGTACGCAGAAGGCTGATATATTTTTGTACATGTGTCTTTCCCTAACTTTCTCTAGAAAACATAGGCCATTTCCACACCAGGCATTCAAAATGGTGCAGAGCGACCTCCAACAGAGGTCTTCTGCACCATAGAGTGTACTACTTGTTGTAGTTCCACACCTCAGTCCAGTTCTGTGCGGCTGGAGCTGGTCGCACAGCGTGCTTTTTAAAAACCTCTTTTTTGAGGTTTTTAAAAAGCACAGAGTGGGCAACCCCATCCCGCTCCGTCGCCGCTTTCCAGAGTAGATTTGCAGGCACATGCAAGTGCGTGCCTGCAGATCTTCTGGGGGTGGGGTTTCGGCAGGCGAGCTTCTCCAGTTGGTGGACAGCCTCCACCAACTGGAAGCCACCATTTTGGATGCCGGAGAACTGCGGAGTGCTGAACTCGCACTGCTGCTCTTTGCGACGGACTTGCCTGGACACAGGAAAAATCCGGTGAGTCCCATTTCTGCCCGATAAACACCCCACATGTGGAAAGGGCCATAGACACAATAACAATCTGGCTTCCTACCTGACATCAGAGTCATGAAAGCATCCTGTACATTCTAGACTCTATTTCTTTATATTAGCATACTTTGACTATTTTTTGATCCAGCTGGATTCACACAATGCTTTGCAAAAAGTTTAAAAAGAGGAAATAACCATTTATATAACAAGCAATAAAACAAATAAAGAACAAAGGCAGGCATCCTAAGAGGCATCGGCACTCAACTAATCACAAAACAATTTGATCCAAAGGGCATATTGAAATAAAACCAGCTTAACCCAACATCTAAACATGTGCAAAAGAACAATAAAATCCTCTTTGGGAATGGAATTGCATAACCTCCATGGGATTGAGGAGAACTGCGTAATGCTTTCCTCTCCTCTTCCTTTAATTGTTGTCCTCCATTAACAGTGTCTCTCACTGGTCACATTTTCTTTTCTTTTATCACAGTCAGTCTGTGGCATTGTGCCTCATCACAATCATCATAATACAAGTTATTATGGAAGAAATATTAATTGTTATTATCAAGAACAATAATGGGGATGATGATGGTGGTGATGATGACGACGTCCATGATGATAGACTGAGAGGGACCCAATCTTATCTAAGGTCATTTCTGCCTTACACTGCAGCCTAGAATTACGCTGGCTTTGAAGAGGGGTTACTTACTTTCATTCAGACTAATCCACGTGTGGAATTGCAAAGAGAGTGACATGGGAGAGAACTGACTATTCTGCATGACTTCCTTGAATGAAAAGTTGGGTTTTTTTTTTAAAAAAAATGTGATAAATATAAATACATGAAGCAAGGCATACACGGTTCCCTTGGTTTTCAGAGAAGCAACCTACTTGAGTTCAAGCCAGCAGATCCATCTTGATTAGCTAGTTTTTCAGTTTCTAATTGTTGGCTTTTGTGTCAGCTATATTTTATCACTCCAAATACCAAGTAAGACTGCATTGATAAATTCTTTATTAGTGAAATATGCAGAAAGAGCAGCAGCCATATCTTAATTAGGTAAAATATGTGATTTCTGCCACAATGTGATCAGAAATTAGCCCTGATATACTTTCGTTTCTTTCACTCACATTTCTAGCCAACATTATAAAATTGGATTTAAGAAGGGAGAATATTGAAAGCAACACAGCTGTGCATACAAGATCATGAACTGAACAACAAACCAAGGGACAAGCCAGTAGGCAAGAAATGTGAAAGTTAAGACTTTAATTCTTCATTTAAAGCATGTTTTCTTTCCTTCAAAGGCAGTTCTTTCAAAGGCATCAAAGGGATTTTGAAGTCCAGTGAGGACTAGTTTCTGGAACCCTTAATGAGCTTTAGAAATAGAAAACACACAATGCAAGATACACTTTGTTTCCAGATACATGATCACTCACTTTTTTACATTTATTTATTTTATTTATCTCCCAAAGTTCTTCCAATATGGGACCCAAAGCAGCATTAGAATGGAAGGTGTATGGAGAGGATGAAGTCCCTACATTTTAGTCTGCATGATGATGAAAGCCATCCCATTTTCTTTTTGTGATACCAGAATTACAAAAACACATACAATGTTATTTAAAACTAAGCATTTGTTTTGTGGGGGGGGGAGGAGGAGAGGTTCTAGTCCCCATAGAAAAAATATTCAAAGTGAAGCATATGAGGAAAGATAATTCTGTTAACTACAGTCTTGACTGTTCAGGTGGTATATGTACAACCATATTATTTTTGTGTATGCCAAGGAATATCTGGGAATGAACTGTAGACAGATTATATTTTCTCACAGACACCAGACCAGCAAAGTGAGTCATCTGAGTACTGGAATATCAGAAATTACTAGCTGTAAATTAAATCTCCTTGCTTAATGAAAATAGGGCAAGGAATGCTATTGGCTAGAGAGCAAAAGTTAACAGATATTGTCATTGCAATTTGTTTTGGGACTTCCTAAAAGCTAAAAGTGCACCAAAACAGTTGTATTCACTTCCCATTTATGGGCATTGATTTTGCTTTGGACCCAACATGGTTCACCTTGTATTGTTTTTCCATCCAAATTAATACCCCAGAACCCCCTGAAAAACAAAGATTTCAGTTTTGGCCTGAAATTTGCAAGAAGAGTCTTTTGCATACTTTATACAGAGCTCAGAAACAGCATTGGAAAATGCCTGATGTGTGCAGGAAAAAGGTAAGAGAAGTAGCTATGTCTATCACATTCTACCAGTGCAATGTAAGATCCCAGCTACCAAGTTTAGGAAAAGGTTGATTATTTGAAGAAGGTTGGCATATATGATGGACTGTAGGTACAATGTAATGTATAAGACCTCTCAGTATGTGCATAGCTCTCAGATTCGAAAATGACCTCTACAAAAAACAGCAGATATCATAATGATAACCTAAGCATCTAATTTCCATCATCAGTGTTGCAAGAACATGGTTTTAAGATGCATGTGAGTCTTCCATTTCTATCATCACTTCGTGGTAGACAAAATTATGAGTAGAGGCCTTGAAGTGTTATATGCTTCTGAACATGTAAGTTATGGACACATCTATGTCCCATCATTACAGTTTGGCATGAAATTCAGGTTGACTGCGTGTAGGAATAAAACTGAGGTACCTAAAATAAATGTGTAGCATGTTATATTTGCACATCTAAATATTTTCTAAAAATAAATGTTTGGCACATTCTTACATAAATTTGAGACTGACCTACTTCCCTTAAACCCTACATGCATGGTGTTCACATTTCAGAGAGGGCAGAACAGCCATTGGTGAACATATTTTCCAGTTCACAGTGAGAACATTGTTTCCTGCACTCTGTCTGTAATGACTCTGCAAATATTCATAAATTCTTATCAAAAATTGAAACGAAATACTCTTTCATACTCAAATACTCTAGTTGGAATGATCTTATTCAAAAGACACAGTGGAATTCTGTGTGATCGTGGTGACCATTTGTGAGAAATCTGAATCAAGACATTTATTTGGGTAGCGGTTTTATTCTAGATAATTGTCCTTATTTGTATGTATTAGTCGTTGTATTTCTGTGCTGCTCAGTATGGTCTTTTGACTGAAACAATAAAACTGATTGAGTGCTTTAAACAGTTATAGGACACAGACATATTTCTAAGACCTTGCATTTGCCCAAAGGTTAAATGCATCCAGTGGAACTAATCCATAGGAGGGAGCTGCCAGCTGTTGCCAATTCTCAAGCTGTGAACTCAAGGAAGACAGGAGAGGGTTCTAGCTGGATTTTCTGAGGCTGAAATGAAGCTGTCATCTGCTCTGAGGATGACTGAAGAGCTTTTCTATCCACCTGCTTAAAATGAAACCATCCAGCATTGCTAAGTAAATTAGGAGCAGAGTGGAAGAGAAAAAAAAGATTTCATAAACCCATATCCTGACAAGAAATGCTGCCTACCAGCAGAAAATAGGTTTGAGGTAAGATGTGCGCCCAAGTGTAAAAAATGCACATGCTGAAAGGTGTCCACATTTGATATGGGGAAATTATGTCTTCACGTTGCTATCTAAATCAATTATGTTATCTTAGAACAATGCTTCTTCCCCCCCCCAAGATAATGTGTGTACATCACCACACACATATGTTTTGTCACAATCGTTTTAACTGTTGCATAAACACTGCATAGCTGTGAGATTTCATGAAGTTTTCTGTCCTTTAAACCCAGGATCATAACATGGGAAGTAAAACCTAGTCTGCAAAAAAACAAGGCAGATAAGGGTGGAGTTTCATGGATTCAGTAGTCAAATTAGTAACAAAACATTTTTGCTCTGAATTTGGCATTTTTATTGCCTAAGACAAAGGAAATAAATGTTTTCCTCTTCTGTGCTATGTACAAAACTGGATTAACTGTCAAATTTAACACTGACAAAGAGAGTCTCCTCCGTCACACCTGATGCTAGCGGATTAGTTTAGAGGTTCAAAACAAACTGTGTTCCTAAGATAACACTGAGCTTTTGTAATGCTGGGAAGATATATTTTGATCATTTCAAGCTTTAAAGGAGGGTGTTGATAATGGAAAGGGTTAATTTAGAAGTGATTTTACACTCAGTTAATAAAGGGTGCAGTCATAGAGTTAAGACATTAATTCTGTTTAGAAAAATAATGCTCCCTTGTATCTGAGGTGATGCCCATGTATCTATAAAGAGAGATAAAGTAGACAATAACAATTAGAAATCCATAGGGTTACAGAAAAGAAGCCAGAACAAACCAGGTGTAACTTAATAGCAGAGCAGACTTTGATATAGTTATATGAAGAGGGCCTAGTGAAAATTCATATCTGATAGGTGGGTTAGCAAGATCAGTAGATATTCTAGTAGAAAGCCTGGTTTAAGTCGCCTTATTAGCTGGAAAATATCAACAACCTGATTGGAAACTAGATAAAACCTGATCTTAGGATGGATAGAGGTAAGCATTCTCATTGGTTCCAACAGATTCATCTGTGTTAACTATGCTCCACTCCTCAAGAAAACCCTATGAAATTCATGGGGTCATCCTATGTCAACATATGTCTGTGTATGTGCCTCTGAAGGCATACATAGTCATATGATTTTTTTAGTACAGTGCTCCTTATATGTTCTCAACAAAATTCCTTGTAACCAATATAAGCCTAGACTCTGAAATATCTATGAATAAAAATATGCCTAGATTAAGATGTTTATTTAATGTAATAATTCTCCTTAAGGAGAATATATAAATGTATAACATCATTATTTTACTTTAATATATAGAAAGAAAGATTATAAAGTTGCCTGCTTATCCTTTCATGACAAAATCTCCTGAAATTTCAAGTCTTATATATTTAAGGGCAATGTTGAGATTAATTTGCCAATTTGAACAATACTGTTGTATACAAGTTGGAAGTTCAGGTGACCAGATGATGTACAAGAAGGAAGTTCAGATAAATACAAGTTAGCTGACAAATGGTAATGTATCTGCAAATCCCTGGAGGGATTGCATATGTTTCAGATGACACTGCAGGTGGGACATGAAGTAATAAGAGGAATTTAACAGCCCTGTAGCCAAATAACTTCTCAAACATTTGTTTTGAGCTGTTGTGAAGATGCCAGAATGACCATGAAAACCCTTTCCTTTGAGTAAGGGAGCATGTGTAGAATCTTTTTGTTCCTCAAAGCATGAAAACACTTGAGATGGAACTCATCTTCAACAGAAACAGTGCTTTGTAAATAAAATTGGCTGTATAAAAATTCTATGAAGAGACATCAAAGGCCAACAATTGAAATTATCATCTTAGAAAAGATGAATATATAATGGTTGTTATATGAAAAGAACCTGTGCAGAAGAAATAGGGAGAAGAGCCCCTTGGATGGCCTGTATATTCATACAGATTTCAAAAAACTAACAAAAAGAAAAAAAAAAGAAAGAATAGCTGACCTACAGCGATGGATTCTACAGGAGAAAGGCTGACCTGATGATTCTTAAGTGCTATCAAGAGAAACTGCAGTGGGTCTTATACATATAATGGGATAGCTGCTGTAGATTCCCATAAGCTTTAGGTTGATAAATGAAGAGCCTTCACCACACATGAAGAGCTATAATGAATACTCAGGAGACCTGACATGACTTAGTTGCTGAATATAGAATCTCAGAGAGACCATAGGTGCCCCTGAGGAGTGGATGAGATATGAAAGGGCTGAATGCACTCTAGATGAATAGAGAAGAGAATGTCAAGGCTTGAACTAACCAGATGTGCTTGCTGATCAAGGAATTCCTGCTTGCCTGAAAAGTGAGGGGAATTCAATGCCTGACATAGAAGAAAAAGAGGTGTGACCGTGGGGTTCAGAAAGACCAGCCATTGGGCTGCCACTGTTACCCCCAACACATTTATTCATTTATGTGTTCATTTATTTATGTTATATCTGCTTTTTTCACAAGAATGAGACTCAAGGAAGCCTCATGCCCAAGCCTTTGGGGGAGATGCAGCCTTCCACATCCTCCAGCAAAGAAAGAAAGAACAGATGTTGCAGTGTACCACAACAGCTTCCTTTGTTACCCATGTTCATTCATTCTATTTAGGAAGTGGCACAGCATTCCAAACTTCTCCTTCAGCTCTTCTGTGAAATTCCCACACAAAGCACCTGATTTCTTCTGTTAGCTGAGTTCCAGAGACTGAGGCAGCACCTACATAGAGCTACTGCCTACTAGCTCCACCCTCAACCAAACCAATGACTCACTTCATCTCAGCAGAAGCCCTGCTCCCTTAGATCATGTGTTGACCATGCTTTGATCATGTGTTATCAACAGTAAGGAGCCATTAAGGGCTCAGAGAAATAAAATACGTTTCATAGAAATAAATGTAGAACAAGGAAAATATGAAGAACAGTGTTGAGATAACAGATGCAACAACTAAGCAAGAGCCACTCATTAAGTCAGAAATGAGAGTAAGAATCAGGATGCAAGCTGAGTCTTATCTCATAATCAAAGTCTTTATACCAGAGATTCATAAATGCAGTCCATTATCATCATTGCAGGTTACTAGCTCCCATCCCAAAAAGCCATTTAGGAGGCAAGGATGGCCATTCCATCCCATATTTGCCCCCAGGGTGTTTTAGACCTGTGGAGAACAACTACTTCCTCCTCCTCCTCCTCCTCCTCCTCCTCCTTTTTATTAGAAGTGATTATATGTACACTTACACTGGGGAAAGGCAATGACCTGCCTACAGTAGATAGGCAAAATCTTAGCTTTACCATCTAAGGTACAAATGGGCAACTGTTATTGAATTGCAGCTTCCATCAGTCCTAGTCAGCACAGCCAAGGGTGAGAAATGCTAGGGATTTCAGTTCAACAAAATCTTGAAGGCTGCACTTGTCCGCCTTCATCTTGTTCAACAAATTCCAAAACCTGTAAAGTTAACACGTCAGTAAATTGGCTTAGAATGTGGTGTCACTGAATCACTGAATTACTGTACCTTTGGTTTTCTCCTGTGAGGAACATTGAGAAGAACAAGGAGCTTTGGAAGCTTAGAGGATTGTTTCTTATTGGGGGTGGAAAGAATATTAACAAATATTCAGAAAACAGTAAAAAAAAATATGTTTTTTGAATGTTGAGAAATCCTGAATCGTGGACTGACAAGAATTTTTGCAATTTGAGAATTATTCTGCATTTTTGCACTTGATTGTTTTGCTCAGAAAACAGCATTTACTGCACAGGAAATCACATTTTCTATGTGGAAAATAATATTTCAATGCAGAAATATTAATTTCTGCACAGAAAATGTTTTCTTCTGTAGAGAAAATGCTGTAATTATTCTGATTCAAATTAACACACTGTTGACCTGCATAGAAAACAGCATTTTCTGTGTAAAAAAAACCCAATGTTTTCTACTTTCCTATTTTTGTGTTGAAATATTATTTTCCATGTGGAAATACTGTTTCCTATACAAAACAACCATACGAAAATTTTCCACTAATTGCCCTAATTAGTCCCTAATTGCCAGTAGCCTTTGAAAACTGCATAATTTTCTTTTTTTAAATTTCCTTTTGTTAAAAAAAGGAAACAAATATTTACATACATATTTCAATTGTTGTATAAAAAGCATGATAGACATTACATATATCTTTTTATTATAGATCATAGAAGATTTACAATATATTGTTGGAATGGAAACAAGTAAATAAAACTGCATAATTTTCAATGACTTTCTTACAGCAGGAAGAAAATTGCTGAGATTACTCATATAGGTACAATCAAATGTGCAGGTAGTGTACTCATCAAATTCTCCCTTCCTAAGTCAGTCTGCAAATCAGAATGGAGCTGACCTTCAATATTTATACTTCAAATTTTGCAGTGTAGTTCTTTGATCCCAAATATATGTAGGAGCATGTATTTATTAGGAAAAATGTGCACAAAAAGGTGTATGTGAGTGAAAAATACATAAAAAGAGAAAACTAAGATGTGGTATGATCAATGTCTTCAAATACCTGAGTTTTCTTTTCTCAGGTTAAACATATCTAGCTCCTTCAGCTATTCCAACTTCTTTTATAGGGGGACCAATGCAGGTGTAAGACACCAGTAAGATACTGACCCAAGCATTTCAGGGCATTGTCAAAGAAATTTGTGAGCATGACAACAGTACTGGATAATGTTTAGAGAGAAAAAAATGCATTCTTCACTTTCTTGGAGGGTGCACAAATGCAATACCTCCAGAAATTTTAACAAAAAACAAAATCTTGAGTAATATTTCATTTAATTCCTGGAACTTTATGACCTCTATGTTTATGGTCACTTGGTAGAACAACAGTTATACTAGCTCTCTCACCCCTCCTTATCCTGATGCCCAAAATATCTACCAGTCAGTCTGATTATTGCTAAGATTTCTAAGGCCATTTCTGCACTAGCCTGTTATAGCGCTATGATTCCACTTGCAACATCCAATGGAATCCTGGGGTTTGAATTTTCGGGAGGGGCTGGCCAGCCCCTCCCAAAACTGCAAGCCCCAGGATTCCATAGGATGTTGCAAGTGGAATCATAGCACTATAACAGGCTAGTGAGGAAATGGCTTAAGATTAGTGAGGCGCAGATGGTGATTCCACCTTCTTTGACACCATCATAGTTATACTGTGACAGATATTCTTTGTTTTTTTCTTGGACAGTGAAAGAGGTTCTTGTACACTTTGTGTGTGAGAGTTCAGCAAAGGAGAAATAAAAATAAAAATAACAGAATTCTTCATTTTAATTTGACAGACTCATCAGGCATCCCTGTTGCCCTGTTGTTAATGTAGTTATATTGAGAAGGGGGGAAATAACTCCACAAAAGGTAATCATGTGTCAAGGACTATAATTTGTTTCCCTCCAGGACCTGTAGGACATCACATTTTTTATGTATATAAGTCTATAAAATGGCTTTATGAAGTGCTAGATGAGCTAATTAGAAGAAGACTGTTTCTACCCCATGCTGCCCCAATCCCAGATTCTGCCTGGTGGAGATATGAACCCACATTTAGCTGGAACTGCAGATTCCACACAGAAATGAAATTGCCTTCTAGAAGATGTGATTATTACTTTGCAAATCTGTCCTTACCTTTTGCCTAAGGCCATTTGATTTATGTTTTAGAAGGTGGATTCTGTCTTTGACCTGTAAGATTTTTTTTTCCTTCAATGAAAAAGAATCAATAAAAAAGAATGTATACAGGCTATCAAAAACTCACCCCAATCACTGAGAATCTTATTGATCCAGCTGTCTGGCTTCCAAGATTTCTCCAGGGATTACCCCTATATTTCCAAGTCATTATTAGAAGTTACGAGATCTAGATGCTTCTAGTTTGAGAGAGAGATTCTCAAAAACTTATCTTCTATTGAGTGCTTTTTCCCTTCTTTCCAGAGATCTGCAGGATTTGTGACCCTACTTAAATTTATATCCTTTGCTAAGATATATGGAAATACACCAATCATTCATGTACCATCAATTCTGACTGACTTTGTGTTCTAGGGCATTTCAAAGGTCTTCTTCAAGATCCCTTAATTCAATGAGGAACATTTCAATGAAGTCATGAAGCAGAATGGTTTTACTTTTAATCTCCTCACAATTGACAGTGTAAGTGGTCAATGAATCAGAAGGACAGCTTATTTTCTCATGCCTGTCCTTGCTTCATTGTATTCCAAAGTTTTATCAAACTGCTTTCTCAAAGTCAGTTCTCAAGCGGACTGAGGCTCCCTGGAATTTCTTCTTCCCTCTCCTGGACCACCAGAGTCACACAGCATAACATCAACTTTGGATTAGAAAGGCTACTGGTAAAAAATCTGCTATGATGCTCCATCTGATGTTAAGGAAACGGTCTTCTGATAGGCCATTTCCACACTAGACTGTTATAGCACTATCATTCCACTTTCAACCTCCTATGGAATCCTGGGGTTTGCAGTTCAGGAAGGGGCCGGCTGACCCCTCCCTGAACTGAAAACCCCAGGATTCCATAGGATGTTGAAAGTGGAATAATAGTGCTATAACAGTCTAGTGCGGAAATGACCATACTTGAGAATCTCATTGTGCTTTTTAAATGAGCTATTCATCAGAGTTTGCTGAAAGAAACATCCTTTTGACTGAAAGGAAGTTGCAAAAACCTGCGTGTTTCTCTGTCTCTGTCTTTGTGGCTCAACTTCATATTCTGTCTTTGGAAATACAATGTAGACTGGTCATCCTATGAATTCCATTTTGACTCCAGTTATGCTCTGCCTGTGTGTTTGTAAATAAATAAAACATTGTTCAAGTTTGGAAAAAGGAAAGGAAATTTTATGCTAGGAAGCTGATGTCTGCACTGTTATAAATGATTACGCCCTTTCTTCTTAGAATATGGAAAGGGGAGCCATTGAATTTTAATGGTATCTGGAAAAATCTTAAACTGTCTGCCCTATGATTCTAACAGGAGGCAACAGCTTCTTGCTTGAATCTTTCATTTGGCTCTACAATTAGACAGTTATGAACTTCCCGAGGATCAATAAGCATTGATTCCAGGAAGAAAGCTTCCCACTCTATGATATGTAGATATCTGCAGGAAAGCTAATAATTTTATTTGTGGGCTGACAAATACATTCTACTTATCTGTAAGGCTGTAATAGCATACTGGAAAGTTCTCTGGAAGAAGAAAAGATATTAATTTTCCCTTGCACAGGACACAAGCTGCTATTGTGCACTATCCACACATCATTACATTGAGAGACACACAATCAGTGATACTTTAGCAGCAGCGCTGGTACTGACCAGTATGAATCTGACATATTTGGGGCCAAAAACAGCATGAAACTTCCAATGTTGTGGTGATGTCAGAGTGAAATCCAACGTTATCCTGTCATTTATCATTTATTTTATTTATCTAATATATAAAAGTCAAAGTGTGTGTGTTTGTCTGGGTCAGGCAAAGATCTGACCTCATGATTGCATGAATCAGGCAAAGACCTCATATGATTGGCTGCCTAAGAAGATTCTATTGAATCCTAGGGTTTGCAGTTTAGGGAGGGGCCTTTAGAATTCTCAGCCAGAGAACTCCTGGGCCTGGCCGGTTGTTATAGAGATGAGGCCTAGCAGCAAGGCGGAGGGTAGTGTATTCTCTCAGGAAACCAATCTCTGTATGTCAATAACTGTATTCAGATTGGATTGGGAAATATGGGGGGAAGTTACAGGTACTGAACAAGGCAGTTCGGGGAATTAGAGACACAGGATCTCAAATCTTTCTATTGCATGGATAGGGTGATAATTATCAGTCCCGAAGCAGAAGATCAAAGTAGAGTGGCTCAGATAGTGTGTGTAAGGATGAACAGAGGTCGGGGAACCATGTGTTACGTCCAAGTACTACAATTTACTGGGGTTGGAGCTGTGTTTCTGGACCCTATTTCTTGCCCTGAAGGAGGGTACATGGGCAAAGTGGTAATGGCTTTCTCACAGGATTGACAAAGGAGTCTGAAATGTGCTGATTGTCTTAACTCGGTGCAACAAAATGTTGATGGAAGTCCTGACAATTTCTTGATGTTTTGGTCAGACCATACAAATAGAGAAGGTCTCCATAGTACAAGATCAAGGGTTGGTTCCTGATTGCTTCACCTGGGCAGTTTTGCCTTTTATTATTTTCGGAAGTCTTGTTAGCGTGTAGTTTCTGAAAAAAGCTCATTAGCATCAGTCTTCTCTGATCATGTTTGAGGTCATCCTTACCTTGCATATGCTTCCAGCCAGAGCTCTTCCAAACATATGTTTCATCCATAAATGCCCAATTATGAAATAGCACATCCCACAGAGAGGGGGTGTACAGTCTGGTAAGAAGGCCAAGTCATAGAATTTGATCTTGCTATAACAAAACCTCCATCTTGCTCTTGTATCAAATAGAGCTATATGTATAACCTACGTGTTCTTTGTCTTGTAGAAAGAAATTGTTTTACACATAAAAAAGATTAGTGCTTAGAACATCCTTTGAATACTTGCAGTATTTGGTCTGGTCTCAAGGACAATAAGGTGGTTTCAGAAACATACTTACAAACTTTAATTTAGCAAGACTTAACATTAGTTATGACAATTTGTCTTGCTTTCAGTATAATAAAGATATCCTGACAAAAGACCCCAAAAGGGTGCAGCGGAGGGAATAATTCAAACAAAATTATCTTTGAAATATATATGAAACAAATTTGTAATACTATTAAGTACACAAGACATAAAAACATTAAATCAGATTGAAGGATGACAACTTATAGGCAATGCAATAATACTGTACATAAAAACTTACAAAGACATAGTGAAGCACATTTTGAGCTAGTAAAAAGCTATGTAGTAGTTGAAGCTTCAGGTTTTAGAAAACAGTGTTTAATCCATCTAGAAAATTATACAACTGGGGATTAAAACCACACTAGTATGAAAGTTCATTCAAATCCATATGTAATCTGGACACATAAACAAAGCAGAAATCAACCATCGACAGACTTTATGACTGCTATTTTGTTTGTACAAAATTCATTTGTATTTCTTCCTAGAGAAAGCTATTGTCTTAGAAATTGTCCAGTGAAGTGTAATCACCCTCTATGGCCAGAATTCACTTAAGAACATATGCATACATAAGTCACAATATGCACAGGGGGCCAAAAGTCACCATTGCACAATGGATGTGTTCTGCTGATAGCTGTGAAAGCAGAGTTGAACAGACAGCGTGTTGCAGACTTAGCCCATTTCTGCACTACACTCTTGTAGCGCGATTATTCCACTTTCAACATCCTATGCAATCCTGGGGTTTGCAGTTTCAGGAGGGGCCGGCCGGCCCCTCCCAAAACTGCAAGCCCCAGGATTTCATAGGATGTTGAAAGTGGAATAATTGCACTATAAGAATGTAGTGCAGAAATGGCCTTAGATGTCTGGACAGCTTTCTTACACAGGGAAATTAAGGAAGATATTTATATAAAACAACCACCTGGATGTGAAAAAGTGGAAAAGAAGATACTTGTCTGCAAACTTCAGAAAAATATTTATGGTTTAAAGCAAGCCTCAAGAGCTTGGAATGAGAAACTAATCCAGATGCTAATCAAAGACAGCTTTACACAAGGCAAATATGATCCCTGCATCTACATACAATACAAAAATGATTAACAGGCTGACATTTTGACTTCTGTTGATGATTTTATTTTGGCTTATCAAAATGATTGTGAAGAAATTATAAGCTCCCCAAACAAGGAAGTTGAAGTGAAAAGACTAGGAGACATCACTTCTTATCTGGGAATGCAAATAGAAAGAGACAAAGATGGAAGCTTTCTGCTCAGTCAAGAACAAAAGCTTAACAAAAAAAAGCTTGACAAACTCTTAATAACTCTTAGACTCAAGAAGGACAACCAAGTGATTGTACCTATGAAAACACATTACCTCAAGAAAGATGTCTACCATATAACAATCAATATGGAAGTCCTGTAGAAAACTACTATACCTAAGTACCACCACAAAACCAGATAAAGTGTGAAGATATATCACTGAATATCAACATCAGGATTGTCCATGCTGTTGTATTTCCAATTGATATGTATAATTGTGAAGGTTGGACAATGAAGAAAACTAATAGGAAGAGAATCAGCTCTTTTAAGATGTGTTGTTGGAGTTCTACAGATACCCTAAACCAGAACTTTCTAAATTGTGTGTCATGACACATTAGTGTGTCACCTGAAGTGCGTAGGTTTCTCGTGCAAATGTAATGGGTGGAGAGGCTGCTTCTCCCACTGCTGCAATAGGCCAGGCATGGGTGAAGGGTCTGCCTCTGCTGTTGCTGCCACCCAAGGCCGAGTTAGACCCTGGCAAGGGTGGTGGCAGCAGCAGGCCAGGCTTGGGTGGAGGGGCTGTCCCTCTCACTGCCACTACAGTCACTCCAGGCCAAGGAAGTGGTAGTGGTGGGCCAGGCCCAGAGAGAGGGGCCACCTCTCCTACTGCTGCTGCCCCAGACACAAGAAGACCTCAGTGAGGGCAGTGGCAAGCCAGGCTCAGGTGGAGGGGCTGCCTCCACTTACTGAATTACTTACTGAATTATGGTGTTGTGAAGTGATGCATGTCTAAAAAATGTGCTACCAACATGAAAAGTTTGGAAAGCTCTGCCCTAAACTGCTAAAAAGACCAATAAATGGTTTCTAGAGCAAATCAAGCTTGTTCTTTCCCTAGAAACCAAGATGACTAAACTGAGAGTGTTTACTTGGGATGTATCATGGGAAGATATGATTCACAGGAAAAGACAATGTTACTTGGCAAGATAGAAGACAGTAGAAAAAGTGGAAGACTGCATTACAGGTGGATAGACTCAATCATGGTAGTCATGGCCCAGAGTCTGTAAGACCTGAGCAATGTGGAGATGACAGAATAAATTCAAAGTCTCTCATTCATAGGGTTGCCATGAATCAAAATCAATCTGATGGCAATTAACACCAAAAGAGAATGTAGAGTTGAAGCCTACGTATCACTGCAACTACTCTTACAGAGGGAAGTGCCTGCACAACTTTTACAGTCATTCCTCCACACTTGCTAGGGTTGGAGATACAGGATGCTCATGAAAGTGGAAAAAAAACATGAATAACTCTAGACCCTCCCAAACCATATTTAACACACAAAAACACATTGTGGATTGCTTTGAGGCATCAGTATTCCTTCACAAGGTAGAAGTGGATGGCTGGTGGGGCTTACTACCCCCTCCACTGCTGCCCCACACCATTTTTAACAGGGACTTACAGGCCTCATTTGCAGTTTCTCAGTCTCACAAGGCTTGCAGTCCCTATTAAAAATGGCACAGGGAGGCAGCAGAGGTGACAGTAAATAATCTGTGAATAATCAAATCCACAAAAGTGAAACCAACTAATGTGGAAGGCTGACTGTACAACAAAAAGGTGGGAAATTAGCCTAGGGATCTGAGGGATCCGATGCTGGACCCACATCCAAGAAAATATATCCAAAACCTGTTATGAATAAACACTTGTTATTGTGACATCTACAATGGGGGGGGGGTAAAGATCTATGAAATTTCCTTCTGTTTGAATTTATCTTCAATTCCTGGTCCAGGAAATTTTGCATCTCACCTTCTTGATAAAAGAAATCACCTTTGTAACATAAAAAATTATTCTCTTCATTTTTTTTTCAGCCAACCCACCCATAATTCATTGCATCATCCCCAGGGTGTATGTATATCTTTTAAGTTTCTACATTCTGGTTCGAAGAGACATTTAACCTTTTTCGATAAGGTTAATCTTGTCTATTAGCATAAATTAATTAGACTAATTAAGTTGGTTAGCATACTCTCCTTAGTCTTTGCCAAAGCTGGGAAGTAAAACTCTCCAGTAAATCCACTGAGATTAATGATGGCTTTATGCTATTGTTAATTTGCTCATATTCTGGAAGGGTAATCTGTTTGCAATCAGTCCTGCTCTTAATGGATCTGTCTCCTCTCCCCTTCTACAGGATGGATTGGCTTGATCATAAATATTGTAAGCAAGCATAGACTGTTCTCTGCTGATCTCAATAAATGGAAATAATTTGTAACATGTAATTGTTCTCCTTTCTAAAGACGTGGTGAAGTTTTACTTTTTGCATATCGTACTGCAAGGTAGATTTCTATTATGAAAATGGTGCAGTGGAAAAGAATGGTATTTTCTCCCTCTCCTGGACCATCATCTCAAACCAGGTTTCTCATTGATCTGAGCTGTTCCAGGAGAGAGAAACCACAGTAGTAACTATTCAGATTAGTGCTCAATTTAGCAGAATCATGTTGTTGCCTACACACTTGAAAAAAGTTCTGGTGCTGAGCTCAGCACTAAAAGATTTTTGGGGAAACACAGTTTCTGGGGAACATGTAGGGATACTTACCTGAGCTATACAATACCACAGCATCCAAAGAAAGAGAAATATTTCCACTTTGGCTCATCTAGATGCTTCCAGACAGGGAGTTCCTAGTGAATCTAGGGGTGAACAAATCAGTCAGTTCCAGTTTCTCTCCATGTGTCATCTTTCTAACCTGAATTATGTTTTGATCCAAAGCAACATTTGAAGATTCACACATGTTGTGTGTTTCTCCCAATGCATGCTTTCTGTACACAATTTTGTATAAAAGATATATTTACCAAGAAATTCACCTGATACCATGCAGTGCCATTTTTTTCCCTTATCTAGTGTACACTATTGTTTATCCACATTCTTCTAATATATGCATGCTTGTACTCATTTAGTTATTCTTCTGAATTCCACTGAATTTTGAATACCCATTGATTTTGGCTGGTACAAATGAGGTGGAACTTTGCTTCAGTTCCTTTTTGAGGAGTTTATCCAACTTCACTTGGGTAATGGTGAAAAAAGTAGAAATTTAGAAACACTTAATGCAGGAGAAAACAAAATTGATGATTTTCTCCATCCCACCTTGCACCTTATATAGCCAAAAGAACTCTAGATTAAAAAAAAAAGTTGAGAAACATGGAGCTTTCAGATGCTGGCTTTGGAAAGATATGACAGGTGTATGTGTAAGTGGAAGGGAAAATGAATTATTTGATCCATTTCTGTCAGCATTCCTGTTGCCAGAAATTACCTCTGACTCTGTGTACAATGCAGAAATGGATACTTGCCTCCTGCTGCAAGCTTAGCTTGTCCTTTGAATTTTTTTCTCCCAGTGGAGGACATTGCAGCCTCCTCAACAAAATATGCTGGAAATTCACAGATGGTTTCACCCTGCTAGAAATCATAAGGGAATCATTACTGAACATAAACCTAACCTCTTGCCAGCATCCTTGATCCAAAGTTGGCTCTTGTTCTTATAAAATGAAGTTTGTTTGACAAGTTAGCACAGAAGAGAAGCCATATCAGCAGCACTTTAGTCTGACAGAGAGATTGAAATAAACCCTTGATAGTGTAATTGAATTACTGAAGCACATTTTGTGTGCCCTCCTCAAACTGTGTGCAGCTGTGTGCAATAAATTCATATATTATGTCAGTGACTTGTTAAATTACGTGTGTGTCCATGTGCATGTGCAATTTCTCTTCTCTATTAAAGATATGGAGATTAAAAGCAGATTTATAGGCAACTGAGTGCACATACTTAGGCCATTTCTGCACTATACTGTTATAGTGCTATTATTCCAGTTTTAACATCCTATGGAATCCTGGGGTTTGCAGTTTAGGGAGGGGCATTTTGAATTCTCAGCCCGAGACCTCTCGGGCCTCAGTAAACTACAAACCCCAGAATTCCACAGGATGTTGAAATGGAATAATAGCACTATAACAATATAGTGTGGAAATGGCCTTAGTTATGTATTCTTTTGTAGTCTGGGAATGACAAATGTATGACCCTCTTGATGTTGCAGGACAGCAGCTTCCATCAATCCTATCTAGCACGACCAGGAAGTTGGTGTCCAACAACGCATAAAACACAATTCCCCATTCCTGCTTAACATTTTACCATACTTTGCCATTTTAGTTTTTCCTTCCTGCAACTTCAATATAAAGAAGTTTAATCTTTTGATGACTGATTTGGACAATTTGTAGAGCAATCTGATACAGGTTTATTCACAATCATGCTGCACTGTATTCAATGGACCTTACTCTGTTGTACAGGAAGTAAGTCTTGGGAGTGATGACATCTACCTTCCTTGTAGAACTACTTACAGTTGGCATCTGATGGAAGAGATATGTTGTCAAGCTGAAACCTCATGTCATACCTGCACCTCAAAAACCAAAAAATCTCACATGTGAGGACAAAAAACACAAACATGTATGTCCTCAGAGGAGATCTAGGAACTGTGAAACTAAAGCCCTGGGATTTTTCAGTTAGAAAGCATGGTAACATTTGCTGCCACTACTTTTCAATATTTCTTGTCTCAGATCAACTGCAATTCTCACAGTAACTAAAGCAAAAACAAATTACCCCAGCAATGAAATATTAGAACCAGCATGCTATAGCAGTTTGAGTGTAGGACTAAGGAGACCAGGCTATAAATCCCTGCTTGGCCATGGAGAACCTTGAGCAAATAACGCTCTCTCAGCCTCAGAGAAAGGCAACGTCAACCCTCCTGAACAAATTTTGTCTACAAACCCCCATGATAGGTGTGTCTTAAGGTCACATAAGTTAGAAATGACTTGAAGGCATACAAAAATAAAGATATATTGTTATCCTGTTGGGGTGGCTTTGTCATCTATAGGCAATTAGGACACAATCATTTTATTAGTGAAGGAAAAGGAAAGTAAGAATTTGGCATAGCTAAAAGGGCTAAGAGGCTAACAGAAATGGCCTGGGGAAGTGGAAAATCAAGGCAGTGGCATGCTAAACTCCAAGGCTGTTTCCACAGGACTTTGTCATCCCTCAATGGGGATGGGAGAAGGATGGGACCGCAATGATGGTTACACATGATGTCATCATGGTCCCGTCCTTCTCCCATCCCCAGGTAACTCAATCACAGAGTAAATTGTTGATGGGTTTTCCCCATCAATAACCTGCGATTGCACTGCCATCCCATACTTACCTGGTGTGCAGAGGATCTGAAAGCACAATGGCTGCACTTCCTACCCAGCACAGCCTGGAAAAGTACCCCACTGCACTGCAGCAGGAAGAGGCATGGCCATCACACTTCCTGGATCATGAAGAAAGCTAGTGTGGAGGGGAGCATTCCTGTTGCACTCCCTTCCTGGCAGAGCTACTGCTGGGATCCCCATAGGATACTGCCCAGATAAGATAGGATATGGAAATGGCCCAAGTTCCAAGACTGAGCACAGCAATCTGGAGCAGCAATTAGGGGGTCTGGAGACTCTCCTGTTATTTGCAAAAAGTTATTTCATGCCCCTTGAATTAATTTCCAGAAGAAAATGTGAATGAACTCCCACAGATAGTACAAGTTTCAGGAGAGAAGGAGGGAATATAATGGGAACACTCTGCCTCATAAATCATAGGCAGGGTATACATTTATTTGTCTGAAAATGACATTAAATATCACATCTGGTAAAAGAAAAGGCAAGGAAGGTTATGAACTACAGTATCCTTTGGTCATTATGCATTAATTCTCCCCATCATCACAGATGAATAGAGGGAGAGATGCAGCCTGTGATAAAAGGAAACAATTTCTCCTTGCCGATCCAGCAGAACAGGGAGTCATTAGCCTGCTCAAGATCTATCAGTCGAGTTCAGCGCCTGGAAATATAGCCCACCTTTTCATGTACTCAGCTGATAACTTCCCCCCTTATGAGAGTCTCTGAGTCATGAGAACATTTCCAGATTTCAATCTTCTAGTAAAGCAGCAATAAATCACAGGGATGGGACAAACAAGCATCTTTATGAGAGGGCCCTGAATCAGTCATTTAGCACTCAAGCAACTCAATCTCCTATGCACCGTTTCCAATAGATCAAATGTTTCTGTTTTACAACAGTAATCAACAGAATTGGGGAAGGAGCTTCTTTGCAAGGAGCCCTGGAATTAGAAAATGAAAAACAGGGAGCTAGCAAGATGAGTCTTCTTTTAGCACACCCACTGGTGCTTTTGCACTTATTGTTCATGGTGGTTTTTTTTTTTTTTAAATAACATTATTAGGTTAGGTGTGTCTAAGAACTTAAGCCTTGTTGTAATTTAAAGATGACCTATTTTTCTACCTTGGAAAGATATGTTTTGCAACTGCAGAGAGAGAAGAATAATGTATGCAGATTATAGAAATTATGCAAATGTGATTGGATTATTTGAGCTACTAAATCATACAGATTCAGTCTGTTAAAACAAGCTTCAACATCAGCAGCACTAGAAGCAGATTCTTTGAAGGAATGTCAGTTGGGCTAGGGTGGCCATAAAAGTGATGTACAAATGTGTGTAGAGACACACAAATAATCACTTTTGATAGCAGCCAACTTCAATTTTTGCTATTTTCTGCTAGACGTATGGTATCATCAGTATATCTTAAAGTATTGATGTTTCTTCCTCTGGTTTTTATGCATCTTTCACCTGAGCCTAATCTTGCTTTATATATGATAAGTTCAGTGTACAAGTTAAATAGATTGAGTGATATAAAGCAATCTTGCCTGACCCCCTTGGCCATTGGAAACCATTCAGTACTGATGGTTTCATTGGAAATTGGATGGTTTCATTGGAAATCATTCAATCTTGATGGTAGCTTTTTGTCCTCAATACAGGTTACACATCAAGACAATCAAATGCTGTGGCACATTCATTCCTTTAAAAGTTATCCACAATGTTCATGATCTACGCAATCAAAGGCACACCATCTCATGATTTGTATAAAATACAACAGCCTCAGTTAGTCACCTTGGCTTTCAGGGAGAATTCACGCTTGATTTGCTCTTCTTTTCACTTCTTAGTGGTCCATACATCCATAGTACTCTCTTCCAGCACATTTCAAATGGGTTGATTTTCTTGCCAGCTTTCTTCACTGGCCAGCTTTCTCAATAATGACAATAATATGGCCAGGATGATCTGATGGCCTCAGACTATTGTTCTGTGTGCCTTGCAGTCATTTCCAATTTATGGCGACCCTAATGCAAACCTATCACTGGATTTTCTTGGGCTGAGAGTGCCACACTCAAGATCACCCAGTGGGTTTCCATGGCCAAGCAGAGATTCAAACTCTGTTCTCCAGGGTCCATTTCCGCACTAAACTGATATAGTGCTATTATTCCACTTTCAACATCCTATGGATTCCTGGGGTTTGCAGTTTAGGGAAGGCCATTTAGAATTCTCAGCCAGAGAGCTCTTTGGCCTCAGTAAACTACAAACCCCAAAATTCCACAGGATGTTGAAAGTGGAATAATAACACTATAACAGTGGGGGGTGGAAATGGCCTCAGACCACTACACCATGCTGGCTGTCAATGTACTGTGATAACAGTACATTTATTCTTGGCTTTTAAACCAGAATTTGAAATGGCTTTAATTCTATAGACAGATTAAAATTTATTTAAGTTTTGTAAGTTTCCCATGTGTTTTTACTTGCATCTTTTTTTTTAATCTTGCATGCTGCTTAGATCCCAGGATAGGCACAAAATAATAATAATAATAATAATAATAATAATAATAATAATAATAATAATAATAATAATAAAAATTTATTTATATCCCGCCTCTCCCAACAGATCGAGGTGGTACTACATCAATAAATCAAATACATTAAAAGCAATTAAAACATAGCCCATCCTCCCCACCCACCAACCCATCTGAAACCCCCTAAAACACATTAACTATTAAAAACAAGAGGACAGTTGGTGGGAGGCAGTGGAGTACTAGTCTGGAAAGGCCTGTGGGAAGAGAACAGTCTTGATTGCTTTTTTAAAGCCGTCAAGACTGGTAATATGCCGGGTCTCCTCCGGCACGCCATTCCATCACTCCTCCGGCAGGCCATCCCAAAAGATGGGATATAAATCAAGAAATAGAGCATGGCGAAATAAAGGCATGGTATGCAATGGGGGTGAAGTGCTAGCCAAAAGCAATTCTGTACACACAAGATGGGCACTGGAAAGAGGCTGAGCATCTAAGGCACAAGTTAATTTTCTTCTAAAATTCTTTGATGTACGCCATTATTCAACATATGCTTCCAATATGATTTCTAATACCTTTTCCTTTCCTGAACCCAGCTTTGACATCTGGCATTTCTTGTCTCACAGGTAGTGAAAGTCTTTGTTGTAGAACTTTGAGCATCACTTTTTTTGCATAGAAAAGTAATGTAATAGCCTTGTGGTTATTGAAAACCTTGGTGTTCCCAGTCTTGAGGAATGGAATGCATATTGAGCATTTCCAATCTGTCAGTCATTCTCTTGTCTTCCATATTTGTTGATAGATTTTATCTAGAAAAAATACCCACTACAGTAGATTCTGCCTCTGTAGCTTGAAGCAATTTTATTGGTATGCCATCTGTTCTCGTGATTTATTACTCCCAAGTGCCTTGAGTGCAGCTTCCGCTTTATTTTCTAAAATTGTAGGATCATCTTCAAATTCTTCATCCTTGAATGAATCTGTAATCCTTTCATCTCTTTCATTGTATTGCTTGCATTGGCTTTTAATTTTTACCTGGTCATGTAATGTGTTCCCTTTTACTTAAAAAAAAAAAAAAGGAGACAGGAGAAAATGCAGCTATTTCTGGAGGAGATAAGATCTAAAAAAAGAAGAGCTAAAGGAGCCTACTATGAATAAGCTGGTGATTAATCAAACCAAGATGTTGCAGAGACAGCTATCACTGATGACTGTTAGTGGAACTGAGAAAAATTATATTATATTGGGTATTTCTCAGTATCTGTTGGTATCTGCTAGGGTTTGGTTCTAGAACCTTTGTGAATACCAACATCTGTGAATACTCCAGTCCCATTATGTGAAATGGTGTGGTAAAATAGCATCCCTTATATTAGAAAGGCAAAATCAAAGTTTGCTTTTTGGAATTTGTTTTTTTAACATTTTGAAGCCATGGTTGGTTTAATCCATGGACACAGAATCCATGAATATGGAGGGCTGACTGAATGCAATTGAGTTTGCCAATCGGCCACATAAGTAGTTGGCTGAGAAACTGGGGAAAGAAAGAAAAAATTAATTTTAAAAGTACCAAATGGAAAAGATTTTGATAATCTTGTTCACCTTTTTTGCCATTTTGGACATGATGACCTTGGACAATAACTTCACCACAAGGGTTAAGGCGATATATGATACATAGAAAGCACAGATATTGATTAATTGTGAAATGGGAAAACCATGTGATATTCAAAAGAAATAAGACAAAGGTGTTTATTTGAGCCCTTAAAGACTTGAATAGAACAATAAGAAAGGATGAAAGGACCAAGGGCATAAGAATTAAAAAGAAAGTATGTAAACTGAGAGCATTTGCAGATGAATTAATGATTGTGGTTAGAATCCTATGAATACTATAGAAGTGTTGTTGAAGACATTAAAAGAATTTGGACAGTTGGCTTGATTTAAGATAAAAAAGCAAAAGATGAAGATGTTAATGAAAAATAAGAGAAAAGAGGATCAGTTGATGGATAAGATAGACTTTAAAATTGACAAATAGGTGAAATATTTAGGTATTACTATGACAAATATGAATTGTGTGTAGTTAAAGAATAATTATGGCAAGATATGGAACTATATTAATATGGATTTGCAAAGATGGGAGAAACTTATATTATCATTGTTAGGGGGAAATTCAGTGATAAAAATTAATGCTTTGCTGAGTATGCTGTTTTCATTCCATACAGTACTGATTTTGACCAATTATATGTTATTTATTTATTTTTTGAATTTGGAAGTGTCTTTCTGAGGGTTAAAAGAAAATGCCATTTTTGTGAAAATTAAAAAAAATTAAGCATGCATTGGTATTTCTTTATCGTGCATCATAATTTCTTGAGAACTAGCTAATCTAAAGCTCTGGTTTTAGAACAGTATCAGTTGTAACTAATCCTTTTTTTAAAAAAAAATGTTTTGTGCGCTTGTCTGACCCTTTAGAAGCTTGCTTGTGTCTTCTTTGTGTTCTCTACTTATTGATTAAAATATTTATATCCCATTCTTTATCATGGGATCTCAGGATGTCATACAATATGAACAACTTAAAACAGATTAAACAGATTCCAGAGTGGAACCATAAAGAAATTAAACAAGATAAAAATATATTAAGACAACAGGTGACACAAGTTTAAGTTTAAACTGAAAATAAGTTTCAAATCTACAATGTAAAACTATGTACTTGGCTGCCAAGTTGTTGTGTGCCAATGAGGGGGCGGGCGGGTGTCTGTCTAGTTATATATCCTATTTCTATCCTGCTTTTCCTCTAAGGGACTCAAAACAGACTCCGCAGAATTATTCTGCTTCCTCTTCACAATACCATCCTCCATCCTTTTCCATACATCACTAAGTGATGACTTAAATGTACGAAGCAGCCATCAGATTTAAGCACCATGGACAGCATTTTCTGTCAACTGCCAACATAATTGCAAACACAGTACTTTTCAATGAAGGCAGTTTAGTTTACATGTTCATCTGGGAGTTATTAAGTATCAAGTAATAAATCAAGTGGCAGGATACCAAGACAGGGAGACTGTGAACTGAAAGGCAGCTGACTTGACTTCCCTAGGAGACAGCAGTTGTGATGGCAAAGTTCTGATAATCAGAAGATAAGAGGCAGGACTGAAGAACAAGTCAAAGAGCCACTCTTATCTCCTGAACTTGCTCTTGTTGGAGCCCTAGTCTCACATCAGAATGGAGAGCTTTGAAGGATTGTCAATGCAGTTGCTCTTGAGTGTCTTCTCTGGTATTGTGGCACTTATATTGCTTCCTGGTATTCTATGGTTTATTGCTGATTTTACCCTTATTCACTTGATAAAGCACTGCATAGCTTGGAATCTGGTTATCTGATGGACTTCCCTCTCCTTTATTAGGCTGAAGCTTTGGCATAATTTCATCAATTTCATTCCTTAGTTTGAGGCATACACTTGTTTCACATTATTAGCAAGCAGCTTCATATCTTGCTTCAATTCTGTTTCCATTTACTTTTTACTTTTTTTTAATTAAAGGAGGCTTTAAATAAGATGTGTCTCTGTCTCTTATCCTCCTTCTCCCTCCCTGCTTGCTAGCTCCATGCTAAAACTTTTCTTCTGTCTTTCTTTCACATGTCCTCTTTCTCTTCTTCCCGTCCCCCAACACCTCACAACTCTTTGCTGTATTCCTTTTTTTCCTTGTTCCCTAATTCCCTTCTATTCCTCCTTCCCTCCCTGCAAACCTAGCACCTTCTCCCATTCTTTCTATGCACTGAACAACAGCAATTGAAGACATTACTAAAGGCTTTTCCTAGGTCTCAGATTTCAGCTCTGAAATCTTGGATCTCAAACCTACTGAGCCTAATTTTCTCACATAAAGAGAGAAAGAAAGAGAAACACCCACCTATACACACATAAAAAGCATACTAAGGTGGATTTCCATCTCCCCAGATGTGACCTTGGCATTACCTTCAGTGGAAAGCAAAGTAGATTGCATCCAGGAACACTAACTATTAACATCTCACCCATCCCCAAGCATTTTTTGTCCATTTTCTTCACCCTTTCCACAAACAATAATATTCTTGATCCCTAACATTTTGGGATTTTTCTTTAAAAAGTCCCTTGTGTTTTACTTTTCTAATTACACATTTAGGTGAAAGTTCAGCACGTGTTCTGAAAAATGAACAATAACTTGCAATAAATTGCAGGTGAATGTCTGCCCTACAAAGCATTATAGATGATCAGCTTAGGTTGCAATGACAGCAGATTAGCAGACTTCCTTTCCTGTAATTTCCCCATGAGCTACAAAAAGGATGAGTAATCTGTGTAATTAAATATTGGAAAAAGGCAACCATTTTGAACCCACCTCTTTGATGTACTAGAGCAATTTCCCATTGCTAACACATTTTACATGGCAATAATAAGTAGTCTCTTTCTTCATACAAATGACAATTTAAAAAGCATTTACTGTGGCTAATAGTCATTCATAAGGGATCTTGTTAGTCTTCAGTTCAGCAAAGCTGTGAAGTCGAAAGCAACACATGCACAGTTAGCAAACTCTTGCTCTGAACACTTTGTTAAAATGAAAGCCAGTGAATGTACAACATGATTATTCCAACTATAAACCCCTCTCTCTTTGAACCTGAGCATGAGCTTCACAGTGCTTCCAAGTTTTGGAATTCATTGCCAGCAATGGAAAGCATATTTCTTTCTATTCATTTTTTCTCCCCTGAACAATGGGTTTCCCAATACTCACAAACCCCCTGAGAACAGGATAGATCAATGGGGAAGAAAAGCAGAGCAGCGATGACAAAGCAGTAAGGGTTTTCAGGGAATAATTCTGCATATAAACATGTGTGCCTATCTGTGTGAAAAAAAGCGTAAGTGTTGTTTGGGAATATTTTTGTTATTGCTTGCTTTTTTTCCCTGCTTGCTTTTTTTTCCTGATAATGCTGTTTTTGTGAAGAAAAGGTTTTCCTGTATAGGAGACAGTGTGTCTCATTCTAAAAACACTGTTTTCCTGCACCAAAAAAAAAAAAAAGTGGTTTGGCCCAGAAAAACAATAGCTTGCATTTCTGCACACAAAAATTCCCTGAAAGATTTCAATGTGGAAATGTCTCTCAACAATATCTCTCTGAGTACATAGTCGAAGTGGATAGGGCTTTGCTGGGAAGTAGTGAGTCATGGAGCTCTGTATAGATGTTGTCTCTGGTCCCATATTTGATTATTTTCTTCCCTCAAAGAAAGACTTCCCCTTTTTTTAAAAAAAAAAGGCTATATTCCCATAGGCTGACTTCTAGATATGCTGCAATTTGTTGTTTTTTTAACTAGTTTTCCATGCTGTGTATCCAAATACATTCTATTCCAGATTTATAGTCTTCTATTATATTTTATTGTACTTACTTTACTGTTGTCAGCTGCCTTCTGCACTATGTGGCCTGAAACCTATTGGTAATCCTGACCAGAGCAGACCCATTGATTCAATTGCAGAATGGTAAGTTAATACTTGTGCAAATTTCACTGATTCAATGAGTTTGATCTAGGTGAGAGTGACAATAAGATTTAGGCCTTTACAAATGAATTAATGCAACAATTCCCCTTGTAAACCATTGTTCTCTCTCTCTCTCTCTGTTTCTCTCTCTCTCTCTCTTTCAGCCACACATACACAAACACATCCATACATACATATACACAGGCCAGTGTGCCTCTTGGCAGGAAATACAGTAAGTAACTGCAAAACTTTTGATTAGTTGGGGTACCTGTCCCCCTGAAAAAAATAAAATAAAAACAGCATATATATATATAATTTTCTATTCCTGGAATTTTCCAGGAGAAGCAGTTTTGAAATAAAAAGTTATTCAGGCCCCCATTACCAAAGAAAACCCTAGAAGTGGATTTCCAGCCCTTCCAGTTTTAATTTCTTGTGGGTTTTTTTGCAAAACTGGGGCAGCTTATGGTGTTTTCTAAGAGCAGCAAACTGTCCCCTGGTGCTTGTAGATTCCTTTGCTATGCAAACTTTGACAGTTTATAATGCCTACCTTGGAGAAGAAGTAGGACTCTGGGATTTTTTTTTCAGTTTGTGTTAGAGTCTAAGTCAGAGAAAAATGCTCAAATTACAATTCAATATTGACCATTCTGTCCCCCCATTCAATCTTGCTAATTCCCCGAACCCCTTTCCCTTCCCTTAACCATTTTTTCTCTTATCCTATAACCAAGAATTAGCACTGCAAGCAAAGGGAAACAGAGAATGAAAAATCTAATCTCCATCTTCTCTTTTGGCACAGTAGTAGCACACTCAGAAGAATGGCTACTTGCAGAGAAATAGAGTTTTCCCAGTCACTTCCCAGCTACAATGGGAGGTAAAAAGAGAAGTAGAAAGGTGGGCAACTTCAGATGCAGCTTCAGAAAATAAGCCAAACTGTTCCCTCTGCCCATATAAACCACATAAGAGTGGTGATGGTAAGAATCTCATATCCTAATTTTAAGTTCCTAAGGAAATCCTTTGAAATTCATAGGATCACCATAAGTCAAAAAGTGACTTGCAAACATATACCAAGGCAGAGACCAGTTTCTTTCACATAGGCCCTTTCCAGATGTGGGGAGGGAACCACGCGAAAACGGGACTCACCGGATTTCCTGAGCGTCCGGGCGAGTCTGTTGGGACAAGGAGCAGTGTGAGCTCATTGTTCCGCACTGCTCCAGCATCCAAAATAGTGGCTTCTGGTTGGTGGAGGCTCTCCACCAACTGCAGAAGCTTGCCAGCCGAAAGCCCACCCCCAGAAGATCTGCAGGCACACACTTGTGCGCACCTGTAAATCTGCTCTTGAGTGCGGCGACGGAGCAACACGGAGTCGCACGCTCTGTGTTTTTTAAAAAACTCTAAAAAGAGGTTTTTAGAAAGCACACTGCGTGACCAGTTCCAGTCGCGCAGAACCGGACTGAGGTATGGAACTACAAAAAGTAGTCCGCTCTAGTCCACTCTACTGTGCAGAAGACCTCCGTCAGAGGTTGCTCTGCACCATTTTAAAGCCTGGTGCGGAAATGGCCTTAGTCACTCTGTAATGTTCTAATTATGTTTGCTGCCTGAATATGACAATGACTCATGGAATAATTAATATTTTATGCCTCTGTAAGTATTCTTATGGAAGCAGTCAGACATTTTCGTCTGAGTTCAAGGCTAGAGAAGTGGAATTTCCTGTGTGGAGCCATTGTCTATGCAGATTTGCTGTGCGCACAGATGGGCACTTTGTATTATTATTATTATTATTAGTTGTTGTTGTTGTTGTTGTTGTTGTTGTTGTTGTTGTTATTATTATTATTATTATTATTATTATTATTATTATTATTTGTATCCCGCCTCTCCACACGGGCACCGCACCGCACGCAGATTCACATTGTGATTGTACGTAGCTTTATCATTGTGTGTGTGCATTTGTTTGTACATCCAATTGCAGAGTTGATGTTTCCCATCAGTCATTGCTATTCAAAACAAGGGTTGTATAGCACATCAGTGTACACCTCCATAATGAAAGATTTATGTAATAAACCCAAATGTAGGATTTGGCCAAAGAGAAAAACAGAGAGAGGTGGGATCCTTCACAAAAGACAAAGAGAAAGAATTAGGAGTGAATAACCCGGGGGTGGGAAGAAACAGAAGATATGCCCTTTAAAGTTAATATGTATTGGAACCTGGAACAGATTCGTTATCTCACTGACATGGAAGCCACGAATGCCAATTGCCATGAAGAGTTACAACTGTTCATCAGTAGGGCTGGGAAAATACAGCAGTTTCCACTTTCTCTTACCTTCAAGGATCTTCTAATTGTATTTCAAAAAAAACATGAGTTCTAACAATACAGTTTGGTGAGTTTTGCTTATTTTTGCTGGTTGTTTTTGCCCCCAAATCCACCCATTACTTTCTTTTGGATGGCTGTTTGTTAGTGGTGTCTTAGATTAGCACTAGGCCTCTTCCAAAGTTGTTGTTTTTTTAAAACGACAAAGTGATTTGCTAAGATGATTCTATGCTTTGAAAAGCAAATATCCTCCTTTTGTTTTTTAATTTAGTTATAGTGCTAGTGTGTCATTTCACGAATGCGCTATAGCACTATTTTAAAAATGAAAAGAAGGGAAAAAAGAATGGAACACGTTGCCTCAACATATGTTAGAATTAAAAAGAGGCCCACTGAAAAGTGGGAATAAAATGTTATAGGTGGTGCCAAGATGGCCTGAAAATAGTTTGGGACAACCATTAAAAAAAAAAAAAAAGAACTTAGAACTATGGCAGCAAATACTGCAGCTTCATAATACATTTGTCCCATGTGAAAGAGCCTTCAAATTCTTCATGTGTGTGCATGTGTGGGTGGATTCTGGATTCTGGAAAAAATTAATTCAAAGGAAATTCTCATCCATATCTGCTCTCAGAAATAAAAGCAACCTGCCTGAAGATGTTCACAGGCTCTGCCCAACTGCATCTATGTTCACAGGATGCCTTGATGAGAGCAAGTGCTCAAATTAAACTTTTGCGTTTAAATTCCCAAGCTAGCATCTTAACCAATGAGGCACTGCTTGTTGTATTCTTTGTGAAGAGAAATATAATAAGTTGCCAGGAGCCTAATGTATTTGTCTTTCTCGCTAGGGGATCTCTTCTTGCATACATAACATATTTGTGAGGCATTGCCTCTCTGAGTCATGCCTTTGGAGATTTGCCCATTAATTTGTTTTGTTTATTCTTACTTAGTGAACCTTTGGGGATTTTCAGACATGTAGAATATTTTATATTCTTTGGGCAAAATGTTAGATTGGCCTTTTTTACAAACAGACCATTGGCTTGACTCCAATTATTGTTATTATTATTTTCCTCCATTTCAACCAGATGGACAGTAGGTGACACATTGGCTTAGGTCCAAAAAACCGTATGTCTGGTCCTATGTAAACAGTGAGGGTTTGAAACTGTGTTTCCCCCTCCATTACACTTGAGCTTCTGTTGGTACTGCTTATTTGTTTCTTACATATCTGTACCACCCAACAAGCAAAGCTACAAACAGCTTTTTTAAAAGAAATTGTAAAAATGTCACAGAATAAACCCAAGAAAGGGATATTTTTTTAAAAAAAATAATAATAAAACACAGTGCAAAGATATAAAAATTACCAATGTAGTTTTTAAATATAGAAATAAAGTGATGAAACAGAGTGGGATTGTTCAAAGGTGTTTTTTTCCCCCCACTAGTGCAAAACAAAACAAAAGTGCATTTTAATGGTGGTAAGACTTCCAGGTCTCTCACCATTTGATTGGTTACTCCATGACTTGTGTTTTCCCCAGTGTAGATTCTATGAAGTTAAATAAAATCTGGGTCCTAATCAATCCATTCCATCTCTCCATGGTTGAATTTTGTGGTGAGATGGGACTTCATTCAACTTGTTTTGAATGACATAGTCCCTTTCTGTGAGATATCATTGTCCCACACTGGGGACAGGAGAAGAACAAGACTTGGACAACGCTTATAGCAATATAGCAGCATGTGCATTTCTATACCGCTCATCAGCTAAATTGTCAGCTGTCTAAGTGGTTTACAATGTGTTAGCTAATTGCCCCCAACAAGCTGGCTACTCATTTTACTGACCTGTGGAAAGATGGAAGGCTGAGTCAACCTGGAGCCCGGCAGGATTGAACCCACCATCCTGTGGCTGCAGTACCGGCATTTAACCACTGTGCCACCAAGGCTTCTCAAAACGCTTATGCACAATTTTGTCTGGATCCCATCTTTCTCTCATCCCTAGGCTGCATGATTGCACTGCAAATGGGTTTTCCCCATCAATGACCAGCAATCATTCCACCCTCCCACCACCACCCGAACTTAGCTGAACTGTGGAAGGTCAGGAAGTGCAATGGCTGTGCTTTCTGACCCACCATACCCTGGGACAGTAGCGGACTGCATTGCAGAATCAAGAGGTGTGGCCATCATGCCTCCTGTATTCCTGAAGTGCAGAGGGGAGCACTCCTCTCATACTCCTCTCCCGGGATAACCTCTACCCAGATCCCCATGGGATGCCACCGGGATCAGGTAGAGCACAGAAAGGACCACAGTTAATATGAAGCATTAAAACAAACATGGTGATATAAATCCAACCTTGGATTCAAAATGAATGTTTAATTTCCCTGTGGGCTTAGGGGATCCAATCAGCCCCCAAGAGATCTCAGAGACCATAGACAAAAAGAAGAATTTTATTTTGTCCCCAAATATACTCTGGGGCCACTGGAGGCATGTTTGATTCTGCGGGTTGCATGTAGACTGCAGGATTCACATTTCACATCCCACTCTATAATATGCTCTGGGGTCAGGCTATTTCCACACTAGACAAGACTAAACACTTGCACAGACAGATCCTCAAAATTACTAACTTCCATTTTCAAAAAGAGATGTCTTGGAGAAAAGAATGAAAAGCACAAAATTTGAAACTGCTAAATTTATTTTAAATTATAAGAATAAGCAATACAATTATTGATTACCTTTCTCAAACAGAAAAGAAAATGCTTTAGCACAGAAAGTATTTTGAATAATCTTGTGAATTGTGACATTAAAATTTCAGCCTCCTATGAGTTTCAACTTCAGGCACATCAAAGTCTCATTTTGTGTGCCTTTTCCTTTGTTCTGCACCCTTCTGGGCTGGTGTCCAATCGACCCAAAGACAGAACCAGCCCTGGCTCTTTGGCTTACAGACAAGACTACTGATGGCATATCAATAGAAACTAGAGACTACTGCATTAAAATATAATAAAGTGGTCTATTCACATTATTAATGCAAGTCACAAAATTGTTACTTTTTACCACACATCACAGAAAAGGAAAGAGTAGGTAATTACTACTAGCTTATAGTACCGCTGCACTAATTAATGCCACCAGCTAGGTATTAACTTGACTAATTTGTATGTGCATTTCCATAAAAGGTATAAAAGGTAACATTATTGTAGCACCAAATCCCATCTCTGTGCCAAGTTAATTGTAAAATGTTAGTGGCTTAGTCTAGTAGTGTAATGACCATCTATTTTACCTATACTGTTGACTTTCCTATGTCACATTTATAGTAATGCAGCAGTTTCTGAGAACAGTGCTAGTAACCTGGATTAATAACATGATAGAAATGTTATACTTCTTTGCTTTATTAACTGTATTATGGAAAAACAATACTTAGGTCTTCTTATGGTGCCCATTAAATTCACTTTACATTAAAAAAAAATTGACCAAATATGTTTTTGCCTCCTAGTTGATTTCTCATTATTACCACACAAATGGATCTGCAACAAACTGTTGCTATATGAAGTACTTCCTGTTGAGAATTTCATTCTCCAATGCTCCCTCTTATGTGATCTATATTCACTTGCGTTGTGTGGGAATTGAGCAAATTAACTACACATTGGGCTGTTTATGTGCCTTTGCTGCAAGGTTCTCCCACTAAATATTTAATGCACTTCTCCAATCCTCATAGGCCTTCTGTTATCTCACTCTTGTGAATGGTTTGTGCTGTTCTGGCCCATAAGCAACATCAACCATAGCTTGGACATTAAGAAAGAGAAGAAATGGTTGACATTATCCATTCTACCAGCAATAAATGCAATAATAAGATACATAAGAAGAGATAAAGTGTATTGAATCAAAGCCCTATCATGTTCTGTTCACACAGTGGCCAACTACTAGTTGTCATGCCTTGGTCCCAGGCCCCAGAATCAGGCTCTGACACAGGCAAGGGCCCTTTTTGCCACAGTTTTTTTTGCGCAAGAACCTCTTGAGGCGTTGCGTGAATGGGAGCGTCGGTCCATATGACGCACTCCCACTCACGCGACGCTCACGAGCCTAAAGCGGGCTGGGTGCGCATTTTTTTATTTTTGGCTCTAAGTCGAAAATACTGCGCGGTCGCACAATGCTCGCGGAGCCCTGGCACACTTACCTGCGTGTGGTGAGCCAAACAAGCTGGCCTGGTTGCGCTTCCTCCCCCAGCGCAGCCTACAACTCCCAGGCTGCGCTGCGAAAGGAAGGGGCGGGGCACTAGCGCGACGGTCGCACAACTAGTAAGCTGCTGCAGGAGGCAGAAGGGCTGCCGTGAGCAGCTTGCACAAATGGCTGCTCGCATGAGCACTGCTCCCCACTGCCACGGTGAAGGTATGGTGTGGAAAGGGCCAAGGAGATAGAAGAACAGGGGCATACCCCCATTCTTGGGGCAGAGAGGGACATATCCTTTATCACATATCCTTTATCACGAGATGGGCTAATTGATGGACTAAACTAGCTGAGAGCATCCTTTCCTTGTCTGCAAAAAGACTTAACTCTTCAGCTGCCCTGGGCCTGCAGGATGAGGAAGAAGAAAAGTCTCCTCACATCTGTCTTTCAAAGGACTAATGGTGGTTGATATCTGCATGCACTGGAATGATTTATATGCCAGCTTCAGAAGCATTCCAGTGAAAGACAGGATGCAATTCTAAACAACTAAATCTGAATTTCTGAATCTTAATAAAAATTCTGAATCTGTCAGCTTTTGTTATTTTAATATCTGCCTTAGTGAGAGAGAGTTGGGCTTTTGAACACCATAGGAAACAAGGGTTGTGGTGAGCAGAGTGTCTCGCCATTGAAAACATGCATATCCACTGATTATTTTTGAAGGACTTGCTATGAATTCACCAAGGAAATGCACAATATCCCCATGTAAGAATGACTCATTTTTATGCAGCCTTACAGAAATAATTTTGAATTTATTTCTTTATTTTAGATATTTGCTATGATATGATGGTTTCTCACAGCTGAGAAAATTACAAACATGGTGCAATGTTGGTGTGAGAGAAACAGTTAGCAGCCTTAACAACAGAAAATGGTGTTGAACATCTTGTGATTAAGTGAGAAACTGAAAATGTAGAAAATATAGCTACAAAAGTACAATGGACAGAGAAAATGGATTTGGGGATAGAATTGCAACAAAGGATTCTGTACCTCTTGTCAGTAACATATTTACTGTCAGTCAATAGTAGTAACTGGAAGTCTACTCCTGGTTTTAAAAAACAGCATTTTGTATGTCTCGCTTTCTTTTTCTTATTATCTGTCTCTCTCTCTCTCTGTCTCTCTCTCTGTCTCTGTCTCTCTCTCTCTCTCTGTGTGTGTATTAAATGTTGCTTCAGAGGACTTCTAGAACAAGTAAATTTACAGTCTTTGGGAAGACAGAAAAAAGGGACAAGTTAGCAACTCTGGAAGGGTTGAGGCCATCAAAATAAATAATATCTTTTACCTCCTAATCATTTTGAAACCTTCTTTACCTATCCTTTTCAAGATGTTCCACCAGATTTTTCCCAAAGCAGCGTTCAGTGCTATACCGGCTTGCCCCTAATATTTAGAAAATTCACAAAAATTTTGGAGAAATGGAAGAGAAGAGAATTTTGATAAGAGTTGTGTGGTTTCCTTCACTTGCGTCTTTCACTGAACATCAAGCTGACACAAGATTTGGAATGGTCTGCTCATCTAGGAATTTCCCAGGAGAGGTTATTTCATATCTGAGGATCTAAGGAACATTAACATGAAAATTCCCAATGGATCCTGTATTAAATGTCCCCATTCAATATTCCTTACCAGCTTTAATTATAATCATTTTTTTTTATTCTTTTAAGCCCCGATCTTTCCAAGATCTTAACACTTGTAGCAGAAGATCCACAAATGTTTAGCTTTTTAGGATATGAAACCCTTCATTAACTCAGAGTATTAAATGAAACAGTTGAGTTAGTAACCAAATTGGCAAAGAGTCAACTGGCTGTATGTATGATTAGGGACTTTTTCAACTCACTCATGGATTAATTATAAGGTCCATTATGCTGAAACGTGTGGTTGATTTCAAGACTAGCTCTTCCTCCACACACACTTTTTCCTCATTTGCATTTTTTTATTTGCCATCTGGAGAAATGTTCCTTATCTTTTTTTTTCCCCCTTTGGTCTGTTTCAAAGTTATTTATGTCTCATCCAAGGCAACAAGTTAACAAGTGATGAAATGGATAGAGGGAAGTGGGTGAAGGGAGAGAACATTATCAGATAATCCGTTCCTTAGTTTGCCACTCATAAACAGGACTGGACCTATATTTCAGCAAATTAAGGAAGCAAAGGAAGGGGACAACATTGAGAGGGAGAACTATGCACCACATAACTTGTGAAGTGCCCCCAAGCTAACATCAAAGCATACATTTAGCATGAATTTGAAAGACGTGCACTTCAAGTGGTGCTATGGCATATGGTTCTACTTAACTACATACTTGGAATAAATCCTTTTTGGCAAAAATCTTACTGGTAGTCCCAATTAAAGTAGACCCACTTAAACAATGGTAGTTTAGTAACTCAAAACTTACATGAAGTTCTATTTTTTATAGAATTTGTATTAAACAGATATAAATAATAATGGTATATGACAATACACAAAATTAAACATAAAAAGTACTCTATAACAATATTTAAAAAACCTTGGTAAGTCTAAACTTATGTGAAGTTCTATTTTTTATATAATTTTTATTAAACAGATATAAATAATAACAATATATGACATTACACAAAATTAAACATAAAAAAATATACTCCATAACAATGTTAAAAAAAACCTTGGTAACTCTAAACTTATGTTAGGTTCTATTTTTAATAGATTTTTTTATTAAAGAGGTAAATAATTGTGTTATATGGCAATACACAAAATTAAAAATAAAAACCCAATACAATACAATACATATTAAAAAAACACTATATAACAAAATGCAAATATATAATACAAATATAAAATGCAAAATACAAATATCTAATTAAACTATAACCAGCTAAAATAATCTACAAATGATTAAATGTTGGTTTCCGCCCTTGTTGCAAACAGCTCCTAACTAAACAATTACACTTATGTATTAAGTCCATGATTAAAATCCAAAGTTAATTCCTGTAGCTGGTAGTAATTATAACCTTGTCTATGTATCCAATAAAGAAAAATTTACCTAATTCATAAAAAAGAAAAAGAGTAATACTAATCACTATAAATCATTTGTTGGCATTATTCTATTTTTGAAGTTAAATTTATTCTAAGCAGTTGCATCAAACCTCGAAGTTTAATTAAAAAGGAAGATCAAAAACAATAAATCTATTTCAACTATGTTTATTCATACTTAACATAAATATTATAATTATATTATATAAATCAGTAATAAGCAATGGTGATTAAAATAATGATTATTCCTTAAAATATTATTGGTAAATCTTAGACATTATTACAAAAACTCTATATTATAAAAAATATAAATATCCCAAAACAGCAACAAATTAAAATCTTTCATTATTTTCATATTATACATCTCATGTAGCATCAACAAACTTATGTAAGTTCTGTTGATTGAACAGATTTACTGTAGTTGGAACTTATAATTGGATCTAGACTTGGCTTTTTCATCCCTTGCTTTGTAATGGGTACTGGAAAGAAAGCACTGGTTTAATTTGGAAACCTGATTTGCAAAGCAAGGTTTACCCTAGGAAACCCCACTGTAGCATGGAAATTATCACAGAAGACATATTAATCATTCCCCCAAATGTCTGGCTTGCCACCTTTAGATGCAGAGGAAGAAACCATCCTGCAATTATTGTTAACAAAAAGTCAACTTCCATACCAACTGATTTTTGTGCAATGATTGTAAAGAGAATTGTCTTTTTTTTTCCATTCCAGAAAGCAAAAAATGTCTGGTCCAGATGTCTGACTTTGAGGATTTTTTTTTTTTTTTTATGTATTTCTCTTATCAAGTGGGGTTTTGGCTTCTGGTCGTCTAGCAGGCAGATGGCTTCACTAGCTTTGCAGTGCTTTTAACCTTTGGTTTTAAAACATTTAGCACTGCTGAATTATTCTTAACACTCCTTCTAGAAGTGCTTTCACCTACTCCTGCACTAATTCATCATTGAAAAGCCTTAAATTTATTGACTTGGATGTTGGACTTGAAATATCCTCAGCATTTTACTCCCTTTCTTTTTCACTTCCTCCTACGTCAGGCTCATTTGTACTGAGGAAGCTTTAACAAACTTTAACAAGCTGGAATAGCTGAGTGAGAGTAATGAATTTAAAGCATCAGAAATGCATTTGATCAGGCTAATCATCAGTGTAGCATATATTATACTTAGTACTGAAAGGTAAGGGGATTGTTTTCTTGCTGGGAATATTTCTAATTGTGCTGTGATGGTGCAAACCAGAGAGAGGTAGCAGCAACTGTTCTTAATCCCATTGGACAAGGACATTGCGTCTATCAAGGAAAACAAGATCAATGGAAAATTACTGGTTTTTATGGCTCTACATTGAAGGACCCTTTCACTGCTAAGCTTCCAAAAATGTTGCTACCTTAATGCAGTGGAAATTCCTTAGACTGGTACCTGGTCCCCAGTGTTTAATGAAACCAACTTGTGGAATTTTCAGGTGGACCAGTGAGTGTTCTTTGCCTATGGAACTGAAGCAAACTAATTTTTTTTTATTACATACCCCACTAACTGTGCGCAGGCTAATATTATTTAACAACCACACATACAATAGACCTCTGGGAATGTTAAGGTGTCTTGACTGGAAAGGATCTGGAAGGATATTCCTATCACAGTTCCATTTTCACAGTCCTTGCCAGCACCTTAACTGTAGCTGTAATTGCAATGAAGACAATATCAGACACTAACTCCCAAGAGGTGAAGAACATTTTTTTGCTCAGAGCTGCAGTTGATTAAGAGTCTGCTCACAAAATGGACAGTGGATTTGTATAAAATAAAGGACCTACTATCTGAATGTAGAGGGCAGTGAACCGTACTAATGGCCACTTTATAACTTAACGCAAAACACTATGATCAATCACTCTTACAACACCATACACCCCCACTCTGAGGGATGTGCTATTTTCATAACTGGACATATTTAAAGATGAAACACATATTTAAAAGATTACTGGCTAGAACCATGTGCCAGATCAGGATGACTTCAGACTTGATGAGGTCATAAGTTCAGAAAGGATTAGAAGGGAAAGCACAGTGTTTGAAGGGCTTGTGATCATCCTTTCAAAAACTGCAAGCTACAAGCACTGGAAAAACAATAGAAGGCAAATCTGTCCAGGTGAAGCCCTATTCACACAACCTGATCAAAACATTAAGAGACTGTCAGGACTCCCATCAAGAGGGTTGACAAAGGAGTCCAGAATGGGCTGATTGCCTTAACTCTAGGTGACAAAACATTGATGGGAGTCCTGATGGTCTTTCAATGTTTTTGTCAGATAGCATGAATGAGGAAGGTCTCTGTAGGATATGCTCACAATAGGGGTCCTGATTGCATAACCTAGGCAGTTTTGCCTGCTATTGTTTTCGAGATACTCACAATTTACAGTTTTTGAAACGATTATCCCAAGCCCATCAGCACTGGGTTTTCCTAGTTAATCCTCTTTAAATGTATTACTTGATTATGTTGGAGGTCATCCTGACCTAGAATACGCATACAGCTACTGCATTTTTAAACGTGTTTCAGCCATAAATACATCCAACTATGAAAATAGCACATCCCACAAAGTAGAGGTGTATGGAAGGGTAATATTTGGTCTATTTTGAATTTTTTTAAAAAAAGATTTTAAGGCAAATGTGAGGTTGTCATATGAGACTGGTTTAGACCTACTTAGGATGGTTTAGAGCAAAAGCTCCTTGCAAGTTGTGACGAAGCTCCTGCGTCAAGATTGTTTACCATAGATAGCCACATGTAAACTGAATTTTTTTCCCATAAAACCCTTCTGTTGAATGGCAATTTTGTGCAACTGGATCTACAATAATCAAATGTACCGCTGAATGCACAATGACACCACATATGTATTTCCATTTCTGTGACTCCTGACAAGAATACAGAAAGTCCACATCAGACAAACAAATGTAACCTCTTTTTCAATATTTATTTTTCTGTTAAAATATGAGAAAACACTTTATTCAGCTAAAATTCAGCCATTTATGAATTAAGTTAATTTTATATTTTAAAGTATATTTTAATTAATTCATCTTCTATTACATGAAGATTTTGGTTTAGTTTTTTTTTTTTAAAGAAATCCTTGCCTATGTTTTTGGGATTTCCAACACTGGATTTTTGTTTTTTAAATAATATTTTTATTAAATATATAAAAAATTAAATAGATAAAACAAGAAATAAGGGTATACAAAACAACATACAAAAAGAAAAAAAATACACATTCAAAACTACATATGACTAAGACTGAATAAAACTAATTACAGTAAACAACTAAAACTATACAACATTACAAGGACTAATTCTGGTTTGACTTCCAACTCTCAGCTGATGATTAGAAGCTAAAATGTTGATAAACTCCCTCTGAATTACTAACAGATATAATGGTGTAACAATACAGTATCAGTTTTTTATGATTTTATGGCTGGTTCTGCTTTACTTTTGTATTTTATTGTGAACTACTTCAAAAGATTCACTGTAGGCTCTTGTGGAAATTTAATGAAATAAATGAAGTGAAGCTGGCAGTTATCTCTCTTACATGACAAATGATTCAGCAATTGGCAAACGTCTCGACGTGAAGCTTTTGTAGCTGTGCGAGAATGAAAGTCCTAGAACAAGCCAGCATGATCCTGGAAAATGAGAACAGGCATGAAAGCCATGGCTTTCTGGCAGCTTCTCCACCCTCTTGGAGGCTAAGGAAAGCAAAGGTCAATAGGCTTTTTTGTAGTAGTGTTAAAGTTGAGGATCACTGGATCTTACACCACTTTACAAATAAGTAACACCCAATCCACAGAGATAATCTTCTAGGAGTCCCAGAAAGGGCAGGCCCCCAAAAAGCTATAATAAAGCCCTCACATTCCTCCCCCTCTCTTTCTCTCTTTTTTCTTCCATGCCATTTTGTTTGTATTTTACAACTTCTTCCATGCCTTTCCCTCTCTCTTTTTGCTCAATGCAATGTCAAAGGAGAGAAAACACATTGGGCTGAGTGTATCTTCTGCAATTCAGCCAAGGTTTGTATGTGACTGAAAGGAAAGTGGTAAGATAGTCTTGTCTTACAAATGATGGGTTGGCCAGGTGCTCTTGGAATAAATTTCCCAGCCTTCAAATTCGTATCACTGGTTTCCAAATATAGTGAATAGTTTGCATTGCTATAACTTCCCTAGTACATCCTGGCACCCTTAGTGATTAATTCCCCCCACCCCTTCATGCTTTTGCTAAAGCTGAGAATAATGTGGTAAATGGGTCATTGTATTGTACTGGGATCTTCCAGCAGCGGGAATTATTCCAAAAAGAAAGCTGTTTGTGGACTTTCTTTCAACCTTACTTCTTGAAGACATGTGCTTGTTTTATCTGTGTGACTGAAGATAATGAAGGAAAGGGAAATTTAGGGATTTTGAAACACGCCTACTTTGATTCTCAGTGACAAAACATAATGCAAAACTTAATGCTAATTCTGATATAAGTCTTAAAGACCATCCTTACTCACAACAAAAGCACACATATCTATTTTTGACAGTTTCTGAGGCTTTACTTCAGCACTTCCCACAGTTTGGGGGGTTGACTCTAAAAGGAGAGAAAGAGGACAGGGAGAATCTTGACACTGTATGTCATGAGACACAAGGGGAGGGGACAGATTGAGAGAATATCTAACCCAGCTCTGCCCCTCCTTCTTCCTTTTTCATTATCAGTCAACTGAAGGAGACCATGTTGAGCTGGGAGACCATCACTCTTATGGCACCATGCCTCAATACTGGGTTGTTCTGTTTCAATTCCAGGACTGCCATTTCTGTATTGCTTTCATTCCAAACACTCTCTACTGCACAGAAGAGCTGTGAAGTGCAAATGAGCAACCACACTTGCCCAGGTGACAGACTTCTGGTGGGAAGGGAGGCCATTACTGGATTTTTTTTCTGGTAATGAAAAAGTGCTGATTAGCAACGAAAAGGAACTGGACAGGAGCTGGTTGGGGATGACGTCATGTGGTAGGATGGGTTCTGGACTGAGACCAATGTGTGGCTTTGCTAGGATAGCAACTGCATGTGGTAAGGTCCTTTGTTTTCTGACTTAATTCTCACCAGCTCCTGTTTTTCACCATTTGCAGTTTTTAGTTTCATAATTGGTGTAGTCTCACTGCAGTGAGTAGTGGATCAGTCAGTGGGCCCATTGGGGGTCCCTTCCTGTTGGTAAGCTGCATATCATGCCTGGCTGAGGGCATAGGCAGTAGGCCATGGAGTCAAGCTAGTGTGGTGACTGAGCATAGGGGCCACCAATTTGGTCTTATGCATTGATTTTAGGCTGTGGAAATGATCTGGGTGTAGAAGGCTCAGGCCTTGTGGCCTGGTAGGCAGGCAGGTACTTTGGACTGGGCCTCGAGTTTAAGAATTAGTTCCTGTTAGAGGATCATGGAACTGAATTTGTTTTGCTTGTACTCTCCTTATCAAATACCACTTTGGGTTCTTACTAGGAAAATACTAAAGGAAATTGTTTTGCAGGGTCACAAATCTGGTACCCAATCATTATGCATTGACATAGCATCCATAGTGGTTTCTATGGTTTATGAGCCTAAAGCTGTTAAGAGCATGGGAAGGTGGCATTCTAAGAGTTATATTCATCTGTTGACAGGTTAGTTGTTTGACCATGAATTGCTGCTGTTAATGTTGTTTATTATTCAGAAGTCAGGTACCAGTTTGTTTGGAGTCATGTCTTGATCTGCTGTCGTGGCATTCTTTTTGGAATGACTCGACAGGCACAACAGTTGTTGGGTCTCAGCAAGGCTCAGAGAACTCACAAGAACTGGATTGTTGAGAAGTAGGTGATTGGATTGGCAGTGTCTCCTTCCACTACTGTTTGAGATGAGGTCTTTACCCTCACGCTTGCTCCAGTGCTTGTTCCTCCACTTGCATTGAATAGATTTGAGTTTAGCCATTTCCACACAACATCACAGTCTCGTGATGGAGATGTGTTACTGCCAGCTGCAAGTCATGTTTTTCCATAATATTGTCACAGTTCTGCTGCCAACATGTCCCTTACCTGTTGCAATCACGGGATATTCCATTACTGGAAAAAATCCTGTAATGGTTTCTGATCGTGCAAAGCTCCCATCATCGCTGACCATGTAGAAAGGAAGGAAGTGTGATCTACATCCTTCCTTTCCCAGTGCAGCATGGGAAGTGGCTGGTTGCACTGTGGAAGGAAGGAATGTGCCCTTCACACTACCCTTCTACAGGCAACTGGCCAGGTGTGGAGGGGAGAGTTGAGGGTCACACTCTCATCCTGGCAGGTGCATGACTGAGATCACAATGGGATGGTGACAGAAAATGGTAAGGTGTTCAAAAGTCAAAAACTCTGGCCCTTTCCGCACCTTACTGTCTTCTGGCGCTGGGGTGCGGGAATCATGCAAGCAGCTTCCGGTGAGAGGCTCTTGCTTCCAGGGTCCTTTGGTTCCACATGAGCTGCCTGCTCATGCGAGAGCCCCGCCACTTCCTTCCGCAGCACAGCCTGGGAGCTTCCCAGGCTGCGCTGTGGCAGGAAGTGCAACCGGCACAGCTCTGGAGGCTCCACACACCAGGTAAGTGTGCACGGGGCCCAGAAGCAATGGGCAATTGTGCACCATTTTCTGCTTCTAGCCGAAAATGAAAAGGTGCATGATCAGCCCCTGCCAGCCCCTGGAGCATCGCACAATTGTAAGTGAGTTGTGCGGATCGCTCCTCACAATCGTGTGATGCTTCCAGGACCTCTTTCACATGGAAAATGCCATGCAAAAAGAGTCTCTGACTTTACAGGCACTGAATGACACATGTGAAATAAAATTCCTTCCTTGGGCCATCCTCAAAACATAAAGTACAGGATGAGGACTTTTTATGCTTTCGAGCTGTCCTAAGAAAGGTATCACTGCTTTGTGGATTTTGAGTTATGTGAAATGAAGTGGTGTTGGCCTTTTGTAGAGCTGATTTAGTCAGCTATTTTGCCCTGGCAGGTATAGAGAAGAGAGATTTGTAATGTCATGAAGTCAAGTTTGGGTAATTTTCTGTCACATCTCTTCATTCTCTATGAAAAGGAGGAACTTTTCAGGGATGATGGCATTTTATTTGTCAGTTAAGGGCAACACAATATTTTTATAGGGTCTTCAGCCAGGCTTGAAGGACTTCTTGAGTAGCCCAATGCAGGAAAGAAAATAATAGAGAATCGCTCCTTTCTGTGACCAGCTAGTGTGGGAAAGGGAGTCATGGGGCAGCTATTGGTCAGTACCTGGAGGCACCTTTTGGTGAAAGGGGATTCTCCAGACTTCCTTTTGGGTCCTGGGACTTAGTTTACTCATAGATTTATGTATGTCTCTCTTTCTTCCCAATTATTAGCCAACCATAGTAATGCAAAATGGAGTCAACATGTTTGGAGGCATTATGATTGATATCCAAGCTCTGAGAAAAACAACAGAAAGGCCAAGAGCCACCATGGTATGCCACCACTATACTGGCATAGCTCCTCAGGATTTTGGAGGGAACTGAAATATTAGCACAAGGAGGGAAAGGGAAAACTTCAACTGTGCATATTTTTGAGATCACTGTTGGTTGTTATGTAAATCAAAGGAAAGATGGTGTAACTAGGTCTTGGAGACCTCCTTACCCAAACTAGTGAAAAATCCAACCTTCATTGGATGATTCTGCAAGTGACTGGTTATGCAAACATAAAGTCCTAGTTGGATTTTGGCTGGAATATTCACCACCCACCATTCTTTTTATGTGAGGCTCCCAGAAAAAAATGGAGGCTACTCTTGAGCACCGTAGCGCATAAAAGATTCTGGACCTTATGGGGCCAGTCCTGATATGTTTGTGGCTCTCCTGAACATGTTGCTGACTTTTATTCTGAAGTCCCATAAGGATTACACCATGGGCGAACATAAAGGTGTCCTGTCTCTGAATGATACATTTTTGTGTGGACTTAGGAATAGGAACAAATTAATTTAATTTTCTTTGAAGTGCAAGTTTCATTTAACTTGCCTAGTTTTGCACACTAAAACTCACATGTGAATTGAAGCCCAGTTATCCTTTGAATTTTTTAGCTCTCTGAATTTTGCAAAGGAGGTCTCCAATCAAATGCATGCATATTAGTGGCAGCAGACACAAAAACAGGCATTATTAGCACCACATGTGAATACGTCATCTTGCCCTTTAGTTTAGTTTTTTGAGAGGCACCATAAGTCACTCTGAGTCATTTTGTCACACTACCAATCCCAAGCATTCAGAACTATGGTTTGCTTGGACTTCACTGCTCCAGACAAGATGTGGTTAGATGACAACTCCTGTCAGCTTTAGTCAAGAACACCAATGATCAGGGATTACAGGAAATGTAGTCCAACAACATCTAGAGAGCCATGGTTGCCCACCCTTCACCTAAGCTAGAACCAGTTGAAACTACTGGACGAAAACAGTGTTATTTCATTATTATAAATGGAATGAAAACTTGTACTAATTTCTCATCATTCTATCATCAACATACGCATGTGAGGCTTCACTACCTCACTGGATACCCATGTGTCATTAACAGTCCTTAAATATCTGTCCATATTGAAGTTTCCATTCTATTTTATATTGGGTTCTTTCCATAGCCATCCATACGGAAAAAGAAGGAGACAGTAGGGTCGCTACGCAGAGAAGATGGCGAATTACTCACAGGGGGGAGAGAAAAGGCAGAGCTACTTAACACCTTCTTTGCCTCCGTATTTTCCCAGAAGGATACAAGCACTCAACCTGGCGGTTGGGGAGCAGGGGAGGAAGCAGAGGAAATGAGGCACATAATAAGTAGAGAGGTGGTACAGGAATACCTGCCCACATTGGATGAATTCAAGTCTCCAGGGCCAGATGAATTGCATCCTAGGATATTAAAAGAGCTGGCAGAGGTCATTTCGGAACCACTTGTTATAATTTTTGAGAAATCTTGGAGGACAGGGGAAGTTCCAGCAGACTGGAAGAGAGCAAATGTTGTCCCTTCAAGAAGGGAAAAAAAGAGGACCCAAATAATTATTGCCCAGTCAGCCTGACATCAGTACCCGGAAAGATCCTGCAACAGATCATTAAGCAGTCAGTTTCTAATCATTTAGAAAGCAACGCGGTAATCACGAGAAGTCAACATGGATTTCTCAAAAATAAGTCATGCCAGACTAATTTTATCTCTTTTTATGATAGAGTTACTAGCTTGATAGATGAAGGGAATGCTGTGGATGTAGCATATCTCGATTTCAGAAAGGCCTTCGACAAAGTTCCCCATTACATTCTTGCAACGAAGCTAGTAAAATGTGGGCTGGACAGGGCTACTGTTAGTTGGATTTGTGATTGGTTGACCGACCGAACCCAAAGGGTGATCACGAATGGCTGCTTTTCATCCTGGAGAGAAGTGACTAGAGGGGTGCCACAGGGTTCTGTCCTAGGCCCAGTGCTGTTCAATATTTTTATCAATGACTTGGATGAAGGAATAGAGGGCATGCTGATCAAATTTGCAGATGACACCAAATTGGGAGGGGTTGCTAATACGCCAGAGGATAGGATCAAAATTCAAAATGACCTGGATAGATTGGAGAGCTGGGCCAGGGCGAACAAAATGAAATTCAACAGAGAGAAATGTAAGGTCCTACACTTAGGCAGAAATAATGGAATACAGAAATATAGGATGGGGGATGCATGGCTGGATAGCAGTACGTGTGAAAGGGATCTAGGAGTCTTCATAGACCACAAGCTGAACATGAGTCAGCAGTGTGATGCGGCAGCCAAGAAAGCCAATGCAATTCTCGGCTGCATCAATAGGAGTATGGTGTCTAGATCGAGGGAGGTACTGGTACCACTCTACTCTGCTTTGGTTAGACCCCATCTTGAATACTGTGTCCAGTTCTGGGCACCCCAATTCAAGAAGGATATTGACAAGCTGGAGCAAGTCCAGAGGAGGGCGACCAAAATGGTGAGAGGCCTGGAAGCCATGCCCTATGAGGATAGACTTAGAGAGCTGGGTATGTTTAGTCTGCAGAAGAGGAGGTTAAGAGGGGACATGATAGCCATGTTTAAATATTTGAAGGGATGCCACGTAGAGGAGGGAGAAGGCTTGTTTTCTGCTGCTCCAGAGACCAGGACAAGGAGCAATGGATTCAAGCTGCAGGAAAGAAGATTCCATCTGAACCTCAGGAAGAACTTCCTGATAGTCAGGGCTGTCCGGCAGTGGAATCTGTTGCCTCGGAATGTAGTGGAGTCTCCTTCCTTGGAGGTTTTTAAGCTGAGGCTTGATGGCCATCTTTCGGGATTGATTTGAGGGTGTTCCTGCATGGCAGGGGGTTGGACTGGATGGCCTGTGTGGTCTCTTCCAACTCTGAATTTCTATGATTCTACAGTAGTCCTTAAATGTGTCTACTTTAAATATGACTAAATACAGTACCAGCCATTGGCACTTACTTTTTTTTCACTTGGAATGAACTGAATAATCTGTCTGTCAAAAAACCTGGATCCTCAAATCTCCATGTATCATTAATTTCCCTTCGTGGTGTTGTGTCTTTCCTGCAGTCCGTGCTCCTAGTGGATCAGGCTTTCTGGCTCTCAGCTTTGTACATAAATAGCTGTTATTCAATTCTTCCTGGTTAAAATTCAGTTAGCTGCCTCTTTTCAAAAATATGACTTATATATAAATACAGATGTACTTTTCAGAATGTGGGAGAAACAGGCAATTTGATATTACTCTGTGTGTGTGTGTGTGTACCTGCATGTGCGTTAGTTTGTACATGCAGAGAGATAGAGATAAAGATAAAGGAGGAGGGAGAGGGAGAGAGAATGAACTATTTATTTCAGGGCTTGTTAAAATGTGTAGCCACACACAGAGTGCATAGCTCCAAAAAAACATTGGTAAAGTCAAAAATTTCAAGGCATTCAAAATTTATGCAGATACGTCTCAGTTAATGAAGCAGATATATTCCTGGACATTACATCCTCAACAGAAAATTTGGTGCCAGAGGCAGAAATACCATGGAAAGAATAGGGATAGATTCATGCTCCATGGAAAAGTAGACCTGTGCAACATTTTTAAAAAAAAAAAACTAAAAACATGCACATGTCAAACGAAACAGACAGGTCAGATGAGCCCTGCATAAGTAAACAAAATATTTTAAATTATCTAGAGACCACGGCATCTTCCAAATGCATACAGGGATTTTTTCTTTCTTTCATTGGTCTCCACTTTTCTCATGATTTAAATTCCAGCGGCCAAAAGTGGCATATGCTTTTTGTCATATACTGGAGGTAACTGGTGAAGGAGGATTACCTGCACTTCTCTTTTCTCTCTGTTTTGTTGCCTGTGCATGTATAGTAAGGGATTTGGAAGGCAACTGCTGTTTGTCTTACTGTTACAGGCAAGCACACACAGCTATTATAAGATTGGCTGGAGTAGAATCCTACCGTTTCCCAGCTCAAGCATTATTGCATTGTTTACTGTCCACATGTGGCTGACCTGACAATGAAAGTCTGTGTTTCTCTAGCCTCCTTCATTGTCCTCATAATGCCAATGCTACTAAATAAATAAATATTAAAAATTAATTTAAAAAAAAAATACAAGTAGACAGAGGATGAAGAAGAAAATGGGTGTTGGGTAGGCATAACAAGACTTAGTAGAAAGGAAGTTCTTTGCCAGAGGCTTTGTTAAATTGAGTTATGCCTGTATTATGTCAGCTGATGCAAACAATGACCAATAATAATGTAAAGAATGGGATCCTATATCATGCTAGTGGAGATTAAAGTTCCACCAAGCATAACTCTACTCTCTCTCCCTCTCTGTACTCTTTACTTACTATTCTGCAGACAATGGACCATTTCCAACCATCATTTAGGGGCCAGGAGAGGGGGGTATCCAGACAACATCCAGCTGTATTCCTACAACTAGATGCCTGAGGAAGACATCTCCATGGGTTTGGTTGCAGGAACACATTTGGATGCTGTCTAATGGCCTCCATCTTCCTGAGGCTACTACTTGGGGGCTTGTTGCAGAAGAAATCTGAATATTTTAATCTGCAGCAACCAAAGAAAGGAACAAGATTCTAGCTGACCTGTAAGGTGACTAGCCCAGGCTCTTTAAGAGCCTTAAATCCTGATCAAGCACAGAGGGTTTTTTTTCCTTCCATTTTCAAATAGACTCCTTGTAGAATCCAATGAGAGGCTACACCCTCTCTAGACTGCTCGTCAATGTTTCAAAGATCAAATAAACCATTTTAGCACATGGAGAGCCATTTGGTTGTTGATTTTCTGATCAAGGAGGTGATGCAAGGAAATGTCCACTATGGCTTAATGAGGACTTTACTGGGCCAAAGCTAAATTTTGTAAGCTGTTTTGGGTCCCTTGGTAAGAGGAAGAAAGGGTATAAATGGAGTGAATGAATGAATGAATAAAGAAACAAGCAAATAACATGAAAAATATGTGTATCCGGAGGTATCATAATCAGAATAGCAGCCAGACTGTTTGTCAGCAAAAAAGGCTCCTTGAAGCTATTTTTAGGATTCTGCCAACAATAAGACAGTGCTCAGGAACAAAATTATTGAGCTTTATGAAGAGGGTAATAATTTCGCTACAAGTGTCATTTAATGAGGTCAGCTACATATTAATCTCAAGAGACACTTTGGTAGCATCAATCCTGATTTCTCCCAAGTTCCCTTTTCACTCTAGAGGGAAATATCTCTTGGGCACTTTACCTACTGACTCATCATAATAAGTCAGCATTCAGACATATGCTAGACAGTCATCCATTTTTTTCTTTTCAAAAAATTTGATTTTTTTTTTAATTTGTCAAAAATAACTTTCATTGTAACAGTTCATGGCACACTAAATTTCATATTATTGTCCCTCACTTTAGAGTCTAAAAAAGCAGCCTGATGCCCTCTGGACGTGTTGACTACATATTCCATCATCTCTGTTCATTCACTGGGATCATAAGATTTGTTGCCCAAACCATCTAAAGGATACCAGGTTGGGAAGGTTGGTTTAAAATATGTGGTTTCTTTGAACCGCCTGTTAGCTCACCCTTGTGTGTAGCTTACATATAACATTCAAGTGTTATTCCAAGGTCCAGCCCTGTGGATTTTCTTACACTTTGGATAAGTTTTAAAATGCTACAGAACATGACTATTGGCAACAAAGCATGTGCCCATGCATGAAGAAACAATACACACATGTGTTCAAGTTATGCATGCTCTCTATGGCCCTTTGCACACGTGAGGTGTTTATCAGGCAGAAATGGGCAGAAATGGGACTTGCCAGATTTTTCCTGCATCCAGGCGAATCCGTCGCGAAGAGCAGCAGTGCAAGTTTGGCGCTCCACAGTTTTCCGGCATCCAAAATGGTGGTTTCCAGTTGGTGGAGGCTTAAAACTTATCCAAAGTGTAAGAAAGGCTCTCCACCAACCGGAGAAACTTGCCAGTTGAAAGCCCGCCCCCAGAAGATCTACAGGCATGCACTTGTGCATGCCTGCAAATCTGCTCCAGAGCGTGGCAACAGAGTGAGACGGGGTTGCCCTCTCCGTGCTTTTTTAAAATCTCAAAAAAGAGGTTTTTAAAAAGCACGCTGCACGACCAGTTCCAGTAGCGCAGAACCAGACTGAGGTGTGGAACTACAAAAAGTAGTCCATCCCAGTCCACTCTATGGTGTAGAAGACCTCTGTCAGAGGTCGCTCTGCACCATTTTAAATGCCCGGTGCAGAAATGGCCTATGCCAACTTCAGTCACATCTTGTCCTCTTCCAAATTTCCCTTTGGGGGAAAACAACAACACATAATTATTTCTCTGATTAAATGCATCTCATTCATGTTTTGCAGATCAATTATCAATGCCCCCAAATGAAAACATGAAAGAAAAATTGTAATCCAAAGTACTACATTAAAATATACCAAAACTGCCACATAAAAGTAAGGCTACAAGGCAAAGCATAAAAAGCCTGGGGAAACAGAATGTTTTAATTTAAAATAAAAAGTTAGCAGATCTGGGGCTGCATGTATCTTTGAGAAAATAGTTCAAGAAGTAGGATGCCAACACTGAAAAGTCCCCTTTGTAGACACAGTCCACTTCACCACCAATGGTAGAGTATTGTGTAGAACTGGAAGCAGATCTAAATCGACAGCCACAGGACTGATATACAAACTAATTATTTCCTCTACTCACACTCCAGTATTAAGGTTTTCAGCATCATGCACCGTGGATGAGAAAGATACAGCTATCAGTTGGTTGTTCTGATACCTTGATCTAATTCTAATCTAAGCATTACAAGAGAGAGAGAGAAATATGTGCATAATTTCAGTATAAAGCCAGAGACAAACTCATATGCATACGTATGTCTGTTTCTTGCCTTTCAAAATAAAATACAGCCAGACTTATTACTTGACTCATGAGAAAATGACCCACTGGAAACAACCTGAACCCTTAAGGAAGACCCCAGGTTGCAATGATTTATGGGATCTGTTCTTTGCATACAAAGCTTCCATGTGTTTTTACTGCCTGAACTCAGCCTGGTGAAAGCAGATACCTTAAGTTCTCTGTATCCTTAGCAATAGGAAAGGGAAAAAACTGGATCAGCTTAGTGTGTGAATATGGTACCCTGAAAGAGGAAGCAATGGTCCAAAACACAAAAACACTTGAATTTCCTTACAGAAAAATGGCAGGAAATTGTTAATCTTGGAGCCTGCTGTTTTTCATGCTAATTGATTTTGACTACAGGAAATAGCCTGCCCTGTACATCACCAAGTTTGCTGTGCATATAAAGAACCCATTTGGAAGCTATTTGTGTTCATCTCGTTAATTCGCTTTCTGCCTGTTAACTTCTAAGTAACGCTTTCGAGAAAGGGTTGAAGAGTCAGGCAAGAGAACGAATAAATTCAATAGAGTCTGAGAGCTGACAGGAAAAGAAATTAATTGTGTGGTTGTAAGTGAAGCACTGAGAACATTGTTTTGTGATGCAGATAATGGCCAAGGTTGTTCCAAGCAAGGAATAAAATGACTAAGCCATCTTCCTTACTGTTGAAGACAATATATATACACAGAGGCTTGGCATCATGGATGGGTATTTGGGGAAACCTACTATACCTACATCACATCAGAGATCCCACCGCCAGGCTCTGGTACCTCCTCCCTTTGCAGCTGTTCCTTCTTACTGTCACTGCTTTTCCTCTTACTTGAGTGGAGAAATAGAGCTTTTCTTTCTGCTTTCTTTCTAGCTGGGGAAGCTTGGTGGATGAGCTATACTGGTAACTGGACAGGCAGAGAATGTACCTGTTGGTTCTGCAAGACCAGTCGTTGGCTTTCAGTACTATTGACCATGGTATTCTTCTGGGCTGTCTGATGGACTTGGACAGGACTTGGAAGCACTGCTTTACAGTAGGTCTGTTCTTCCTGGAGGGGTGAATCCATAAGGATTGTAAGATGCCTTGACTAAGAAAGGTGGGATGAAATAATAATAATACAAGATAGACCCCAGAAAGAGGGCAGATAGTCGGGCCATTCTGACAGGCTGCCTATTGAGTGTGCATACCTCAGTTAACAAAGGATCTGACAAAGAAATTCTCTTTTACAAAGTATTTTATGCCCTAGCTCCCATTTCCTTCTTGTCCTCTGTTTTTGTCCAACTGAAAGTCTTTTCAGCACCACTAGCATTGTGAAAATGGTGAAGGCGAACTGGGGAAACACAGATTTTTGGTAGCAGTAGTGTATCTGCAGTAAAAACAATGCAATAAAGTTTGAGCTGGGTTAAAAACAAGATTCTGAATTTGTAGATCTTACTGTAGCTGTGTGGGCCTGTCTACAATAAGCAAGGTAAACAGCAACTACCTCCAGAATCTCCAACTGAGCATGTGTGAATAGTGAAACAGAAAACAAAGAGGAAAGCAGATAACCCTGCCTCACTAGCTACCTTAAGGCATTCCTTTTTAAAGATAGATCTATAGCTTGGACCACCAAGGAAATCATAAGACTGGTGAAAGAAAAACCATCCATGAGTGCATTTTGGAAGAAGTTTTCAAGTTGTATCTAGAAGGTTCAAAATGTTCTTACTTATGTAAGCTTTACCTGTCCCATTTGTCTCATTTTCTCCTGTGCATTGATAGTTTTGGACTTTCTTCTTTAAATGCAACCTGTTGAACCTATGCCTATTCTTTCCATGTCATTTTTGCCTCTAACATCAACTTTTCTGTAGAAGAAGTAATGCAGTGCAACACATCAGCTTCATTAAATGAAGTATACCTGTGTTTTGCCCAAGAAACCTCCAAAACCTGAAGAACATATATACATCATATATGTACCTACATGTCTTGAAGATTGAGGTTAAAAAAAGAGAACTTGTTCTGTGTCAGGCAAGGCCAATGCTGGATGAGATCTGAAAGAAGGATCAAGATTGTCCAGACTGGCCAGGTAGGTGTAAGCAGATGGCTTGATCTACAGGTTCTTTGGCTTGGCCTTTTCCTTGCTGCTTTCTCATGCTCTAGAATGCCCTTCAGCATTCCAGGCCATCCTCCAAAGTTGTTTCATCCTGCAAAGCTATGACAGAACTAGGAATATTCATAAGTGCTTGTTTACAAATTCCTGTGCAAAATGACTTGATCTAAATGTTAGTGTTATTGTTGCGTGCCTTCAGGTCATTTGCAACTTGTAGTCACCTTAAGGAGAACCTATCATGGGGTTTTCTGGGGTTGAGAGTGTGTGATGAACCCAAGGTCATCCAGTAGGTTTCCACGGCTGAGTGGGGAATCAAACTCTGGTCTCCAGGATCATAGTCCAGTGCTCACTACACCATTCTACCTCTGGTGTTAAAATCTTTTTTTTTTTTCAAAAAAACAAACAAACTTTTTTTCAAAAAAAAAAACTGTATACAATTATACATATAATTTTATGTACTTCTGCACACCTAAAGAGTTATCTGAATGTATAGCAAGCCACTATTTCTGTGGGTGATCCTGTTGTTTTCAGACTAATAGACATTCTACCAGGCTATATTAAACATATGATTACTCTGAATGTGCAAATTGGTATTTAAATAATAGTGAGAGTTGTTTGGGTAGATATATGATTTGGTAAATAAAAATTTGTAATACAAAACAGAACTCCATTGTGTGCATGCACATTTAATTTTTTTTTTTTATGTGACACATTCACACAAATTAGATTTGGTCCATAATTAATTTCTGTGCCAACAGATAATGCCCCTTCCATCAAGACAGTTCCTAAACCTTTAATTATGGCCTATAAATTCATAACTAGCAACATAAATCTTCGCTGATGCTTGCATAAAAGTGGCAAATTGTGCTAATGAATCCATTATTGGAGAGATTAAAAATATTTGATGTTTATTTGACTTGGAAATTTTAGTCTTCTCAGAGAGAGTTTTGAAGCCTAGGAAACAGATTTATTGTTTTCACACAGCAACACTAACTGACCACTGTAAATGTCTGGAAGACCTGCATCACATTTCACAGCCCTTTGAAAATTTATGGCAAGGATCATGATTTGCATCTTTCTGGATCCTATTACATTCTGTCCCCTCTTACAGATCTATCAATGTGCTTTATGCTTGAAACCTTCGTACCATTCTGTACTGCATCCAAAGAAATGAGTTTATATCCACAGAAACTCATGGATTTTTTTTTTAAAAAAATAGACTTAAAATGCTACCACATTTATCTCTCCCCCTCCCTTCTTTGAAAAATGCAACTTTTTTTTTCCATTTGATTCTGAATATCTGTAGTGGGGGGATGTATGTGCCTTCAAACAGACTGACAAATTATGGCCACTCCACAGATTTCATACAATTTTCTTAGGCAAGGAATACTCAGAGGTGTTTTTTAATAGGAATATTTGACATCTATACCAAGCAGAGCACAACACTGCAAGTGCAATTGAGCTTAATGTATGTAGTGTGATTTTTGTCTCCATCACACTAGCCTCCCAGGCTCAGCTAGTGAGGAAACAGGAGAGATGCTTCTTGGTGACTGTTCCTAAGCCATAGCTTGGGACTCCTTTCTGAGAGAGATTCAATTTGTCCCTTCTCTGCTGTCTTTTCTCCTGTGGGCAAATATCTTTGTGATTAAAAGGGATTTCAGCCTTAACTAAGGACATGCAATTAGATGTGTTGTTTTGTTTGAGAGAAATCAAGATTATGATGGAGGGAAGGAAGGAAGGAAGTCAGCCAGCCAACCAGTGTTTAATTGCCAGCTCAGTAGATGTATTCCCAATTCTTTATATCCCTAAAAAGGCATAAGATCTTTCCTTCATTCCACTACCTGGGTGAAGAACCATAACTTCATCCATAGCAATGAACTAGCATGTCCATAGAGGCATGCTAGTGTGTAGTTCACAAGTAGTTTGTGGTGCTCAGATTATTTGAAAGGGGTTGATCTCCTTCTAATAGCCTGGGTTATTTATTTATTACATCACCTCTAAAACTGGAACCAAAACGAAAGAACAGCTGCACTGATTTGCCCCCAAATATTTCCTTCCTTATTTTAATTCCCAATATGTTTTTTTTTATTCCTAATATGTTTTGAGATGAGAATTCTTTCTCTAAGGAACACTTTAAAAACAAATTGAATGATCTCCAATGCTTTCTAAAAGCCAGTTGTTCACTGGATACTGTATTGTATTGTATTCTTGGTGCTGGAAGCAGCTTAGACAATATATGTTGATAGGTTCCTAATATCTCAGCAGGGTAAATTATTTATACACAGGTTCAGTATCTGGCATTTCCAGTTTAAAAGATCATTAGCAAGTGAAAGAGAAACACAGAGGTTCCCACAAAACTGCTGTCAAGCAAAGTAGACACACCTTTGCTAGATGTCACCTTTTATAATTCAATGTTTATGCTGTTGGTGATATGAACACATGGGAGAAACTGAAATAAGGAGTGAGAGGATATCCAGTGGGTGACATGGACTGGATGCAGGGTATCAGACACCAACACTCTTCTGCCTAAGTTGTCTCACCCTCCAGGTTCCATCAGAACCTCACCAAAACCCTCATCCAGCTCAGTGCTAACCAGTGAGAGGCCAGCAGAGCACATGGTTTACAATCTGTATCAGGAAAGCTGTGGGATGAGGCTACAAATGACCTGCAGCTATCTAGAAGCTAAGTGATGGGAAGAAGAAAAAGGAAATGGAGAGAGAAGACAACTTAGTAGGCAGTCATCCAAAGAGCTCCTCCTGCAGTCAAAAACCATACAGGGAAGGGAAGGTCTTCTGGTTGTCAGAACTGATAACCAGACCCAGACTCAGGCTAGCCTACCAATCTGGGCCCAGAAGTCCTGTGAAGAGACTGTGCAAGAGCCTAATCCCAAAGGGCCTTGGTGTGGCGGAGTCTGGGATAGCCCCAAATCCTTCATTCATTAATCTGATCTTGAAAAGCCTTAATCCAGCTGCAGACCTGTGCCACTCACATCAGATGAAATTCTGATCCTGAAGACTTCTATGGGCTGCTGGACTGATCCTGTAGGAAGTTTGCTTTGGACAACTCAATCCAGTTCCTGCCCTCAGGGCTGCAGTTCTCAAACTGGGCTGAGGGAAAGGCTTCTCAGGGTGTGTGGCTGTAAGCACAACAAATTACTACAGCATGAATATGATGTATGGAGTGTCTCTCCTTGGGAATGGATGCTATTGGCTAGAATGTGCCTTTAATCATAGAAGAAAGGGCTAGTACCCATTGCAGATTTCTTGGGTCAAGGATAAACTCATGTTTTCCCCAATTAATGGGCCAGTCCCCTGAAATGCTCCATTTCTGTAGGATGTTTTTTCATTTTGTCTAAGACCAGTTTGACCTGCCCTTCACCTTAGTACCCTTTTATAAATAGATACCTAGTGTGATGTTGCAGCAATCTCAGTTTGCAGCTGAATAAAGAAGGCTGTTTGTTTTGTTAATGACACCAATTAGACAATGTAAATATCATTTGCAAGTCTCTGCTACTCTCAAGGTCAATAGGATTGAAGCAAGGAGATCAATAGTCACAGGTCTATTCAGACAGCTTTGAATATATAAGGATAATCATGGGAAGCTTGCTTTAAAGTGATTTTATGTGCATTTTAGCAGCAGGTGTAGGTAGTACCATAAAAGCTCTCTAATTTTGTTTCCAAGGAGAATGATCAAGAATTGCAGGTACCATTCTGGGCCACTAGGTCAATTCCTTTAGAAAGAACTCAAAGGGCAAAATAACTGTGGAAGCTTTTGGTAAGAAACGGTGATAGTTGCCCTTCAATACTGTCTGGAGGACTTCATTATTTCCATTCCTGATGAAAACCCTTCCTGTTCCAGACTACCATAATTTGAAGATGCTATGTTTTATCATCTTGCCCTGAGATGTGTATGTTATGATCTTAAAAGCTTCTTCATATCACTGTGATCATTTAGTTAAGGGTGTGGGACAAAGTGTGGCACTCCTAATGCCGTTGAACTGAACTTCCTGGTATTCCTCAGTGTTGCCTTATGCTGGCTTGGCCTGGTGGGAGCTGGAATCTAAGGGCATTTCTGCACTACATTTATATAGTACTATTATTCCACTGTCAATGTCCTGTGGAATTCTGGGGTTTGTGGTTTACTGAGGCCAAAGATCTCTCTGGATGAGAATTCTGAAAGACCCCTCCCCAAATTGTAAATCCCAGGATTCCATAGGATGTTGAAAGTGGAAAAATAGCACTATAACAGTATAGTGCAGAAATGCCCTAAGAAAGCATTCCAGATGAAATACAGGTCAGGTTTCTTGTGCTTTCAAAAGAAGGTGGAATTTCAGCAAGTGAAGCTTGGATAATATAGGGCACCTCCTGAAATTATCTCTTCTGCACAACTATTAAGGGTACAGGAGTCCTGCCTCTTATTTCACCTGGCAACCCTAGTCTAAGAAGATCTTGAGGGTTTCATTTTACCCATCCCTATTTTAGTAGGTCTCAATAACAATAAGATGGTTATAATCTTACTTCAACAGTATGCAATATTTTTCTTTTTGATAGAAATATTTCTTACTTTCTAGAATTGTTAAAAAAAAGGATTTCTGGGAAAGCACTGAGAAATATTAGCATCATCTCCTTTGTGTGTGTGTGTGTGCGCACATGCATGCATGCTTGCACACACACACACACACACAATATGAATCACTTTCAGTAAAATGGTTGCATAGAATCACTTTTTCTTCCTTCCTTCTGAAACTGTGGCATGTAGGTTTGTGCTATAGACCTTTCTTCTCCTCCTCTCTGTCTTCACACCCTCTTTGTTCCATAAGTATCCCCTGCCCAGTTCCAATAGCATCCATTCCCAAAGAGAGACACTCCATAAGAATCTGTTGTTGCACCATCAGAGTCCACCCTCAATTCCACTACAGAATGGGAGAGTATAGGAGAGAAGAATATCATGGGAATCAGTACAGGAGACAAAATCATGGGAAATTACTTCATCCTTAGAGTCTAAATATGTTAAAATGAGTTGCTCTTCTCCCAATATTGAAATGTTACTAGTAAATATGCCCCACATACATACACATATATATTGTGATCCCCAAATGAGTCAGTGAAATGAAGGGTGATTTTCAGCTTATAATTCATTTTTGATGTTTTCCAGTTTTGTAATTTGCCTACCCAAAATTGTTTTTTCCTTAATGAAAGTGTTGATATTAACATATATCCCACTACCTAAGCTTGAAGGGGGAAAAATTCAGATGCTTCCAGGTCTGTCAGCATAAAACCAAAGAAATGAAATGAATTTGTGTCTATTTCCCACCCAACCCCAAAACAGCAGCAAAAATAAACAGTACAGAATGTGAGCCAGACAGATAACTACCTAAGACATATTTCATCTGATATATAATCAAAAGCCTTATAGTGATTTAGTAGGAAAGGAGAGCTCATATTGATTCTTCTTGTCAGATGGAATTTGGTCCAGCGGTAACTTGACTAATATACAATGATGTAGTATTTCCACAATTAAAAACACTTTTTTACTGATGGTTGGTTCCATAATTCAACTGTCAGTGGTGGTGGTGGTGGTGGGGAACTGCCACAACTTTTGAGAGCTTAGGACAATGATTTCAAACGTAAAAGTCCTGAGGAATATTCTACATATACATTTGCTGAGCTGTTCAGCTCTTAAACTATTCTTCAGTGGTTTCTATTTTGCATAATAAATACAGACAGAATTTGGCCAGTCCTGTGAGGAATATTCATATTATAGACTGGACCACCCTATATCCTGTGTTGCTGCAGTTTTCTTCTGAGGAAGGGCTATAATTTTAGTCCCAAATTTGGGAGAAAGATGGAATGATGGTAGCAGTTGCTATTATGATTATTATTTGTTACCCTGCCTTACACCCCACCCCCATCCCACTAAATAGCAAAATTGGAAAGAAATATCATTTCCATATGAAATTGGACACTTATGGCTGGGAGGCATATGGTAACAGGATGCTGGCTGCAAGTGTGGAGTAGATCAAGATGACCTCAGCATGGCAAGGTCATAAATTCAAAAGGATTAGACAGAAACACCTGATGTTAATGGGTTTGGGATAATCCTCTCAATGACCAGAGCTCCATATACATTAGTAGACAAAACTGCCCAGGTACGGCAGGCAAGCAACACTGCTGTGCACATTTCCTACCAAGACCTTCCCCATTCACCTTATCCAACCAAGACATAAAGAGGCTGTCAGGACTCCCATCAATGTTTTGTCACCAACCTGTTAAAACAATCAACCTGTTCAGACCCATTTGTTTGCTGTTCCAGAAATTAACTTATACCGCTTCAGGGTGGAAAATAGTGTATAAAAAAACCAGCTCCAGCCCAGTTAATTTGCGAGTGCTTTGGGTGTCATACTGCACCCCAGATTCCCATTCCTCTTTGCTGCCCTCAGACTCCAGTGTTTGAGCCACTCTTCTTCAATCTTCTGTTGCAGGACCATTAAATATCACCCCTTCTCCTCCAAATCTTTAGCCAACCTTTCTCACCTTTACTTTTTCCTTCGATAGCTCTGTATGGTTCATGAGTTTGCTTCATTTCTTGTGTGTGTCTATTAACTTCCAATGAAACACCCCTTTTAACTTTTAACTAGAGTCTTCTCTTTTTAACTCATACATGAGTTTTGGTAACCTTCAAAAACAAAATGAAGTGAATTCTCCATCATATATGCTTGTCCAGTCCAGTAGGTTTGGCTGGTCCTACTATTGAGAGGACTGTGTTGTACCTTCTTGACATATAAATGCTAAAGAGGGGCAGTATTGGGGGGGGGAGACACAAATTCAGCAGTTCTAGCGTGCCTAAATACACAAAGTAGTGGTGAGAGGGGTAGAAGAAGTAGCAGTAGCAGCATGATGTATATTTTGGTTGCCTGTCAAAATAGGATGAGCCCATGAATTTCATAGGATTATATGGGCAATCAATACTCAAAGGTGGTTTGCTAATGCCTTCCTCTGAATTTAGTGAAGGAGATGTCTTTTAACCCTTTAAGGTTAATTGAGTGAATTGAGTATGAGAGTGGATTGCACTCATCATTGTATTTAACAACGCAGTGCTGAATGAACTCTAACATGGTAGCCCAGGATTCTGAATTAAGACTGTCTAGTTGGATTTATTTCTCTGACATTCATTGCAAGCTTAGCTAATGGGAGAAGAATATTGCTCACTGAAGATTTATTTTCATCTTACCTTACACAGATAATTCCAATTCAGTTTTGTTTTATTCAGATTTTTGAATCAAATCTAAAAGATTAACATCATTTTGAATTTTCTTTGTGACTTCCCTTTTTTTTTAAGGAATGAGATTCATAAGGAAAGAGATTCCAATTTCAATTAAAGTAAGTCTATACCTTTGTCACACACATGCACAAAATCTGTCCTTATAGGCCATAGTGAAGAAACCCGTCTTTGAAACTAAGGATAGATGAGAATTTCATTTCTGATGATTTCTGATCTGTTTTTGATAAAATGTCCCCTAGATTTGTATTTTTAGTTGTTATAGCAATATTCTGATTTTCCTCCAGTGAATTCAGCTCAGGACACACAGCTTCTATCCTCCCATCCTGAACCTCACAACAACTCTGTGAGAGAAGTAAAACTGTCTGTGTATGTTGGGGAGAGATAATAGCTGAGAAGTCCCCCAGTGAATTTCATAGCTCAGAGGAGACTGAACCTAGATTTTCAGATTTCCAATCCAACTCTCAAACCATCACACTACAGTCAACTTCTTGTTGGGCTGCTTGTCCCATCAGCTTTAACCAGCATTACCAATGCTGAAAGATAATGGGAATCACAATAATTTCTTCTCTCCATATGTGTTTCCTACTCATAAAGGGAAGGTGTCAAGTGTCCTAAAAATGCCTAAATCATAACAGTTGGGAGCTATCACAGAAATATGCTTCTTGGTGGTATGTCAAGAGTGGTGGATGCTCACATGAAAGAGTTTTGTCTGGTACAAACTTGATTATCCTTTTGAGGCCAAGGACTTCCTACCCATATGAACTGTTCAGACAGAATTTTAATCTCCATGAGTATTTGGAGGTTTTTTTTTTTTTATGACTCTTTATTTTGTTATAGCTTCAGTTGTGTGTTTGTTTTAACAGTTATTATTTTTGTAAACCTCTCTGGAATATGGTTGAAAGGAAGTTTTGTGAAGTACCTACCATAAACATGTAAATGCATAATATTTGTGTTTCTCCCTTCCTTTTTTGCAAACATAAGCAGAGTTGTTTTCATAACCTTCACAAATTTGAGATAGAAAGCAAAATTATAATTTCCTACCTGCCCAAATTAAGTTTGTTTGAATAAATAAATAAATAAATGCTTTACTCAGAGTCAGCATGATGTAGTGTTTTGACTGTTTAGGGGAGAAGCCTCAACGGCCCTTCCGTAAACTGCAAACCCCAGGATTCCATAGGATATTTTAAGTGGAATAATAGCACTATAACAAGCTGGTGAGGAAATGGCCCAGGGTTCAATTCTCTACTCAGCCATGGAAACCCATTGTGTGACCCTGGGCACACACTCTCAGCTCCAGAAAACCCAGTGATAGGTTAGCTTTAGGGTCACCATAAGTCAGAAGTAACTTGAAAGCATTCAACAGCAGCAGCAGCAGCAGCAGCAACAACACACTCTGACAAAATGACTTTTTTCTTTTTTTAATTAAAATTTTAATTTAAAAATGTGTTGCAATATAACAATATGTTGAATGTTAGTATGAAAGTACATAAGAATAACAAACAAATCTATGACAATTAAAGAAGAGAGGTTTAACAATAGCAAACTGAATCAAATTGCAAACTGCATATGTGAATTATCCTTTTTTCCTTTTTTTTCCAAATCATTGAGAAGTCAGAAGTTGCCTAAAAGGGAGGTTGTCAATAATTTAGGTTGCACATGCATCAAGGAGATCAGATCAAAAGACTTTTTGACAAGAAGATGGGGAGGGAGATAATTTTTCTTTATTGTTAACAAAACTGAAGAAAGGAAAACAAGAGGGTTTTTTTCTGAAAAAAATCATCCCTATTTTCCATTTCTTTGGATACCTGAATAGCATGTGATAGTTTTTCCGTCAAGACCATGTTCTATATTTTATTCTACAAAGTATCTATATTAAGGTTACCTTGAATTTTCCAATCCCTAGTGATTTTGCGATGAGCAATAGATGATAAGAAGGAAATCATGTCTTTGTGTTTTACATTAGCATTTTCTTGGGTTTTACGGAGATGGAGTTCTGATTAGCAGTTGGATACAGGGTTTTTTTCCCCCCTGTTGTTTCCCCTGAGTAATTTGATCCGTTTGAATTTTGAGTAAAGGGACAGGCTGAAGCATTCTCCTCTGAGTTGGGACATCATCAAATCATTTGATTGCAGAGAATTTATCCCACGTAGTACAGAAACAAAAGTATCAAACTGTTCTCCCAAAGTTCCAATTAAAAAAACACTTTCTGTTAATCACTAAAATCAAATCTGTTTAATTTCAATTTTATCAAAATGGTGATCAGAGTAGTTACATGTGTCTCACGGTTCCTCTTTGAATGAAGTTTCAGTTTTACCAGCTCTCTAGTCCACATTATTTGGGATTTAAAACATATATAGTCAAATGATTTTTTTAAGACTATCAAACATGTCTTTGGCTATATTATATTCTGCCACAAAGACTGATTATTCTCCAAAGAATGGCAGATTGTATTTTGTACCATGGCATGCTTTCTCTCCAAAGGAATAGAATTCTCCTCTCCTGGTTTCTGTGTCTAAGCCATTGCAAACATTTTGGGATTTTAACACAACTTGAACCTTGTCTCTCCACTGCTTGCAATTATGAGTGATGATTTCCTAACATCTCCCCTTTCATTTGGTAAGGACATTCTATTTGGTTAACAATTCAGAAATGTTAGTATCCCGAAAAGGAAAACCTCTAGGCAGTATGAGTGGCTGAAAAGGTGGGACAAGAGAGAAAAACACTATTAAAAATACACAAAAAGAAATGAAGCCCAAACTATCTGGTTAACTACTCATGACTGGGCTCCAATAACCTATTGACAAGTGTGAAATATAGTAATGGATCTCTCAAACAGAGCAATTAATTGACAAGAAGGAAGGTGAAAAACAACTAGCCTCATGCCTGCCTAGCCAAACTCAGGGTCTAGCAGAGAGAGAGGGGTGGGTGGAGGGAAACTAACTGAGTTATCTTTATGCATCATATAATAATAGCTGTACTTATAAATACTTGTACAAAATGGAACATACAGTCTAATAAGGAAAGAGAGGGAAGCAAAGAATAGCTGCAGATTTAAGTGATGTAGGAAGAGGGTGCTGGTTTAAAAGCAAGCAAACAGGAAGTTATCATAATGCAAATTAGCAATTAATGAGTATAGATATTCAAAGGTTGCTAACTCTGACGTTTGAGTACAGTCTTCCCAGGCTTCAAGTGCACAGAGTTGTGGATGTTGTGGTTCATTTCCATAGCCAGAAGTCTTCACCTTTTGCAAGTGCATTTGCTATAATTCTAAGAAGAATCTGTGCAGCATATAGGTGTATTTTTCCTCCTTTCTTTCTATTCCCTTATAATTCTTAATTTTTCAGGAGACATAACAGCACAGTACATAAGAGTACAGCTAGATCCATCACAAAATAACTTTTTTACAAAAGAGAAACTTAGCCTGCTGGAGAAGCTGAATATTCTCTTTTTTTAATAAGCTCTCCAGTGTGAGACCTTTACTGAGGCAGCTGTATTCTCCTGTGGCTAAAAATGAAAGGAAGATAAAGAATGATTTTTTCCCCCATTGGGTTTGTAGTATCTGCTTTGCCCTTTCATTTGTCCTTCCACTTCTGAGAAAGTAAGTTACATCTCCAGAAGAAGAGAGGGTTTTTGCAGAAGGTCCTTTTCTGTTCTGGATTTTCAGGGAGAATGGAACCTAACAAAAGAAAGTGGTCATTACTGCAGGTGATTTGAATACCTTTTGAATGCATCACCCTCTGCAAAGCATCATGAGGCTTTGTTATATCTGCCTTACCATGAACGTATTCTACATATTCACAAGAAAAGCAGGCCTGCGATTTTAGCAAAGATTGAATAGTTCACATGTGAGATCCTCTCACTTGTCAAGGGGGCGGGGAGGAGGGGGTCACCCAAAGTATTGGCCAGTCATGGTGTAGGAGTGCTGTTCAAACAGCTTTTTGACATCTTTCTACGTTTGGTTTTAACTACATAACCTATAACTGCCCCAATTCAGGTGGGACAGCAACACATTGCCTTCCTACTTTCTCAGCTGTTTTTAAAAATGGTCCACTTTTCCCCTGCCCTTCCCAATTGCTTCAGATTCTGAATTCAAAGTAATTTGCACTCAATTAACTCAGATCATTCCCACCCTACACTGTTATAGTGCTATTATTCCACTTGCAACATCCTGTGGAATTCTGGGGTTTGCTGAGGTCAAAGAGCTCTCTGGCTGAGAATTATCAAGGCTACTCCCTAAACTGCAAACCCCAGGACTCCATAGGAGGTTGAAAGTGGAATAATGGCACTATAACAGTGTAGTGCAGAAAGGCCCCAAGTCTCAAGTCAAGTCTCAGGTCTCTACCTTCAAGTCTCAAGATTAGAGGAACAAAAACAATACTGTATAGAGCTGGTAAAAAGTATGCCGTCTCCCAAGGGGAAAGATCCATAATGTAAAAGAGAGGCTAACAAACTCATCAAGCCTGCCAACAATTGCCCCTTGCTTTGGATTCATATGGAAACAAAATATACTACAAAATACAACCTTCAACATATTACAAGAGACTATGAGGCTCTGGATAGAAAGCTGAAGGACCCAGGGGCACAGATTCATAATGGGGTTAGTTCCTACTGCCAGCTAATTCTCTCAACTTTCCCAGAAAACATACCCTTGCAAAGGAGAGCAGAAATATCTGGGAAAGTCAAAAGAGACTTTGCATATCCCATCTTCCAAAAAGTCTGATCCAGGCATTCCTCGTTTTAATCAAATGCAGGCAGGCATTTTGTAGTGTTTTTACACTTTTGTTCTGAAATACACATCCGCTTGACTCCCTAATAAGGAACTTTGAGGAGAATGAGGGAATAGCCGCCACAGTGGCATAAGACCTCTCAATCTCTCTTGGTTAAAATCTGCAAAATATCTACCTGATTACAATTGGACTATGCTGCGATGTTCACTGCATGTCAAGAGCAGTGTTTTTATACTCCGATTCAGAAACTGAATTCAGAAACTGCTGTCTGCACACCCTCATTTACATCACACTATTGTGGAGAACAGCAGTTGCTGCATCCACAACAGCAAGTCCCTGGCTACTCCCATTCCCCTCCTTCACTCCATCTCGCCATCGTTGATTGGTCTGTTTTTTAAAAAACACACACACACATTTTTAACACATTTCCGTATTGCTATGTTTGTGCATAGGAATGTATGTTCGTTGATACATGGGAATAAAAGTTTTAGCAGTCCATTAACAGATCCACTCTTTTCCCACTATCCATTTAACACAGGAAGACAATAATGACAGCAGGCTGTCCTTTGATGGGCAGAGAGAGATAGGAATGGAAATGATGGAAGGGACAGAGTTTTTCCAGTTTTCACATACAGCAGTTTTGCATCGCAGTGAACTGCAGTTAACTGTTCTAGGAGCTGAAAATGTGCAGAACCACGAGGAAAACTATGATGCTACAATGCTACAACATGCAGACTGGAGGGTAAGAATTCAACACTGCTACGATGTATCAACCTTGTGCGGAAATGGCCATAGTCAAGGCAGCTTTCTACAGAATGGGAGAGGACTCTGCAATTCCTCTCCTGCAAGTCAGTGTCAAAACTTATGAAGTGAGCTGAGCTCTTCATTTTCTAACAGCCTCCTGGGTAACAGGTGCAAATGAGATCAACCCTGCAATCTTCAGAGCACATGATAAATGGAGATACCTATCCATGCTTTGACCTCATTTACTCAGCTTGCTTGTAAGGAAGATGTGGCTGCAAATTACCTTGCTGACTCTAACTATGTGTAGTGAATATGGTGCAAATAGCTGACAGCATGTGTTTCCTCTTCTTCCTCTGTACCTTGTTGTTCCACAGAATGCTTTAAAAGAGTTTGTCACACAGAGACATCAACAAAGCACTCTTTCAGTGACTTAGCTCTTCATGAAATCCCACATAAAAGCCTGCTCACACAATATTTTCTCTCAACACTGTAGCCCCTTTCAATTGTTCCCAGAGTTACCAGGACTGTACACCCCTACTCCTTGATAGGGTTTTATTGGCATAATATTTAATTGGCATGGAATATAAATTATATCCTGCTATGACTGGAAGCTTGCTGGGAAAGAGGAACTGGCTGCATAGAAGTGTTGCAAAACTAGGTTAAATCAAGACCTCAGGGAAGTTCCAGAAATAATGGACTAGCAGATGTTCCTCAATGACTCGACCTTTAGAAACAATAGCACCCAAAACTACTTCCATGGAACAACTGATTGTCTTTGATCTTTCCCCTTGGTCCATCAAAACTGTCCCTTTTATCTTCTTACCTGTTCCACCATTAAGGAGCTGATTCCAGGCCCCCTTGTCCACTCTGCAGACTCCACTGTCTACTATGCCAAAGACCCATTAACACCTTTCTCCTCACGGTGGAAAAGTGTATTTAAACCCTGGCTATGGGCCAGATAACTCATAGTACTCTGTCACTTTCATTCCCAATTTGTACTACCCTTGGACTCCTAGTCTAAGTCGCATCGCTTCATTTCATCTCTGCTGGATTGGTAAGTATCACTCACTTCAACCTAAACTTTCACTATCCAAACATTTCCTCCCTTCTCCTTCAATTAGACTTGTGTGATTGTGAGACTTGTGTGTGTGTGATTGTTAAATCCCCCAATTAAAAAAAACAAACAAGCATACTTTTGAACCTCTGGATTGTTCTTCCCTGTATTAGTACTGGCATATATAGATGTAAAAGATCTTGTAAAGTTATTAACCTCTTGCAGGCCTCCTGTTTGAGCTAACATTCTCCTCATATTTCCCTCCATCTTCCCTGGTAGTTCTTTGGGGTGTGGAGGAAGAGAGAGTGAAATCAGAAAGAAGGTAGAAAGAGACACAACAGGGGAAAGAACAAGGAGTGAATGAGATAGCAGAAAGAGAAAGGACTACTGGACAGTAAGAGCAGTTCAGCAATGGAATTAATTGCCTAGAGAGGTGATAGGGTATTCTCTGGGCATTTTCAAAAAGAGACTGGACAGCTACCTGCTGGGATGCTTGAGCTGGGAATCCTGCATTGAGCAGGAGGGTGGCCTCAATGGCCCATAAGGCCCCATCCATCTCTATAACTCAATGGTTCTATGATCCTATCCACTTTGGATTAAGGCACCTCCTACTGCAGATTGAACCCTATCTACCACCAAAATGCAATCTTTATCAAATTACCTTCAAAGGAACACACAGTTTCAAAAAGGAAAAAAAAATGCTTCCCACTGCTGCTGTAATTGCAAGACTGAATTTAGAAATTCCCCATATTTTTGTAAGATAGTTTGGAATATCCTTTAAAAATGCAGAAATAAAAGGAAGAAGCAATATGTGAGACATTGCTTTAGCCCATCATTTTTGTTCTGCCTGCATTTGTGCCCTTGCAATGGCCTCTTGTGATAATACCTCTGTTTCCTCTGTTTAAACAGAGGAAAAATAATCTCTCTCAGCCCTACACTCTTACAGGGATTAGGGGTGCAGGACCCCTGTAACAGTGGAAGAGCTCAACTATCCTAAGCCCCTCCCCAAAATCATATTTAATATACGGGGGGGCTGGTTTCCTTCCCCTTTCTACCTGCAGAAGTTAGTGGATAAGCAAATGTGTCCTGTCTCCCTCCATCCTCCCATCCTATCATCTTCCCCCTCCTGCCCACATGAACAAGTGAGCAGAGCAATGTGTGTACCCTCCTCCCATCTCATCCTTTTCTCTAAGTAATCTGCAAATAATCAAACCCATGCAAGCTTAACCCACAAATGTGGTGAGCTGACTGTATTCTCAAAACAACCTCCTTTGAGGCAGAATTTGATTCCTAAAGTTGAAAGCTATATGTTGGGGTCCAGAAAGGTTTGTCGATAAAATTGTAACCCACAGAGAGATCCTTGTTTAACTTGACTTTTCCCTGAATTTTTTCTCCAGCTGCATAGACCTTATTAGCCTCAGGCTAATCTATTGCTTTGCAAGGCACATTCCCTGGGGCGACATGTTGAAGAACATTTGGAAACACTGTCCAGTGCAAAATGTAGCTGCTTAGTTATTATGAACATAGTTTTCGATGTTCAGTCTGTAGATCAGGTCAAATTTTCACCGTGACAGCTATCCAGTATGTCAGGAGTAATGCAGAAATGTGTAGGCAACGTGCATGAATGTACCATATTATCCAACTATCCTAGTTTGATGGGAACAACCTCAATAGATCCTCCACCATCCCCTTTTTTTCAGCTGCATTTAAAATATCCTGGTCTCTCTGTCTGCCACCCATTTTTCCTCCTTGTCCTCAGCTTACTTTAATTGCTGAAAACAGAGTTCAGAGTACAAAAATAGTTTGCATTCAGCACAGGTAAGGGGAAAGAGAAGAAGGGACCAAATCTTATCCTTTCCAGTAAATTCAAACAAAAGCAAACTGAGGCAGCTTCTTTTAGCTTGTGTGTTCTTATTCATTAATACTTTTTTGCCATCTTAAACACACAGGGACATCACTTGGCTGCATGTATCCTGGTTTACATCTGACAAATGTTAGTGTCTATGGCCTTTTCTGCAATGCACCTTTTCACAGAGCTGGGGTGTGGGGATCACGCAAGCAGCCTCCAGCGAGAGGCTCTCCATCCCAGTTCCTTCAGCTCCGCAGCTGCTGCCTGCTCACGCAAGAGCCCCACCTCTTCCTTCTGTAATGCAGCCTGGGAGTTTCCCAGGCTGCGCTGGGGCAGGAAGTGTGAGTACAGTGACTCCAGAGATCCGTGCGCATGGCAAGTGCGTGTGGGGCCCCGGAGCGATGTGCAATTGCACACCATTTTTGGCTTAAAGCCGAAAATGAAAAAGTGCATGAGCGGCGCCTGCCAGACTCTGGAGCATTGCGCGATTTTGAGTGTGTTGGGTGGTCCGCTCCTCATATTCGCACAACGCTGAAGGGGCCCTTTCGCATGGCAAATGCAAATGCCATGCGAAAAGGGCCTACGATGTTCTCCATTTTACATCAATTGGATCAATGGAATCGAAGTATGTGTTATGCTGAGTGTCTATCTAAACAAACTGGGAGCATTCTCTTGTCTGAAAAAGAAGCTATAAGGGTCTGTAGTCTGGTTCAGGATCATAGCACATGGCAAAGGGACGGTTGAAAGTACATGAGTAAGTAACTGCAAATTCAAAACAAAGAGATGTGGGTAGTATACTCTAGATACAACCATAATTAGAGTTGATCCAATGAAATTGCTAGGACTTCAGTAAACCATGACTATCTAAACCCTCTGAGTTCAGTGTATCTGCTAGGTGTGATTAATTTGAACCCAACTCAGTGAATCAAATTCAAAAGGTTTTCATATGGTCTATGAACAATAACCGTGAATGTGTCTGAAATGATCCTAGATGGCCAAACCCATCCTAACACACTGAGCTTCCATAATGGTCAATGATGAGTGATGATGGAAGCTGAAGTCCGGGTAGATTTGAGGAGCTACATATTTCCCACTTCCTTTTTGTGTGTGTGTGTGTTTTAATGAATGGAAGAATCAAGCTGCAAATATAGAATATAGCACAACTTTATTTTTCTTTATGAAAAAAAAGTGGAAAAAGAGAAAGATTTTGTCAACATTGAGTACTACAGTGCCCACCATCCTTTTTGTTGTGTGCCTTCAAGTCTGTTCTATCTTATGGTGACCCTAAGGTGAACCTATCAGGGATTTTTATTGGCAGGATTTGTTCAGAGGGGGTTCACCTTTGGCTTCCTCTGAGAAAGTGTGACTTGTCAAGGTCACTCAAAGGGTTTCCATGGTTGAGTAGGGATTTGAACTCAGGTCTCCAGAGTCATAGTCCAATGCTCAAACCATTACTTCATGCTGACTGTTTTGTATTTTACTGCTTATTTATTATTTGTTTTAAAATTGTTTTAACTGGATTAACTCATTTAGTTAGGACAATTTAATCTGTATTTTCATGTGTAATAGCTTGTTGTGTTTATACTGGAGCTTTTTTTAGCTTATGATGCAAACCATCTTGCATTCTAACCCTAGCAGAAGAGAGAGAGAGAAAACAAAATCAGTAAATAAGTGGATAAGGAAGAACAGCTAAAATAACTAACTGCTATTAAGAACTAGTAAGATTCTAAGGTTCTGGTTTCTGCCCTCCTACTGATGACCACAGAACCTTTGCAAAGGTTGCTCACAGACTCCTCCTTTGATTTCACCATTCTTCATTTTCAATTAATTATCGAGACAGTACTGTCTTAGTGGGTCTGAGGGCACATAACAAATTGATCACACTTTGGAACGCTGTAGATTTCTCAGGAACTCCCTGTTGTACTTGAGTTCTTTTTTGTTAAGGTTTTTCTTGTTTGAATATTTTTCTCTCTGGTTTACAGAGAGAAAATTAACACAGGATATAAATGTGTTAAAAACAAAACAGAGGAAAAATAACTCTTTTGCTAGACAACTACTACTTAAAAAGTCCCAGACGCAAGATCTGGTTTGGGAATTAACATAGGTTTGAAAACAATAAGATCATAAATACCTACTGTCTCTGGAGATAAATCAAAAGCTGAAGAGACTTTTTAACCCAGCTTAAAGAGAATTCCAGACTAATATATATATGTATGACACATTTCATTTTCATGCTCACTGCATATTGTCCATGTTGATAAGGCCTAATGTTGACATTGGTTCTATAATTCCAATCCAATTCCAATTTTGGCATTGAGGATGTAGTTAAACATATCTACATACATCAAAATGTATGACTTTCTATTCTGAGATGATCAGATTCTTTAGAAACAACCTGTTCAGTATCCTGAAAGTGACACAAAAGGAAAAGGGATGGCAGCATGGGATGAGATTAAGTCCAGCAGATACACTCGCTTCTTCTGTCCCATTGAGACCAGATCAGTGGCAGTTGGGATGAGCCTAGCCTAGCTAAGAAGGAGTGCTTGACAATTTCTGTGTATTGTCATCATTTTCCTAATACATGCATTTATTTATGTGTTTTTCCTAATTTACAGATTTTCCCCATTAACTAAAACCCTGTCTGCTTAATTTTTTTTTTAGATGGTACTCATTTTAGATGCTTGCATTATGAAACGTTCACATAGAAACATTTTTTTTAAATGTCTGCATTTTTTGCACACTTTCCTTCTCAGAAACCACCCCATGAAGCTCACAAATGTGCAAGGCCTTGAAGCAAGGTTTTTCTTTTTTCTTCTCACAGCAAGACTTGACAGGTGTGAAAATGATGTTTTAATCAAGACTGCCAAATCCAATGATTCTTTCTCCCCCCCACCTCACAGTCGTCATCTTGCTATAATTTTCATGATCTGGCTGACATTCTGTTAGTGACGTAAGCATATGTAAGTCATGCCAGACATGCGAGACAAACTATTTCCTATAGTGCAATGGTCATATTCCTCTGATAGCGACAGAAGCTGAGTTGTGTATGCAGCAATGTCATGCATTGTTTTTATGCACTATATAGTGCTGTTGTCTATCACACAGTGCAGTTGTGCATCGTGGGCTGTGGTTGAACATGGTGCTTTGCACAACAGGACTCAGTCATTGATATGTTGCTATTCTGCGGGAGGCTTGTGTAGTGCTGGTTTAACATATCTCTACATATGGAGGTTTGTGCTAGATCAAGAGTATATTGGACCGCAACCTGCAAGGTCAATTATTGTAAATTATCGCTGTGCTGTTGTGTTCCTTCCCATCATTTCCAATTTACAGTGACCCTAAGGCAAACCCATTATGGCATTTTCTTGGCAAGATTTGTTCAGAGATGGTTTGCCATTGCCTTCATCTGAGACTGAAAGAGTGTGTCTTGCCCAGGGTAATCAAGTGGATTTCCATGGCTGGAGGGTGATTTCAACTCTAATTTTCATAATCCTAGTCCAACATTCAAATGCTTCCAGCATCCTGGCTCACTCATTATTACTATTATTCCCATATTGCTAACAAAGGGTGTGATCTGACTGAAAAGGAGCCACATGACTAAGTCCAGCAAGTGAATCTGTGGCACAGGAAATATTTGACCCAAGACAGTCTTCTCTCAGTCTCATAGTCACCTTTCTGGATTTTTTTTTTAAAAAAATACGTATTCTTTGCTCACTACATACAAGTGAATCTTACTTTATTCTAAAATGTTTGCACAAATCGTCGTCACTGTCCATCTCTTTCATTCTTATTTTTGACAAGAGAATAAAGAGCAATGAAACCTGGCCTCTCTCCTCTGGTGCTCTCAATTCCCCCCTCTCTCCACTTGAAAGCAATGTCTTGACTGTTCATTGCAACACTGTGTTATAAATTTAGTTTAAAGGGAGGGGAAAAGTCTTTCTTCTTTTGTTTCATGGACATATCCCCTGGGTGCTGTGGTTTTCAGACAGTCATCTTATCTCTCTGTTTGTGTCCTTCAACAGGGCTTTGAGGACACTGACCATAAGAAAGGTGGGTGATACTTTCCCTAGAGTTAGCAGCCAACTTTTTACCTTTTGGAATCTTATCCTTCCTTCATGACATTGTTATCTTTAGTTAGGGGTGGACCAATCAATCTATTCCCCCATTCCATATCAATTTGGAATATATTTGTTCAGAAATTCTCTCTGTCTTATTTCTACATTAATATATTATTTTTGTGGCAGGGGGAAATCTACATTTTGATTTGTTCTTTAAGCTAAAAACTTTTTTGACCCAAGAAAAATGAAATCGAAAGGATAATTATGTTCCAGTCTTCTCATTAGTCTGGGAGGTGCAGATAGGTCAGTTTTCATCTCCGTTCACAAAGAACAAATTCTTCAAGGACAGCTATCCCAGGTACAGAAGAATCTGTGGTACTGACTTCTTGAAATGAAGTTCTTAGATGTGAGTTTCTTTTAAAAGTAGATACACACACTGAAGCAGAACAGGGCATATATGCGTGTTCTATTGTCAATGGATTATATTGTGGATTTTAGAATGTTCACCCAGGAAGACTTTAGTAGGAATGCTTCTGAAATTCATTTCATGTAAAAATCAGTCTGCTGTAGAAGTTAGAGCATTGGGATTCAATTCTCTGCTCAGCAATGGAAACCCACTGAGTGACCTTGAGCACATCACATGCTCTCAGCCACACAAAACACTATGATAGGTACTCCTTGGGGTTTCCATAAGTCAGAAACAACGTGAAAGCACACAATAATAACACATTTTCTGTGGAGGTTCTGAAACTTTAGATTCATTGAAACTCATGCATTAGAAATCCTCAATTATGCTACTCCCTCACCACATTTTTCTAACAATTCAGAGCATGCACAGATTTCCAGTTATCTATACATTCATGTTTCCATCTGTATTGCTGCTGTGCATACATGCATTCACACAAACATATACACTACTTGGATGTGACTGCCCATATGGTTATTGTATCATCAAGATATTTCTTCTCCTCAGTGTTTTACCAATGCAAGATTCAATATGTAACACACCAATCAGTAAAACTAGCCAATAGGGGCAAGTAAAACACTTGATATAAACATATGCAGAAGCATATGGTCAATAGGTTAACTCACCTTCCCATCAAATGACTTTTGATTAGGTAGCCTAGGAAGCATGAATCCTACACTGTTAATTTGATGACATTCTGTAGAGTATTTTTCATATTCAAATAGATGCTGTTCTGTGCCTTCCAAATAGTTTCCAACTTTCAGTAGCCCTATGGAGAACCTGTCGTGGGGTTTTCTTAGCAAACTTTGTTCAGAGGGAGATTGCCTTTGCCTGAAGCCATTGATTGAAGCCATTTTCACATTACATACTTACACTTCTATTATTCCACTTTCAACCTCCTATGGAACCCTGGGGTTTGCAATTTAGGGAGGGACCTTTAGAATTCTCAGCTAGAGAGGTCTTTGGCCTCAGTAAACTACAAATCCCAGGATTCCACAGGATATTGATAGTAGAATAACAGCACTATAACAGAGCAGGGCAGAAATGACTTTGTTCTTGCATTTGGGAGAGATTCATGTCCTAATGAAATATTGTTTTTGTATTTCATATGCCCTCACTGATAGCGGTGAGATTTGTCTTCACATATAGTAACACTGGTGATTTAGTACAAACCTTACGTCTGGTAGGGAGAATAGTAGAATAAGAGGCAGAAGGAGCCAGCAGTTTGAGTGTTGGACTAAAACCCTGGAGACCAGAGTTTGATTCCCCACTTGTCCATGGAAAGCTGCTGGGTGACCTTGGGCATGTCTCATACACTCAGCCCCAGAAAACCCCATGACAAGTTCACTATAAGTTGGAAACAACTTGAAGGCATACAGCAAACAACAAACTATCCCAATTATCTGAGGGCAGGCAAGATGTAATGGTTTGAGCATTGGACTGCCACACTAGAGACCAGGGTATATTTCCCCACTCATTCATGGAAACCCACTGGGTGATCTTCAGAGCAACATATGCATTCAGCCCCAATAATCTCCATGACAGGTTCACCTTAGGGTCATCATAAGTTGGAAATGACTTGAAAGCACACAACAACAACAAGAAAGGGACAGAAGCCTCATCTGTCTTGCTCCCTACCACAAATTTCATCAGCAAGCCATGGTAGTTAGGAAAAAGAGGTAAAATTTTCAAAGGGAAAATTAAATGAGACATGGGGACCCACATGATTCCCATTTCCATCCTTGGCCGTTGCCATGTGGAGAACTTAGCTCGATAGGCATCCCCTTTCAAAAAGGCCCCATGAAGCAAGTGAGGCCTTTGACAGAATTCTGGATAAGTTGCACTCTCTGATATTTCCTGAGACAAAGGAGAGGATTCTTTTGCTGAAGCCTTTACATTCTACTGTCTTGCCATGACATCCAAGATGGTTTAGATTTTTTTGTTAAAAAAAAAGCACCTAAAATATGGAAATGTTGATAAATAAATATATAACAGAGTTGCCTCAGGTGAACTGAAGTCTTCTACAGTAGATGATGGTATGTGCTCTCTGCTCTGGATTTCCTCACTTCTGCACTTCCTTCAGGGCACAAAGTTTTTCAGCGGTATCAGGGATAGTGGAGAGGGGAGAATCTGTCTGAACAATTTAATAGCTCCTTCAGGAGTCGATTTTTTTTTAATGTTATTGCTCTGGTTTTCTGATTGCTGCTGTTATTTCTTTTGCTATAACCAGGGTGTGGGTATGTATGTATAGGTGTGTATTTCGTTGCAACCTTATCACTAGGAAATGTGAGAGAACTGTGTAGAAGTTTAAAAATGCATCTTTGAAAATTGATTGGGGGGGCATATTTTTCCCACACAATCACAGCATGAGATCAGAGTTATAAAGCTCTTTCATTAAAAAAAAAAGTGTGCATACAAAAGGCAAGGTAACAGAGGATTAGTAAGACAGAGAAAAGTCTTTTAAGAAAGCAGTCAAGGGTATATATTTAATATCCATTTAAGGCTCATAATCTTGCTCAGAATGGAATTGAATAATAATACAAGGCTGTGCAGTGTGATTAATGAAAGGGATCTGATGTAAAAGCCACTAAATATATAAAAAGTTGAATTTTTAATGTGAGCTTTCCTTTCTCAGCAAGCTTTAAAGTGGGAGTGGAGACTTATTTTAAGCAACCCTCAGATAAGTTTAACAAATGTCAAGATGAAATACTTCAGCAGAGATCAAAGAGTCTGAAGGTTTTATTGTACTCCTCTCACTACCCTGATCATCTTTATTGAACTTTCATGCTAAGGATCAATATGGACATTTGATCAAATTCAGAGAGCTAGGTTTACCTAAAGGATTCACTGGATGGATCTGTTTCCTCTGAGAACAATATTACTCTCGGATCCTTGATTTGATATTTCACAGCAGTTTTACTGCTTTGAAAAGGTACTATTTACAGAAGGGTCACTCTTTATGATGAGACCCCAATATGTTTGCCATGATGGGAGGTGATCAGTTAAATATATAAGTGATACTTAGGAAGCAGTGAACTAGATTGAGGACTTGTAGGATCCATTTGGATCTCATGACACAAATAATGCTGTCAGCATTCTTCAGGAACTGAATGTCACCTAACATTTTCAAAGAATTAATGGGTGATGGAGCATTTTCTACTACCTGTCATTATTGCTGTGCACAGATGAAAGGGAGAGGGTGCTACCTTATATGTTATCTATACCTTTTTCATCTTAACCGCACTCTGACATGTACCCTGGTTGTCATCTGTGAAATATTTGAGGGTATGTAAACGTTCCCCACTCCAGGCCTAGAAGTAATGCATTTCTTTTAAAGGACAGGGTGAGAGGGGAGAATATAATACACCCCCATTCCATACTCCCTGGGATGAGCTAGGATTATATCTTATAGATGCATCCATCCACAGGAGGCAAAACAGCTTACACCCAGAAAAAAAGCTGAACTGGAAAAGAGATACTGAGGAGCCCACAGGAGAGAACAAGCAAGTTTCTGCAAGATGCCCTCATACTGTTTTATGATAAAGAGGAGACCATAGCTTTGGAGCTGGGAGTCCAAGCAACCAATACTGACAAGAGGGACCTGAAAGCAGATACAGATTAGCTGGCAAATGACAAAGAATCATCAGTCTCACAGTCTAAAGAGATGGGGTGGGGAATTTATACCTGTGTTAAGAGAAACTGGTACATTTTAAAAGAACTGAAATAGCTGGACAACAGAGGATTGATTAATCAGGACTGTCCCTGCCAAATCTGGACAGTTGGAGGATATGTGGAATTTTAGCCAAATATATCTGAAGTGTGCTGCAAGCAATTTATAAATTATATTTTGTACATGTTCAGAAGCAGTTTGCTTTAAAAAAAATATAACTGCAGCTGCGTCCACACTGAGTGCTGTCAGAGGAACCATTTATGAAGAACAGGTCCATCTCCCAGTTTGGCATGGTATGTGCATGCACATTTCCCTCACTGCTCACTGGATAATGAGAAAGTGGTTTGCCTATCAGTTAATCAGTCTAATCAGTTAATCAGCTTCCTTTCTGTCCACCTACAATGGGATTGTCCATCTACATGTTGTCCTGGGCGTTATATCAGCTGTGGCAATTACAATAGACCCAGATGAGTGGCAGAAATGCCACAAGAATGTATTATTTCACTTTAAGAATTACACATTACCACTCTGGAGGACAACCTTTGAAAGTGTAAATCAGCTAAATTGCATATGGAAAGCTTTCAGAAGTCTTGCCCCTTTCTGTGGGCAAAACTCTGCAGCTGAAGTTTCTAGGAAACCAAGCTGGAAAGAAAGAACATAGAAGCCAAATATATTCATCATCCACACTTTGAAGGTTTTCCTTTTCTACCAGTGAATATAGATATAGGACATTGTGTGCATAAGTGAGTTGGCATAAATAAGTCCCATTGTGAAAAACTGTGCCAAACTACAGATAAAGTAGAAGTATCTTTCCATCCCTCTATTGAGTTTCACTTGCTCCACCTGTGGTAGGTAGGAAGACAAAACAGGGAGCCCTCAAAATGGGTGGCTTGCAGAGGCAGGAAAAAGGGAACCAGCTGCAGATCAGAGGAGGCAATAACGCTAAAATATGATGTCACTGGGATGCCTCACATGCCCTCCAGGTCTAACTGCAGCATAGAATAAGAAGCTTCTTGTGGAGAAGTAGCAGGAAGCTTAAAGAGGTAGGTGAGAGGCAGGGAGAAGATGAGGTGATAGTCAAGAGAAAAGCAAGTAAAGGACAGGAGAGGAGCAGGCATCAGTGATGGAAGGAGGTGAACAGAAAGCAGGAGGGCTCAGGGTAAACAGATGGGACACCCATGGAGGTATGAACACTGGAAAGTAAACTAGGGAAAGCAACAATCCAACCAGGAGATGAAGAGAGCTGGGACTGGATTTGGGGAAGTTTTTAGGACATGCAAAAAGAGAAGGATGCAGACTTGACCATATGAGGATGAGCTCTGGGATGCAGAAGTCAGGAAGTTCAAATGGTGAGCTAGCTGGCTGTTCCACCATGCCAGGATTCAAAAAGTCTTGTCCCAAGAGTCTAGTGGCCTACCCCTACAGGATAGATAGGTCTTTTGCGGTAGAGCAAGCATCTTCCCTTTGTAGCTGAGACTGCTCCAATAAAAAAGCAGAGGATGTAGGGGGCTGTCCCAAAAACCATGAGTGAGAGGATCTCAAGAAACAGTGTTCATTATAGTTGAAGTGGATTAGTAGGCAATTTAGAGGGTAAAGGGACTGGAAAACAGTCCATAGCTTGGAAACAGCCTACTTGCTTGTGTTACTTACTGTGGAAGGGAGTCTATTCACTCTTTATTTACTCATTAAATAATTTTCTGGCCAAGGAAATTTGACCTAAATTACTTACCTGGTTTTAGAATGGATAAATGGAATTACCATTTTCGCTCAGCCTATATAATGGCTTGCATCTTTGTTCTAAACAACCCCAGAAGGAGCCAGGGTACCATATCTGGCTGGCATGGGCAGGCCCCCCATGATGCCATCTGCAAGTTAAACTTTTTAAGATAGCTGGTCTTCAATCTTTTACTTTTAATAAAATTTACTTGTGGGGTGATTTTCAATGAATGTGAAGTAAAGATATAAAGAAGACTCACCAGTATTTACATCCTCAAGCAAACAGTCAACTGCTGTGCATTTTGGTACGTCATTTCTACAAAGTTATTGCTTTTCATGCACATACATTGTTGCCAAGGAAGCCCTGAAATCATCATAAAAACCATAAAAGAAAAGCTCTTACACTCTTCTTAATCAGGGATACAGCTTTAGATACTCCTAGCTAGGGAGAAATAAGGGAAGATTTATATCTCTAGTGTGCACCCACAATGGCAACCCTTGATATATGATTAATATATATCTTCATGGGGTTTTCCTCCCTAGCATGTCAGCTGCTGCATCCTTGACAAGGCCAGAAACTGAGTTTCAGACACATGGTACTGCTTTTGTTTTCTGTTGGTTTGATATCTTCTGTAAGCACATCATACACCGCTCTGAATTCCAACCCTTGGTCAACCACAGGTCATCTCTATTTAGGCCATTTCTGCATTATAGTGTTATTATTCCACTTTCAACATCCTATGGAATCCTGGGGTTTGCAGTTTAGGGAAGTTGAAAGTGGAATAATAGCACTATAAGGTCTAGTGCAGAAATGGCCTTAGTCTTTTGTTCTTTGAGTGGTCCTTCATCCATAAAACAAGTAAGGTGTTTGCTCCATCTATTTACCTGCAGTATGATAGTTATAGAAAAGCCTGTCAGCACACAAACATATATGGGTGGAATGTTTTCATTGGTGTTGTCAAGGATATGAAAAAATCAGAGAAAGAAGCTGGGAAAAAAGTGAGGGTTGGAGGATGTTAAAAAGAAAGAACAGGATGTGTGATACATCAGTGAGTCAGAAGAAGTAATTAATGACTCAGAAAGGTATGATCCATTCTGGGACATTTTAATTCATTTGCTGCAGTGGAAGTCGAGGGACTTAAAAATGTTGCCAGCCTAAACTGTAATGTAATGAGGAAAGGAAAATATACCATTGCAATGTTCTCCAAGCAGAAAGCTTAATGCTGTGCTTCATTTGGTTTGGATTCTTAAGAATTCAGGCTTCATAACTAGTGATTCCTCTAAAATTGTTCTTGGAACTTGGAGTTCCAAATAAAAGCTGTTGCAATGTTTTCCCTTTAGGTTTTCTTCCTTTGTTTGGCATTTCCTGTCCCTTGTTTGATAAACAGGAGAGAAATTAATCAAGTTTCTTTCAATGTGGTATTGCCATATCCTACTATCTCTCCTGAGAAGTGTGTGATTTTCATAAATTGGATATATTCATTGCTGGAGAACATGATCAAAGTCACACTGACCAAAAAAACAAGTTTCAAGGTTGAGCTGACTTGAGATGTGTTCAGGGCCATAAGTCCAAAGAGGATTAGGTGGGAAAGCCTTAATGCTGATGAGTTTTGTGTTAATCTCTTCACCACTTGAGGCTCTTGGCGTTTTTGAATACAATGAAGGATGAACTGTCCAGATTGATGAGCAATCAGAGACCATCCCCTGATCTTACCCTACCTGACCAAACATTAAGAAATTGTCATGAGTCCCATCAATATTCTGTCACTCAGGAGTTAAGCAATCAGCCCATTCTGGACCCCTTTGTCAGTCCCATGGGAAAGCCATTACAGCTTTGTCAGCACACCCCTTCAGGGTGTGGTATAGGGTATAAAAACCTTAGCTTTGACCCCAGCCAATTATACAACATTGGGCATGTTAGGCTGCATGTGGTACCCTAGACTATCAATCCTCTGTGATACTATCAGACACTGTCTGAGCCACTCTGCTGTGATACCTTCTTCAATATTGGCAACTATCATTCTTTCCACCCTATCTCTCCCTATCCAACCTTTCTAGTTTCACTTTCCAGTAGCCTTGTCTAGTTCTTAAGAGTGTCTGATTTCTTTTGTGTTTGTCAATTCAAATAAAATACTTGGTTAACTTTGACTGAAGTCCTCTCTACAGTTAGTACAGGTTTACATGGGTGAAAGGATCCTGCCATTACCTTCCTCTCGCAGTCCTCCTTTAAGCTATAATTCTCCCAAGTTCTAAGGAGATGCTGGCATTGCACATAGACCCCAACGTCCTCCACATCTTAAGGTAACAGTAGTATTTTACCAATAATCTGACTAAGTCTTGCAATTAGATATTGAGTCAATCTAGATCACAGGTATCTTCTGGCCCTTCAGATGTTGTTGGACAATAGCTCCTAACAACCATCATGACAGGCAATGCTGTTCAAGACTGATGGGAGTTCTAGTCCATTGGTTGCCCCCACCTGAAAAAAAATGGCATCTGGGATCTCCTTTCCAATATTGTGGCTCTCTGATTGCAACAAGGACTGTTGATTGATTAAAATTGTACAGATTTGCTGGACATAGGGTGGCCAGATTTCAGGGCCTAGCCTGCGGTTGAACCTCTTCTCCTGTTCTCAAAGTGAGGGAAAGGAATCTCAGGTTGAGAGCACTGCCTCTAAAGATGTGTGTGTGGGGGTGGGTGGGTGTGTCTCATTTCTTAGATATGGTGTCCATGAAACTGTAGTTGGTACTTAACATATTTATCTCAGTGATGTTACCAGGTTTCACATCCTCTGACAGCAGAAGGAGTCATCCCTAGACCTTAGGTGTTGACTCTGAAATCTCAGGGCCTGAAATGGTCCTGATCTGGTATCTCTACCTCATGACTTCTATTATTATACAGACATTTGTATAAGATTGCTCTTCCTACCCCAGCCCACCCAAAAACAATAACTTGGCCAGATCTTGCATTTTGTGTAGGCTCAGCAGCCAATGAAAGACCCTCGTTCTATCCCAACTGCCACTGCTCTGGTCTCAGAGAGAAAAAAGAGGCAGGCAGCTCCATTGTGCCTTGTGTCCAGCAGCGAATGAAAGGCTTCCCTTCCATACTAACTGCCACTGCTATGGTCTCAGAGGGAGAGAAGAATAGACCGACACAACTCCATTGTGCCTAGGCCAGTAACTGAGGAAAGGTCCTTTCTCCATTCCAACTTCCGTGGCTGTGGTCTCAGAAGGAGACAAGATCAGCCAGCATCTGATGGGCTTAACCCCTTAACCCCCCACCCCGCTTTTCCTAATGTTTCGCACCTTTTTATTAGATTCTAAGACTGAGAGCAGAGAACTGCTGAATTAACAGTTGTAAACCACTCATGTAAAGCACCATGTACACTGATGGCACTATATAAATAAATGATAGTAATAATAATGATGATGATTATATGCTTCATTAGAATGTCTGCTGGGGAAAATGCAGTGATGAGATGGTGTTGAGAAGGAATCATAATGATTATCTCAAAAATCCTTGCAATAACCTTATTATCCCAATATTAAAGATTAGGATTGGGCAGAGACTGGCCTACACATTTGTTGGAGGAGTGAAATTTGAATTGGAGATATCTTAAAGTACTTAGTTACTATGCTACATTAGCTATTGTGAGTCTGTTTTATTAGAATAATTAAATTGGCATTGGGTAGTAGCAAAAAAAAAAAAAGAACATTTTGTTAAACAGAAAGCAGATACAAGATCTTTTTTCTCTTTTTCTTCTTTTGTCTAACATCTGCAAGAGGGAGACAGAACACTGCAAGCTCCAGCCATTAAAAATGACATTAAAAATCACCATATCAGGCATTTTGTTTCCATCTCTTCTTCTCACTTTCACTCTCTCTCTCTCTCTCTCTTTCTCTCACGTCCTTTTTCATTTTGTCAATGCCGAACTACAAAGCAAAGGGATAAACCAGCAGGTATATTCTAACTTCTTTTCTTGCCCCTTCCAACTGGTACATGTACTGTTCGTTTGCAAATTAGGAGGATTTTAAATGTTTTGAAAAAATGGAAATGCTACCTATCAGGACATCTTTAAGCTTCAGCCTGGTCTTTGATTTATAGGAACTGTATGTTGGTAGAAGATCAAACTGCCATGAGAGTCTTTGAGTGACAAGATGTTTTCTTTACATTTTTTTTTAAAAGGTTGGTTTAAAAAAAAAAAAAATTAAACACTTGTGTAACTTGTATGCTGCAGACATTTCAACTGAGCCTGAATGGAATCATTTCTGCAGTTCCTGAAGCTGCAGAACAAATTAAGCAAAATGGAGACAAGGCTATTTTGCTTGTATACTAATGGCACCCAAGTTTACCCCTGATCTTTCCCCTATGATTCACTGCTGTGTTTGCAATATTTCTAATAACATAGCTCTCCACTATATGCTTAATATTGTAATCGCTGGAAGCCTAAATGATATTTGTGATCAGGAGAATCTACTAGCAGCGTATTTTGAAATATAAACAGCAATTCATTCTTGGCTAGGGATGGCCCAGCCATTGTGACCCAAGCATTGGCAACCTCAAGACTGGATTACTATATTTTACTTTATCCAATGTTTCCGTTACAACTGGTTTGGAAGCTGCAACTAATGTCAAAAGCAGTATTCAGGTGCCTTGTTCTGTATATATTACATTGTACTAAAGGCTGTTTTTTTGCTGCTAAGTTTATGATGCTGGTATTAATACCTGAAGCCATGTAGAGTGTGATGTGTAGCTACTTTGTTATATATGGTTTCCTGTATCACACTTACTTGTTCACACAAACTTTTCACCACATTGGCCCTTTCCATACAAGGGTATTAAAACGGTGTAGCGTGACCTCTGACGGAGGTCATCTACACCATAAAATAGATTGGGGCGGATTACTTTAGTGTAATTCCACACCCCAATCCACGCTAGGGTGACCAGAAGTGGCGGTGCTGCATGCTTTTTAAAAACCACTTTTCATGTGGTTTTTAAAAAGCACGATCGTGCAGCCCTGTGCCGCCCCGTCGCAGTGCCCGGTGTGGATTTGCAGGTGCGCGCAAGGGCGTGCCTGCAGATCTGTCGGAGGTGGGCTTTCTGGCTGGTGAGCTTCTCTGGTTGGTAGAGAGCCTCCGCCAGTTGTAAGCCACCATTTTGGGTGCCACAGGATGCCGCGGGACGCCGAGGAGTGTGGAGTAGCGAAAACGTGCTGCTCCACGTGGCGACGGTTTCAGGTAAGTTCCGTTTCAGGACGTCTCAGGACGTTTTTTCCTTTATGTGTGGAAAGGGCCATTAATAGTATAATCTACATTCATTCATAATTTTGGATGTTTGATACTATTCACATGGCATGGAGTATGCCCAACATGACATATAGCTTGGTTATCTCAAAAAAAAACAAAAACAAAAAAACAAAAAAAAAACAAACCCCCAAACAGCTCTGCTATGTTCAACTTCCCAAGATACCATAGTCTTCAGCAAAGACCTAGATGTCCATACCATGACTACTGATATCTGTCTGGCACAAAATTCTACCAAAATTCATCTCCATGCTTACCTCAGTGTTGGTATGCTTTACATATTTATTGAAAGCATAGATCTTTCTTCAGTCATGAACTGTTAGAAATTTCTCATATGTTGCACCAGCTTGCTTTTATCGGATTGGGATAGGTTGTCATACTAAAAGGTATTGGGAATTATGGCATTATGTTTCTAATACATACATCAATAATAGGCGTAAGACAAAAGCACTCTTCATATATGAACACATGATGGGGAGTGTACACATATCAAAAGAATTGGCAGGTCTATGCATTCCTAAAGTCATCAACCTCTCCTCTCCCACCTGTCAGTGATGTCATTGAGGAATTCTTATGTGCATTGTCCTCTTGGGCATGAAAGCTTCCAAGGGGTCTGGAGCTCTACGTGAATATATGGAACTCTGTACATGTGTTTCAGGTGTTCATAAACAACATAAGGACAATTAGGAAAAAATGGTAGACCTATGAGGCCTTGGGGTGGAACTCGGAGGCTTTACTCCATCCTGTTGAGTGAGTACAGAGATATGCAACCGAAGCTAGGAAATAAGTCATTTTTCTAATGGCAGCAGTTTGCTTTTTTCAGTAATGATCTAAATCACAGTAATGGCCTTCACTGTAATTTACTGATTTTTAGTGGTATGGGGATGGCTGTGTGTCTGTTTCTTGTTACTGGGTAGGTAGACAGATTCAGTCTGAGCAATGGGAGATGGAGAAGGACGTGCTGCATCTATGGCTAGCTTGTACTGAGGCAGCTGCTATATGCCTTGCCTGGCACATTTGGCTACAGGAGAATTGGTTGAAGGAGAACCCCATTTGTTGCTATCCCAAGCTTTGTTTATTGCACTGTTTACTGCAAACACACTGCTATAACCCAGCACTAAAATTATGTGTTTTTCCAGACCTCCTTCACCATCCTTCCAGTGTCAATGCTGCTAAAAGCATCTAGCTAGACGGAGAACAAAACGGAAAAACAGGACTGAGTAGATGTAAAAAAAGCCTTTGCAAAAACAAACAAATAAATAAAAGAAGCGTCACTATCAGAGACATTATTAACTGAGATATGCCTGTATTTGTGGGCACACTTGTGTGTGTGTGTGTGTGTGTGTGTGTTTGAGAAGGGGTGTGTGGATCATGGTGAATCCAGATGTTCAGGAGAGAATTTGACAGCAGGCAAGGTTAAAAACTTGTCATAGGAGTCTTCCTCTTCTAACAGGCAGAGGCAGGAACAGAAGGAGGCCAAAAGGGCCAGTAGATGCCTTCTTTGGTTGTTTGTTTCTTATTCTTGGTCCCACAAGGGAAAGCAAAGTCATTCATCCAGAAGCCAGGCTAGCCACAGGCAAGGTTAGGATAGACCTTGAACTCAACAGTTTCTTTGCTTACAGCACATTTTTTTTAAAAAAAAAATGGCAAGTTGAACACCTCCTCATCTACTAAATGGCAATACTGAGTTTCTAAGACTAAAGCAATCCCTTTTGCTTTATTGATTTTTAAAATGTGTTTACATTTTTTATTATTATTTTATTTTTTAATATAAAAATAATGCCTATAATGTCCATGAGCGGAAATTTTAAAAAAAAAAACAACAATAACAACTCTCCAGTCTGACAATCATGCCTACACAGGTCATATTGCTTGGATGACGCTACCAAAGTAGACCACTTGAGAGAGTGAATAAACTAGGTTCAAAAAATTAAATCTCTGCTTAAATCCACTGATGTGTTGATGAAACAGAGATGTCTCTCAACTAAAGAGTGCTAAATTATTTGAGTAATTAAAACAGACAAAAAAAGTACCCTTGCTAATAGGGTTAGGGGAGAAGATAGAGAAATAAGAACCTATTAAACGCCAAGCAGGATAAGCATTGAAGCTCGACCCCCTAGATTTGCCCACCAGTGATTTAAAGCACACCACAAACAATTTTATTTATTTATGTCTCTGCAATTATTCAAGGTAAATGACTTCTAAAACACACTGTCTGTTTTGAAAAGTTTGCTTTGAATTAATAGTACACTCAAAAGAAGCTTGTAATGGCAAATAACTAGATTAGGTTTGACAGCATCCATTTCAAGTATATCCTTTAATGAGATCATTGTCAGATTTGGTTATGTGGAACTTGCATTTCCTGGCTAATCTTGGTCACATTTATCCCTAAAATATAAAGAAATATATAAATTAGGACTACAGGACAGGATATGCTGTGTAAAGATGTATCTGTTATGAGCTGGCTTTCAAAAAACTTCAGAGAGTTGCAGAGGAAGGATGAGTGGAATGTTAGATGAAGCCATCTATGCCAAATGTGGTTACACTGATTGATGATATATCATAGTGTGGGAGAAATGTCACATGAGACACTTTCCACTCCCATTCCTGCTCTTCTATTATCAATTATGCTTGGTAAATATTAATTACAAGTAGACTTTGATGCATCCGAAAGGGAGTTGCCTCTTGCCATAGTCTGCACACATCAGGGTGAGGCAATCAATTGCCTGGACCCCATGTCTATCTTGGAGAAGTAAGGACTCATTTTAAAATAGAAGCTGACAAGGAAATGGCTTCTTGATTTGCTTGGGAGAACAATCAGTACTTAACTGACTTGTTCACTTCCACCAAATGGAAGCCCTGAAAAACTGATTTGGACTGGTATAACTCCCACTGTAAGGTAATGTGCATTGTCTAGAGATGTTGGGGAATCCCATCTGGATTTGAGCAAGAGTAAATGGCTCTATTGGACTGGCTTTATTCTATGTGTATGAAATCTATTGTTTGCATCTCCTACTTAAGAGAGAGCAGAGGTGATATTCAAATCTAAACTTTTGAACCTCCAGAGTATAACAAGGTCATGTTAATCCTTCCCAGAAGCCATCCCCTTGAATCCAAAGTTTCAAAGTTAGGAAATGGTTAAATACAAATACACACAGACTTGGAGAGTGTCTGCTTTCCCAAGAGAAGAAAAGAGCCTGCTTGTGGACATAGACTTGTAGACCTGCACTCCAAATAGAAAAAGGCTGAAACAGCTCTACCTGGAGATCTGTGATATTTCCTGGTCATGTCCCATTGAAGTAGCAAACAGGTCCCAACCTACTTAATTTCTGAAATCAGACAATATCAGCGTAGTATTGCGGTCATAGGTTATGATTGTTGATATTCCTGGGGTTGGAAGTACAATCAGAGTTCCCGAGTTTATATTTCTATTTCTGGTTACATGGATTGTATAGTTCCCTTGCTACAACAGCTCCACCTGTTGTCGGTCTGTTTCCAGCAGAATTGTGCTGGTTACTACCTAAAAAGCCTTTCATGGCTTAGGTCCAGGATTTCTGACAGGCCATATCTGCACAGGCCCTAAGAACCTCAAGAGAGGCTCTCCTCAATTTCACCAATTTCACAGATACAGCTGGTGTAAGGTAAGACCTTCTTGGTGTCTACCCCAGGCTCTGGCAGTCCCTTCCTGGGGAAGCTCAAATGTTTCTTTGGTGTATTTTATTCAGAAGACAAAGTAGTTGTTGTAGTTGTTGTTGTTATTATTATTGCTGTTCCAGTAGGCATTTGAGAACCGAAGGTTGTTAAAGAAAGGGTTATTAAAAGTTGTGTTGTATTTTTTTCAATTATGTTGATTTTTTCAAAACTATTGTTTATCATTTGTAATGGTACTTTTTAAATAGTTTAATGTTGCTAATAGTTTTAGTCTTTTCTAGTGCTGACCTTTAATATGTTTTAATCATCTTGTATTTATTGTACTTTACTGTACAAGTTATTGTACAAAACTTATTATTGTACAAAAGTATTCTTCTTTTCTATATGAAACTACTACTCCAAAAGGTTTCCAGAAATGGAAAGGGATATACGTGAAAAATGGTCTCAGAAATGGCCTCATCCTTCCCACAGATTGAACTTTGTTCACCTCTCTTGTGGAAAGTCGATTGATCTTGCTATCTCCATGACTTTAAGCATGAGAAGGCTTCACAACATGAAAGAGTCAGTTCCTTGAAGACAAATGGGCAGTGAGAAGAACAGAGCAGCGCATGACCCAGTGCCTGGAGCCAGACTAAATTTCCCTTTTTAAAACAGACAATGGGAAACTCTATTCTGATCTTTCAGCATGAGTTCTCCCAGTTACCCTGCACTGCCGGTTGGAGGGATCAACTTCTTGTAACCTCTTATGTTATAATAAAGTTGTGCATCATAGTTTAAATGAATAAACTCTGTGGCAGCAGTCATCAAATTCAGCATGGATCATTAGCAAGGGAAGATCAATAATTGCAAAGGTTGTGGCATGGGAAGTTTGAAAAAGAAAGATAGAAACCATGTCATATTTGATGCCTTTGATATCCTCCCTGCCTGCCCTTGCTGTGGTTACTTCCATTGCATATAAATGCATATATGTATTAATATAGCATTTATGAGATACAGCACTGGATAAGAAACTAACCACAAACTCTCTTGTTTTGAAGTTTTCACTTTCTTCGGTTGGACAGAAATCCAGACTTTAAGCACAGGAAGACAAAATACCTGGTTTTGTTGTTTTCAAATATATAGTTCTGGGCTTGCAGTGCCAATGTGAAACAAAATAATATATCATTCCTCCAGGCACAATTTCCTCCAGGGAATTTTATTGATGATGTCAGATATTTCACAGTGAGAGCTACAGATTACATGTTGTTTGGAGGTTTTGTTGTGGTTGTTTTTACTTTGTAAAGGAACAAGAAGGTAGATGAGATTCAAGGCCTGCTGTAGGTTACTGGAATGATTGTCAGACCAAAGTAATGTACTGTCACTTCTTATTTGCTGATATCTTCTTGACTTTTCAAAGCAAGATTCTGGATCATGCCAAACATCTATGAAATGCTAACAGCTTTTATCTGTGAGAATACTGTGAGAATGAAAATCCTGGTCTTCTTATTAAAGGAACCTGGACCAAGCAGGTTCCAAGCAAAACCCTTTCTCCTCGTCTTCCTTTTTATTTTTTGAGAAAAACTTTTTTTTCTGCTGCTGCTGCTGCCGCTGCTGAAAGAAATAGAAATAGTGCTCCCAGTGTGTGTTGCAGTAGGGATGTAAATCTTTATGTATTGCATTCTCACAAGCCAGAACTGAGAACTGTAAAAGTCTTCACTAGGTAAGATTACAGTATGATTTTTGTTTTTGGCATATTTCGTCCAGTCCTCACTTTTGTGGAAAAGGCAGGATAGATAATGATAAGGATAATGATAGCAGCATTTTATGCTGATGATAGCAACATTTTAGCAGTTTTGTGAAAGTTTCATTTCTCTTAAAATCTTGTACTGGGGACAAAAGCTTGTATTTTTTATGTTGAAAGAGAGTCTTTTACACAAATTTCCCTCCAAATGAATTTTTCACATAAAGTCCCAAAACATGAAACATTCTTACATGGTTGACTATTATTTCAATGAGGTTTCACAATCTGGCGAGACATTTTTTCTCATTTAAGGATGAGAACATCCCCAGAATGCAATGTGCCTGCCACCCAGATCACAAAGGATACATCTGAGGAACCACCTTTCAACGTACGGGTACTTCTGGGTGCTATGTATCATGACTCCAACAACATCAGAGGCAGGGCCATAGTGGGACATAAAACCTACCATAACCCAAAGCTGGCCTTACATGCTGTTGTTTTACATACCTTCCACCCTAAAGATTCAGTGTTGGTTGTTTCAGGACCTATCTGGGCCTTTGTTCACTTTGTTCTTGAACAAAAAGTACCCTGCAGTGTCTCCCCCTCCCCCTGTCCTTCACTGGGGACCTAAGGGACATTGGTGCTAAAGCAATGCTGTTTTCAATAACTGGTTTTATTAATTGGGCAGTGTTGCACAGAAGAAGGAAATAAATTGCCATTAGTCGGTCTGCAAAGGCCTCTAAGTGGTCATCTGGTAAGGTGTAGGCATACAGCCTGGCATCGGGGCCAAGGGACCTGCTTTGGTCAGACCCCATAGGGAATATGTTATCCAGTTCTGGGCACCACAGTTCAAGAAGGATATTGGCAAGTTGGAAAGTATCCAAAGACACCAAAATGATAAAAAGTTTGAATAGTAAGCCTTATGAAGAGAAACATAGGGAGCTGGGTATGTTTAGCTTGGAGAAGAGATGACTGAGAGGTTATATGATAGCCATCTGTGTACCTTGTAGAAGACGGAGTAAGCGAGTTTTCTGCAGCTCTAGACACTAGAAAAAGAACTAAGGAATTCAAAAAAAGATATTCCACCTTAACATTAGGAATAACTTCTTTAAGGTAGTTGCTGTTTGACAGTAGACTGCTTTGTAGGGTGGTGGATTTTCTTTCTTTGAGAGTCTTTAACTCTCCAAAGATTTGGTGGCTATTTTCAGCAGTGTGTATTCTAAGTTTCAGTGATTCTATGACCTGTTGTTGTTGTTGATGTTGTGTGCCTTCAAGTCATTTCCAATTTATGGCAACCCTAAGGTAAACCTATCACAGGGTTTTCTGGGGCTGAAAGTTTGTGATGTGCCCAAGGTCAACCACTGGGTTTCTACGGCCAAGCAGGGAATCAAACACTGGTCATAGTCCAATACGCAAAACACTACACAGTGATGGCTCCCTTCTATGACCCATACCTCAAGTCAGTTCTGCACTGGTAGGAAGCCTCACTGCAGTTTTGTGTCTGTGAATATGGAATTTGGTGTGAAACCTGATGTACCCATCACTTGTTTCTCATCATTTTATTTCTAGTGAATGCATAGAGATAGACCTAGAAGCAACATTTTCAATGCTTTCAATGGCAAAGGAGATGGGGCAGGTGTGCTCTCTGCTCCTAGAAATTCAGAAAGTATGTCCCTGCTTCTGAAATCTGTAAAAAAAATTCTCATGCCCCTCACAGAATTTCTATTTCCTTTTTTGGCCCTTTTGGATCCCCAGCCCCCAAGAATGTTGTAATAAAAATTCCTGTCAGAAGTTCTAGCACAGCACTATTGTTTTTGTTCCAGCTTGACTTATTTTTAGTTCTCAGTGGGATAATGAGACCTGTAACCATGATACTTTGTTCTTCCTACGTGCCTTATTTTTAGCTCTCAGTGAGATTATGAAACTTATTACAAAGATATTTTGAAATTACAAGCCCTGTTTCTTCGTAATCAATACCAAAATGCTGTTCTAATATAATATAACATTGAACTGAGATTCACACCCATGAATTAACAAACAATTGGGGGAGCTAATGGAACCCAAACATTACTAAAAAGAAAATATTTGTTGGGAAACCTTGACTTCCTGTGAAACAGTCCCAATTATGTCATTTATGCAATTTAAATCTATGCCTGTTTATTCTCAAATTTTATTTATTTTTTTAAAACAAACAAACAAAGAAACAAGTAAAACCCCTTCCATTCTTCTTTTCTACCCAATTTACTTTGTTGCTGGTTATGTTCTGGTGACAGACATATGTGGGTAAGAGAGATGTAGGAATGAAATATTTTCCACTTCTGATTTATGATACAGTAGCCCCACATATAAAGCAAGGACAGAGAAAAGGCAGAACTGCTTAACACTTTCTTTGCTTGGTCTTCTCTCAAAGGGAAAATGGTGCTTGATTTGGGGGGAAATGGGGCAAATGATGTGGTAAGGGAAATGCAGCACAGAATATGTTAAGAGGTAGGTCAACAATACCTGGCTACTCTAAATGAATTCAAGTTTCCAGGCCATTAAAAAAAATTGGCAGAAGCAATTTCAGAACCACTGGCAATAATCTTTGAAAATTCCTGGAGAACAAGAGAAGTCCCAGAGGACTGGTGGAGGGAAAATGTTGTCCTCATCTTCAAAAAGGAAAGGAAAAAGAACCCAAATAAATACTGCCCAGGCAGCCTGATCAATACCAGGAAAGTTGCTAGATCCAATCATTAAACAGACAGTCTGTAAGTATCTAGAAAGGAATGCCATGATCACTGAAAGCCGACATGGGTTTCCCAAATACAGGTCATGATAGACTAATCTTATCTTTTTTTCTGATAGAGTTACATGCTTGGTAATGAAGGGAATCCTGTGGATGTTGCATATCTTGATTTCAGTAGGGTCACTGATAAGGTCACCCATGATATTATTGCAAACAAGCTGATACAATTTGGGCTTGACAACTCTACTCTTATGTAGATTTGTAATTGACTGACTGACCAACCCAAAACGTGCTCATCAATTGTTGTTCTTCATCCTTGAGAGAAGTGACTAGTGGTTCTGTCCTGGATCCAATGCTATCCAACTTCTTTATCAATTACGTGGATGATGGCAAGACTGAAAAGAGTAGCATATTTTTCTGTATTATTTCATTCGGAGGCGGAGGGTTGCATTAAACAAAAAGTGTGCCAAACCCAGTGTACTCTAGGCAACGAAACCCATGTTTAATGTGCAAAAGCATAGTGTTTGCAAGCAACATGTTCACAAAAAAAGTTCCAAAATGTAAAAAGCCATCAAATATTGTTAAAAAAAAAAAAAAACCTTTCATAATCTCACATAGAAGGAAGAAAACTTTTTTTTCTTTTGTTCTTGCGTGCAAGAATGATATAAGCAAAGATTTCCATCCTAATGGATAAAAAACTAGAAGGAAGCCACATGAGAAAATGAGTTTAAGCTGAAACTGGTGTGATGTTTCTTCAAATGGACCCTGATACACAAGTGATTTGGAGCAGAACCTTTACAGATCACTTCATTCTAGAACACAAAGTTAACTTCATTACATTTAATTTAGAGCAGTGTTGCTCTAGGGAGAATACTAAATGATGGTATGTATACTGTGGTCCTAGGAACAAAACCTCAGCTAACAGACTGTGCACAAGGGAAATCCATGCAGTTACTCTTTCTGTTATAGCAGGATGGAAATGCTGTTAAGTGTGTTCCATCAATCAGAGCTGCCTTTTGTCTTAGTTTGATATATCCATCAGCAATCCCGCATGTTTTTTTTTTTTTACTGGAGATGGAAAACTCTAATATAAGTCTAAGAATGATTTTCAGACTGAGAAAGGCACATAGTTAAAAATGCAGGAAACATATTCTGGAGTAGCTGTGTTGGCCATACAGCAAAATACAACAGAATACAACAAGTTCTATAATCCACAAAGAGTAATACTTCTATTGGTCAACCAAAATGCAGAAAATGCAGCATGTGGGGTTTCAAAGCTTCACCGGTTTCGTCATCAGACAAAGGTGTTAAAATTATACAGGAGAGAAAAAGGGAAGATATTAAAGTAACAGGCCTACATTCTGTCTCAGATGTTACTCCATTGTCAGTTAAGATGGCATTGACAGATCTCAGTGCAGACAGGCAGGCAAACATTCTAAATAAAAATTGCATGTTAGATCTGTCAGTGAACAAATCCCAATGCCCCTCCTCCTCCTTGGTATCAAAACCACCTTGACATTTTCCTTATAGGCTCGTCTTGCTGACAGCACCAGGGGCTTTTTTAAAAGAATAAAATCTGGTCCATCTATAAACACATAGAGCCTAGTCTCCTCCTTCTCTCCTGATTCATCTTGCAGAAAAAACATCCTTGCTTCCTCTATTAGAAGAAATTGTCCTGGCCACATCTCCATTTAAAGCTTTGGACTTGAAGATGATCCAAACAGGGCAGGTCTCCCAGACGCATGGCCACCTGGTGATAGGCAGTGAAATATAGACTGGCAAGAGGCCCAGGTAATTCACCCTGTCAAAGAAATGGTAAGGTCAGGGATGAATTTTAGCCTTAACCATAGATAAGTAGGATAAGTCCCATTTTGGATTAGGGGTTTGCAAATAATAGCATGTAACCTAGTTTGTACCTCATTGTGACTCTTTTGTTTCTGAGTCGGTGCACAACAAAATTTGCATAAGATCACACTGTGTTATTTTTAAGGAAAGGGAAATAATTGTTTCACCAGTGCAGGTAGTCCTAAAAGAGGTTTCTGGTTTTTTTCTTCTTCTACAAAATAAATAAAGAATTTGTGGTCTTGTGTCACCTTTAATTTTTGCAATTTGGCATCTCCATGAGATTGGAATGTAGTGTGTGCACTTTCTCATCCAACCATGGAAAACGAGTCACCACCAACTAAATATCTGGCTTCCTTTAAAAAGAAATTACTCAGCATGTAGAATCTTATGTCTTCATATGAATAGAGAAACAAACCACTGCTGAGTCAGAAAAAAATGCTTATTTTTCATGCTTCCTTGGAGTCTTGCACTTTCAACTCTTCTTGTAAGCTTTCCAAATCGTTCTCTTTAAATTAATGAGGTAATATGCATCTCCTAATCTGTGTTCAACCATGCCTTAGGGATGAGGGTCAGAGGACTTTTTAACATATTAAGAGAATGGGTAGTCACCCAGCTAATAAAGCACTCACCCTGGTATCCCACACACAATGTTTGTTGTATAATGATTAGGTTTGCCAGAAGAGAAAGCATTGCCTACTCACAGAGAAAAAAATAATTTGCTCCCTGAACTCCCACTTGGTAATAAAATTTTGAACACCATTGCCCAGGAGCAAGCCAAATATAACAAGGTTAGAAATACAATCGGCAGAAGGTGTTATGTGGAAAATGTGACCCTGTATGAAAGCTCCCTCCCTGCCCACAATGTGCTTTAGGGACTACATTTATATTTGAAGGGGAAGGGAATGTAAAATCAAATAATGATAACATTTTATCACTTGGAATAAAGTAGTGTTGCCATCTCGCCACCTGGACACCCAGCATGCAACTGAGTCGGCAGACTTGGGATGGATGGGTTAATCTGTTCCTGCTCTACAGCACTTTGGCTCATATTCACACATTTGACTTTTTTCATCCATTTTCTCCATTCCTTTGCAATTTATTTGAATACAATCAAGAAAAGTAACACTTTCTCTAACATGTGCATTCCTGCATGCATTTTTAACCCTAATTGGGCATAGGGAAGGCATTACAACCATTTCAGGTAAGTCCTAAAGTGAATCTGTTTGATTTGCATTAGTTAGTTTAGTTAGTTAGTGTTGCATTAGTTCTGAGCACTATCATACCATTTTGAATATGGAACACGTTTGAATATGGAACACGTTAGCTCAATCTGAAATGATTATGACAAATTCTGACTGGATGTGAGGGGAGACAGTGTGTCTCCAATAGCACCATATATATGGACAATACCATGGTGGTGTGATAGGAAGTAGAAGGAGATCTGGACTTTGCTCTAGCTTCAAAGAAATCTCATAAGAATTGCTCAGTCCTTATGAGGAGGGATGGGATGGAATGGCTTGTTAACTTGCACATACTCAGCTCTCCTGAACAGTTTTGTGCTCTTTTGCTAGACCTAGCAGGTAGTAGCAGGCCTAAGCCCATTTTAGATTCTAAGACAGAGACAAATTCTTAGCAGTGAACAGCCTGACACAAACACACACTCTCATTTAGGGTCCTCTTCCACTGCTATGCTAAGCAGAATACTAGGCATGCCACATATCAGGTAAGAGGTGGGCAGGATTGCAGAGACTAGACCAGAGAAGGAATAACTTGGCAAGATTGGCCATGCTTGGTTTCTCTCATCTCTGATAGAAGCTTTAAGAGTCCACATTCAGACTTAAAGTTGCAAGCTTTTCCCCAGAGACAAATTCCAAGTCTGATTTGATAGAATGTATGCAAACACAGATACAGACACACATCAGGCTAGCAAAAGTGTCTTTACTAGAAAATGGTTGCAATTTATTTTGAGAGTTACTGCTGAAGCATCACCAACATTATCAAGAAAGGATGGTTTCCTAGAGAGATAATGGGACAGACTAGGATTTTCATCGTACAGCAGAAACAATGAATAGCAGCAGCTCTGCAGTGGTCGGGGGTGAAATATTGAAATTCTGTCATGTCTGTGCATTTGCCTGTTTATACACTAAGCTGGGGGTAATTTATACGTGCTCTAAAGACTGTTAAGAACATCAACAAGTGTAAGTGAGAATCAGGTCCTACTGTGTCTATGTTTGTCCTTTAAGACTTTAGCTAGAAACGCTGTAACTTAGATTTTGAAAGGCTGAAGTATCATCTGAAACAGAAATAGTTGAAAAAGAAATGTAGAAGCCTGGGTTTCAAATATTTGAACCACAAAATATGTCATTACAAGGTACCTCTGGAAGATTCTCTTGGTGCATGTTTTGCAATTTTATGTTATTATCTTGTCTCCTACTTGTTTCAGTCCTTCTTGCCCTTAAAGAAATGTCTAGTGAAGACACAAAAGAGTACAGACAGTGTCCTACTTTATCAAAGTTCAGGTGTCCAGAGTGTATGAGTTAAGGTCAGGAGACTAAGTTGCATATTGGAAAAAAGCATTGTCAGTAGCAAGAGATAAAGCAGGACAAGAATGTTGTTGGACAGAGCTACAAGTTCAGAAGTTATCTGTAGTCAAGTCATTCAATAACCCAGAAGTCATAAATCCAGAACAAGGGAACCATGACAAACACTGAGACCCAGGAAAATTGTTGCTGTCAATAATGAGCTGGGGTTCTTATCTGCCTGTTACAAGCAGAGATGTTTAGACACATCCAGATCCTCAGCTGTATTTAATGATGGCATCCTTCAGCTGTGCTCTTACCGAGCCCATGATTGTAGCTTCATACTGCATCTGAAAGAAAGAAGTTGGCTTAGATGTCTGTGTCTTTGGTTGGAAACAGAGGTCTTCTCCTTCTCCTGCTCTGATTCTGAACTGATCTTTTGGACAGAAGGAGGGCTTGTCTGGTCTTCAGGCATCTTCTCCAGGTCTGCTTCTTCTTCCTTTTGTCCAGAAGAGCTTGGGAGTCCCCGGGAGGATGCCAGTAAGGGCAACAGCTGAAATCTCAGAAAATTTATGTGCTGCTCCAGGTCTGCTTGAAGGAGGTTAGTTTGGTTTTTGCATTTGAGAAAGTTTAAAGACCATGCAGCCATATCCACTCATTCCCAGCTGGCATTAGGATTGCCTGATTCAGTGTGTGTATGTTTGTTGTACTTGACCAACACTAATGCACCGAAAATAAGAGGAAGACGATGAAGAGAAAGATGTTGGGTGGATGCACTTGGATCCATCATGTCATTTGATACAAGGCAGGAGTAGGTTGTCAGCATCACAGCTCAAGAGACTTCTTCTTTTTGAAGCCCTGGCAATCACAGTGCAGAACCCAAAGTCTGACAATTAGCCTATGCACATGACTTCAACTACAAGGGACAGCAGCAACTGTTGTGTCTACTGACACATTTTGCTGTCAAAAACTTTTTTTTTTTCATTTGCTGTATTTTCCTAACTTGGGAGAAGAAGGAGACACAAGAAGGTCTTGGGTGCTGTTGGGCATCCTGAAGACCACACTTTGCCCATTCCTGCTTTAAGATCAGTTTTAGATTCATAGAGTGCAAGTGTTTGTTGCTATTTGCCATCAAGTTCTGTTTTTTTTAAAAAAGAAAAGAAAAAGGCAGTGGTAGAGGTGGAGGTGGAGCAAGAGGAGGAGAAGAAGATTGAACACTTTGGGCAGTCCCAGCTTTACCTTTATCTTTACCAACCTTATGGGTTAGTGAGATGGTCATGTTGTCTAGAGTGGATTCATCAGGAATATCACTGGAGCTAAGAGATTCAACTTTTACTGGGTCACAAGCTATGTTACTGATCCATACTTCTAAGATATATTGTGAGGTAGAGCCAAAGTAATATTGGGTCTTTGTCACAATCCAGACTTATGCCTGGTTTGTGCATTGCAGGATTACTTTAGAGTTCAGGGGCCTTGGCCAGGCCTTCTATTTTGTCATATGGATTTTTCACTCCTCACTAAGTTCCATTTTTGGGCTGTTACTTCCAAAACTTTACAGTATTTGGGTCTGCCAGGTGTTAAATTTTGTTCCAGATTCAGTCTGGTTCTACAGCCTTTGTCATGGGCCTGGATGAAGAATCTATCCAGTATATTGGATATCAGAGATCTTTGGCATAGAAAGGATATATTTGGCCTCTTAAGAGTTGAACTATATTTTTACTAATGTTATATTTTCCAGAGTTTAGATTTTGTCTGGAAAGGTGGTAGGTCCTGATTTAAGGCCATAGTATGGTTTACTGGGTGGCATGCCATGCCTGGAACTGCTATTTTGGGGCTCAGCTAGGGTTGAATGATCAGGCCACAATGGAGTAGCTCAGGAAAAGAGGTCTTCTTGCCTTTCTTGTTTAGAGAATGCAAAGGGCCTCCATTCAGCATATAATGATCATTCACCTGGATGTAATGACTGGGGTTTGTTGAAGGCCAAGTTCCATATTCTACAGGCTCTGCATGATCTTAGCATCATTCAGACCAAATGGTGGGGTATAACTTTGGAGTGGTTCACCATTTTGCCTCACTAATTTGGGAAGGGTAAGTGTGACCAATGTTGCATTGACAAGGCATTCAGGAGGGTTAACAGGGGAATTGGTAATGCCCAAAATAGGGGAGTGGGTGACTTTCTTCCACATTTCAATATAGCATTTCAGCTCTACAGAGTGGATGATATTCTTTTATCTAAGAAAAGAAAAGAAAAATAATATATTGTTGCTGTGGGATTTGCAACAAAGGGTGATGGTCTTTTTGATCAGCCTAGTGGGAGAAAGGGACTAAGCAGATATTTGTCTGTCATAGAAATCTAGAGTTGGAAGAGACCACACAGGCCATCCAGTCCAACCCCCTGCCATGCAGCAACAGCCTCAAATCAATCCTGACAGATGGCCATCAAGCCTCTGCTTAAAAACCTCCAAGGAAGGAGACTCCACTACACTCCGAGGCAGCAGATTCCACTGCCGGACAGCCCTGACTGTCAGGAAGTTCTTCCTGAGGTTCAGGTGGAATCTCCTTTCCTGCAGCTTGAATCCATTGCTCCTTGTCCTGGTCTCTGGAGCAGCAGAAAACAAGCCCTCTCCTTCCTCTACGTGGCATCCCTTCAAATATTTAAACATGGCTATCATGTCCCCTCTTGACCTTCTCTTCTGTAGACTAAACATACCCAGCTCTCTAAGTCTATCCTCATAGGGCATGGCTTCCAGGCCTCTCACCATTTTGGTCACCCTCCTCTGGACTTGCTCCAGCTTGTCAATATCCTTCTTTAATTGGAGTGCCCAGAACTGGACACAGTATTCAAGATGGGGTCTAACCAAAGCAGAGTAGAGTGGTACCAGTACCTCCCTCGATCTAGACACCATACTCCTGTTGATGCAGCCGAGAATTGCATTGGCTTTGTTGGCTGCCACATCACACCGCTGACTCATGTTCAGCTTGTGGTCTATGAAGACACCTAGATCCCTTTCACACGTACTGCTATCCAGCCACGTGTCCCCCATCCTATATTTCTATATTCTATTTTTTCTACCTAAGTGTAGGACCTTACACTTATCTCTGTTGAATTTCATTTTGGTAGCCTTGGCCCAGATCTCCAATCTATCCAGGTCATTTTGAATTTTGATCCTGTCCTCTGGCGTATTAGCAACCCCTCCCAATTTGGTATCATCTACAAATTTGATGAGCATGCCCTCTATTCCTTCATCCAAGTCATTGATAAAAATGTTGAACAGCACTGGGCCCAGGACAGAACCCTGTGGCACCCCACTTATCACTTCTCTCCAGGATGAAAAGCAGCCATTCGTGATCACCCTTTCGGTTCGGTCGGTCAACCAACTACAAATCCAACTAACAGTAGCCCTGTCCAGCCCACATTTTACTAGCTTCTTTGCAAGAATGTCATGGGGGACTTTGTCAAAGGCCTTACTGAAATCGAGATATGCTACATCCACAGCATTCCCTTCATCTATCAAGCTAGTAACTCTATCATAAAAGGAGATAAGATTAGTCTGGCATGACTTATTTTTGAGAAATCCATGTTGACTTCTCGTGATTACCGCGTTGCTTTCTAAATGATTAGAAACTGACTGCTTAATGATCTTCTCCAGGATCTTTCCGGGTACTGATGTCAGGCTGACCAGGCGATAATTATTTGGGTCTTCTTTTTTTCCCTTCTTGAAGATGGGGATAACATTTACTCTCTTCCAGTCTGCTGGAACTTCTCCTGTCCTCCAAGATTTCTCAAAGATTATAGCAAGCGGTTCCGAAATGACCTCTGCTAGCTCTTTTAATATCCTAGGATGCAATTCATCTGGCCCTGGAGACTTGAATTCATCCAATGTGGGCAGGTATTCCTGTACCACCTCTCTACCTATTATGTGCCTCATTTCCTCTGCCTCCTCCCCTGCTCCCCAACCGCCAGGTTGAGTGCTTGTATCCTTCTGGGAAAAAACTGAGGCAAAGAAGGTGTTAAGTAGTTCTGCCTTTTCTCTTCTCTTTTCTCTTCTTCATTGGTTTTTGTTCTCATCTCTGAAGCAGCAGCAAACAAGCTTATTGTATCTTCTACATGACAACCCTTTGGATATTTAAAAATAACTATCACATCACTTCTTATCCTTCTCCAAGTTAAACATACTATGGAAGGTAGTAGGGGGATGAAAATAGCAGATATGGTGAATACTTCTTGGTGAAGGAGAGGGCTCTAGAACTGTCTCTTGAACTGTCATGGGACCTGGAAGGGGGAGACTAAATTCCTAAGGAGACTACCCTTGGGGCTGCCCTGGAGTCTTGACCTCCACTTTAAGTCTTATACTTGAGGATATGGTTCTTTGGGTCTGTCTTCTAGTTGATGGCTAGATTGGGAGCAACACAGCTATTGGATTGCCCTCAGGGCTCAATTGTTTTGACCAGAGGGAGGCTGAAGAGGAAGTCAAAGGGTGATGCCTTCCTTAGTCAATCTCACATTAGGCCCCCCTCCCTTCCTGTTCCTCTCCAGGTTCTTGTCTCTAAATAGGTTTTAGGTTAAATGGAGTGGTCCTTATTCAACCCAGCTTTTTCTGTCTCTTCTCATTATTCCATGGCTGGTCCTCAGATCACTTTTGGGACAGACTAAGGATAGTACAATCAATAGGATCAACCATGGGAAGAAAACTTGTTGCTCCTTAAGGAAGTTTGTTCAAGGTCAGATCAGCAATGTCCTATTTGTGAAGCTGATGAGCTTTCAGCAGCATAAAGAATTCTTACTAACTCTCCACCCACAAATGTTCTAGCATGTTTATTGATAGCTAGAATGAATGTGATACTAATTTTCACAGAAGTATTTTTAGTGCTGAGATTAAATCACTTCCTGTATAACTTTTAGCCTCATTCTTTTAATAAAGAGTTAGATGAAATGTTAAGTGCAGGTAGCAATCAGCTTGAAACAATACAGGAACAAACAAGTGGATGACATGTCATGTCCCATGCTGTACTGAATTGTTTCCAGGTTGTCCTGCAATACAATTTATATCTTTCAAATATAGGGAGTCAGTGGCTTAGTACAACATCTATAAATCAATCAAATGGTCAAGAGTGTCTAACCAATTAAGTAAGTATGTTAACTTGACTTCAGGGTTATAAATGAGGTTTAAGCATTGTGCCTTGTTTTGAAGTATTCTCGACCCATTTCTTGATGAATAAAATTGATGGAGTGCTCTGTCAAACACAATATTCATTGACTGACTAAACCCCAGCTTTAATAAAGAAACTGTAGCAGATAGTACTTGTTATGCAGGAATTAATTTAATGGTGAAAATACAATTCTCTTCCCAGGTTGAACAGCTCTGATTGAAGGATGGATTTTTCAGGTAGACCAGGGAAAGGGCAGGATGATGCCAGCATGGCTTCAGATACCATGCAGATGTTTTGGGGAAGGACTCACAGTATTTAAACCTGTGTTGCTCCCCACTCAGGCTTCTATGTTTCTGATGGCTTCCCTCCTCTCATTTAATTCTGTAGAGGAATGGCTGGTTACCTCTGTGGGCTACATAGAAATTTTTGATCATCACATCATTTGGTTCGGTAGATTTTTCATTTACTCTGAACTGGCAAATCCTGATGTCTTGACTTAAGTTTAGGGAAGCTGTCATATTATATTTAAAATGATAAGGTCATATTTGTAAGGATCATGAAGGTTGGTTTAGAGAGGAACTACTCTAGTGTGTACCACTAAGGGAGGCCAACTCAGAGATTTGCCATACTATGGCTATCGGACTTAGATGCTAGATATGGATGGCTTACCAGAACCTGCATGGAGCTGTGAAACACTGTGAGGAAATAGCCATGGATAGACTGCTCTCCTAATCTATGACAATGCAATCCAAGAGTAGGGACCAAATATATATTACTTCCTCATACCCTGGGCAGGGTGGTACTTGTTCAAAAGAAAAGAGACTAATTAGACTCAGGAACAGGCTTTCTGGAACTATTTTTCTTTCTGTGTACTTTTTTAACCAGAGCAGAGTTATATAAATGTGGCCCATAGTTGAAACCAAATGGCCTGCAAAGGCCATGTAGTCCAATCCACTGCCATGCAGGAATACACAACTAAAGCATTCATGTAAGGTGGCCATCCAACATTTATATAAAGACCTCTAAAGGAGGAGAGTGCACCCTCACAAAAACAGAGGTGCTCTATTTCATTGTTGAGCATTTCTTATAATAACTATTGTCTTTCTAGTGTTTAGGTGGCATCTCTTTGCTTGCAATTTGAATCCGTTGGTTTTTGTTCTCATCTCTGAAGCAGCAGCAAACAAGCTTATTCTATCTTCTACATGACAACCCTTTGGTTATTTAAAAATAACTATCACATCACTTCTCATCCTTCTCCAAGTTAAACATACCCAACCCTAAGTTGTTTCTCATAAGACTTGATTTCCATTTAAACGTCTCATTTAAATTTCTCTCTGAATTTTGGAGTTCTAAATTTCCTTAATTACACCTTAGGACAAATATAATAGAAAGTCCTCACTGTGCCTTTTCTATTTTTTTTAATTTATTTTCAGTTTTTCCTTAAGGCAACTTTTTAAATCCCTTTAGGTCACCCACAACTTTTTGTTCCTTTCCCTTGTGCTTACAGATTCATTTAGATTGGTGGTATCTCCCCATGGTTTACTCTCTTTATCTGGGTCCCCAGATCTTCTGTGCATCTTTTTCAGGATCTTGAAAGGGATGACGTATGAAAGTGAGAGGAAGATAATTTGTGTCTATCAGTTTACATGCATGCTTTTACATTTCATGTATGAATTCCATCCTAATTACTTTATCACAAAAAAAGAAGGAAGGCATTCATCTCCTAGAGCCAAGAATGTAAACATCATTAGATCTGGTAGAGATCAGAGTGGGAGAACATTGCAATGACCTAAATATTTATTTTACATGCAACCTCCTTTTATGTTTCCAATTAATTTTGGAACACAGTGGCTTGGAATAACATTCATAATTGTAGTTGACCTTTTAGATTGAAAGAGAAGCTTCTCTAAGAGACAAGACCTTCCCTCACTCCTTGAATTCCTGCAAGTAAGAGACAATATTAATTGGAGAAAGTAGATTACTTTTGTTACATGCTTTAATTACAGACAGAATGTACAATACAGTCGTATTCAGTAAATTATGAGGCATCAGTCAGAAATAAGATGAGCTGAAAAATAATATAACAGTGACAGTTTGGAGTTGACAGGTCTCTAGAGAACTGAATTTTGTCTGGCTACACCCTACACTGTGGTCTCTTTCACAATACATTGTTACATAATACACAATGCATTTTGCTTCTGTTTAGCAACTATGGATCCATCCTATAGAATACTGGGATTTGTAGTTTGGTGGAGTACTGAGAATTTCCAAAAATTTGATTCTCATTAATTTCAGATCTAGTGTATATATGGCACCCTATGAATTTAGACTGCACTTTGTTTTTTGTCTCTGTAAGAGATTATGACCTCACCTGTGGTGGAGAGAAGAATATCTGTGAGTAGCAATGAAGATCCTGCAGGAGGTGACTAAAAAGACAAGTAGCTCTTACACTCAAGAAAAATGTGGGCATATTAAGGCATTTCTGCTTTCACAACATTCTGCTCATTGCTGGGAAATCTGAGATCCATCAAGTTGAGTAGCCCATGGGATCAAAGGAATAGATACTCTGTGGAAAGGTCAATGATTTGTTTACAGCTCTCCTGGCTTTGTGTCAAGCAGCAGAGTGGAAAAAATTGCTTTTATGTACAGTTCCACATAAATCATCTTAGCTAAATCAATCTTGCCAACTTTATAAAACACATAATGAAACCAGCCTTAGAAAGACCCACTCATCAAGGGAAGGGGCTCCCAGGAGCAAGAGGGGCAGAGCTTTGATCTCATAAATATCTCAGAGTTTTGAAGCATTGAAGGAGATTTATTTTTATTTTTTCTGGAACTCTGTATTATTGATTTATATAATGGCTTCATTAAGATTATTGTATATTCCCACAAGTACATATCCCATTCCTCTTGCCCATCTCCAGTACAAATGTAAATATCTGAAAAACAAAGAAAGCTTTTAAAAATGACCAAGTCTTGTGATGGAGGAGAAAATCCCACAAACAATCAGAAAATGCAGCAATGATGCCTTAAATACTGCCAGGAACCTCCATCCTCCTTTATTTACTGCCTGTCAAAACTTTCAGAGACAGAGCTTCTGATAATAAACAGAAAGGAGAGCATTCTCCTTCATTGTCATACTTTGCAATGAAGTGGTGGCCTACACTCAAAAGAGAGAGAGAGAAAAAGAGAGAGAGAGAGAGAGAGAGGGAGGGAGGGACCTATTGGAAGTATATTGTATTAATTTGCTTTTTTAATTAAAAGAACTTATACCCAACCCATCAGGGCAGTTAAGTAGGTTGCATTCTACCATTTGCCCTTTTATAGTCTAACTCTATAATCCCTTGGAGAAGAACTGACTTCTGATCTCTATTCCTTTTGCTTGCACAAAGATTCATGCCCCTCAACCCTCTAACAGCAGGAAAGGTTTCTAAAAAAAGGGGCAAACTCAATGAATTGAGTCTCTCCTGTTCCCTGACCATGCTCCCAATACAACCATCACAATCAGAAGCAAATAATAAAACTAAACAGAACTGTGGAGGAAGACCAGCAAATATTGTCCCTTCCTTCCATATTACCCATCAGAATTTAGCATATGTCAGGCACTCCGTAAATTCCAATTGCAAATTTTTTGACTGGTCTGTCTGCCTAGAATCCTCTCTCCTAATTGGCAGCGCCTTTTTAGGGTCTTGGGCAAAGTCTCCCAGTTTTTCCACCTGAAATTTTTAACTTGATGATTCCAGGGATTGGTTTTGGCAATTTCTATATATAGAGTAGGAACTTTACCCACCAATTCTGTATTTCTTCTTCATTATAAAGAATTAATTCATTCATTCTAAAATAGTGACTTAAAATACAACTACTTATTGTATGCATGCACAGATCTCGTCCTTTAGAAGATGTTTAGTGAACTTGACATCATTTGTAATTTGTTCACAACATCAAGAACTCAGCATCATAAGCCTTGAAAGAAATTAACTGTTATTGCAATATTTTACAGTTATGATTATGATTACATATTTTATTCATTTATGTCTCACCTTTTTCCAATAGGTGTCTTACCACATGTTAAAAGCAATATAAATTAAAAATTATATAAAGAAACATCATTAAGAGGTTTAAATATAAGAGTTAGTTAAAAGACAATAAACAATAAACCATTAAAATTAATTTTAAAAACTATATATACACACACACATACAAGAAAATAGCACGACATACTATTAAAAACCAAGCTCAGTGAGCTTCCAAAAGCCTTACAGCATAAGAATGTTTTGACTTGCTAACAAGGTAAGAGGAATCTAGCTAAAGAGACTGGAGAAAATGATTTTTTATTGAGAATTGTGCAGGGATTATAATAAAAAAAAGTGTGCCAATGTATTTTGAAATCAGAGATAAAAGATGAGTCTGCACAAGAGTTTATGGTAAGTTGGACCCCCAATTTTGAGAATGATCATTACGTGGAAGTATGGGACAAATGGAGAGTAAATGTATAAAAGTTCCTTTGTACAGCTGTTTAAAAGAAATTGTGCACAAGATGATGTACAGATTGCATTTAACTCCAAAGAAGTTATCAAAAATGTCTAATAATGTTTCAAGTCTATGTTGAGGTTATCAGTGTAAGGAAGGATCAGTATAAGGAAGGATCTTTCTTCATATGTGGTAGACTTGCAAGAAAATCTCACCAGAAATTTTGTTATTGGGAATTATTAATGAAGTTTATTCCATTACATTTCCACGTGGGACTGACAGTTATCGGCATGGATGGGGGACATTAATGGCTAAAAACTTAGATTAAACATGTGGAACATAATGTTCCACAGCACTGTGCTTCTCCCCATAATACACTCCCATGGCCATTTCTTGGATGGGGAGGAGGAGACCCCCTCTCTTGAAATCTCCCTGATCTCTTTTAAGCCACTTGGTAACCTGACATAGGAAATCACTCTTTCATGGCCACATAGTTCCCCCGTGTCATCTCTTCCCTAGTTGTCTGCTTATACCCCTTAGGATAAGAAAGAGACTTGGAGGTGCCTACAGCTTAATGGAGAATTACAATTAAGCCTTATTTGGGCATCGTTGGCTCTTAGAAGAATAAGCACAAGAAGAAGAGGAGTGTATTAACCATACCCCCTCTCATTGTACATTTATATTGCTTTTGCCATGCAGAGAACAATTTCCCAAACAAGATAGTTGAACATCCACGTGAGCCAGAAATCTGCATTTGTCCTGAACTGGATTGTGTGGAGACCATTCACACACCATAGTGGATCTCCTCTTCAAAAAACTAACCTTTATATAAGGAAATGCATGAGGTAGAAAAGAAACTAGAGTATTCCACTGGATCAAATGCTTATTCAATTTTATCCATCCATTTTATTTGCTCAAATATTTGCTCTATACAGAATTTCTTGGTGGCTCAGATTCAGCAATGCTTGAACAAAGCTTTGGGTGGTATTAAGAGTTACAGATGAACAAATATTCAGTTTAAATTTTGCCCAGCTTATCCCTTTTTAAAGTTAATTTTGCACACCAGTCTATTTAAAAAGAAAGGAAAGGAAAGGAAAGGAAAGGAAAGGAAAGGAAAGGAAAGTATACATTTTCACGTGTATTGCCACTTATATACATATTTTTGTAAGCAATTTCCTACAAAGAATTAACATGATGTGTTTTAATGTTATTTTCAGCATTATATTCATTTTCTGTGTGCTTTTCTTTAACATGCAAGCATATGTTTGTTTTGATTGAAAACTTCTTCAAAAAAGAAAAGAAAAACAGAAAAGTTGTGCAAATTGAAGTACAAATGTGTTCTTTTGTTGTTGTCATTCACTTACTGATTTGTTGTTGCTGTTATGTGCCTTCAAGCCATTTCTGATTTATGGCAACCCTAAGGTTAACCTGTCACAGAGTTTTCTAGGGGCTGACAGTGTGTGATGCACTCAAGGCCACCCATGGCTGAATGGGGAATTGAATCCTGGTCTTTAGGATTGTAGTCCAATGCTAGAACCACCATCTGTCATACTTATTGATTAAGGAACTAAGAATTAAATACGTTTGTTAGTTAACTACATATCCTTCCTTGATCTTTCTGCTCTACAACTTCTTACCCTGGCGTTTTTATTATTTATTTATTTTCTTCTGTAATTGGTCTCCTGAAATGAAAGTGAGCCCAATGGGGGTGAAAATGTCCAGGCAGGATATTTTAATGGGTGAGTTCATGAATACAATCAGGGTGGGATATACTATTAAGTAACATAAGCTGGCATCATCTTAGGTAGTTTGTTTTGGGCAACATGTTAGGGTTAGAGTCCTTATTAGCTACACCTTCCAAGGCTGGCTGCACCATTAGGTTGAATAAGCCAGACCGTAAGGCAGTTGGTCTGGGGTGCCATTAAAGGACAACAGTTGCTCTGTATTATTCTACTTTGTAGTAGTAGTGCTTAGTATGTTACTCCCAGGAGAAAAGCACTCTGGAGAATTTCTACCACAGAAAAAGAATAAATTTCCATATTGTGGACCTGAGTTGGAAGGGTGCTTCAGATAGCAAAATTCTTTGGGTCTGCCCTCGATGCATTAAAGCATAAATGTGGAAAGGGTGCTAGAGGGGAGCCGACAATTAGCTACTCTCATGAGAATAACGGAGTGGAAATCGATGGAAAAACATGTCATAAAGAAGTGGTGTGAAAAGGCTCTTATTAATGAGACACTCTAAGAAACCAAGCTCCATTGTGATTACAAAATTAGGTTTATCAGATGGATACCAGCTTATGCACAAAATCCACAGCACATTTCACAAATGTGTTTTTCAAGAGGAAACACAAAAGTGATGGGTTCAGCTCCACTCCTGCCCATTATTCCTTTAGTAATTAAAGGTCACTGTAGGATTAACAGGTTTCCTAAGTGCCCAAAGAAGCATCTACAGAATGTTTGTGTGCCATCCAACTCACCTTGCAACTGGCCTATTTGGAACAAGGGGAACAAGTTGTCAAGAAGAGGAAATGCTCTAGGGACTCATACCAGCTAAAAGGCTTCTTAACAATCAGAGATCTCTCCTACCTCATTTTAAAACCTGCCATTGGCAGAACTAAAAAGGAGGGGGGAGAGCAGGAAATATTCCTATTGTTATCAAGGAAACCTCCCTACAGACATTTTAAAAAAATTCTATTCTTCCACCAAACCAACAAAATAGCTGCTCTCATTTTTGACGTTCATATAGGAAGGTGAAAGGGCAATATTCATCTCAGCACAATGATGTATTTTTAAATAGTACTGGCCTCATTTCTTCCTAGGTATGTATCAGGAAATAAGCTCCCACCTGCCCCAGTGCTCAGCCAATAACATTCCCCCTTCTGTGCCAATGCTGGGCCAACGCCATTTAACCATTGATTCACATTTATCCACTGCACTAGCTGAAGCAGCTTGCTTTGTCTTGCTGTATTGTAACAGCGATGCTTGAAGAATTCAATCTTTGCAGATTCCCATAAAAACTAAATACCATTTTGGGTTTCATATGTCAAAAAAAGGCATATTCCCAGGTAAAATGAACTTAGAAATGAGTCTTTTCAGATCAAGTGCTTTCAGAAATGCACTCTTTAAAAGAGAATGAATTCAGAATTCAATAGTCTAACGTATACATTAAATGTGATTATGGTGGTACTTCTCTTTTAATAGAATGGGTCAGCATGAGGGACAATTCTCTTTCAGTTCATTTTTCAAAAGAAGTTACCAAAATTCACGTTTCTGCATACATGGGATGGAAATAATTTTTAAAAGAAGCTGGGAAAACCAAAGTTGATATATTTGTGCATCCAGCGTGAAAGCTTTGAGTGCCTAGCTCTTAAAACTGTAGGTTTGAATTTCTGTGCATTAAGCCACATTAGTGCTGAATTCAAGTTGACATTTCATCCTTACCTTTAACAAGTATATATTAGAGATGTAAATCTTTGACTATTTCACCCTCGCTCACTAGGCTGAATAATTTATATAGATGTCACAGTGCTGGTGAAAACAAATATACCCAATGCTGGAGTGGGGTTTGTTCTTCCTGATTTTCAGGCCAAGGTAAGTAGCATGCTCACAATGGGGAAATTCTTTCATTTCATGCTGGCTGTTGGCCTGCCATTGTGAGATTGGCATGGGCTTTGGAGTTCCAGTGAGATCTCAGATCTCATGAGAGCCTGGAGATGTCACAAGCAATCAGGTCAAAATTAGGTTTTCTGTGGAGGTGGCTTATCATAGGCAAAATTTGTTTATTTGACTCAATATAACACAAGTGACCTGAATACTGGTACAGAACCATAAAAGTCTTGCCACTGAATCATTCTGCCAGTAGAGGTTTTGACTGTCTGGAAACCCACTGAATAATTGAGATTTTTTTTTTTCAAAGCCTAAAATATACTGGGTGAGAGTAACACAGCCCTCTCTGTGCTAAGAATAATTGACATTGGCCATTTCCGCATGAGGCTGTTATAGCGGGATGATTCCACTTTCAACATCCTCTGGAATCCTGGGGTTTGCAGTTTCGGGAGGGGCCAGCCGGATTCCAGAGGATGTTGAAAGTGGAATCATCCCGCTATAACAGCCTCGTGTGGAAATGGCCATTGTTGGATTTGGATTATGTTAAATGGGACTGGGGTGTCATTGTAGTTTGTAGTTGAAGAATTTACTAGAACTTACAAATGTCTTCATATTCAGAAGGGAAAGAACCTAGGAAAAAATCAAACACAGGGGAAAAAAATGAAAACATCATTTATTTATTATTTATTTATTTATTTTTCCCCTGAGGAATGAATATGTGTGGAGTAAAACTAAATGAGCCTTTTTTTCCTATGTGATACAACCTGTCCTAGCTTTAAAAGGAGCAGAGAGAAATTTGTGACATGATAGCTAAAAGGAGGCTTCATAAGCAACAAGAGATGATGGTTTTTCCTCTGCTTATGGACTTCTGGATGCTTCTGAATCACTATCATAGGAAGCCTCATGTTAGATCAAGTGGCCTTTTGGTCCAATCCAACAGGACCTTTATATTCTCATAAATTTCAGATTTTGCAAGCATGCTGAGCTCCAGAGTCAACCTTAATTCTTTGGAAGATGGAGAACAGACAACTATATCATCACTTCCAGCTGGATTCAGACTTTGAGTTTATCCAGACTACACAAAAAGAGTGTGGATGCTCTAGTTCAGGGAAATGTGCTAGGAAGTACTAACTACCATCAATCTTCTGTATCCATGGGTTCTGTACCCACAGATTCAACCAACCACAGCTCAAAAACATTTTTTTAAAAAATTCCAGAAAACAAACCTTGCTTTTGTTGCACACTGAGCACTACATTGGTGTGTCGGCATATCCTTTGGTAGCCTCCTGCTGTTTCACAAATCCTCAGGCTCTCTCCTGCACATGTTTTGGTTGTTTACCCTTTTATAGAAGGGATGGCATTTTACTAAGCCATCATATGTAATGGGACTTGAGCGTCCATGAACCAAACTCCAGCAAACACTAATGGCCCACTGTAATTCACCAAACCACAAATTCCAGGATTCCACTGAAAGGAGCCAAGACAATGAAAGAGAAACTGTTACACTTGCATAGTGTGGATTACTACCTCAGTCACGTTGTTCTTGTTCTCACTGATGTGCAGGATTAGGCTTTCCTTTGTCATCATGCTCTTCTCTGAGCTCGTTTGGTTACTGTTTTGGAGGTGGACTACTTCTAGATTCTCCCAGCCAGCACGAACTGGCTTGTGGATTCTGTAGGTTCTTTCTGGGAACAGGAAATCCAAAAATAAACTTTCCCAAGCTTCAGTTCTTCCTGGGAACAGGCAATATGTTAAAATGCTTTAATTTTCTCAAGCTGTTATAATTTTTTTTTCAGTTTAAATTTGCATTTGTTAGAAATGCTCCCTCTTAGCTGTTTTATACATTTATTATGTATTGCATTGTCTTGCAAATCCTATTTGTATCCTTTAAGGTCATACTGTACCATCACCTTGGGATCAGATTTTTATGAAAGAATAAATTACTTCGGTAAACAACACATTTGTAGACTGATGTACAAGCACCATAAACAAACAAACAAATACTGTATGTAAGTAAGTATGCAAGTAAGTAAATAAGTAGATAAGTAACTAGTGTACTCCTAGGGATTTTCCAGAAGCTATGGAAGTTCTGGATATTTTCTGTGTCTCAGAGCCAGCATGGTGTAGTAGTTTGAGCACTAAACTATAACCTTGGAGACCAGCATTTGATTCCCCACTCAACATGGAAACCTACTGGTTGACTTTGGGCACATCACACACTCTCAGCCCCAGAAAATCCCATGATAGGTTCACCTTAGGGTCACCATGAATTGGAAATGATTTGAAGGCATGCAACAACAACAAATCCCAACTTCACTTGATAGTTAAAGGTGCACAATCTTAACTTCCCTGGCTTTTGCTCTTTGTCACCAGGTGGACTGGAACAGCTGTATATATTTTAGCAGTGGCAGTTGTTCTGTGGGTAGACATTTTACTTTTCCCTCTGCCTTACTGTGAATGTGAAAGCCTATATTTAAAATGTATTCTAACAAATTCAAACTGTTTTCTCCATGCAATCAAAGACATAATTATAAAGCCCATTTTTTTAGATGAACTAGCATTTAATGGTAATTTGTCAGGATAGGTAATGAATCTGATTTTGCTTCCCTTGAAGATGCCCAAAGGCAGGTGTCTTAAGGCTCAGCGATTTAAGATAATGAGACTCCTGGGGATACGCAGTAACAACATTAAGCACCCTCATTACAAATCCGCAAATTCTCTGGGGATGCTTTCTGAACGAAAGCTGTCTTTGCAGGGCTGAAGGCACAACTCTTTATTACCAGTTGGTTGGATGAATTTCATTTTTCACCATAGCCAGATATTCAGCAGTGTGTGTTTGCGGGGGCGGGGGGACAATGCTAATAGGGTCATTTCAACAGGGAATCTGTAACCTGGAGAGGAGATGTTTTGAGAATGGTATGTGCCATATTCAATGTTTGGAAGTGACTAGTTACCAATAAGCAGTAACCTGTGGGCCTTTCCGTGCTTCACTGTCATAGTCCTATTATTCCACTCTCAACATCGGCCATTTCTGCACTAAGCTGTTATAGCACGATGATTCCACTTTCAACATCCTATGGAATCCTGGGGTTTGTGGTTTAGGGAGGGGAATTTAGAATTTTCAGCCGGAGAGTTCTTTGGCCTCAGTAAACTACAAACCCCACAATTCCACAGGATGTTGAAAGTGGAATAATAGCACTATAACAATGTGGTGAGGAAATGGCCATCCTATGGAATCCTGAGGTTTGCAGTTTAGGGAGGGACATCTAGGCCCTTTTCACATGCAGTTTCTTTTGCAAGAGGGCCCCTTGAGCGTCGCATAAATGGGAGCAGCGGTCCATATGACACACTCCCATTTACGCGACACTCACGAGTCTAAAGCGGGATGCGCATGGATTTTTTTATTTTCAGCTCTGAGCCGAAAATGCTGCACAGTTGCGCAATGCTCCCGGGGCCCTTGCGCACTTACCTGCCCTGCGGTGCATCAGGTGAACCGGGCTGGTTGCACTTCCTCCCCCAGTGCAGTCTACAGCTCCCAGGCTGCACTGCGGAAGGAAGGGGCGGGGAGTTCACATGACAGCCGCATGATCGGCAACCCAGCTGCGGGAGAACGGAGGAGCAATGCGAGTGCCTTGCGCAAGAGGCTGCTTGCACGAATGGCACCCCCTACCTCCGTGAGCAGGTAACGTGCGGAAAGGGCCTTAGAATTCTCAGCCAGAGGGCTCTTTGACCTCAGTAAACTACAAACCCCAGAATTCCACAGGATGTTGAAAGTGGAATATGAGCGCTATAACAGTGGCCCTTTTCGCACCTCACCTTCTTCTGGCGCTGGGGTGCAGGGATCACACGAGCAGCCTCTGGTGAGAGGCTCTCACATCCAGGGTCCTTTGGCTCCACATGAGCTGCCTGGTCTTGTGAGAGCCCCGCCTCTTCCTTCCACAGGGCAGCCAGGGACAGGAAGCATGATCAGCGCAGCTCCAGAGGTTCTGCATCCCAGGTAAGTGTGCGCGGGGCCCAGGAGCAATGTGTGATCCCACACAATATTTGGCTTCTAGCTAAAAATGAAAAAGTATGCAATCAGCGCCTGCTGGCCCCTGGAGCGTCATGCGATTTTGAGTGCATTGTACAGATCACTCCTCACAACTGCGCGACGCTCCAGGCGCCCTTTTGCATGAAAAATGCTGTGCGGAAAGGGCCAGTGTAGTGCAGAAAGGCACTGTGAGTTATTCCTTCTTAGAAGCAGCTGGTGGCTATCTTGCTTGCAGGAATAGTGAATCTATTCTTGGATTCATGGTCACAGTCCAAGTTCCATACAAGCCATAGCAATTGCAGGAGGAAAAGTTGTAAAACCAAGAGTGCACTTACTGTCTTGTGGTAACCTAATCTTTGGCTGCCCCTGTCAATATCTAGAACATTACTATCATTCATTAGAATTGTAGCTGGACAAAATATAATAGCAATTCTTTTGCAATGTGACTGTTTGTTTGTTTTTTTGTTTGTTTTTTGTTGTTATTTCTATAGTTATGGTGGTGCGGTCTACCTAAATCATGGAGGAAGATCACATGCTTCGAGTGTTGTGACATCCTGTAACATATGGCACTGCCTCTTGTTCTATTGTGGGTGTTGAAGTAAAGAAAAAATATGTTTTGTACCACAGGACAATGGCAGTACCTTGCATCCATGAAGTAAACCAAAAGAGATACAAGCTGTATATACAAAGACATGATCCCTTGTTTTATTAAAGGTTTCAATTAGGTGTGGGAAGCTTCAGAGGATGAAGGGGGTATCTTCCTCCACATAGATGCTGTGAGTCCCACCAACCCCTCCTGGAAAGACCAGAAGAGACCAGAAACTTTTAAAGACTTTTTTAACTACTTTTTTACAAGTAATATAGGATGACTTGTTTTAGAAAATTATGCCATCTAGAGGATTCTGTAAGAGTGATTCTTATGTGTTTTGTAATACACACACTGGACTGGGCTGAGACATTGACAGTCTGGACTTTTCAGGGGAAGCAGAAATAGTCCAGAGGCCATGTGATTCTTGCCCATAGTGAAGGTACCCACTGTTTGGTTAGGTATGCAGTGTTTCATTAATGTTATCTTTTAACTCAGTTCTCCTCCCCAAGCTATTTAGGTCATGGAAGATATATCTAGGGACTGATGGATAGATCTGGTGCAAAGACTCACTGAATTCAGCTCCTTGGGCCCACCATGCCTCAGATTGTGGTAGAACAGATCCTCCTCAAAGACTCTAAATGTGGGATCAGCTTCCCACAAGCAGAGACGGCACTGCAGATACCAAAGCCTCAAGAACACCAACATTTAGCCCCCAGACAAGCTGTGGTTAGTTGGCAAGACTCAAGCCCAACAGAGAAAAAAATGTTTACCTTGCCATTTTGCTTTTCAACTGTTGCTGAAACCAAAGCAAAACAAATAAAAATCAGATGTGTCAACTGTAGCAGAAATTCCCATGTTTCATTTTTCCTGTTCATTTTTTTCTCAAGTTTGTTATGATGTGCCCAATGTAATATTAATGATTCACAGTCAGCCACTACCATACCATCTGCACTGCTGGCACACTTGTGATCGGGGACTCAGGCAGTAACATTCTGTTTTAACAACTCCTATGGTTGCCAATGGGAATCACAGGCTTACAGATCAGAGTTGGTAAATGGCTGCTGAACTGGAAATGCGTCAGAGGTCATCCTAACAGAATGTCTCTGCCAGCCCGTCTAGAAGGTACAAGCCAGTCCCTGTGACAAGCTGCTCTTCAATAAATCAGGGTGCCCTTTTAGTGCAGGAAAACATTGCAATGGGAAAAGGCTATTATGTGGAAACTGCTGCTGAGTAATGAACTACTAATAATAGTCAAGCACTAGTGCAACTCACCTAGGTTTCCCTTACCAGAAATCATCTTTTCTTTTCCATTTTGTTTTGTTTTTGTTTCTACTCTGCTATTAATTTGTCCTGATTGCTATCTTGGCAATAAAAATTTGAACCTGTAACCTACGGAAGGTTGCTGTGCGGATATCTTGTTTCCCAGCAGAGTAATATTTAGTCGGTAAGTATTGTGTGTGAGTCTGGAAGAGAGAGTGAATGGAAACATCCATGGTTACACTAGGGAAAACATGGATAATTTATAAAGATGAGACACATAAACTCCTTTAAATACAGAGCTTAGCTATTCCAAAGGTGTGAGCACAAACAAAAGAAGCAAAACAAGAATTTATTTTGACCAAGTGGGGTTGCTGCTTGGGGAACAGTCTTCACAGGAAATCTGGATTGTGAATCATCCATGGTGCCAATATACTTGGTGTCAATTTTGATACATCAGTTAGAAGCACAAGAGGAGAGTGTTCTTAGTGGATTTTCCCAGGTATTCTGCTAGAGAGGTAAGATTGGCACCTTTTTTTACTATCTTTCCATAGGCAAGTGAAGAAGGTATTGTCTTTCAGTGGGCCTTTGAAGACTGATTGCTTGAAAGTAATAAGACTTGTATACATGCTATATTGTCTATTTGGTGTTTTCTTTTGTATGGTTATGTTTCTAAGCGGATTTAATTTTCTTGATAGTTTAATTATAATTTTTAAATTTTGTATGGGGTGAATTTTTAGCTATGCTCATTGAAGCTATTGTAAGCCAAACAGGAAAAAAAGTGGGATGATCATGGGGTTGATGATGATATATCATCCATCACCATCTGAACTGCCCAAATTCAAACTTTTTACAGCATATACAGGACTGTTTGTACCTGCATGCCATTCCTTTGTTAAAGACGAGAAGCAGTCACAGAGACAGACAGAGGTGGCAACTCTAAACCAGCACCAAAAATATAGTTTAACACACTTGGATGTGAAACCAAACTTCTAAGTTAAACATCCAAAGCTCTGGACATGGAAAAACAAATCTGTCTGCTTCAGTTTTTTCCACATTTTAAAAAGAACCCCAGTTTCATTTGATTCCACATATAATAATAATTATAAGTTTTGGTAATTTCTAATAAAAAAAAAAATTAACTGGAATGATTTTTTTTTTTTACCCATCCCTCTCCCTTTCAGTATTCCCCATGAGATTCCTAAGTGGTTCTGCTTATGATCTTCAGATCTGGTCGATGACAATGGCAGATCGTTAGGGCTGAAGGAAGACTCAACCATCAGTCAGATCAGAATCTGTAGCCCAAATCTAGTAGGTAGTTCCAATTCAAATTGACCCAATGGGTTAATGGAGACATGAGAAACCAAAAATTAGGTCAATTCAATTGATTCACTGGGTCTCCTCCAGTTAAATGGATCTATATTGGTTGGGATTTGCTATACATACAATGGAGGAACATCATTTTGTCCTTTGCTTCAGGCAGCACAGTGTCTTTGACCTCCCCGTGAAGGAGAAGAAATCTGGAACCATAGAATCATAGAGTTGGAAGAAACTGCAATGGCCATGGAGTTCAACCCCCTGCCATGCAGGAACACCCACTCAAAGCACCCCCAGCAAATGGCCATCCAGCCTCTGTTTAAAAGACTCCAAAGAAGGTTACTTCACCACACTGTGAGGCAGCATGTTCTGCTGTCAAATTGCTCTTACCATTCAGAAGTTACTCCTGATGTTTAGGCAAAATCTCATCTGAATACAGAGTATATATATGCTATCGTTGAACCATAATTCCCACTTGTGATATCATGAAATTACTTAGCAGCAAATCCAAATAAGATGAGTTGTGTTTTTCTGGCTTCAGAACTCTGTTTTCCACCCCACCATTCAAGATCCCTTGACTTCTGCAGTGTCAACATACTTTGTTCTGCAGATATCTGTTCCTTGCCTAATGGTTGCCCTGTTTATTTTCACAAAAGCAGCTGCTGTCTGCAATACATTTACCTTTATCCCCTCTCCCTTTAGGCTGTTTTACATTTCTCTGTTTACATGCAGATATTTGCAGTGGGGTGTGTGTGAAGGGGACCACTTTGTTTAAATCAATCAGCAAAGTCATTTGCACTTCTGCATTACATGAAAAATATTTTCCCCAAAGCCTGAGAGGCTTGACAAGACAGCTAAAAAGATTAAAGTGTTAAACCTTTCTGTGTAGGTGGGTGGTGGTGAGGACAAGAAAAAGGGGTTGTAAGTTTCCAAAATGTCAATGAGAAAATGTTTTGGGACCGTCTCTAATCCAAAGCAGATCCCTTCAGGCCAGTGGAGAATTGGCACGGATAGAATTACCGCTTCTTTTTAAACTCCACTTGAATGTACATTAGTCATGCATAAAATAATTTCATTTGAATATTGCTTCTCCAAGATAAATATGCTGGCTGGGTAGACACATCCCGGTGGGCATTGATTTTGTTTGGGATATACAGTTCAGGCTGGCTTCTAAGCTGATCCCAGAGGTCATTGCTGAGAAGTTGTTTGTCTCTCATCACAGATAAGAATTAAAACTTAATTAGAATAGTGAGGATGAACCTTCTTATACCTCTTCTATGTTATGAATTTAATCAACCAAAGGTGTCTGGTGGATCTACCACTGCAGAAGCAGCAAATCCATTGTTGGCTTTACTTCTGCTCATCCCATAGATGCTCCAAACTGTACAGGAGCTCTCCCAGTAGTGGACTCTTTCCTTTCAGAGGTTCACCACCAGTAGAGTTACTGTACAACAAGGCCATTTCCACATGGGCTTTTTAACACAGGGCAGAGCATCCTCCAGGGATGACGTCTGCACCTGGGAGCAGACTGGGTGGGACCTACTTAATGTAGATCCGCACCCTATCCTGCTCCAGAATGACCCCAAGTGGTCTTCCAGTGTGCTTTTGAGAGACTGCTAAAAACAGGTCTGGAGCATGGAGCGCACCACTGCGGGCCTGCTCCCATATGCAGATTCACAGGCTCACGTTAGTGCGAGCCTGTGATCTGCTGGGAGCGGACTTTAGGCTGGCGAGTTTCAGCAGTTGGTCAAGACTCTCGACCAACCAGAAGTCACCATTTTCGTCCCCAGAGCAGTGCAGAGCAGCAGCCACGCACTGCTCCGGAGAAGCGTGGACCGGACCGGGGAGTCCAAAAGTCCAGTGAGTAGCATCACGGGGTGATTCCCTCACCCCGTGCGGAAATGGCCTTGGAGTAACAGAAAAAGGAACAGCTGTAGAAGTAACCACCAGCCACCTCTCAGCACTGTGTTATGTTATGGCAAGATTTTGTTGCTGTTGTGTACCTTCAAGTTGTTTCCAACTTATGGTGACCCTAAGATGAACATATCACAGGATTTTCTGGGACTCAGAGTATGTGATGCAACTAATGTCACCCAGTGGATTTCCATGGTCAAGTAGGTAATTGAACTCTGGCCTCCTGGGTCACAATCTAATGCTCAAACCACTATACCACCCTGGATCCCTTATAGCTAGGTTACACTGCTCCAAAGGAAGATGTGAAGCTGTCTTTGAAGACTGCAGCATAATTTAATGGGTCAAAAGAAGGGGAAGTGACAGCCATTCCATTCCGTCCTCCCCATTCTATTTCACTGTTGTTCCAGTTTCATTGTCTCCTGCCTTGTTTTGTGTACAGTTTCTGATCTCATGTTAATTGTGTTTAAAGCAGTGATTCTTTTTAAACTAGCACATGTTAAGAACATGAAATGATCACAAGATCAGTACATTAATTAATTCTTCATTTCAATAAGCAGCCTCCTCTGCATGGACATCAATGAAACTAGGAGATGAATAATATGTGAATAGGTCTGATTTCAGAAAATACTGGTTTTAAAACCATTTTTTTTTATTCCAGAGCTGTAAAGTAGGGATGTACATTGATCCCAGATTCAGTTCAGACTCTGAAAAGGCCTCCCGTGATCCCACGATTCTGAATAATTGTTGGACAGTCCCTAAGATTCCACTTTTGGACAAGGTTCTGGAACTTCAGGGGTTTCTGGTTGAGACAGATTATCTAGATCCATTTTAATCTGCTTTCAAGCCTTATGTGATGGAGATAATTTTGGTTATGGAATCATAGGGGTGAAAGGGGCTTCAAGGGCCATCAAGTTCAATCCTATGCTCAGATGAGGGCAGCATCTCCAGCTAAAGTGTCACCAGCAGGTAGCTCTCTAACCTCATTTTTAAGACTTCCAGACCAACTCTCTAGGCAATAGGTTCAATTCCTGTTAAGAAGTTCTGTTTAATGTTCAATTCAAATCTACCCCTCTGTAATTTAAAATCATTAGACTCAATGATTTTAAGGGCAGCAGAAAACAGGTTTGCCCACTTCTCTCAGTGCTATCCCTTGAAGTATTTGAAGAGTGCAATCATATAACCCCTCAGTCTTTTTTTGACCAAGCTGAACATGCCCAGCTCTTTCAGTCTTCCCTCATATGTTTTGTTCTTATCATCCTTGCTGCCCTTTCCTGAACTTTCTTCAACTTGTCCATGACCATCTTAAAAGTCCAGATCAGGCCTGACCTGCACAAAATATAGTGGGAATGTGAATTCCAGCAACTTGGAAACTATGCATCTATTAATACAGGCTAAAACAGCATTTACCTACTCTGCTGCAGCATCACACTACTGGCTCATATTCAACTTATGGTCAATAATGATTCCAAGATTCCTTTTGCATGTAGTACAAGCCCTACCTGAAGGACCATGATTACTACCCTCATTCTTTAAAGATAAATGATTAATAAATTTACTAACTGCTTCCTTAAAGAAACAGTCAGGCTATAGACCAAATGGAGGAATCTCATAGCACCATATCCATTCCTTAGCTGGCTAGTAATAACGTGCTCAAAATTTAAAGAATCTCTCTGCAAGGCAGTTCTCAAAAATTGGAAAATATATGACAAGTATAGAGGAAGATTTCTACATAGGGAATAGAAAATTAACAGCTGAGCAAATCTCTCAGAAGCTGATAGGTACTGAAAAATCATGCTTTAGGTTAATACAAGCTCACACATCAGCAAACACAACATATCAGGATGAAGGTGGCCTCAGATTAACTATTAATTTTGAAGGCTACTGTATCAGTCTTACCAGTATCATTAGAGGTTTAGCCTCTAAACTTTATGTTCTACTGATAGAAGACCAGTATAAAGGCCATGGTATAAAGGTTGCTAAACAGCAGTATAAAGGTTGCTAAACAGCAACCAGTTTAGCATTTCAAGCTGACTTAAATACCCAAATAGCTGAGAAGGACTAGAAAAGCATAGGGGCTGAGTATGCATTTAAAATGTATATGAAACTACGTATAGATGTTACCTAACAACAGTAAAATTATCTCACATTAATACAACTTCCCTCCTCCCTTGTACTGGTGAGGACGCAACCAGAAAACTCACACTTTTACATTTATGGCTCACACACCACACTATATAGGGCACCTCTGGCACCTAAGACTAAACCACATGAGCCCGATTGCTAGACAACACATAGTATATGGCATCAGACTTTCGTTATGGTTCCTCTTTGTAGGGGAAAAAAATATTAAGAGTCTTAATCATAAACTTGTTTTTTCTCTGGCTGTCCCTAACAAGATGAATGGTGGTTAAACGCTGGAAGTATGAAGAGAAAATAGACATGTTTATGTGGTGGAGAAAAATATGGGACCTGGTTCTGAATGAAAAACTAACAGAAAGTAACAGGGCACTAAGAGGACAAAAACAGGAGAGATTTATTGAAACATGTATGCCATTTATTGAGTTGAGACCTGGATCAAAAAGAGCAGGCCCATGTGGATCACACTGGGCAGTTCTGGATAAAATTGCTAGAGCACCTTCAGCCCTGAAGGAAGGGCAGGGAAATCCACATACTGAGAAACGAAAACAAAGCACATCATTACTACTGCAAAATAAAAACACTGTTCGACACAACAAGCTTTGTGTATCACATCGATAGTATCCTTAATGTACTTATGGATGTCTGTACCTCCGGTGCTGTATTATAAATAAAAATATTTAATAGAAAGCGGCACACCTAAATATTAGTGAGTTATAGTGCCTGAAAACCACTTTAACACCATTTTAATAATGAAGCTTGTTGGCAGTAAAGTTAATGAAGTAATATAATATTGATTGGACCATGCTGAAGCATAACTGAATTTCCAGAAATGAACTGTATTGAAGCATTATTGCCTTCTGGTTCAGTTCCATTTGGGAAGTGTGAATTAATTAAGTTCCCATTAAATCTGAAAGGGGACATATTTCCCTTCATCCTTATTCCCAAGGCCAATCATGCCTGGATAGAACATACATAGCGATCTTTTACCAAGCAGCTAAGTCCTTGGTTGGATTGTAGACAATAGCACACATCCATCAGTATTCCTTCCTTTGGTTAAGGAAGTGCTTCAGTCTCTTGCAAACAGATGCCATCTCAGGCCCTGCATACACTGCATCCTGTGTGCATAAATTCACGCTGCTTGCCTTTGCTGATCATAAGGTGATTCAGATGTAATTACACAGCCCGTAGCAACCTGCATCTTTGATTAAAGCCTCCTGGTTAGAAGTGTTTGGATTTTTATTACTGACTCCCCGGTTGTTCTAACTGATTGAATAGAAATGCAGGCCATAAAGCATTTTCTGGTTTCTCAAACTAATTTTGATAGCCAGGTCATCTAGGAAGCAACAGCTGGAAATTAAAGGTATAGGGAATGGAGTGAGGTGAAGCATTCAGAATAGCAGTTTTATTTAAAAAAGAAAAACTAAGTATTAGTTAACGTTTCATACACTTTTGTGTGTTTTCACTCTTTATCTGATGGTTTCTCCTTTCTTCTCACACTGTTATTTTCCAGATCCTGTCTGATCTTGGAAGCAAAACAGGGTCAGCTCTGGTTAGTACTTGGAAGAGGGACCTCTAATCAATACCAGGTGTCGTTGGCTATATTTCAGAAAAAGGAACTGGCAAAACCACCTCTGAATATTCCTTTCTTAAGAAAACCCTATGAAATTCATGGGATCACCATAAGTCAACAGGTGACCTGAAGGCACCTACACCCAAATTTTCTGTTCTCCTGAAAATCCAAAAGAGAATTCAAGTGGGAAAACAAACAGACAAACAAACAATATTTCTGAATGTGTATAACATTTTAGAGCATCCAAAGTCTTCATATATATTCCAGGTCAGTTCAAGGCATTTTACTGCTTGAGGCAGAAGAGTAATGTTGCCAATCACTTCCAGAGTCCAGATGCACAACAGAGTAAGCTAAGTCAAGTCATATTGATACCTGAAAATCTCACAAGAACTTCTCATTCTTACTGGCAGTAAAAAATACAACAGTCATAATAAATCAGGTAAATAATAACTTGCTGCCCTTTCATGACATGACTAAAAATCTGCTGCTCAGAGCAGGCCACCCCACTATGCCCTATGATAGAGCTAGACCCATATATATTGGCCAGGAAATGGTTAGTGAGATATGGAAGCATAAACCATGCTGTTCATGCTGGGTGTTTGTGGTGGATAACACACAACAGTCATATCCAGCTTATGACAGCTGAAGCAAAATTCCATATGTGGAACCATAGCACATGTAGCTGTGCACTGATGCTCAGAGTGAGTGGTACAATTACAGTGGGCCCACCATATCTGTTATAGGTTAGTTCCAAGACCACTCACATGTACAAAAAAAAACACAACCGTATATGCTTAAGTCAGCCTCACAAGACTCCCCAGAGACAAGGGAGCCCAAAGAATCCAGCATGCCTGGTAAGCCAATTGCAGCTTCTTGTTATATCCTACCTCACTGCTGGGAGAGGGCTGGGCATGTCATTGCTCAGAGTTTGGCTCTTCAGCACCTTGGAAATCTTTCTGGGTCAGGGAGAGCTCTTTGGCTTCAAAGGTAGATTTTTGCAGGTAGCATCAGGAGCTCTATTGTCACAGCTACATCTCCAAATTCAAGATCTCACCTCACATGATTTTCTGTGCAGGGAAAAAAAAAAAACTTTCCAGACAATTTCAGACACTTGCATAAAGCAAGAATACTGTGCAAAAGTATTGTGGGTTTCTTTTCCACAAGGGACAAGAAATGCTTATGCAAATAAAAACTTAGAAAGTGGCCAGAGATCATAATATACCACTAGATCTCTTACTGTCCACAAGTAGTCAGTGATCCATCTGAAAGCAGATGTCAGGAAGGGTTGTATGTACAGATTGGAGGACAGCTGGGGCTGTCAGCGAGGTGGGAAGCGTCTCTCAGTATTTTGGCAAGATTCCTAGTCCCAGATGGCCAGTCCCATCACTCACTTCCTTATCCTGTCTTTCCACTTAGAATATACGTAAGTTGACATTCATAATCCTGGGAGGATATTGACTGGGAATAGATATCAATGTGTATGTGTTTCATTACCTTTGTAAAATGGGTCCTTTTCTTCTCCTGCTGGGTTCAAAACTGGCTCATTATAATGAATGTTTGTGCTGGGCAGAAGTGTCCTGCTTCTACATCTGCCATTAATAACAATTCATACATCTCCAGCTTTTGGCTACACACAATGGACAATGACAAGGGATTGATGGTTTCTGGTACAGCCAGACAGCTGGTGCACTCAGTCAGTTGGGGAACCTTTTTTTGAAACAATTCAGTGCATTTTTGCCTTCATTTAGGAAATAATTGTAGCCAATGCAAATATGAGCAGCTGTTGAAATTCTGTTACATCCAGGATCTTGGAAGGAATGAACCTTTTTGGTTGGAATAAGAAAAAAAGTAGCAGCAGGAGATCATAAGGATCTTATAACACTGACTCCTTCATGGCTTTTAGGTGATCCAGAGCTTTCAGATTTTAAGAGAATGTTGGCCATGGCCAACTTTCATAAGTGGGGAGGATTCAGCTTGATTTTGTATTCAGTTAAGTGTTGTATTTTGAAGGTGTTACTATACCCAATGGCTGTCAGGATTCAAGCTGGGGACCTTATGTCTGTGTGCAGTTTCTACACTCAATGAGTGTCAGAGCTGTGAGTCAGAACAGCTGCCTCAACAGACAGGTTAGGTCACAAAACCCAAATACAAATCAGGTATAGGATGGAAAATACTCGGCTTAGCAATAATACACATGAACAGGATGTTAGAATTACTGTTGATCACAAGTTGGACATGGCCCAACAGTGTGGTGCTTTGACAAAGAAGGCAAACAATATTTTAGCCTGTGATTAATAGAACCCTAGTTTCCAAGTCAAAGTAAGAAATAGCAACTATATATGCTATGTTAGGCCTCATATGGAATACTGCATACTGGGCACCTCATTTAAAAAGGGTATAGTCAAGCGGGGGCAGGTTCAGAGAAGGGCAACAAGGATGATGAGAGGTATGGAGAACAAAACGTATGAGGAAAAGTTGAAGGAGCTAGGCATGTTCTGCTTGAGAAAACTTAGGGGAGATATGATTGCACTCTTCAACTACCTCAAGGGCTATCAGAGTGAGGACAGTTCAGACTTGTTCTCTGCTACCCCAGAGCATAGGAGCGGGTCTAATGATTTTAGGTGACAAGAGAGTAGATTTTGTTTGAATATTAGATAGAGCTTCCTCACAGTAAGAGCTGTTTGACAATAGTCTCTTTCCCTGGACATCTTCAAAACAAGGCTTCTGGGGATATTTCATCTGGAGCTCCTTCATTGATCAGGGGATTTTATTTAAAAAAAGTTTAAAAGTTTAAAAAGAGTTTTTTAAAAACTCAGGGCCAAGTGAAATCAACACATTTGTTGTTCTTAACTGATAGCAGTTTGGCTTTGACTTATAGTGGCCCATAATCGTGAATCAGAGACCTCCAAACCACTCATGTCTTGCAGATTCAGAGATGTACAATCAGCATAGCCTCTTACCTCACAGAAGCAAGTAATGCCACTGAAAAGTTAGCGCCATCAAGAGGAAATCAACACATACTCTTCAACATTTCACAGATAAAACCTTGGACCCAAGTGGCCAATCAACATCAGAATGTGGTTAAGATGGCAAAAGTTATTAACAGGGACAACACACAAGCCAAAATAGGCTACAGCTGTTTTCTTTTGCCTGAGCCCACTGGGAAGATCAAGATGCTAGCCTTCCCCTCCTCTCCCATCTGCTGTGTTAAACGAGGGCAAATTTTTTTCCACTTTGAAGCTAGTTCCTAGCAACATAAGTAAGTTAGGGACAAAGGATGAAAGTGAGAGGAGGAGAGAAAAACTGGCACAATTTAAAAATAGCTAAATGTGAATGAAGATGGTAATGCAAATACTGGCAACCTCAAGGAAGGACTTTTGCAATGCACTGTACATTGGATTACCTCTGTACCTAGTTTGAAAACTCCAACTGGTCCAAAATATGGCAGCCAGATTGGTTACAGGTAAAGTGAGGAGTGAGCATATCACGCTGACATTAAAATCAATCCCCTGGCTGCTGATTGGTTTATGGATGATGTACAAAGTGTTGGCTATTACCTTTTAAGCTCTACATGGTAAGTGGTGGACCTGTAAGATAGCAAAGAAATTTTGGAAATAAATTCATGATGAAATCCAAAGAATGTATGATTTTAAGTTTGAGATGAAGCCAGAGTTTTATTTGTGAAATATGTTGGGGCAAAAAAGAGAAATAAAATGTCATCAGAAGATATTGTTATATATAATAACTGCTGCAAGATTGACATATGCACAATACTGGGGAAAAAGGGAATATGTAGATATAAAAGAATGGGAACTCAAGGTACTGGATATGGTAGAAACAGAAAAATTAGCACTCTTATTGAAAAATAAACCTATCCAGAACTTTGAAAGGGAATGGAGAGAAGTATTGGATTGGATAAAGAAATAATATAGAAAGTAACAATGAAAATAAAGAAAGTAATAATGTATAAGATATGTTACAAGTAGTAATGCATTAATGTAAGATGTACAATGTAATAATGAAAGAATACTGTTATGGCTAAAATATGCATTTATGAAGATAAATCAGCAGATTCAATTGGGGGAAAGACAGAAGTGGGGAAGGGGTTTTTTATGTTTAATGTAAACTTTAATAAAAAATAAAAATAAAGCCCTATATGGTTTGGGTCCAAGTTGCCTGCATGGCCACCTCCTCTCAAACCATCCAGCTCATACACTCAGGTCCTCTCTGGGCCATTTACTTGAACCATTGCAAGGACTAGACTTGCAATGGTCATCCCGAGGACCTTTTCATCAGCCACCCCTAGACTGTAGAATGACCTGCTGGAAGAGATTTGACAGTGAAACACATGTCTGAATTTTACAAAGTACTAAAGACTTATTTTCTCTGACAGGCCTACCCAGTCAATTTTTAACTACCAATTTTAAATTGAGGCATTTTAAATGGTTTTATGTGTCTTTAGTTGTATTTTAATCTATGATGTACTCCATCTCAAACCTTGGGGAGAGGCAGGTAAGAAATAAAATAATTGATGATGATGATGATGATGATGATATGGTTGATGATGATGATTTGGGATGACAGAGGATCAATTGGGATCGTTTCTGTCAAATTGGGATAGTTAGTGGGTATGTTAACAGTCTTGATTATCCTTAACCCAGATAAATCTCCAGTAGGTCCCATGTTGCAATGGAAGCCAATTGGAACTCACTGCTCAATCTGAAATCTTACAAAACGACACAATGATACAGGAAATGGACAGGCTCTCTTCCCTTTAAAACAAGCAAAATAATTCATTCAGAAAGTTGGCACTGGATTATCAACAGGCAAGACTGGGTGGTGATGGAGGTTTACATCTGACACCCATAAAAGCATATGAAATGAGCAGAACAAGAAAGAAATCAAATCTACTGTACTTTCTTTTGAAAGGGTTTCTCTCCCTTAATCCTTTAACCTAATTTGCAGTTTTTAATCTTATGCACTGGAAGCAACATGAGAAGGGATGAATATTAAAGGGGAAAATATCATTTGATCTGTGATTGAAAGCTTTTCTCTCATTCTTTCTCCATTTAAAGCCTCAATAGCAATGCAAAAGGGATAAGCGGATTTCCTTGGTTTAGGCTGCTTTCCCCAACAGATAAATTAACAAGACCTGCTGTGCCTCCTCTGTCTGCTTCTGAAAATGAAAGAGTAACTCTGCCAGACTCAGTGAAGTGACACTGATGTAAAAGGTTGTTGTGTGCCGCTTAATGAACATGAAAAACATTCTCCAAACGGATTCCCAAGCCTTTATTTTGCAAAGCCAATGGTATTATTTAAATGGACAGGAATAATACACCCAAGTGATGTTCCATAACACAAAGGTCTAAAGGGATCTAATAAGGGGAGGTGTGAGAATAGATTTCTGGAAAAATTCAGAAGCCTGAGGACTGCTTTGTGCTATGAGAAGCAAGGATAGGAACATAAATGAATGGAAATACACTCTTGCCCACTGCTAAGACCTGGCATCCTTACTCAGATCTGTGTCCAGGAGTGCACCCAAGCTACAAACCTGGGATTTCAGGGTGAGCGTAGCCCCATCCCACACAGACTGAGGCCATTTCCACATGACAACACTCTTCCCTGTCATCACACTACAATCCCAGGTCCAGAAAGGAGTGTGTCAGTAATGCTCCCCTCCGCACCTTCTCACTCCATGCGGAACGGAACACAATGGTGCCACCTTTTCCATCCACAATGCAGCTGGTCACTTTCCATTGCTGCGCTATGGAAGGAAGCATTGCCATTGCACTTCTGCAGCTTCCACACAGCTGGGAGCAATGGGAGCACTGTGCAACCACAGGCACAGAACAGGTCTTTTCCATTTTGTGAAAACTGTACGAGTGCAACACTTGGGGACAGGATGGCAGCAGGTCAGTGATGATGTCGTGCAGAAGCACAACTTGCTGACCGCTGCCATCCTGTCTCAGAAGCAGCACAGCCCTGTCTTGTGGAAATGGCCTGAATCTCTATTCCATGTTCTTCCTTATGTCTAATGAGGAGCACCTCCATCTTGTCTCTATTAAGATCCAATTTGCTTACTCTCATCCAGTCCATTATCAACAGCACACCTTGGATTAGCACAGAGACAACTTTCTTGGAATTGGATAGAAAAGAGAAATAAAGTTGGGTATCATCAGCATGGTGGTGACACCCAGTCACAAAATTCTGCATAATTTCTCCCAGCAGTTTCACATAGATGCTAAATAGCATGCAGAACAAAACTACATTCTGAGGGACTCCACATGCCAATGGCCATGTCGTCAAATAGAAATTCCCCAGCATCACCTTCTAAGTTTTCCCCTCCATGAAGGATTGGAACCATTGTAGAACATTATCCCAAATTCTATCCCAGATAGGCAATCTGGTAGGATATCATGGCTGATGGTACTGAAGGCCCTGGAAAGGTCTACTAGAACCAACAAGACACACTGTGCTTTTTTTCTACACGTAAAACAATATGTTCTGTCCAGGAAAGAATATTTCTGCATTGCAATATTATTTTCCACACAGATAATTCTGTTTTCTGCAGAAAACGACCATGTATGAATTCTGTACCAAATAAATCCTGAACTGTGAAGATTTTTGTCAGTCCATAATTCTTTTCATCAGGGTTTATCAACACTTGAAAAACATGAATATTTTAAAATATTCCTTCCTTTCCCACCCGAGTTCTTATGATTGTCTTTCATTCATAGGGCCACCATAAATCACAAACAATTTGATGGCAGATGACAACTATATCATCAACAACAACAACATAATTGGGGATCCAGACTCGTCAGTTAAACATTCATACGTTTAGACTTGCTGTGCTAGAAACACAGAAATTTATAAGCTACACAGGGACATGGGAGCATTTGGAAATAGATTCATGTGAAATAGATTTATGTGTCCCATCCTCACTTCAGTCTTTTGCCTATTGCCGGTGCACTTCTACTTAGGCATTATGTGGCAAGAATATAGGAACAAGTCCACACCTCTCCTTTTACCACATTTAGAGAAAGTTAACCTCTATCACATTCAACCATTGCTTTTCACAATTGTTACACTGATTGACAATAGGCCTCCAGTGTTTTGGATACAGACCTACTTGGAGATCCCAGTGATTGAATTTAGAACTTCCTCACACAGAAGATGTCCTCTGCTACTGAGCTCTGATGCTTATCCTTTAGTTTCTGTGGCTTCCTCTGTGTGAAGAAGTGCTCTCTTCTCCAAATCCATATTGGCTCCTGTCAGTGTAGTTTATGCTTTAAGGAAAAGAGAGAAACTATAGCATTTTACTGACTTAGTTTAATTTTTTTCTTAAATAAAATCCCCCTTATAAAAATAATTTAAGCACACAAATTAACCCAAGATCATTGGCTTGATTAGGATTAAAAACATGAGAAGTTAAAACCAAACATGAAACTAAAGAGTTGTTGAAGCAACCGTCATGCAATAGGTATTAAAATAGCAGAAATTTAAAATGTCTGGGAGAACAAACGTGTCTTAACTAATGACAGAGAAAAACAATGTTAATCACAGGCAATTTTCATAGGGAAAGCATTCGCTTTTAAAAAGAGTGTTAAAAAAAAAAACCTTCATAATAACATTTCATTTTGTTCAAGTAACTTTTTGGGCTCATTCTTTTTCTGATAAATCCCCTTTTGTCTACTGATTAACCCAATAGCTTATATCAACTTCTTTGGTCATATCAGCCTAAGGACTGGTTGTCAATAGTGTTCTTTCGTTTTTATTATTTATTTTATTTTATTTTATTTTATTTGTTTCAAACTTTAAAGTGCTGTACATGCAGTACTCAGAGCCTGAAGGGGCTCTATCAGCTGTGGGTCACACCATTTTATCACTAGACTATTCGCAGACTCATCAGTCTCTATTGGAACTGTTGCTGGCACCCAGCAATTCTTCCTACAATAATGAGACTATGATTTTGCACCTCAAAATATGTGGACTACTATTGTTACCCTGTATGTTGGGGGTCCCAGAAGGGGCACCCAAATTACCAAATAAAAACACAAGATGGAGGAAATTAGACTCAAGCACTCTCTCAAGCTAACGAGAGGCAGAGTAACTCAGCTGGGATCTTTTACCCTATGTCTATAGCGTCAGGTCAGAGAGCGGTTAGACAAGTTCTAAAGCAACAGATAATATTTTTATTGGAAACAAACAACACAAAAGACATACACTAACTATCTGAGAAATAGAAATGGAGAGTTTCGGGGTAATGGGCGATATGACACCTTTTCTCATAGTCCTGGAGAGAAGTGGAGGTTGCAGGGAGGAAAGCTCAGCATGGCTCACTGAGGGGACAACTCGCTGGACAAACCGACAGCAAGGCAGGATAGCAGTCCGGAGCATTCCGAGGAGGATTCGGAACTGGGGACCTTTTATAGGGTGGATTTTACCTACAGGCCATGCCATGCTCGGTGAGAACAAAGGAAATTTAGAGCAAGACAAAGGCGTTGGAAAAGGTCAGGTTTTACATGATGAGCTTAGTGCTGGATGACAATAGTATGGCCAGTATGCAAATGACCCAACAGAAAGGATTGGCTTGGCACTCGGCCGGGCATCTTTGTGTAAAGTCGCACTGAGCAAGGCGGGTTTGCAAGAAGGAATGGTCCCTGAAGGATCAGAAAGGCATTAAGTTGCCTGCCTAAATGAGGTTTGGAATGTACAACCATTAACGGTCGCACCTATTACATGCTAGTCCAGTGGCCCTTGCAAACACGTGGAGTAGGGTGGCAGAGAAAGGTCACATAGAGGCCAAATTATTTGATATCAAGAGATATCTAGTGCTCTCACCAGACCCAGCATAACCGTGGTAACACTATAACATAAAACAGAGCTCTATTCACTACAAGAGGTGCTCCTACATGCCTGTGACACTCCCAAGCAGAAGTGAGCAGATTGCATTTGTTTAATGTAGTCCTAGAATGAGAAGATCAGCTGCTGGTAGGATTCTGTGCCACTCTGAGCATTATGAGAACCTAGTTTTTAAACAGAGAGAACTATTCCTCCAGTCAGCTACTATGGTAAGCCCAAAGCCCATTAAAATAATGAATAACAGTTTCGGTTGTGGTTCCTACTCAACATTTTACATTACAAAGTAAAGTGAAAGAAAGTCATTGTCATTCACTCCTGCCCGACATAACTCAATGTAAATAACGTCCAGGTTCTGATGATTCCTGAAATGATTCATGAAAATAATGCCAGCCATTCCAGTCAATCATTTCTGTTGAAAAGCTGTTGGACCAAGGTCAAAATGGTCCAAAGCTATCCAAAGCTATTCAGCCAAATACTATTGCCAAAAGAGAAAACAGAGATCAAACTTTCTTGACAGATTGGAGGAAAAGGTTGATTACAAATATATTTAAGTAGTGGAGGTCCACATCACACCATAGTTAAGAAGATGAGAAACAGTGAAGATTTAATATTATGTTCACTTTTCTTATCCTCTTCATACGTTCGTACACTGTAAATAAGGTACTCAATGTTCCTCTCTTTTGGCAAAAACTGAAGTTAAGGCTCTCAAGCTTAGGGAGGACATCTTTTCCTGTACCAAAAAGACACAAGAAATAATGTTTTCAGTATACAGCAAAATATGGCATGCACGCACAAGCCACTGTGCAATGCAATGTCCCTTGAAATGACCAAACTATCAGAACATAATGGGTGGGTTTGGCAATCCTTAACAAGCCATATGTTGGTAGCATCTGCCAAATAGTGCCCATCAATGAAACAGGTAATTTGCTGTATGGAAGAAAATGTGTTCCTTCCCAAGTGTATAGGCCGATTTGTCACAGTTTAAATGGCAAAAATGGGGAAAACATTGTGGATACATATTTTATAGGAATGTGTTGGGCATATCCATGGCAGTGAAAAACTGTCAGGCCACTCTTTATTAAATTTTATTTCCAACTCCTACTTAGTAATCTTGTCCCATATCAGGTTGTAAGAGTTTCCTTTTCTTTTTTCCCATGGGAACTTGCCACCATTTTCCTAAGGTACACATCAATGTGTTTTCCTTATTGGCCAACACACGTTGTACATTTGACAATGGTATCGATTATTGTACAACTAAGCAGGATCTTCTCTGGTTAGTACTTGATGGGAGACCACCACTGAATACCAGGTGCTGTAGGCTATATCTCAGAGGAAGGAACTGACAAAACCATCTCTAAGTATTCTTTGCCTAAGAAAACCCTGTAAAATTCATGGGAGTGCCATGAAATTCATGGGGGTGCCAGCTGCTCCTTGAAAAAGGAGCTCAAATCTGGCGTTCCTCAGGGCACCGTCCTGTCCCCAATGCTATTTAACATCTACATGAAACCGCTGGGAGAGATCATCAGGAGGCATGGAGCAAGGTGCTATCAGTACGCTGATGACACCCAGATATATCTCTCCATGCCTCAGTTAATAGCATCAACTAAGGGTGGCATCTCGCCTCTAAACGAATGCCTTGAAGCAGTAGTGGACTGGATGAGGAAAAACAGACTGAAGCTGAATCCAGATAAGATGGAGGTACTCGCTATTAAGGGCCCTAGCCCAGGTATGGAGGTTTGTCAACCAGTTCTAGACAGGGTCACACTTTCCCTGAAAGACTGTGTCCGCAGCTTGGGGGTGCTCCTGGACTCGCCGCTTCAGATGACAGCTCAGATTGATGCAGCGGCCAGGAGTGCCTGCTATCAGCTTCAGCCAATACGCCAGCTGTGCCCCTTCCTGTACCTGGAACACCTAAAAATAGTGGTGCATGCGCTGGTAACTTCATGGCTTGACTTCTGCAATGCGCTCTACATAGGGCTACCCATGTGCTTAGTCCGGAAACTACACTTAGTTCAGAATATGGCAGACAGGTTGGTCACCGGAAGATCTAAAACTGACCACATGACACCAATTCTGAAGGCTTTACATTGGCTGCCTATTCGTTTCCCGGCACAGTACAAGGTGTTGGTTCTTACCTTTAAAGCCCTTCATGACTTGGGGCCAGCCTACCTGCGGGATCGCCTTCTCCCATATAATCCGCCCCGCACATTAAGGTCCTCTGGGAGGAATTTACTGCAGCCAGTCAGAACTAGGTTGGCTGCAGTTACCCAGAGGACCTTCTCTTCTATCGCTCCCAAGTTATGGAATGGCCTGCAGGAGGAGACCCGGCACATTACCAGTCTTGACTGCTTTAAAAAAGCAGACAAGACTGTTCTCTTCTGACAGGCCTTCCCAGACTAGTGCTCCACCACCTCCCACCAACTGTCCTCTTATTTTTAATAGTTAATGTGTTTTAGGGGGTTTTAGATGGGTTGGTTGGTGGGGAGGATGGGTTATGTTTTAATTGCTTTTAATGTATTTGATGTACTGTTGTAGTACTGCCTCGATCTGTCGGGAGAGGTTGGATATTATTATTATTATTATTATTATTATTATTATTATTATTATTATTATTATTATTATTATTTGGCAACTTTAAGGAAATACACATACAATTTGTATTTCATTATTTTTGTTATATAAACGTTTCACAACCAGTAACTTCAGTTTTAAACAAGTGTCTCTGTTCTCTCTCTCTCTCTTTCTCTCTCTCTCTAAGCTTGTGTGTGTGTGATGTGATCTTCCTTTTTTCTTACTGCCTCCTAGTTTGTCAAGCATCTTTTCTTCTTGCCTTCTCATGATGTGTCCAAAGTACAATGATCTCAGTGTAGTCATTTTGGCTTTTAGGGAGAGTTCAGTCTTGATTTGCAATAGAATCCATTTATTGGTCTTTTTTAGCAGTCCACGGTATCTGTAGAGCCTTTCTCCAGCCCCACATTTCCAATAAATTGATTTTCTCACTATTAGCTTTCTTTACTGTCCAGCTTTTGCAACCAGACATAGAAATTGAAAATATGATAACATGAGAATTTTGTCTCCAAGCCCTGCATCTTATTTCATTTTGGATGATCTCATCATAGAGTTTTCATGGTAAAAGATATTCCAAAGGAGCTTCCTGTACCTCCTGTTTAGTATTTACAGGTGTTATCTATGATGTTGTTGTCTCTGAGAGATCCACCACCAGAATCAGTCCCCATTACTGCTGTTGCCCAGTAGCTCCTCAGCCAAAGCCTGCCTGCCATGAGACACCCTTCCAGCAACACTGCTACAGGAGTACACAATCCAGTTGCTGCAAAAAGTTAGCACCATTGTGAGATGAGTTTACTTACTAAGCAAAAGAAAATATAAATTAGTGCGTACAAGGGGAAAGTGCTATTCTACCAACATTAAAAAAAAGTAACCTATGATCAAGAACCTACATTGAGAAGATGGGACATAATTATGCTCACAGAATTATGTGGTAGTTGTGCAATAGCACCTTGTTGGTGAATCACAGTCTTGCACAACTAAATGTGGATTGTGCATTCCCCACACAATGCACAATATATATCTATGTGCATGAATGAGCAACCATGCACAATGCCTACTTTTGAAAAAAGGAATTGCAAACTGATACAGAAATGGTACAAAACTGACTTGGACAGGAAAAAACAAAACATGAAAGGCTAAGAGAAATGGAAGACAACTTTCATCCATCCTTAATAAGCACATATCAAAAAGGTGATGCACATTTTCCCCTGAACTATTCAGAAGACATAGGGATCAATTCTCTGAAAGATCATGTCCTACTCCCTCCCACATGTACAATATACAGCCAGTTCCTTTTCACACATTCTGTATCTCTTGTTCCTTGGCAGGCGGTAATATGTCTTAGCATATGGCAGCTTTATTACAGCACCTAGCAATAATCTTGGGCAAGCTGCATAATTAGAGGAAATCTGAATAGAACATATTAGGGATAAGACTCAATATTTCTCAGAAATACCATAAAATTCTATTTCATATGATAGTCTGTTCCAAAGCAGCACACTAACTCATTCTGGCATCCTCAAAATGAATCACTTCTTCTGATTGCCTGGTTGAGGAGCTCAAAGTGCATACACACACACAAACACGCATATATACACACACACACACATACCTGATAACTTATTTTAAAAAGAGAAGGGCATTAACTTTTAGGTATCTTGCTAAATGTCAATGCATTGGGTTCATGGACCTTCTTATAACAGAACTCAATTACCAGAGTTGGCTCTGCTTCAGGCAGTGGATGCTTGAGGATAGAAGCACACTAGTTGTGTTACTTGAACTTGCTGCTATTTTGGTCATCTGGAGTATAGAACTGGGCATGCTATAGCTCCTGTCCTGGACTGCTAAACTGTGATGCCCCAGGTGTACTGCTTGTTAAATGCTATTCCAGTTGGATTCTGTAAAAAAAAAAAAATGGCCATGAGACAACATCTTGGCCTCCATCTCAATAGTGTCTCGGGATGTTTCTGATGTTGAAATATCTAATGAGCAATTCTATAAAATGATGCATCAGCTATAAGTTAACATGTATAGGTTAGAGGATAAGAACAGAGCTGCTGGATCATAAATGGTGCATTGCTGAAGCAAACTCCATGGACTATGTCAACACATTTCAGGTTCAGTTTGGGATCAGTATGCTCAGGGAGAGAGAGAGAGAAAATGCTGCTGTGCAGATTGGTTTGATTTGAACTCAAAGTGATTGTATTGTTGTGAGGTTTTAAAAAAGAAATGAAATATATGGGGCCAATTTCTAACTTGACAGTGCTGTAATGTGGTTATTATACAGGCAGGAATTAGGAAGTTCCTGGACAGCAGATATCTGTACTGAAGACTGAATTAGCATTACTTACCTAAGCAGATGAGGAAAGTGGAAATTTGACTAGTATACTGTTAAATGGCAGGTACTGGACTAGAAAGGAGCACATCACAAGCTAATGAGCTGCTGACAGTGAAGATGGGAAACATTGTGACACTCCAGTTTTGAGCTCAGGGATCTTAAATTACACATTATAACTGCTGAATTTCTGTGAATCTGACTTTTGTTCATGCACCTCAGAATGAAAATGGCAAAATGGTGGTTAGGGTTTAAACAGGTCACATCTTTATTAGTCTCCAAAGATATGGTCCACCCATAACTAGCAGTGTAGCTGGAGACAAGCTGTCTCTTAAACAAGGAGTACTATGCTGGCCCCAAACCAGGAAGGCAAGCAGAGCTGGGGCTCACCTTTCTTGCCTATCCTTCATGGGTCAGTACTCAGAAGAGAAAGGCCTGCTCTCCATCCCACCCCTTAAACTGAATGGCATTGAGGAATAGCTAGGGGAAGCAAACCCCTAAACATAGCGCATCCAGGTGTTTACTGGGATTCTCAAATAATAAGCTTCTCTATGGGTCTATATCCCAGAGAGATAAATCAATAACCACATAGTTAATTAAGCAAACAGACCCTGAAGCAGGTAAAACCATGAAGCAGATGGAGATAAATCAGTCCCGAAATCTCACTGGGGAAACCCCCTTTGCCAAATTCTTCTCAGATCCGAAGGCAATTAGATATAGCAAAGTCCAAACTGTTGGATGGAAGTGGCCAAGTGGGTTAATGCATGAAGCTAAAAGAAATCCCAAAGTTGGTGTCATGGTCTTATGAATGTTCACAGCAAGGTCAGGTGTCCCACATGTCTCAACAGGGCTTCAGTGCAGTCTAAAGAGGTGGCAGGGGGAGGCAAAGTGTTCCCTGGCAAGGTATAAAAGGAACAAGCTTGTACTAGCTTTTAAGCTAGTTGTATTGGATTGCAGTCTGTCCTCTGGCAGGCTAGGCTGCGAGGCGATACCGTTTTACCAATAGCAGATGAATTCCCCAGTCAGTCATTTTGCTTAGAGGCAGAATTCTCAGGACACAAAATTCAGATGCATGCAGAATATGGAAGTAATTACTTGCAAATAATAAGCTACTTGTAATTACTTATTTTTCTAACAACTGTTGTGATTAAGTGATGTTATATTTAGTACAGACACAAGAGAAGTCCTTTTTGGTGGCTGTTCTCATTTACGGAGTTGTTAGCTTTCCACCAGAGAAGTGGGAAAAGATTTTCTAATGAAACAGACCTTCAGCAACTGACCAACCGCTGTGCTGCAGTTTTAAAGTAAATGTACTGGTCTTTTGGATAGTTTAATGCTTATTTATTAGTCCAGTTTTCCATCCATATTTGTGGGGATTAGAGATGCAGGACCCCTGCAAAAGTGGAAAAGTTGTGCATATCTCTAGGCCCCGAACCATATTTAACAAACACAAAAAAAGTCCTGTAGGATACACAGATGCAGCACACCTCAGATTCAAATGTACAGTACACAATATATTTGAATCTGCAATGGGGAGTGTGCCAGCTGCCCAGTTCTGCCTTTGAGGTGGCAGGGTTCCTTCACAAGCCAGAAGTGGTTGGTTGGTGGGGCTTGCTGCCAGTTCTGCTGCTATCCTACAATGTCCAGCAACCCCTGGGGGTCCATGGAGCCCTCCCTGGGGGTCCACAAAACCCTGTTGCTGGATATGAACAGCTGTAGCAGCGACAGGGACTTGCCCAAGGTCACCCAGTATCTTAGCAGGCATTTGAATCTCAGTCTTCAGAAGCTTTTAATAAATAAATACATATTTGACTATTTAAATAAATACTTGCGTATTTAAATCTAAATTCAAATATTTAAATATTGGGTTAAATCTTGGGGAGTCCCTCACAACAAATGATATTTACAAGGGGTCCTCGGTTAAGAAAAGGTTGAGAACCCCTGCCCTACACCATTTTAAATAGAAACTTCCATGTCTCACTGTGTGTTCACAGTCTTTCACAATCTCACAAATCTTGCAGAGAGACTGAAAATGTGATGAGAGACTTGCAAGTATCTACTAAAAATTGCATAGGGCAGCAATGGAGGCAGTGACAAATAATCTGTGAATAATCAAATCCATGAAAGTTGAAGCCACGAATGTGGAAGGCCGACTATACTGTGGAATTTTATATTAATTCAATTAACATTTTCATAGTATAAGTAATGCAATGTAACATGCATTTCAATATGCATAATTTATTGTGGTTTTATGTGCCTTGCACCCAAGCCTAGGGAGAAAAAAGGATACAAATGCCACAAACAAACAAACAAACAAACAAACAAATAGATGTATTGTTTTAACTTTTATCATTTTTATTTGTTGATTTGTTAGATGTGACTTAGGACAATGCCATGAATGACAGACATCCACTACTCTGCTCAGGTCTTGAAAAGCAGGGCCATGGCTTTCTAGATTGAATCAAACCACTCAAAGGCCTTCCACTTTAACAAGGCTTACCAACTTGCCTGGTGTGTCATGTCATTCTGTGAGACATCCAAAGTAGGACAATCTCAGTTCAGTCATCCTAGCTTCTGATGAGAATTCAGGTTTGATTTGTTCTAAGACCCATTCATTTATCTTTTCCTATGTCTTTAGTAATGCAACTTAATGAGAGGCAATGTCATATCTTTTCCAATGAGAAATGTTCAGCATTATGTCTTTTCTATCATCAGCTAGTGTATTACAGCATTCTGGGTCCCCTCTCCCAGTGGTAAAGTTCCTTCAATTTTTGATTATTGGGAAAAAGTAATTTTAAAGATGTATCTACAGCTGTAACAAGTTACTGAGAGGCTGAAACTCTATTTTCTGAAAAGTCACTTTTCTTACTCTGAAATCACCTTCATCGGAGCTTTTCAACTGAGACCGATATTTTATCTATGGTTTTCTACACTGGCAGGGGGATGAACTAGATTCATGTTGTGGTCCGTCCGTGATTCTATGAAATATACCTGTTCCAGGGCAAGCATGGTAACAAGGGCTATAATTCTGTGTTTCATTTCTTAAGTGAAAGCTGCCCTGGGGAAGTTGGTTGGCAGTAAAGAGAATATACCTTTTAGAAGCCATATTTAAATATTTTAAATATGGATCATATGGAAATGTTAGCTATTCTGAATTGCAGCAACAATAAACAAACCTTTAAGCATATCTCCAATAAAATATATATTCCACTAGCAGCAGATTGGTTAACCAAGAAAATTTTCAGAACAGAGCAGTATAAAGGACTGAATCACAGCAACAGAAAATTTCTTGTTCTGTGTAGCAGTTGCTCAGAAGGTTCTTCTCCCCTGCCCTCTGAGCTTGAATTGTATAGCTCTGCAGAGGTAGCCAGTTGTGTTTAATTTTACTCCAACATTTGTCTCTTCTTTCATTCTGGATTTTCTAACTAGAGTAAGCCCTCCACTTTAGCTAGGGTTAGGACTGTAGGTCCCCCACAAAAGTAGAAAAACCACAAATATCAAAATGCATGTGAGCATCTGTGCGAAGGGGGCTGAAGCATGGTGGGAATAGTGGCACCCAGAGCCCAAATCAGGTCAGGGAAAGGAAAAGGAAAATATCATCATGGTGGCCATAAACTTCCTCTCTCACACCTGTCTCCTTTTCTTGTGTGTGTATGGGGGCACTGGTAGAGGGTATGTGGTGCTGAGAAATTGAGCTGTGGTCAATACTTTGCTGGCCAGGCAGTGGCTGATGAAGGAGGACCAGAGGCAGATTTTTTTAGAGGACTTTGTGGCCTGGTTGGAGTCTCCAAGAGGGAAGGTTATCTTTGAGGAGCAGAACTTGAGGTAGTGGGGGACAGGCAGTTCACTCACATGTAGTTGCACTCTCAAAAAGATTTGAAGACAAAGTATTGGATCCTCTGAAGATGCCAGCTACAGATGCAGGTGAAATGTCAGGAGAAAATACCAATAGAATATGGCCTCAAAGCCCAGAAAACCAACAACAACCTATGGATTCCAGCTGTGAAAGCCTTCAACTTTACATATTTCACCAAGTTTTAGTTAGCAATGACTCCATAAGGGGTAATCTTGACCACATAGCTGACCTGGAACCCAAGGACTATTACAGCCCTGAGATCCTTGGGCCTTTGCACTTGAAGAATTTGGGGAATGACCCTTTTGGTAATACTGAAAAGAACTTATTACACTCCTTCTAGGTCCTGCCTCCTGAGACCTAGAATGAAAAGCTGCCCAGACTTGACCTCTTGCATTCTTACTTCATAGGTACGAAGAAGGGGCAGAAAGGTTCATGCATGCAAAATTTGGTTTTGGGGCTCCAGAGGCTTTTGGTATAGCTTACCAGGTATACCATCATGACTTGTTACTGTGGAATCACAGGAATGAATCCACTTCTTGAGAAGCAAGACATGTAAAACATCTCTAAAGATTCTGTCCCCATGCTACCCTCTCTAAAGGCAAGGATGGTCACAACATCTTCCTGGCTTGCAATAAGAGAGCTTAAAGAGTAGGAACACAGTTCTCAAAAGCAGCTGACATGGGAGCACCTTTATGTAATACCATTAATCCATTAATCTCCACCACAAGTAGATTGAGTACAACATGTTACTGAATGTGCCAGAAGTTGTTGAAACTGCAGAGTGGCCTGGGCAAATAAGTACTGCCAAGGAAAATGCAGTAGCATATTAAAGAGTACATTAGATAAGGAATTTATAATATTGCCCAGAACTTTACTTCTGTTCAGCTGGGCCTCTGTTTGTTGGGGGAACAGGAAGACTGTTTTGAAGAGAAGCCCTCAAAGAGCACTTGTTGGAAGATCTCCACATACTACATACTGACCTAAATTATCACATCAGATTTATCAGCTACCATTTATAACCTGAAATATTGTGGATCGGTTCTGTTAGACTGCTGGCCCTTCCTTCTGCAGTTTTATTGGGAGACAGGGTATATTTTTTCTCCAAGAGACCTGGGAATTTGACAGTTTAGAGTTAAATGGTTTTGAAACACATTTATTGAAATCACTGTACAGTGCAAAGGGAGGTTGCCCAAAGGGAGGTCTTGGGGTATAGCAATCTACCAAGTTTCTTCTCTGGCATTGATTTCCTGATTAATATTGTTATTGCTCCAATTATCAAACTGAGTTCATTTTCATTGCTATTAATAAATGTTTATTTTCCCCCACAATGCCAAAGACAGCCAAATAAAGATAGGTTGCTCAGACTACAATAATTTATTAATAAGATGACTGCCATGCACCCAGAAGTATCTGTGATTTTGGCAGGTGATTTTATGGCCATTGTTGGGCCCAAATGACAAAGCGATTTATATCCATTTTGGTGAGTATTTCCCTGAAGCAGAAAAGGGACATCTGGTACTTGTTAAGCAATCCAAGGATAAGGTATGTAATTCTTCTAGCTTGTGCTTCCTCCAAATGATAAGTAACTTTGATTTAGTACTCAATTGGGGAGGGGGATTGGGAAAGATAAATATGGTGAATTTGCATTCACATCTGGCACTGGGGCATCAAAAATTGTTTACCTAATGGTTTGTTAAATCTAATAGTTTGCTAAATCTGATGTCAAGTTTCAGGGTGGCAGTATGTACTGAAACTGTTCTCTTAATTGCAGTCTTAAATCTTGAGGCACAATTTTTCTGTGCTGGGTTTGAACCTGAGATAAGATTAGATTTAGATTAAGATTTTATCTGAAATTAAAGGGACGGTTAAATTAGATCAGGTTTCAATCAATTTGATACTCTCAGAAAGGTGTTTTAGATTAAGAAATTTCCTGCTATCTTGAAGATTGCCAGAAGATGTTTTATGATCTGTGTCTTTGCAAAATTGTATGATAAGCAATAATTCTCTCAAATAACACTCTAGTCTTTACATGTCTAAATCTTGGTTTGACCAAGAGTGTTTAGACATGAAGAAATCTCTTGTTGAAAGATATAAGGCAGATATGGCATCTTTATCTTTAGAATGGCTGAAATACAAAAAATTAATCAAGGCGGGGAAAAAGAAATTGGCACTGAGAATGAACTGACAGAAGTTAATTGCCACATCAAGGACTCATGTTTCAGCTGCTTTCTGAAAGATAGTGTTTAGGGGCTGGCAAAACAATGTAATTGGATTAGATTTTCATCTTCCTGTGAAGACCTGACAATGGCCCTTTTTGCACGGGCTTTCTGTTGCGCGACAGTCCCGTGAGCCTCGCGGGAGTGGGAGCGTCGCTCTGCACGACGCACTCCCACTTCTGCCGCGCTCATGGGGCTGCAGCGGCACGATCGCGGGTTTTTTGATTTTCGCCTCAAAGCGAAAATCACCCGCTGTCACGCAACGCTCCCGGTGCCCACGTGCACTTACCTCCTGTGCGGAGCATCGGGGAGGCGGCCGGGTCGCACTTCCTTCCCTCTGCCCCTGCGGAAGGAAGGGGCAGGGCAGGGCACTAGTGCGACGGGCGCGACAGCATCCTGCTTCGCGCGAGCGGGGGGGGATGGACACGACAGCCTCCTGCTTCGTGCGGGGGGACGGACGCGACAGCCTCCTGCTTTGCGCGGGGGGGATGGACGTGACAGCCTCCTGCTTCGCCCAGGGGGAGGGCAGCTCACGCGAGAAGCCTCCTCTGGGAGGCTGCCGCTTCCCCCTCGTTCCTTCGCCTGCGGAAGGAACGAGAGGGGAAACAGCAGCCTCCTGGAGGAGCCTTCTCACGCAAGTCACCCTCCCCACTCGCGCAAGAAGCCGCAATGCGAAAAGGGCCAATGATTTTTCAGCTCTGGGGACTAACCAACACCATGAGACCCTGAAGGGTTTCTTGATTTACTCCTCAGTTTCATCATCTGAAATTGGCAGACTCATTTCAGGACTTAAGTTGGGCAAAGCTTTTTGGAAATTATTGGGCAAAGCCCTAGGAAATTATTGCATACCCTCTCTCTAAACCCACAAATTTGGAGTGGTGGGCACCAGTTTTAGCTGTTCAGTTTACATATATTGATTGGACTGTATGTATTCCATCTGATTTAGGTCTTCCAATAACCACCCCAATCCACAAAAAAGGTAACAAATCAGATCTTGCCAACTGCAAACTAATTCTTCTTTTAATGGTCTTTCTGCACCACACTGTTATAGTGCTATTATTCCACTTTCAACATCCTATGAAATCCAGGGCTTTGCCACTTACAGAGGGGTATTTAGAATTCTCAGCCAGAGAGCCCTTTGGCCTCAGTAAACTAAAACCCCAGAATTCCACAGGATGTTGAAAATGGGATAATGTCATTATAACCGGCTAGTACGGAAAGGCCCTGAATGTCATCAGGACACTAGTCATCTAAAGAAACTATCAAGCTGGATTGAGAAACAAAATTTCCTGAAAGAACAGCAAGAGAAAGTGAACTCTGAGCACTCTTCAGTTGATCAGGGATAAATATTACAGTATTTATTAGAAAAATATTCTTCCCTGGTTGTGGGGGGCACTTACACAGTTTTTATAGACTTTAAGTCTGCATTTGGCATGATCCCTAGAGATATACTATAGCATAAACTTTAGGCAACCAGCATTGACAGGTGCCTGCTGATTCTTATTCACAGTCTTTATGATAAAACATATCTGTGGGTGGGATGTAATCATGACGGTCATTTGAGTAGATTAATGGCAACACATATTGGGATAAAACAGGAATGTGTTCTTGTCCCTGCTTGGTTCAACGTTTATATGAAGTCCTTAGTTAAGGCACTTTCTGCAATAAATTCTCATTCACCTAAACCAGAAAAACCTATATTGATTCTACTCTATGCAGATGATAAAGTATTTCTGTCACTGTCATGTGTAGCTCTGAGATGGCTACTAAGAGCTCTAGATATCTGTTGAAATACTGAATATAGTTGGCAATTAACTATGATAAATCTAAAGTTTTAGTTTTTACTTGAAAATGGTATAAACATCGCTGGCAAATCAATGGACATGCAATTGAACAGGTCATTTTACAAGTATTTGGGAGTAATTTTTCAGCTTACAGGTTCCTGGAGAACTTAAGTGTTTTAGGCCATAGCAAATGCACAAAGGACTTATAACTCATCTATCTATCTATCTATCTATCTATCTATCTATCTATCTCGTTTTCTTATGTTAAGGTTGGCCATCATGTACCCTCAGCAATTCAAGTGTTAACTGCTAATATTTTCCCACAAATTTTATATGGAACACTGTTTAGCAATTGTGTTTAGCAATTGTGTGCTTCTACTATCTTTACAAAAAAAAAGTTGAGAACTATTATCAGCCTTCCAAATATACTAGTACACTAATATACTAATATATAATAATATACTGGTCAAATTTTTATTCAGCCTCAGACCTGGATGTATAAGTTAAATCTTTGTCTAAAATGTTATTCATGCCTAAAGCCCCGGCCCCCTGAACCTTTCTGATACGTTTCAGTCAGAGTAGGAAAAAGATAGTAGATGAGAAAATATTAAGGTCATTTCTGCATGACGACGGTCTCCCAAGTTGTCCTGTTGCAATCCCAGCAGCGCCTCTGTGAAGGATGGGAGCGTGTTTCCAAAACGCCCTTCGGCACCCAACCAGCTGCCTGTGGAAGGGAGCCTGAGGGACACAGTCCTTCCTTCTGCAGCCGACCTTCTCATTTTGCAGTGGGGAAGAAAGCTATATTATAGTATGGAATATATTAATATAATATAATCAATTATTCAATTTAGCTGTAACTCCTCAAATATTATCCCTTCTAGCACTTGATGAACTTGTATCTTCAAGGGTGTTGTCTCCCTCCCCCACATATATCTGTTTAAAGCCCTCCTGAAAAGTTTTGTGAGACTGAGATGCAACCTGTCAGGTGCCAGAAGTCCATCCTCATAAAACCACAGACCACAAGCCAAATTATTCCTGGCTGCACCATCTGCACAGCCAGTTATTCATCTCCACTATTCTTGTCTCCCTTTCTGGGTCATGTTCTGCAACTGGGGGTGGGGGGTAGAAATCTTTTCATCAAGGTCCTTCCACTTTCTACTCAAAGCCTTGTACTCCCTTATGATGTTCTGAAGGCTATGCCTTACAGTATCATTGGTTCCCATGTGGAGCAAAAGGAAGGGGATATGGTCAGTGGGCTTGACAAGTCTTGTTAGCCTCTCTGTTGCATCATGGATTTTACTTTCAGGGAAACAGTACACCTCTTGGTTTAAAAAGGCATTAAACTTTAAAATGAATCTTGAGGGCTCATGGTGAAACAGCAACTCCACCCACTGAAAGGCAACTGGGAGTGATGAAGTAATACTTCTGTTGAACCAAAATGCATAACCTTCAACATTTCACAGATGAAAATTTGCCTATGTGTGGACAAGCAACATTTGTGTGTGTCATCTGGCCAAAGTTATTAATGCGGAAGAACACACAAACTAGGATCCATCCTCTCTTCTCTTCTCTTCTCTTCTCTTCTTCTTCTCTTCTCTTCTCTTCTCCTCTCCTTCCTACTGATTTGAGTGCAAGTGACTTTTGCACTTTGAACTCAGTTTTTAGCAATTGAACTCAACTGAGGACAAAGGAGGAAAGTGGACAGAAGAGAGAGAAAACTGGGACATTTTAATGAGGACTTTTCCAACCAACATGGGACCATTAAATGGTTTGGAAATGGTGACTTCAATGTCATGCCACAAATCTCTGGAGCAGAAAATGGGGGTGTACAGATGGCCAGGTTCTGAAGCACTCATTCTACTGTTAGTCCTAAAATATTGCATTACTTGATTTGAGTGATTTGGAAGCACTTTTGATCATTTCCATATTTTTCAAATGTGAAATACCACCTCTGATTTCTTTTAAGGATTAATTTAAAAAAAAAACAACTACAAAGGCATCATGTTATTAAAATGCTACTCTGTAATAGCAAGCAACACGCAACACTAATGAGATACATATCTGCTTCCGTTCTTTCAGCATAGATTGGAGATTTGAAAAGCTCTCAGGCTCAATGTTCTTATATTTCTCCAAACCCCAATGTGCCCTAAATTAATTATTAGTTCCAAGTAAAATAGAATTATTGAATCAGTGGAATGTACACTAGGAACTTATAAGAAATTTCCACCTCAGAAATGGATCAGCTCAGACCCCTGTTTACCCTTTCAAGGCCTACGACTCCCAATGTAAAATATTTTGGCAAAAAAAGTCATTGTTAGACAAAAACATGCATGCAAATCTTTTTTTAAAAAGCTTTGAAATGAATCTTGTGCTTGGAGAAAGATAGAACATAAATAAATAAATAAATAAATAAATAAATAAATAAATGCTTTAAAAAATGATTATAGAATGCTGTTTTGGGTGTTCCTCAACCAGAAGCAGCTCTACGAAGCATCCTGAAAGGAAATCACAAGTGACACATCGCAAGAAGTCCTCTGGAGGAATGTAAAATAGAACAGTTTATAAAAATGTGCATTTTCTAATATAGAAATTGTGTTTCGTGAGAAAGTTTTCTCAAACTTGCAGAACTACATAAGTATTTAAGCGCAAATGTTACGCAGAGTTTTTTTTAAAAAAAAGATACAGATAATATGGTACAATCATGGAAGAAGCATCTGAATGAAGTTATGCAAAGGTTAGACAAACTAGACGTAGACAAAATCACCTGCCCTTAGTGGATAGACCTTTGTTAGAAAGAGGTTAAAAATGAAATCAAAGTTCATGTAACATTTCAACATGCGCAGAGAAATGTTAGCTTTCCAGAAGCCGGAAACCAACGTGACTCCAGTTATGATTTACATAGCATGCATTGCCAAGCCCCTACAGGACTAACTTACTGAGGCAAATGAAGCCCTTCTCCTGATTTCACTTGAACAATGACCTGAGCATTTACAGTCTTTTAAAGGATCCACAGTGCAGTGAGCGTTGTGCTCAGCACTGCCCAAAAAGATGAAAGAAAAATCTTTGAAAGTATTCACATTGCCCCAGAGTCCAAAGCAACTACGTGCTGAAGTTCCTGCCATCTGGCTTTTCCAACAAGTCTAAAATGTTTGATGACATTTATGGGAAAACTCTACCATTTCTCTGACTCTGTCTTTTTTTCTCCTAAATCAAAATCCACTCTTTTGACAGGTCAGCACAGCACTGTTTTCTCATGGCAATAGAGTTCTAGTGTGGCACCAAATTTGAGACTTACTGATTTATAGAGTTAAGAACGTTTTATGAAAGCAGAAGAACTTGGCAAGGATCTTCCCAAATGCTGAGATTAAAATGGTCTACTCTGATTAAAGTATACCCCACCAAAAAAGCAATCTGAACATGCCTATACAAATAGCACCAAAAGATCAGAGGCAATATGTCAGAGATGATTTCTAAAAATGGGACAAGTCAATATTAACTATTTGTTGGACACGTTCAATTTATCTGCTCCTGATGAAGTGATGCTGATATTATATTCTGGATGTGGAAGTAAAGTTCATTTTATTTCATCATTCATCATTCATGATTTCATCATTTCCAAACGATTCTCAGTAGCAAACGTTGGGTGGATTTGGTGGTGGCTCTGGCAATTTCAGCACTTCTTGCTGGGTTTTCTGGTGTCATTTTTCTCAACATGGTCACAGAAAAGAAACCCCTTACAAAATATGGGTTTTCTTTCAACCACAGCAAATGTTCCAGAAATGACATTGTTCACCGTAAATAGGATTCATTGTTGGCATTTATCAGTTCTTTCTTGTCTTTGTTGTCTAGCTTCTTCGGTTCAAAGATAAGAATGAACAAAAGAAAAGAAAATCAATGGTTTGTGTTTCCTTTCTCAGTTTGCCTGGGAGTCAGAATTAAGAATGATATGGATTTCAAACCACTGAGTCAAAAAGTAGTCCGGGGCAGGAATCAATCCAAAATAATAGGGTATAGTATACACACATGTGTGCATGGACACACACTATAATACACACACATTGCTTGACCCACTGGTGACAAAGGCAACATTTTCTGTCAAAAGGCTAGCATTACCAATGAAACACAAGAAGAAATTTTTTCATGCTTTTATGAAATGAACAACTTTGTGTTACATTTCCACTGTTTGACACCCAGATCTCATGAATATTGGCAGACCCCTAAACTCAAACTCAAGGCTCAAGAAAGTAAGAGGACTTTGGGGATATAAAGCAATGACTGCTACTACAACCATCAGCAGAAAGCTGTCTCCAAACCCTCTGGATGTCTCCCCTGACCATGTGCTTACCCTTCCTCCAGCCGTGTGCTTTGGCATTCTCTCTGCTATGCTGAATCCAAGAGGAAAGCAGGCATTGTTGGAAGAAGGTTGGGCACATGGGCAGGCAGACAAGTGTTATTAAGAAAACACTTACTGAAGACAGCTGTAACAAGAATTGGAACACTAAGGTGCTATTGCCACTTAGAGGTTTCTTACTATATTTATTTACTGCTTGAACCCAAAGGGTATTCACCAGTGACTCTCCTTCATCCTGGAAAGAAATGATTATTGGGGTGCCATAGGGTTTTCTTCTAAACATGGCGCTGTTCAACATTTCTATAAATTACTTGGATGATGCAATATAGGAGTCTCTAATAGTTTAATCACGACACTCAACAGTCTAATAGTCAACAAGAAATCCTACTATCTTACTTTAAAAGGATATAACTATAGGAACCAAGTAGATTTTTTTTTTTTGGAAAATAATCCAATGGTGCAATGCCACTACAGCAAAGTCACTGTCTGCACTTGCTGATCAAAGAAGAGGCATAGGGCTTCTGAAGATGATCGAAACGGATGAACAGAGATATGTTTTCCAGTGACTAGCACTGCAAAGGCTGAGGATTAAAAAGGAATTCATGATCTTTCAGGAACCCTGACTGGAATGAAGAGGTTTATAGGTCAAAAACAGTATCTTGAATTGCAATTTGGGGCTGCTATTTTGGGGTTCTATTTTGGGGCAGATGAACCTATTATGGAGTTTTCCTGGCCATATTTGTTTGGGAGGGGGTTACCATTGCTTTCCTCCAAGGCTGAGAAAGTGTGACTTGCCAGTGTCATTCAGGGTGTTTCCATGGCTGAGTGGGGATTTGAACTCTCGTCTCCTAGAGGCATATCCAACACTCAACTCATTATACCATACTGGCTCTCATGAAGTTACTTAACTGGATGTCAATCCAGTATTTTGAAAATATGTGAAATAGGTTCCTTACACAGGGCAGTATTCATAGGTCTGCCTTGTCACTAACAGAAAGATAACAGATTCATATTAATATTGGTAATATTACCATCGGCTTACCACTGGTCAAGGTGAATGACAACAATGGAAACTGTAGTTCAACAACATCTAGGACCCAAGGTTGAGAAGCACTAATCTAATATGTGGTTTTCACTCAGTTTAGATACCCAAAAAGAATGGAGATGGAATTCCTACAATCTCCACAGGAGAACCTTTTTCAGTCATGTACTTGGATGGAAGACCACCAATAAATACCAGTCATTGTAGGCTTTATTTCAGAGGTGGGAACTGGCAAAACCACCTCTGAATTTTTGCCTAAGAAAAGCCTATGAAATTCATGAGGTCACCCATAAGTTGACAGGCAGTTGCTGTGTGCCTTGAATTTATCATGGGATTTTCTTGACAGAATTTGTTCAGAGGGAGTTTGCCATTGCCTGCCTCTGAGGTTGAGATAGCGTGACTTGTCCAGGATCACCCAGTAGGTTGACTGGGGATTCAAAACTTGGTCTCCCAGTGTCCTAGTCTAACACTACATTATGCTGGCACATTACAGTGCCCCTACTTGGGTTTATACGGTGTGTCTTTCACATCAGCCTATTACACCAAAGTTATTGCTGTTTGCTATATATGGCAAATTATTTCTTCCATGGAGCTTGAAAGAAAGAAAAAGTAAGAATCACATCTTACTTTTCAGATATTCTGATCTCTTCCTCCATCCCTCCTGCTAAATAAATTAGATCAAACCTTTCTCTCTAAAACATTACTGTGTTCCAAAACATCAAGTTGTTTATTTCTAGGAAGCTCTAGAAGAAAGTTCCTTTCATTTCTCCCCTAAGTAGATTAATTTTCACAGAAAGTCTACTTGTGTTATTGTTGTTGTTGTTGTTGTTGTTGTTGTTGTTGTTCAAAACAATACAGTAAGGATATTACATACTTTTTAGGCAATAAATTAGATTTATATATAACCCATGGGGATTTTCCATTAAAATTTCATAAATCTCATTGTGCATTATCCTTTTTAATCCTCAGCCTTTGCAGTGCTAGTCACTGGAAAATGCATTTAACCCTGCACAAAATTCAGGATAAGCTGTGCATAAAGAATATTAACCAAAACTTTGATGTAAATAATGGCTTTCTGTAGAGTGTGTGCCTGTGTGGGACCATTCTATCTCTGCAAGGTATATTTTTTCTCTCCTTCTGACTATCCCTTGTGCTTAATAATAATTCATCCATTCCGTTTTCTTGGCATGCTGCCCATATTCCCAGTAGCCCAAAACCAAAAGGAAATAACCTTGGAAAAAGAAGATCTATATTTCCCTTTGGATATTTTCTCCTGAGACTGAAAAAAAAAGACATCCACTATGAAGACTGCAAACTGTAGGATAAAAAGATCTCCTTTGTCTTATTTCTTTTCTCTTTCTTCCTTTCATTTATTCTCTTCTGTGTCCCATGTTTCCTGAATTCGAGTTTCAGCTTTGATTGGCAAATATACATTTAGGCCACTTCCGCATGTTACCTTGCTCCGTCGTCTTCTGGTCACAATTGTGGCAGAACCTTTGGCAGGAAGGGAGTGTGATGGGAATGCTTCCCTCCACACCTGACCGGCTCCCTGCAGAATGGAGTGTGAAAGACATGCTTCTTCCTTCTGCAGTGTATTTGGGCTGTTTCTCATGCTACACTGGGGCAGGAAGCACCTCCATAGTGCTTCTGGCCCTTCCACATGGCAGACAAGTATGGGAGTGTCATGTGGTCAGAAGTCATTGATGGAGAAAATCCGTCAATGATTTCCCTGTGATCACACAGGCTGGCAACAGGAGAAAGGTGGCACCGCAATGACATCACGCAGAAGCATTGTTGCGATCCTGTTCCTCTTGTAGTCATTGTAAGGAAAGCACCTCAAATACAATATTCATTTCCTTCAGTTCATGTGTATTCGCCTATCTTTATTTCTTTACATGCTAAGTAATTCTGTACCTGTGTACAGGCATGTGGTTTCATTTCGTACAACCTGTCCTAGCGGACATTTTGGCTATAGAAATTGTATAAATCAGGAGTATGTACCCATGGTTCTCCAAATACATTTGGATTACTGATTCTAGTTCCAGTGACCAAATTCAATGGGAAAGGGTTTGGTGTCTTTCAGTGTGTTCCAAACCCATCTAGCAGAATAAAATTATCCAGTCCTTCTATAAATAAATCAATGAATATTTTAGTGTGCAATTCACATCAGGACTAACTTTTTGTAAAACTTTGTCAATCCATGGTCTAAATCTCTAGACTAAAGGCACAGAATCAGTTGTATTTTCCCACTGTTTTACAGTTGATTGAATGGATCTACTCTAGTGTGGACTAACCATCAGGATGCCAGCCCAAAGGTGTGTTATCTCAAAATGGATTTGAAGACCAGGCATGAATGAACTGCGAATCTGTGAGAAATTGCACATACATGTCATTGAAATGTTAATCAGAACAGTTCACATTGGTATTTGCATAAATCATCATCAGTATCAAATCGGTAAATCACAGTCTTCATTCTCTAACAAGCAGGACTTGAAATACATTTCTAGGAGACAGCTTTTCCTCCTCTTTTCCTTTTTCCCATCCTGCCCCTTCATTTCAGCTCTACTAATATTCCATATGGAAATGTTGTACCAAAGATGATGGCAACGTTCCAACTTCCAGGATGCGTTTAACACTGCAGCATGCAGTGTGGCTTCTTCTCCCACTGAGAGCTCTTGGCAATGCTAGTTAATTAACTGACTTCTCCGATTTTGTCTTTTACAGCAGGGTGTTGTTTAGTAGCAAACTGTCATTCCCGGAATTGGTGGGGTGGGGGATGCAAACTCAAGACTCTGCAGAGAGTAAATCTACAAACTGGATTATAAGTGCAAGGCTGTGTCTTTCCAGAAGAAGGAATCTCTGATGACTGTATTATGAACCCAGTGATTGTCTTTAGGGGGTTAAAAATAAGCAGAGTTTTGTAAACCTGGAGAGAGGGAAAAGAAAGCATATTCTTATCTTTGGTTGTCCTGATGCTAAAGCCATTGTTTTCTTAAACTGAAGGAGGGTAGTGTAGTGAAACCAGGGCTCACACAGTCAAAATACAAGCACAATTAGCTGGAATGACAATGCCATTTGCTGCCCCACCCCAGTTTTGGTTGTTACCTCCAAGCTTAATTAAAATTATCAAAATAGCTTGTAGGAGAATTGATTTTTCAAGAAAAAATGGGCACAGTTCTACTAGTGGTATATAAATGATTTTCATACAAGTATGTCTTGCATTAAATGAGATACAAATGAGCAGTGGGACATGCTTCTTCTCCTACTGCAGTTTGCTTGAGAGGTCAAGGAATCAGGTTGTCATCTTGGTGGTTCTCTCCTGGTTCTGTAGCAAAGTGGCACAAGGGTGAGAAGTTGTCCTCTCTCCCTCCCTCTTTCCCTTTCTATGGCCATAGCAGGAGTGCATGGCAGCTGCGAAGAGTGAAGCATAAAGCTGTGCATGCAGAGCACTTACATCCCATGTGCATGATGTGGGATTTCATCTAATGAATTGTTAGGAGCTATCCCAGTTGTAACGCTAAGTGTTTTGAAATAGGGTAGATTTGACAGTCAATTGGCTTTATAGTATACTGGCTACTAAGGGAGGTGAAAACTTTTAGAACTGATTTCTTTTTATTGATCAATAAATCTGCCTGCATTTCTGGACTCTCTTTGGGGTGCATAGCTGTAACTGAGCTTGGGAAAGTTACAAGTGATTAAGGGAAAAGGTTGGCCATCAAAGAAGGGTAAAATTTATCATATCATCCTTGAAAGTCCAAACAAGTGTGTTCTGAGATGGAACCTGAATCCCTCCAGTTAAATCAAAATTAGGAAACATACTTTTGGATTACAATTCTCACAGTCTGCAGCCAGTATGACCAGTGGCAATACTGGTTGGAGAGTCCTGGAAGCTGCTTCCCAAAAATGAATTTTTCAAGCTTTCTGTCATAAGGACAATAGCATTGAACACCTGAACTTCAAAATTTACCACTATTGGGGAAGGATAAAATTTATCTGGGATATTGGTCCTAGAGTCCAGAGTCACTGCACCTTTATTCGGTGGCTGACATAAACAGCAGTCAAAAGTTCAAATCAGAGTTAGCAGCCAGTATGTCCTCATAAAAATATTTCACAGTAGGGCTAAGGAAAGCTTCTGCCTTGGATGATGGCAAGCTAATATCTGTCTACTTAAGAATGCACTAATTTGTCAGTTTCTCTCTCCTCTGTTTTAAAAACCTCAAGTTCTTTACATCTTATTACTGAGTCTTAGGCCATTTCCACACTAGACTGTTATAGTGCTATTATTCCACTTTCAGCATCCTATGGAATCCTGGGGCTTGCTGTTTAGGGAAGGTCAAGGATGAAGAGGATGACGTTGTATTTGCCTGTCATGTAACTGATAAATATCAGGAACCAAAGAGTGGGCAACCCTAACTCAACATTGTTCAGTCCTAATATACAGGGATTCCCTTTTTGCTGGATGGTGAATTGCTTCACTTTACTTTCTCCTATTCATTCAAAAAAAAAAAAAAAAACAACTATGCCTTAATGGTCAGATGAGTTAGACCAGCAATCCACTTTAATAAAGCTCTTCTGTTCCTATGACCTCTTGTTTTCCCAAAGATCTAGCAATGAGTGTGAATTTTTGAAAATTCAGAAATTTCAGAATTCAGAGGCCCTTTTCGCATGGGCCTTTGCGCGCGCGATAGCCCCGTGAGCCTCGCGGGAGTGGGAGCGTCGCTCCGCACGACGCACTCCCACTTCCGCCCGGCTCACGGGGCTGAAGCGGCGCGAGTGCGGGTTTTTTGATTTTCGCGTACAAGCGAAAATCACCCCGCGCTCGCGCAACGCTCCCGGAGCCCACCCGCACTTACCTTTCATGCGGAGCCTCCGGGAGCCAGCCGGGTCGTGCTTCCTTCCCTCCGCCCCTGCGGAAGGAAGGAGCGGGGTGGGGAGGTAGCGCGACGGACGCGCCGCCTTCTTCGTGCGCACGTGCGCGCGCGGGGGGGACGTGCCGCCGCCCGCTTCATGTGCGCTGGTGGAGGAATCCGGCGCGCGCGCGGGGAGGAGGAATCCGGCGCGACGCCTCCCGCTTCACGTGCGCGCACGGGGTGGGAATCCGGCGCGAGGTCTCCCGCTTCGCACGGGGGAGGGCGGCTTGCACGGCAAGCCTCCTTCGGTGCCGCTTCCCCGCTGGTTCCTTCGCCTGCGGAAGGAAGGAGGGGGAAGCGGCAGCCTCCCGGACGAGCCTTCTTGCGCTTGCCGGCCTCCCCCGCTTGCGCTAGAAGCCTCAGTGCGGAAAGGGCCAGAGTTAGCTATTCAGTAGCCCAACAATATGCCTTTGTTTTTAAGTGACCAGACCACTGTTACTTTTTATTGTTGAGCAAATTTGCTGTTTCAATTTCATTGTTTCAAAATCGTTTTCTCCATCAGGATGTTTTTCCTTCTGTTTCCTTCTTTTGCCAGTTCTTTCTCCCCTCACTTTTCACATTCTACATGGAAGGAGCAGATGAAATATCTTCCTTCCCTGCAATATCTCTTTCTGCATGACTCCTGTCCTCTTCCATTCCCAAAGCTAGAAAAAGAGAAAGTTAGTTTTGCTGAAGCAGCAAAAATGCAACCTGAGGCTACCATCTCAGATCATCTTGTGATAAAGTTGGTCTTGCTAATCAGTCTGGGCACTGTGCCATCTTAAAAGAGAAGAAAATTCAAGCAGCAATTATCTGCTCAAGTTTTGCATTTCTGTTTTGCAAATGTTAGATCTTGCTGCTCCTGGAGCAGGGTTGTAAATTGCAGGACACAAATGCCAGGCTGTAAGAGCTATTGCTGTAGAAACAACATCTGGCACCTTTTTGATGGTCTGTAGAAACAGCTGCTGATTTGCAAAATCCCAGTTCTTCTTCTCAAGTGATTTGACTACATTGAGAGACTAGCTGGCTTGAGTCCCATTGACTTTGAAATTCCCCATTTTTCAGCTGGACATGCCTTCCTTCATAAGCTCTCTGACATTTTTGTATCTCTCCTGAAATTTCTAAAACACAAAGGATGAGAATGCAGAGGGTTGTGATGCTGAATCTCTGACTCTTTCTCTCAGGTGAAGGGAGCCTCTGAGGTTTTCTTCATAGAGGTTGCCAGATTCTACATGCAAAGAAGATAGTATTCAGTCATTACCACTTCCTAAAATAATGCCTGGATGAAGAACATTGATAACTTAAAGCACTGAAAGGGTGATACATATGAACTTCTTTCTGTATGATAAGGTTGTGTAGAAGGAATTTTCAGGTCATGCAAGCAGAAGTGGCCAGTGATTGCTTCTTAGGGGTGGTAATCCACACTGGGATTGCAGGAGCTATTGTGTTTTTTATGGAAACATTCCACAAGAGCTATCCAAGATGCTGAAATTATTTTGGGAACAGGACTGCTTGGAGATAATGATGAGCCTGTTTATATTGGGTGAACAGACTACTGTATTTTTCATACATCTCACTTCTATCTGTTGCTCTTGTTCTTGTTCTTGTTGGGTGCCTTCAAGTCATTTCCAACTTACAGCAACCTTAAGGTGAACCTATTACTGGGCTTTCTAGGGCTGAGAGTGTCTGACATGCCCAAGGTAGCCCAGTGGCTTTCCATGGCCAAGTGAGGAATCAAGCTCTGGTCTCCAGGGTCAAAGTCAAATGATCAAACCACTACACCATACTCTTTCTCTTTCACTTCCATCTATACATTTCTAATTCCATTTTGTTCTATTTTTTACAATGACCTGTGGTTTTAAACACACCCACAGACACTTACTTTTGTGATTAAATTTGTATTTAAATATGTATTTTCCTACAAAATGTCTGAAGCATCTAAAATATGAATGTGAAATCCCTTTAAAAAAAAAGCTTAGAATTGCATTGTAAAATGCAGAAATCTATGAAATATATAAAATAACTACATTTGGCATGTGTTAATCTGAGGAAAATGGTATAAATCAGGCCATTTTGGAATCTGAAAGAACAACTTTCTCAAGCCTCCTGATCTCACTGAGTAAGCACATACACACATCATAACTCATTTCCGCACTAGACTGTTATAGTGTTATTATTCCACTTCCAACATCCTGTGGAATTCTAAGGTTTGTAGTTCACTGAGGCTCAAGAGCTCTCTGGTTGAGATTTCTAAATGCCCCTCCCTAAACTGCAAACCCCAGGATTCCACAGGATGTTGAAAGTGGAATAATAACACTATAACAGTCTAGTGCAGAAATGGCCATATACATCTATTGAAATGGGGTAGATCGCTCTAGGGCAATTTTAAGTATCTTTCTCATTTTCCTATTTGTGTGTGTGGGGGGTCTTTTTTCTTTAAAAAATACATATTGACTTGTTTCAAAGGCACACGTGTTCAGCATGTTTGCACACTGTATTTGGAAAAGAAAAATACAATAATGAATAAACAAACAAAAAAAGAGATCCACAAGATTTCTGGTGGAATGGTTACTTTGAATGCCAAAGCTATTGTGATGTCAGTTAGGCAGAAAGTCCAAGAATTATTCAGGAATTTCTGAGTAACGTGGGCCTTTTCCACGTGATGTTGCTGTCCCGTGATGGGGATGCGTTGCCGGTGGTCTGGGAGTTGTGCTTTTGCACGATGTCATTGTGGTCCCACTGCCAATGCATCCCCACCCATCACAAACATGGGATATGCCATTACCAGAAAAAATCCTGTAGTGGCCCCTGATTGCACAATGCTCCCACTGCTGGCAGCCATGCAGAAAGGGAAGAAGTACAATTCAGGTGCTTCCTTCCTTCGTGCAACATGGGAATTGGCCAGCTGCACTGCAGAAGTAAGGTGCATGTCACTTGCGTTACCTTCTGCAAGCAGCCAGCCCTGTGTGAAGGGAAGCATTCACGTTGCACTCTCATGATTGCAACAGGACGAAGACAAAGACAGGTAAGGTGTGGAAAGGGCCTATATAGTCTATAACCAATTCAGCATGTCTGGAGCAAGAAAAGGACTGTGAAACAAAATGGGACAATATGGTGGGAGAAAAAGAACAGAGAACTTTGTAGATGTCTAGGAAGCATTAAAATATGTTTCTCAGGTAAACAGGTGAGTCTAATAATATCAGTGGTTCTGATCCACGAACGCCTGTGTAAACAAGGACATAGCACATATCTTGTTGTGCAACAGCATGCAGGCAAAATGCAAGAGCATGCATTTTAAAATGAGCTGGAATTCAAACTTTTTTCAAACAATAGAATGCAGATGGACCGCACCCGTACATGAGTATACATTTCGGCATAGTTTTATATTCAACATGTTAGGACAATGATGGTTAATGCTGCTGGACATAGACTGGGTTCTCATCTCAGCTTTGAACACTCTTAGTAGCCTAGAGCACAGTTAAGACTCCCTTTCCCAGCTGTTACTGGTGACTAACGCTATACTCTTTCCTGCATTCAGGAGTCTGAAGCCATCATTGCAATACATATAAAATTAATTAAGCATTTTATAATGGGTTTTAATTAGCCATCTTTTAATTGCTGCCTCCATGGTTATGCCTTTGGGTCTGATTCTGGAAACAGTTATCAATTGCAGAATGGGAACAGCCTGCTAGTAATGGACTTTCTGTTGCTGGTGACAAATATGACTATTCCTCAACGTTCATTCTGTAAAAATAGAGTTATAGCTCCAAGTTCTCCTCTGTATGCATTCCAAATGCTCAGCAACCTTCTGGGTATACTCTATCAACTACAGAGATAAGCTTTATTTATTTATTTAGTATATGCAAGAGAAAATAATTTAAAAAGTTTTCTGCCCACTGGGTGAGATAGGAAGGCACTTTGCACAGAGTTTTGTTGTGCAGGGGAATTTCTCATGATTTTGTTGTTGTTAAAATTCATTTACACACATACACACAACATGGGGTTTGTGCAGAAATTAATGTTTTGTGAAATTCCTCCCCACCCCCATTTTGTGTAAAGCACTTTTCTGTGCAGGAATGTTGATTTTCATGTTTAAAAAGATATTTGGTGCAAAATGGAACTTTTACCAGAAATAGTTCAAACACAGGGACACAAATGTGACAGTTGACAGTCTACATATTGACTTACAATGAACAGCTGATTCAATGGTTACAACCTGAGACACACCCACAGAATTCAGTAATCCTTATCAAAGATGATCACTGTAACAATCAGAGAATATGTACTGCTTTGTTGTTTTCAAGATCCAAACATCCAAGAAGTGCTACTGAGTTTCAAAGGAAAACCATTTAGGAAAACCGCATGACCTCATGTGATCTCTTATTGTGTTTGCAGTCATGGTTATCCTGCCCTCATAGTAGACAGTAGAAGGAGGTGGCTGCTGCAGACAGTATAATCTTGGGAGAGGTAGCAGAATTTTGGAGTGTGGGATGTTTCTGTATGAACCTCACCAGCCACCCTGTACCAGCCAAATCGCCATATTGCTCAAAGATCTGATGGAGAATGCTGGTTTATCATCTAAGTTGAATGAAATATTATTCAACCACCAGACTGGCTGGCCACTGTGCATGCAATGGGTGGGATGTCATCTTTTCCTTCATGTGAGTAAGGCCATTTCTGCACTAGACTGTTATAGTGCTATTATTCCACTTTCAACATCCTACAGAATCCTGGGGTTTCCAGTTTAGGGAGGGGCTTCAAAGGCATTATCATTCAGGTGGCAAACCATTTTATATCCATTGGGCTCCATTGAACCCAACAGTGTGTAAAGGACTGGACAGTTACTTGATTTTTTAAAAGTCACTTTTTGACAAACATATTCTATACGTATTAGATGTCGTTGTGGCCAAAGAACATCAGAGCATGGTCAAGATGGCAAAAAGTTATTAATGTGGAAGAACACACAACCTAAGAGAAGTTGCAGTAATTTCCTTATGCCTAAATCTATATGGAAGAGGCGGGGAAATCCACCCTATCTTCTCCTATCATCCCTTATTGAGTACAAACTACTTTTTGCAGTAAGAGTTTAGGTTCCAGCTACTGAGGCAAGCTGAGACCAAAGAGGGAAGAAAGAGAAAGAAACTGGGCCATTTTCAAAGGATTACGGAAATCAGGGTGATGGATGGTAAATTGGGACTGTCCCTGCCTAATCTGAACAGCTGGATGATATGTGATAAAAAGGAATCTTGAGATTGATTTTAAATTAATTTTAATTAATTAAATAGATGGGATTAATTTTAATTAAAACATATCTGAAACTTGCAATAATGCCATCATTCACAAGGTGGTAGACTTACTTAAACCTCCTAATAAAAGGTTAGATTTATTATCATGCTAACTGCTGGCGGACTAGCCAACTTGCTCTTGTTTAAAGTTTTACATGCTTAACAGTAGTGGCAGACACAGCACAGAGAAGCCATGCAAAGATACAGGAGCAGAGCTTAACAATGAATGCAAAAGTGTCTAAAGGAGAAAGAGGCGGTTCCAAAGTAGGTCCCTGTCTGAATAATTGTTTTTAGGACATGTCTGAGAAGGTGAACAGTCATGTTCTGCAAACTAAACTGCCTTGACGGCTTTGATAAATCAATGGTTGAGATCTAAAACTTCAGAATCTGGGTTTCCATGTGTATGATTCCACTTTGTAAATCAACCTGCAGGGAAGAATGTGTGGAATAATTATATTTATTACTGCTTGTTTTCTTCTTTCCCTGTAATGCATGTTGAAAAGGGCAAAATGACAGCCATCTTGCTCTTGGGTATAGTAAAACTTTTATTGGAGAGGGAATTCTAAGAAGATTACATCAAGGTGTGGTTATTCAAAGGACAATATTAATCAAGGTAATGAAGCTATGATGGGGGATGCTATTTCAGATTCCAGTGAGGAAGCCTGTTTCATAAAACCTTTTTTCTATACTAAGAGAAACAGTTCCTGAACATTGAAAACTAACATACCAAGATTAGACTACCAGCTGAATTGCTAGTTTTCTGAATTCATGATTGGTATGTTTTATATTAAAAAAAAAAATCAGTCATTTGAGTCCCCCCGCCCCCACACCTGAAGTCTAGCCTAGACACATAGTGAGTAACTCAAGAGAATTCCAAAGACTACTTTCAGATCTAGTGAACCCAGAGGTCAAATGCAGAGTCCATGTTGCATACATGCAGAAGACTCTACATTCAGCCCTGTAATCCAGTTGAAAGGATTTTAGGTAGCAAGGCAGAGAAGCACCCTTGGCTGAGGGCTTAGAGATTTAATGCTAGTCAGCATCATATCTTCCTCTGCCTAAGATCACCCCTGTAAGAGATACCCAATTCCTCCCCACTTCCCTGGGATTCACTCAAACCCGCGCACAATATGCAATGAACAGGAATAATACAAAACAAACAGAGATGAGATGCAGCAGGGCAAGGCAATTGCACAAAACCTTTCTGTTCAAAGCCAGCTTTCCAGTCCTTCACAGAAACCAGCAGCACAAGTTGAGTGCCAGCACCAAAAAAAGATTGAGAATATTATTCAGTTGGGTGTTTCCCCCTCCTAGAGACATCCATGATGTCTGTTTGGGGGCATACCTCTCACATGCGCACTTAATGATCTCCTTGTAATCACTGACTCTCATGCAAAGTCTCTAAAGTGGTGAGTGATCGTGCTTTGAGACCGTGGCTCTCACCCAAGGTCTTTCTGTCTGCAACACACAAAAAGGTCTTGGTCCCAGTCTTAGGCCATTTCTGCACTAGAGTGTTATAGCGCCATGATTCCACTTTCAACATCCTATGGAATCCTGGGGTTTGCAGTTTCAGGAGGGGCCAGCTGGCCCCTCCCAAAACTGCAAACCCCAGGATTCCATAGGATATTGAAAGTGGAATCATAGTGCTATAACACTCTAGTGCAGAAATAGCCCTGGTCACAGTCACAGTCCCTACCCTGCATTTCTGCATTTCTACACCTGGCAGCCTAGATCACCTAAATATTACAGATATAAAATCAGGTATCTGGGAAGGATAGCACATTTCACCACTTGTTATGTGCCAACCAACATTTTAGCACATGAATTTCATTGAGAGACTTTGATTGTTTCATGGAGTCAGAAAAAAATGTAGTATGTTATTCAGGGCTTCATAAATATAACAGTATGGTAACACTTCAGCTATCAGTATTTCATCCTTTTATCAGTACACAATCCTGGGATTTGTAGCCTTAGTTTACTCTCCTAACCTAACACATTCAAACTCTACAGCACAAAAATGCTAAGTATACCACCAAGCTACAAATTCCAGGATCCTAAAAAAAGGGAGACGATAAAAGAACAATACAATTAAAAACATACAAAAAGTGAACATTAAAATAGAAATAAACTATTTACAGTACTAAAATAATTCCCAATTCAAGTTAAAATAATAAAATGCAATAAAGCAGATAAAAAGCTTTTAAAAATAATTCAGTTAAATCAATACAGCATCCCAGTCTGTTTGTTAAAAAAAAAGTATGTTTTAAAAGTCTGTATGAATAAAAAAAATTTAGCCTTCCAACAGAAGGAAAACAAAGAAGAGACTATTCTGGCCTGCCTGGGAAGAGAGTTCCAGAGTCTCAGGGCAGCCACTGAGAAGGCCCTCTCTGGGGTCCCCATCAACTATACTTGCAATGGTGCTGGGACTAACAGAAGGACCTCTTCTGATGATCTCAGAGCTGAGGCCAGCTCATAGAGGGAGATCTGGCCTGCCAACTAGCCTGGACCTGAGCTACATAGCACTTTATAGATCAGAACTAGCATTTTGAATTGTGCCTGGAAGCAAACTGGAAGCCAGAGCTATGACAATTAAAGATAAATTCATTGCTGTAATTATGCAGTATGGATATACTCCAGGATAAGCATGGTTCTGCTATCTTTTGACTTGAGCCTGAGTCCCATATCATCATCACCTGCCTAGCCTTGCTCCTGTCAATTGGTATGAAAGGAAGTAATAGCCTCCTTCACATTATTACTGTACATTGGCTCCAGTAAGATAATACCAGGGCATGAAGGGGGTCATAATAGTGTAAAACATGTTTTACTAGATCAGTCCAAAGCACTATCTAATCCAACATTCATTTCCCACCGTGTCCAACCAAATGCAGAAGCAATATGCTGCTGCACAGCATGTTCTATCCTTCATGAGTGCCCTGGCTTCCATCCGGTTGACACTATTTAGAAACAAAAGTGTTGCAAACATCTTATATAGCAGTTGCACCCAAAACTGAAGAAAGTGATGTGATATGACATGATATCTTCCTGTCTTACAACCTAAAAGTGTTGTTCTTCTCATTACAAGTGAGACTGTGAACAAACTGTTAACCATTTCTCAGTGAGTCATCCAAACATGGTTCCCAGCTAGATCTCACCCATGAGCTGCTCTTTTTCAACCTGTGGACAAGAGCAACATTCTGAGGTCTAGGCTAAAGAAAATGGAAGTGAATGATATTGAAAACATCTTTACTGTGTTATACTGTACTCATCCTAGATTCCAAAAATGGTATGTGGTTTATGGAAGCCAATGGAGTTCATCTCAGAATGTGAAACTTGCTGAATTTTTCACAGGCATCTTTAGTCGTGAGGGCAAGAGTATGGGATACATAGAAGTAGGGATGCAGTGGCATCACTTCTACCTTACAGACCATTTCTACTATTTTGTGCCCAGGAACTGATATTTTAGCATATTCCATGGTGCAGGTATGACAAGTAATAAGAACATATGATGTACAGAAGTACTAAAAGGTCAGCAGATAAATTCACCCATTACCTTCCCAACTCCTCCATTTTGAAGCTACCTAAATTATTGGCAGAGTTCTGTACAGCTTTGTAATTAAAGCTTTCTTATTAGCAGTATATTAATGTGAGTCCTTTCCATGGCTATTGCAAATTCAAATTATGGGCACTCAAATGAATTGCCTCCTTGAATGTGCTCTGGATTGCTAGGGAAGCTAGAGACAGGAAAGCGACATAGCCAAGATTCCAATCTACCTAATTAACTAGTAGTAAGAGGGAATGGAATGGATGATGGGAACAGAAATACATCACATGCAAGAAAACCAAGGGTCAGTTGGCAAGAATTAAAAACTGGAACTATCTGACCAGATTAAGCTTCAGCATCTTTCATTTAAGAATATAACTATTGTTAGCTCACAGATAAAAATCTTTGGGTCAGAATATGAATGTATATGAATATGAATGTATATGAAAGCTGCAGTTGTATTCCACATATTTGCGGTTGTATTCCACATATTTGCAGGTTTTTCAAAAAGAAACAAAAAGAAACAATAATGAGGGGACTTTCGTTTGCTGTTTACCTGAAAACTGGAAGGTGATTTTCTGACAGGGCTCCAAATCTAACTTCACAGTAATTACTGACAACTAGCAAAAATAGGCTTTCTTTCCCCTCGTCTCCCTCTGTAGGCCTGCGTGGCAACCAAAAATCTGATTTGGAAAGTCTTCAGAGCTGGTTTGGGGGGGGGGCACATACAGGAGGAATATTAATAAAAATCCAACATATGTTGTGGAATGAAATGCTCCACTAGCATACCTCCCCGCCTCCATTTTGTTACCTTTCCACCTGACACCCACATGAGCTTCTTTCAAAAAAGATATAAACAAGAAAGTGGAGTACCAGCATTATATGTCAAGTATATGTACAACTGTGAGAAGATCCATGTCTTAAACCATGGAAAACAGGTTGAGAGAATTTGGGTAAAAATTAAGGGGGAGGGAAATAACAGTGACATCACTATAGGGATCCACTATAGACCCCCTATGGAAGACTGAAGGCTCAAATGATGCCTTCTTAGAACAGATAACCAAACTTGTAAAAAGGAGACTTGTTGTAATAATATGAAACTTCACCACCCTATTTGCTGGACGTCAAACTCTGCAAAGAATGGAAGTTCCAACAAATAGCACACTTGCTTGTATAATTCCATTGTGCAGAACATGAAGGAGGCAACAGGAGGATCAGCTGTTTTGAATTTGAGCTTAACTAACAGGGAAAAAATGATCAATGGAATGGGATTAGTGGACCCATGTCTGGGTTGTGCCATGTTCTCTTGGAATTTGTTATACAAGGGAAAGGAGACGCCAAATGTACCTAGATACACGCTGTGGACTTTAATAAAACTGAATTCACATAAATTGCACAGTTGGAAATGCTCAGATGTAAGAGAGTTCACGAGGCATGGGAATTTATTAAAGGTGAGATGCTAAAGGAATAATTTCAAACAATTCCCATGATGAAGAGAACTGAGAGGTCTCTAAAGAAGCCAGGGTGGACATGTAAACTTTCAGATAAGCTGATATTTAAAAGAGACAAGTACAAGAAATGGAAGAAGAAAATCCCTAAGGAGGAATACAAAGAAAAATCAGTACTTGTAGGGAGAAAGTTGAAAAACAAAAACAAAGAACAAGGCCAGGCTTTCTAGAGACATTAGAGGTGGAGGGGGAGGACTTAGCTATCTGCCTAACAAGTGGAAGAACAGCAACATGGGAGGGCCCTGTGCACAGAAGATTGTTAAATGCTAACGAGGAACAAAGAGGAGGTGGAACTGCTCAGCACCTTCTTTGCTTCAGTCTTTTCCCAACAGAAAAAAAAGAAAAAATGATACAAGAAAGACACTGGATCTCAGAATATTTGGTTTGATAACAGTACATGTGAAAAGGATTTAGTGGTCTTAGCAAGCCACAAGGTGAGCACAAGGCAATAGTGTGATGCTCGAAAAGGTTAACACAATTCTAGACTGCATCAACAAGAGCATAGTGTCCAGCTTGAGGGAACTGTTAGCACCACACTCTTCTACATTGGTCAGACGTCACTTGGAATATTATGTTCAGTTCTAGATGTAACTCTGCAAGAAGGATTTTGGCAGGCTGAAATGCAGGGTGACCAAGATAGTAAAAAGTCTGGAAATTGATCCCCATGAAAAATCGTAGAGAACTAGATTATGTTGAACTTGGAGAGGAGAAGATGGTGAAGTGATACCACAGCCATCTTTAAATATTTGAAGGGATGTCATGTAGAAGATGAAGCAAGCTTGTCTTCTGCTTCTCCAGAGACTGGGACATGAACCAGTGATTTCAAATTAGAAGAAAAGTGATTCCACCTAAATATTGAGAAGAAGGTTCTTTTACAGTAAGAACTGGTCAACTGCAGAATGGACTGCCTATCCTTTAAAGAGGGGTTGGACGGCCATCCCTTGAGTACTTTAGTTGTGTCACTTCCAACTCTGTGAGTCTACAGATCTATGATTTTATGTTTGTTTGGGCCCAGTTCTCCAAACGGCTGACTCACATTGCATCTGATACTATCTTCTGAACTATTAGCTACCCTTCTTAGTTTGGAACTGGTTCCTTCAATGCTCTTCAGAACATCAAGCCCTTTGGAATGGAATCTGATGGATTGGACCACTTAAGGGAAGTGGGCAGTTGATTGATTTTCATAGCAGGGAGCCTTCAGTTCAGTTGCACTACCTAACACCAATCTCTGTCAGCCTGTTATAAGGAGAAAAAAAAATACTTTATTTCAATAGAAGAGGGAAGACTAAGGCCTCCACTGCTACGTCCCTTATCATACTGAACTTTGCTGCAGGTGATTCTGAATTCTTTCAAATCGTCTGAGACATGCATGTCAAATAGCACAAATAGCATCTGATAATAGAACTTGTAACATAATTGCCCCTTGCTATCGGGTTCATAACTCTGAGTGCATTTTTAGCAATGCACAAAACATTCTTTCCACAGTTTTAAATTCTTTCCACAGTTTTAAATATCCTTCATCATCAGACCTACAACATTACGGTTACAAATATGTTAGACATTTACTCTGTCAAGTTATCTTACAAGCAGATTTACCTAGTTTTGCACCTCTCAGACTCCACATGGAACTGAGTGGCATTTGTGGACAGAAGCCGTTGCACTTGTCAGGGTTGTCAGACATTCTGCAAATGGAAAAAAAAAGTGTTTGGGAAGATGCATAGATGCACAAATGTGTGCATCTGTGCACAAACAATGGTGCATATATGTATTAAAAAAGGCACACAAATATGCTTCAATCAATGGGCCATGCATCCATTCATGCCGCCGTTAATGTTTCTTTCTGAGAACGAAAACACATACACACAGCTACTTACAGTTGGTTTTCTGTTCAAAATAATTGTTCATGGAAGTGGCGCAGAATGGTGTTAGAGATTTTTTTTAGAAAAAAAGACTTGATAGATTTGCCCTACTGTGACCCCATTTTCTATACTGCTCTCTTTGGCTAGAATCCTGCTGGTGTCATAAGGAAGTGTAATGACAAATTATACCAATTTGTGTTTTTTTAGTGGTTGTTATAGTTGGAAGTTATGGTCACTCTACACTGCCTTTTTTTTTTTAATTTTCTGTCTTCAAGCTATTTATTCACTTATCTGCTGCTTCTCCTTCCACAACCATTCAGTGACTGAGAGACTACAAGGGGCAATTGGACACTGGCTGGTTGTATTTCAACAGTTGTTCACAGGAAGAAACAGGCATCCCCCTGTTTCTTTGGTGTTTGTGACTGACTTTGGTTTCACATTTTATCACCACCTTTGATTTGCTTCTTTCCTCTACAAGAAGCCTGCACCTTCTGATGCCCCATTATCTGACCACTCACTCTTTTTACTCCCAAATTAAGAACAAGTTCCAATAATTCAGTGGTGTGGTTCCACTCTTTCATCAGTTCTTCTTGTATATAGAGGCTCACTTGGAGCTACTTGCATGAGCACATTGCTTGCAAAGCAAGCCACGGGGTGGTGGTGAAGGTCAGCAGAGAGACTTTGCAAGTAGCACACTTGCCACTGGTCCCATGTGAGTTTCCATAAGTCCTTCATGCTCTCTGCATGTGTTCTGCTTTTCAACAAATTCTGTTTTCTGATCGCACTCTGGTCTCTAACCAGTTGGATAAGTGGGGAAAGCCTGTATATCTCAAAGGGCTTGAAAGAAGTCAGTGAGATTATGTTTAATGACCTCCTGGGGGTCTTTTGGGAAGTATAGGAAACTGATGTCATCTTCCTGCTGCTAGCCCTTGCTTGAAACACAGGCTGCCACTACCTGGCCTCTTCCTGTTCTCCCCAGCCACTAAATACCCATGAGGGTTGCACTGGCAGCATATCAATGATTGAAGAGCATAAGGAGGAGAGAAGAGATGTCACCTTGCCTGGAGGAACATTAAACTCTGCCAATGTGATCTAAGATCTCGTCCTGTGTTGTTTGAACTCTTTCAGGAGTGTGTGAAATTGGGAGTCCAATATCAAAACTTTCTTCCTATTCCAGTGGCCTTTTGCTGAATTTTTAGCCCTCATGTCAAAAATGGGCTCTGTCAGTAGCATAGCAGAGTCTGAAATAAACAAAAAGCTCAGATATTTGTGGTTGAAGTTTCTGTTCTTTCCTCATAACACTTGGGACCAATCCTTCTCTTCCTTTGTGTGAGTTTATTGCCACTCTGCGGCTAGAAAATACAAACCTCCTTGCAATTATATTAGGATATGTGGCTTCTGGTTAGACACTGAGGGATATAATGATGACCTAAAATATTGATACAGAGAACAGAGACTTACTTTACTTGAATAACAAAAGGACACATTGGCTTTTAAATCTCCTGCAAGGGTTAATACAGTGCCGACGTTCTGTGCTCAAAGCCCACTAAGCATCACTACTATCATTTCTGCCGGCTACATCATTGCTGGATTGCAATAACCTTACCCTGCTATGCAGTCTTAATCCCACCTCCCATGCCTTAATATCATTCTTTTCCTGAGCATTTTAGATAAGTATTTAGAGATGAGGCTGTGAGTAAAGTCTTCATTTTGTACATTTCACTTTAACTGGGAAGAACATTGTTTTTCTGATTTTAATCATAAAAATGGACGGCTCCTAATAGAGCACAGAAACCCAATTTCCTCCCCGAAGCATTTTCAGAGCTGATATGACACAGATATTTTTATGATCACAAGAAAATAATATTTGGGGCTTCAGAGAAAGCTTGGCAAAAATATGCAAAAGCAAATAGAGCTGTAGCAGGCTATTATGCATTTGGCATCAACAACTTTCCGACAGAGTGCTAAAGCGTGTGTTTTCTGCCTATTGTCATCAGATAACCTTCTCAGATGCAAACCATATCCTGGGCTTTTCTAGGCAAACACAGGGTGTTGTTTCCTACTGAAAATAATGAGCAAATGGAACTGAAGGAAAGCTATATTATTCTTGGGATTTACTCAGTTCTTCAGAGAGCTCGTGGCATCCCTTATTTCGGGCATGTTTGACACTGGCAGTAGAATGAGTTGGTAGAATAAACTGAAGATATGATGTGGAGCTGGGCTTTGGGCTAGGCTCAGGCAACAAAATCAGGAGATTTTAAAAGTCCACCTCAGATAAAAGTTACCTTTGAAAAGCTTAAATTCCTTCACAGCCCAGTTAAAATACAAAACAACAAAGAGTACTTGGCTCCTTGTCAATCTTTCGTATAACCTCCCATCCTCCATTATCAGGAACACTATAGGCATTCACGCCCATAACCACCCTCTTCTTCTTTCCCTTGACAGTCATGGAAGAGGAATAGTGAGCAAATGAGCAACATGTTTTCCTTCCTCTGTGCACCTGGACCTTGGCATCCTTGCTCAGTCACACCATCAATGCACACAGTGACCCAGAGGAGATAGAGTTCTCATCTTCAATGGGTTGACTTGCATGCTAAAAACAATCTGACAACAACATAGCTGGGAGGTCATACACCATGGTACCAGAGTTCTCTTCTCATGCCTGCTGCTATTGTTTCCATTGCTATACATCCAGCAAAGGTCTGAGGAAAAGGGAGAGATGATGTCTGGGGAATTGATCGTTGATGTTATACATTCCTTGTAAACAGGCTAATGTGTGAACAAGACTCAAGACATGTTCATTCAGATTCTGCATGGGGGAAGTAAATAAACTGCAGAAGCTTTCATCTCCCCCTCACTAAGCCATTTTTCACTGTTCTCTAGGCCTCAGTAGGCAATGGGGAACAATCAGAGACAGTAGGTAGGATAAGTTGCTTCCCAACCCATGGCAGCTGGGTGGAAGTAATTTCAGTGCACTCAGTGAGGTGTGGGTGGAAAAGCAGAGGCACACAACTAGTATGAAAGACAACATTAGCACTGTAAACAACAAGGAATGGGGAGGGAAGAAGAAAAAAAGATTTACCTTATAGAATTGTGGGAGAGACTCTTGTTATTTGGTTTATACTAGGGAGCAATAGACTGTTCTCTGATCAGCTAAGGCTGCTGGATCCAGAACAAGAGACCTAAACTGGTTCCAGATATTGTCTTCTAACATACAAGGCAGATAGAATTTTCCAAGGGGTTGAGATCCTGGGAAGAGACAGCTTCTGCTCAGTCTCTTATCTGTATTCTCAATTTGGCCTTCAATCAACCCTTTGCACTCTTCACATACCACCTCTAACTAGCGTTGTAGGGCAAGTTTGACACACACAAAAATCTATAAATGTAGATTTTTGCAGTCCACCTTCAAAGAATCTGTTGTAAGAAGGCTTGTGTGAGATCTCAAAGAATCTGCATTCATTCAGAGCATGTTATGTGTTCATATATATGAAAAATATGCACAGATAAACTCAAGCAAGTTTAATAACAGCCAGATTTTGTACTTTTAGAAAAAGGTGCAAACAACTCTATTCCACTCTGTCTACCCTCATTCACTTATTCTGCACAGAGACTGCTTACGATGACAAAACTTTGGGTTGGCTCATCATTGGATCTAGTTGTAGGCATATGCAACTGTCCTCTGAAGAAATGTCTTTCCCTTCTCTCTTTCTCATGGCAACTTTCCAATTTCAGCCCACATTAAACGCTACAGAGAGGGCCTATGGACCCTGCTGATTGGGATGAGCAATGGAAAGAAAGGAATGTTCCCTGCAAAATCGTATTAGACTGTAAGATCAGACAATATGTGAACCAATAGCAGTAGGAAATATACACATATGTCCGATGCATAAATATATTTGCACATATTGGCTGGCATTTACTTCATGGAATAATAATAAAATAATAAAAGCAATCACCAAAATCCTGATTTGGGCAAGGGATGATATGAGAGTAAACATTCAGCAGAAGGCACATGGAGAGGATTACAGCTGATCTGTATATGCCTACCACCTACTGTGAGCCCCTATTTCAGATAACAACATAAATATTTCTGATAGTACAAAGCAAATGTTTGATTAAACAAGATATGAAGGATGCATACAAAAACACTGGGCCTCTCAGAAAACCAAGAATTCCTGCGGTGAGAAGATAACATAGATCAAATCCTCAGCACATCTTGAGATAACAGATGAGTTTTTAAAGCCCCAAGATAGTCCTTAATGTTCTGCTGTGGCACAGTTGATCTCTAACCAGTGTTGTTTATCAGAAAAAGACTTTCCACTTCATAAATTGAAGGTGATTTTGTTTTACTAGATATTGTTGCTCTGAACCATAAATAGATAAGAGACAATAGAAAAATAAATATAGACGAGAAATATGAACTATAATAATAAATAATAGGACATCAAGTCATTCAATTTATAGGTTCCTAGACAGCTGGCTCTCCTCTGCCTCCCCATAAAATCTAAAAAAAAAAAAAAAAGGTCATAGTATTTCCTTTCTAGTACAGATGCTAATAAATGACAGCAGTTGATTTCATGGCCAGCAGCCAGCATAGTCTTCAGAATGGCAGAGTGCCTTGGGTACAACACAAGGAAAGCACCTCCACGACACTGTGTGGGAACTATAAAAGAGCTCAGTTCTTGTGCCACTCTTGTTTCTTTCAATGGGTTCCAAAGTACTACATGCAAAATTCCTTTTCAACAAGAGACTTTATATGAAATGAAACTGTCTTCTTATGTTACACTCAGAAGGGGAATTTTTAAGGAAATTTTCTGTCCTCCATGAAAATTAGGTAGGGAAGACCAAGGTCGAGGCCAGCCAAGTTCTTAGAGTTCGGCAGAGTTAAAGGACTCTGTGAAGAGAGATGCAAAAGCCAGGAAACATTCTAACATTCAGGCAATCAGGTAGAGAAGCTTTAGGCAACCAAAAAAACAGAAAAGGTTTTGGAGTTGAGGTTTAGTCAGTCCTAAGGTACTGATAGAAGTTTGATCCCTGAAGGGTTATCTAGACAAAAAAAAAAGACAATGCATGTAGAGATAAGGTAGAGCTGGGATTCCAGATCTCTTGAGACCAGTTGAGATCTCAGTGAATCACTTTGCTTCTCTGGGATTAGGCAGGAAGACATTTCTCAAGGTGGGAGCACTGGAAGGGCAGAAAGTTTGGTTTCTGTACATAACACATATATTAAAGGAATTATAAAGCTTCAGGTAATAGAAATTTTCTTAAAGTCCAAAGCTTCAGATATTCTTAAGGGGAATATGGTGCTGATCTGTCTATGATGCATCTTATTGTTTGCAAACTTAGGAGACCATGTAAGCAGACTGTGACCATAAGGCACTCTGTCTAGATACAGATTGACAAACATGAGGCAAAGAACCTTCAGTCCCACTACAAAGAGGTATGGGGAAGCTAAATCCTTGTTTCATTAGTACCTCCCCTAAAAAAGGACAATTTTCTTCCTACACAAAATGGAAAGAACCTGATTTTTTAAAAAAAAAAAAAGAAATCACAATGTGAAAGAAATTAAAACTGTCACATTTGTCCATCCAAGCAAACAATTTCAATGGTCCCTTCCATCCTGCTGAACACACATTCGTGCATGGTAACAATGCAATTCTGCTTTCTCTTCCACATTTTTGCTATATATTCAAAGGAGAACGTTTGGAAAGATTTATTGTGATTAATTTTAAAAAGTTGCATCGGAATTCATTTGTGCCAGCAGAACCTCAATCTCAGTTGTAATTTTACATGGCATATATTACAAAGTTCTTTTAAAATCAGCTTTTTCTTTTCATCAGTTACATAACTGTTTGTTATTATAGTGTGACAAGAACATGGTATTCTGTCACAGAATCTAAATATTGATGGTCCCAATAATGTACAAACAGCCTCCATACTTCACAGACCTTTCTTAGAGCTGGCCCTTAACTTAGTCTTTTTTATAATATGTTAATGTATTCATTTCTATTTTCAAACATAACTTCCATAACCAATCACAAGCAGAAGATGCATGACAACTTTCTCAATGTTAAGTCATAAAAGAAATAGCTGTAATAATTGGCTGCTTCGAGTACATTTTCCATCAGCGTATACTGTTCTGAACAAATGTTTTCTGGGTTAATAAAATAGGTAACAATAGCTATGGCTCAGAATATATGGGCTAATTCACAATTACTTTAGCTATTCTGGGGTAAAATCCTATTGGTTAGTCCCAAGTAGAGCTGACCCATTACGTGAGTTGTTGAATGGTGAATCAGATATCTCTAAATCCCATTCATTCAATGGGTCTACCTTACTTGAAAGAGCCAGAGTGGCGTAGAAGTTGTTGGATTAGGACTCCAGGAGAGCAGAGTTCAAATCTCCATTCAGCCATGGAACCCCACAGTGTGAAATAATGACCATTACCCCATTATAGTGCTATTATTCCACTTTCAACCTCCTG